>BDMB01000001.1:1522740-2175384 GCA_016859785.1 Macrotyloma uniflorum
GATTGATAGTTTTATTCGTATATGCAAATATTATAAAGTAATTTATGATGTCTAAAAAATGTGATTTTAATTTGGATTTATATAATTGCAGTTATATATTTATTATGTTTTATAAATTTTTACACATTTTAAATGTATTGTATCCTACTATTATCGTATCTATTACGTGTATCGCATCTGTGCATCATAGTTTGTGGCTAACCATGACTAGACTCATTATCTTAAAGAAATATTTTATTCATGTTTTGCAGTCAAGAGAAAGGCTAATAAGGAGCCTGCGAGTTATGAATGCAGGGGATGCTTCTGATCAGGTCATTCGGCAAGTCGACAAAATGATTAAAAATGGTGATCGTTCTACTCGTGATGCCCGAGTTAGCAAGGTATGTAGTGATTTGCTATTATTTGCTCCAAGTAAGCAGCTGTCATTGAGCAGAAACTTTTATTTTTTTTCTTCACTTATATCATATTCGATTTGATTTTTAACTTTCAGGATGATCAACCATCAACTCAGTTATCTGTTTCAGGGGAATTATCTAGAAAAAGACCTGTTGCTCTAGATAATGAACAATTGACCAATGGTCATGAAACCATCTCTAAGCGGATTCGTTCTGGTCCTGACTCTCACTCTACTTTACCAGCTCAAATAAATGATTCTGGGCAAAAAAATCTTAACAATGTTAATGGAGTATCACCTAATGTTCCTGTGCTGGATAGCGAACTAACTGCTGTGGAGCAAATGATTGCTGTGATTGGTGCTTTACTTGCTGAAGGAGAGAGAGGTGCTGAATCTCTTGAAATCCTCATTTCACAGATTCATCCTGATCTGTTGGCTGATATTGTCATAACTAATATGAAGCACTTGCCTAAGACACCCCCGCCATTAGCGAGGATTGGGAATGTACCAGTAACACGACAATTGAGCTCCCAAGTCAGTCAATCACAGGTTATAGCAACTTCTGTTCCAATAAATTCTATCCAATCCTTTTCTGGTACTGTCCAAGCTTCGTTGCCTTCAACTACGGCAACCGTCACTGCTACTGCTATTGCCACTACTTCATTGCCACCTGACACCTCTAACTTCAGTAACCAGCCCGCTGATTCTAAACGTGATCCACGGCGGGTAAATTGTTTTTTTTTTTGTACGAATTGGCTTTTGCTAGTCTATATTTCCATATAGATATTTTTTAGAATACAACCTGTGTTACTTTGAACCATCTGGTTCAAATTTTCAGGATCCCCGGCGCCTTGATCCCCGACGTGTTGTGGTAGCTCCTGGAGGAGCAACTGTACCAATTGCAGATGATACTGGGGCCACAAAATCAGAGTTTGATGACAATACTGCTGTCGTTAATTCCATTAAGCCTGTTTTAAGTCCTGTCATTACTGCTGATGACAATACTCTATCAGATCTAACAGTCAAAACAAAGAATGATGATATGATCTCTGAAGGTTCCTTAGTTTCAGGACCTGATCAGGTAACCCCCAAAGCAGAGGTTCTGGAAAGGCCTGGAGATATTCATCGGATTACAGAAGCAGATACTTCCTTCGATCCCGCAGTCTCATCTACTGATTTAAGAGAGGAGGATCTGAGTATGGTGAAGCTTTCAGATGATATTGAAACAATTGGAACAGATTCGTCATCTTTTTCAGAGTTTGATCAGTTTTCTACCGATGTTCAAGTTGAATCCACATTGGAAGATACCTGTCTGGAGTTACCACAGCTTCCACCTTATGTTGAACTATCCAAAGAACAGGAAAGTAGGGTGAAAAACATGGCTGTTAGGCATATAATCAATTCATACAAACATTTACATGGGACAGATTGTCAGCAGTTTTGGATGCCACTACTTGCTCGACTAGTTGCTCAGGTAGAAAATTGTTCAATCTTTTTACTGTTCCAAGATTTTATTTCTAACAAAGATATCAGCGTACTGTTCTTTGTCTTTTTTTTTTTGTTTATCTTCTATTGTTTAGTTAATAAGTATTTATACACTACTATATAAAGCCAATAACCAACCTTCACCATTAGAAAGTCAGAGGTTCAACTAATAAAATTTATATTGTAAGTTTATATAAGAAAGTAGATTTATATAAATGTGTTTGTTTATTTCTTAATTTTTTTTTTTTGCAAAAGTTAAAAAAAAAAAACGCATACACAATTTCATTTTTTTTCCTACTTTAATAAGAAAAATGGTAGGAATATATTTACTTATATGAAACAATAAACTTCGGTATATTCCAATCTGTATGAGCAAATTGCGTACAACATAAGGAACTATGGAGCATGTATCCACTTTAATTATTTCTTGCCTGGCCCTTCTTGCAGATTGAAAATGATGACGAGTTTATTACAATGCTGCAAAAACACATCCTGGAAGACCACTGGCAAAAGGTGTGTCTGCATTTTAAAATCTGTTGTAATTTGTTAACTAAATTTATTTGTATTCTTTTACCTGTCAAGGAGTAACATAAATTCGCTGAATATTTTTTAATTACAGTTGTTGCTACCATTTGTCTGAAATCTTGTTTTTCGTTTTAGTTTCTTAAAATAGCTACTTTGTAATTGCAAACAATCATCATCATCATTCTTGCATCAAAGTCAGAATTGCACATTACTTTCCTTTATGAAATGGACTAGACGTACACACATTCATTGGAGGTGTAAAATACATTTGATGGTATTTTATGGTTCAAATATTCATTTGCTATCTGATGATAAGAAGAAATGAATGCTATCATATTGAAGTAATGATTTATATGTAAGAAATCATAGTGGTACTGGTAATTTCCACTACACATGCCAAGTAGGTTATCTAGTCAAGTTTGAATTTTGTGAATCTTGACATTTGTGGATGTATCATAGATTATAAAAAAGGGTGGCATAGTGCACAAGGCTCCGACCTAGTGGGGTTTAGGGAGAGTAGATGTCTGCATTAACCCTGTGCGTGAAGAGACTGTTTATTTGAAGTGGTAACCTCCAAGTCACAAGCAACAATCAACCATACAATTGTGTGAAGGCTCAACCTCGCACCATAGATTAACCATAAAATAAATTAGTGTTTGTGCCATTCAAGTTTACACCTTCCAGGAAAATCATATCGTAGTATTGTATTTGAACCTCATAAATAGGTTTTTACTTGGTGTAAAATGAGCTGTAAAGTATGTTTGGGAACATGATAGACTGACATAGGACAATCTGGATGATTAGGGTCTGGTAAAATAATTTTAGCTTTAATGATTGAATATTTGTCGATTCTTCAAATCTGCATACTGTAGGGTGGTGTGGTATCTTGCTATTGTTTCAAAGAATGAAGAATTTAAAAAGTGTGACTAGTGGGTAAAGTAGAGTTCTGTTTTATCGCCACCAAATTTTTTTGTTAAGTATTGTTTTTTTAACAATATTGCTTAGATACGAAAGTTTTGTCTGATTCTTGAGTCATTTTTTTTGTAAGTATGTTTTTAATAGTTTTACAGCCGTGTCTCCAAATTTTGTTTCTGTTCATTTTTTTCTTTTTGTATAATTTTAACTGATTACTTACTGTGGATTTTCAGGGGCATGAACTTATACTGCATGTTTTGTACCATCTGCACTCCCTTATGATAATGGATTCAGTTGGAAATGCTTCAACTTCTGCTGTTTTATATGAAAAATTTCTCTTGGGAGTGGTAGGCTCATAATTAGTTGTTTGATCTTATTTAACAACAATTTTCTATCTTTTTCTTATAAAAGTGGGATATACTACTTCCTTGTAGGCCAAAACTATGTTGGACTCTTTTCCAGCTTCAGACAAGTCTTTTAGTAGACTTCTTGGTGAAGTCCCACTTTTGCCTGAATCATCCTTGAAGATTTTGAATGATCTCTGCTATTCTGATGTTATTGGTCATGATGGAAAAATTATCCGTGACATTGAACGTGTGACTCAGGGCCTTGGTGCTATCTGGAGTTTAATTTTGGGGCGTCCACAAAATCGCCAAGCCTGCTTAGGAATAGCATTGAAGGTAAGCTGTCATTCACGACACTCTAGGTACAGAATGTGTCATTTGGATAGTGTGTGCTATCTTTTTAGCTATTTATTTATAGTTATGCATCTGTGGCATATTGGAGGCTGGCACTTTAACACATGGACTTCAATAGTAATAATTGGACATAAAAGGCTTAAAGGTCTAAATAATTTGGGATGAAAACCATCAGCTACCAATGTGCTTTAAATAGGTTTTCAATAGTTAGGAATTATGATGGCATCTTTAGTGCTTAAAGAATTTAAAGTGATAGTATTGACTAGACTGCAAACAACATTTCAGGTAGCTTCATTAGTTTTGCTGTACCATATGTACACTGTATATATCTAGCTTAGAAATGATTGAGATATTTTTTGTAAAATCATTTGTGTACAAAGTCTGTTCAACAGAGAAGATTTGGGTGCTAGTAATTAATTCTTGTACTCTTACATCATCACTGTTAATTTGCTCTCTGTTTATTGCATGGGCATGCCAGTAGTTTGCAGCAGGTCATTCAACACATGTTTCTGAGAACATGCATAGTTCGTTGCATATTTCTACTTGTTATTCCAATCTAGGCATTTCATATAAGGTAGACAAATTAGTTAAATGTCTGGGATCTTTTTGGTATGTTTTCTGGCAGTGGTTTACTACTTATGAAGATTCTTATTTGTATGTCAATACTTGGTAGCAGCAGTGTTACATTTTAGTTTACTAATCCAAGAAAAAAACTATAAAGGTCTTATCACCTACTAGGTGATGTTGACTCCGTGAATTACATGGTCATTCAGTTTGGTTTAAAACGAAATCTTCAGAGATATATTATTCACTATGGGATTCCTCAATCAACTTTAACCAATGTTATTCTTGGTCTCCCGCTCCCCCCTTTTCATAGGAATAAAATCCATGCAATCTACTCTTCCAACAGGTGCTTCTAGTGGCCTTCTTTGCGTGTGTCAAGATTACCGTTACTGATTTTCTGTCATTTCTTCTTCAATTGGTATATGCTAATATCTCCTTATTTTTTACCCAAGAAAACAAAGATGTAAATCTTCCGAACACATTTATTGCATGTTTGGTTTGACGTTTGAAGACTCAGATCCACGTTTGGATGTCAAAAATGGAAGCTATTCAAGATGTGGATCATGGATAGTTTGACTTGATTTAACACAAAATTAGACATGTACTCAATCCAAAGTCTAGAAATTGTCACATAGTTGTTGCCCTGGTGCAATTGCTTCATTGTAGCCTCTCAAAGATAGTCTAGTGAAAGTTGAGGTTGCTAGTTACTTGTTAGCTTGTGTATAGAATCTCTAGAGGATTATTTTAGATAAATGAATAATTTGTTGTTGCTTTCAAATATCATATATATTTTTTTTGTTTTCAAGTTTTATAAACTTGGTTTAACAATTTCCCGTTAATATTCACAATAAATGGGGTGAGTTGTGCTTGTGCGTGAGACTCCCACCAAGTGGGTTATGGGGAAGAAGGCATGCAGTCTTACCCTTGCAAGTAGAGGCTGCTTCTAGGATGTGACTTGGTGAAAAGGAAGAAACTTTACTGTTATGTTAAGGCTTGCTCACCATTATTTTTTTCCAATACATTTTTAAAAATGTATCACTTTCTATGTATTTGGGTACGAAGTCCCTTATGTTTTGAAAATGGCCAATATTTCAAGCTGCTATTTGTTTTCCTGTTTTTTTAACCTTGACTCTCCTTTTTCCCTCTGATGTAATTTATTGATTTACTATGGCAGTGTGCTGTCCACCCCCAGGATGAGATTCGAGCAAAAGCTATTCGGCTGGTATAAACTGTAAAAGCTTTTTATAATCTGCCAGACCATTAGTTGATAATTTAACTGAATGCTCTGGCTTATGTTGAACAGGTTACAAACAAGCTCTTTCAGCTTAATTACATATCGGGAGATGTTGAAAAATTTGCAACAAAAATGCTGCTTTCTGCTGTAGAACATGAAGTTTCAGATACAGGTCTTTTGCATTCTGGACCTACTGAACAAAGAGCCGAGGCAGAGGTGTTGTACTATTTTTCTTGTGTCATTTCTTTAATGAATGATCCTTGTGATGAAACTGATGATGCTTTGGAGAATTCTATAATATATTCTGATCTTGTTGCTACGTTTTCCCAAAACAATCTTGTTTCTACCTTGTCCTTGAACAATCATGTTTTCTATATATTCTGTTTGGCATTTGTCAGATTCATTATTATACATAAAAATTTGGAAATTAATTTGTTAGATTCATTATTATACATAAAAATTCTATTTTTGTTTATGGTTTTAAGACATGAGTAATGGAAGTTCATGTGATGAGTTGAAAATCAGGCTTAAGTATCCTTTTTACCTATTTTTTTTCTTTTTGTTTGTTTTTCCATGCTTAAACAGTTTTCCCACTTAATGGGTCGAGGCTTGGTCACTTTTGTGCCTGATACACTGATTATTGGTAGTGCATACTTAATTTTACAGGTTGAAGGCCATGAAATAAGTACTTCACAGGTTTCAGAGTCCACAATTTCTGAACATGACTCTGCTAGGGTGCATAAACAATCGATTCAAAATGTTCCATCTATATCATTTTCTGAAGCTCAACGCCTCATTTCTTTGTTTTTTGCTTTATGTACAAAGGTTAGTTTATGCATACTTTTCACAATGGCAATTACTTTTCATCTGTTTTGGTAACACTGATGTAGTTGTTTTATATCCTTGCAGAAACCCAGTCTTCTTCAGATTGTATTTAGTGTGTATGGGCAAGCCCCGAAAACTGTTAAACAGGTCTTATTTTGTTGATTATGTTAGTTTACTAGTTTTATATGCATGTAACACTCTCACATTTTAGGATTTAAGAGGTTTTTGAACTTAAAAGAGGTGATTGTTGGAGTTTGCTCGACCTTTGTAGCAAGTAAATAGACTTTGATAAAAAAAATTGTGGTATGAGATTGAGAGTACGTGCCTGAATTGACATCTCTCTGATTCAATTGGCCATTAGTTAGCATATTAAATATTTGGTTCAGATTTGCTCGTGTGATTATGTGGAACAGTATACACATGTAACTAATTTTTTCATAATGAATACATGAATTTTTCACATAAGGTTATGACTTTGAATTATATGCCTGTGCAGCCAAGAAATTCACCTTTTTACCTTTTGCTCGGCGATTTTTCTTTTAAGTTATTATTGGCAATAGTAGTTCTTTGTTTAACACTTCTGACTTTTTCTACTCATGCTTTTGTAGGCTTTTCATCGCCACATTCCTATTGTTGTGAGGGCACTGGGGCAATCTTATTCTGAATTGCTCCGTATCATATCTGATCCACCACAAGGAAGTGAAAATCTTCTAACACTGGTAGCTTCCTGTTCTCATTGCTGACTATTGCTTATTTTGTTCCATCATTGAAGGTTCATTACTAGAATATGAAAAAATACATTAATGTTAATCTTGTTTTCTTGAAGGTACTGCAAATATTGACTCAGGACACAACGCCATCTTCTGATTTAATATCTACTGTTAAACGTTTATATGAAACTAAAGTTAGAGTATGTATAGCAGCCAAAATAATTGTAAACTTTTTCACCAATGATTAGATTTTTTTGTTTCTTTTTCTTATTTATTCTGCTTCTCCATTGCAGGATGTTACAATTCTAGTTCCAGTATTGTCTTTGCTTTCCAAACAGGAGGTTATATTGATATCTTTCTTTTATTACCTTTCTATTTATATTCTTGCCAAGTTTCGCATTAAAATAAAATTGTGTTATTATTGTATGTGTACTATTGTTCTGGCTTATAAAATATTTAAGGAATTTTCATACTAAACTCCCAATCATTTTATGAGTGCAAGGAACACATAAACCATTTACATTAATGTTTAGGGTGTTTTATTTTGCATCTTGTTTTAGTTATTCTCAGACAGACAATTTTCCATCATAGATCTGAGAAAGTTGGATTAGTAAATTTAAGAATGCTGGGAATCACCATCACAAAGTATATGTGTTGCTGACAAAAAAATTAGAATACGATATGATGAGTCAGGATCCTATCCAGAGCATTTGATGTAACTTATCACATGAAATATATTTGGTATCCTTATCCGTAACACTTGTAAGATTATAAGATTCTCATCAATATGCTTCCTTTCATTTGCTGTTTAATTTATTTTAAGTATCTTTCCAAAGTCAAATCTAGATTCAGTAGTAAACTTTATTCTAGAACTAGAATTTATACCGGCATCTTTAGGACCAGGAAATTAAGTTTGTTTTGGATTGTTTAAAGATGTCATTTCCATCTGTTTAAATAGTATCAATAATTTTGATCACAGTATGCAATGTTAGTAGTGATACTGGTTCTCATGCTCTTGCCGTATTAGTAGTAGATATTTTTTTTTTAATCAGCTTGATTTCAAACTTTGATGGTTGCAGGTTTTACCAATATTCCCAAGGCTTGTTGATCTTCCATTGGAAAAGTTTCAAAGAGCACTTGCTCACATACTACAGGTATATGTGAATTCTCATTCTGGATTTCATATTTTGTCTTTTATGATTATTATTCTTGGTGCCTTGGGTTTGGTACATTGAATGCACTTTCATTCACAATCCATGCTTCCGTAAACCTGTTCCTTTTGGGTAGATGGGAACTTATGTTTAAGTTGGCATCAATAAAATTTGGAATTTTAACAATATTTCTAACTTTACATTCATTTCTTTATATTTTTCTTTCTTTCTAAATAGGCTAAGCATTTAATGATGTTCATGGCAGGGTTCAGCTCATACTGGTCCAGCTTTAACACCTGTAGAAGTGTTGGTTGCAATGCATGGAATTGTTCCAGAGAAGGATGGCCTCGCACTTAAGAAGGCATGTCTTCTATTATCTACCTTTATGCTTCAAGTGCACTTTCCCTTCTCCCCTGCTTCTGATGGAAAAAGTAAATGTTATTTGTATTAAAAGAGTTTGTCTTTATGGCTGATTATTGATGATCTATGGAAATGTGATGTATTAATGCTTTTAGAGGATGTCACCTTATGAGTTTTGTAATAAGTTAAAATAAAAACATGTTAGCTGCATGTAAGCAGGATGTAAACATGATGTTTGCTATTAAAAGAATTAAGTTTATCGTTTCTTAACCTGATTGATATTTTTAGTGGAATTAGATTTGGTAGGATGTACTTGATTTGATTTACAACTTAGATTAGCTGTAATTCAAGTCAATATATTTCTTAAGAATGTTGTAGATCAAATCATATAACTGTTTTTGGTATATAGTCTTTTTGGCTTTATTTGGGGTCTTTTTGTAATTTTGATCTACTTCTCAGCCTCCTGGTTTCATCAATTTTCATTTTGGGGGAAAGGGAGATGTTTTGTACATATTCTAAAATGAAAATAAATTTTCTGTTCTAATATGGTATTTGAGCAAAAATAGGAAATAATTGATACAAAATTAAGAAAAAACAACAAATATCAAAATGTCAATAAGGATAGTTGTTGTGGCTTGATGAGTTTTATTATTATTATTATTTTCAATAAAAGCTTGATATGTTTAGCCTAGATGTGGAATTAGACATCCCAATAACGTTGGCTTGATGCAGTTAACTGTTTGTTATTTCCTGATGCCCCCCCTCCCCCGAGTAAGAAATAAATCTTGTTAAACTATTAAACTCCTAATAACCAATATTGTTGTGTTGTTGTGTCTTGGTGCAGTTAACATTTCAGTACTTTTTCATATGATTTTTTCCTGTAAAACTGTTTCAATTCCTCGTGTCTCTCTTTACTTGGCTTCAACTTGTCATGGTAGCATTGCTATTTGTCTTGTGCGTGAAATGCTTTAGTATTGTTTAGACAAATCGCCAAGGCAGAAGCAAATCACTATTATTTATCTTGTGCATTAAAAGTTTTAGCTGATTGGGATTTGTCTGTACTTTTGTCTTTTATCTGAAATGTATCGAATATAATCCAAATATTTTTCCATAAGGCTATTACTAGTTACGAAACCCAAGTCTGATTAGTTGTATGACCTTATTGATCAATGTTGGTTGAGCTAGTCATATTGTATCAACTATTGAAAAACCTAAAAAAATTTTAGTTGTAAATTCTGAATTATTGTTTTGCACCATCAGATAACAGATGCTTGCTCGGCTTGTTTTGAGCAACGTACAGTGTTCACACAACAGGTTCTGGCGAAGGCATTGAACCAGATGGTAAGGAGATTCAGTGTATTTATTTAGCCAATTATACTGGATTTACTTCAAAACTTTATGGCTCTATTGTTTAAATTTTCAGGTTGATCAAACTCCGCTGCCTCTACTTTTCATGAGAACAGTTATTCAGGCAATTGATGCTTTTCCTGCACTGGTAAATTTCTTTTGACTTTTTGTTCATGCGTAGCTGTTTTTGCTAATGCATTTCTTGTTTGCTAAGAAATCATGTTGATGTTGAATTCTTTAGACGATGTGTTATACTGGTATTATAGGTAATGGGATTAGGAGTACATTACTTTTAGAGACTTTGATGACTAAGTTATATTTTCAATTTCTGCCTTTTTTATATTGAAGAAATTGATTTAACCAATGTTTCAAACATATTGGGCAGATCAATTTCTAGAAAATGGCTTAGTTTCTTTTCAAGTATATTCATGTAATAAAAAAAAATAAGTAGCAGATAATATATCAGTAATAACAAAGGAATCTGTGTGGTGTGGTACTTCGACTGATGTTATAAGGATTCTGCTCAATTTCGATCTTTATTGTCAAGGGAAATCCTGCCCTGTAGAAAACATCGACTTATACTTCTAATGTCAATGTTCTGTTTTTAGGTTGATTTTGTTATGGAGATACTCTCAAAACTTGTGACAAGACAGGTATGCTTATCTGGAATGCAGATTACTCTTGATATATGGACTTTGGATTGCTGATGTTTTACTTTAACTTACTGAGTGCAGGTGTGGCGTATGCCTAAACTTTGGGTTGGTTTCTTAAAATGTGTATATCAGACACAGCCACGTTCGTTTCATGTGCTATTGCAGGTACTGCATTCTCAATTTGCATAACACCTTGTTATTTTATTATCTTAAATCATAACTGTTGAGGGTGAAAATAAGAGAAATAATGAAATCTGTATATCTAAACTACACAGTAAAGCTGAGTTATAGACAAAAATAATAGACAAACACACGTTTATCCTAATTACCGTAGTTATATGATTTTATTAGCCTATACAATGTATTTAGACACTATTTACATACTTTCTAATACACACTATCAAACTGGGGCACATAAGTCGTAAGGTCCTAGCTTTGTTATGTATCTCACTTGCCTGAGGCCCTCTTTATGATTTGGTAACATGCACTAGCTGTTTCTTTTGAATTAGTGAGTGGTGGTGATGTTTCTCTAGAAAAGATCTTTTCTCTATTGAAATGACAATCTATCCCATGATGTTTGACCTCATGAAATACTGGATGTGGTAGTGAAGCTTAATTATCACATATTAGTTCACAAGCTGACGCCATGGCTTAATATTATTGTTCAATACTTGACCTTGCAAGTTGCAAGTACATCCTATTTTACATTTCCGATCCCAAATGAATACACAACTACCCGCAAGTACATCCCCAATCAGTTGGTAAATCTATCCAAAGGTCCAGTCAACATTTGATTATCCAATTATCTGAATGTGACCTTTATTCTCATAGATATGTCCGAAGTACTGCCTCCTAGTCACAAGCTAAATTAGGGATCCAACTTACCATGCTGACTGCAAAAAGATGTCATAGTTACCAAAATTAAACAAGCAAAGCTAAATTCTAACAACATGCATTGTGTTGAGAGACTCTACGACCACAAGTTTTCTTGATACAATTAATGGAAAGTTTTGAATTATATTTAAGAAATCAGACAGGAAATTAGTTGATCCTTTATTACTGACACTTGTGACATTTTCCAATACTACTATGCCTCGCATTTTTTAAGTGCTGCATTGAAGTTATGCTTAAAATACTGACATTTCTATTTGATGTGGAGCTAATGAGCTATGTTGTGTCGTATTTGGTAGAAAATATTTGGCATCATTGTAATTTTTTAGTTAGTGCTACACATAAACTATGAAGTACTGGTTTTTAAAAAGATGATATTAAAATGTTAAGGAATTTCTTAGATTTCTTGTGCCACCAGAACGATGCCTTTTACAGGAGTAAATGGGTGTCTTGGGTCAATCAAGTAATCATAGAAACATTTAATGTTCATAAAAGTTACTCTTTACAAGAAACAATAATTGTACCTTAATATTTGGTTTAGAGAAGCAATTTTAAAACCCTAGATTCCTTCTTCAGTAGTGCCTGTCTACTGAAAGAAACCCATCCTCATCTCCTAACATGGAATCAAATATTTGAAAAGAATAATGGTACAAACTTTAAAATCTTAAAAATATCAAAAGCAAAATTGAATATAGAAAACTAAGTGAATGGAATCTTACGTCAGTGCGAATGAGAATGCACAAGTTGTTGAGTCTCTCAATGGTGATTGTGCAAGTGGGAATGAATTTTAGAACTGGGGTATGAAATTGCAAGTTTCAAGAGAGAACTCAAGGAAAATGTTTAGGAATCCCTGTATTTCAAGGAGATGATGTGTATGAATGTCTGATTCAACTGCAGTAGCACTTTGACCTGAAGGAAAAAGAGGCAAAGCTCCAATTGTTTGTGGAAGCACTGAAATGGGCGCGCCTTCCAGTTGTACCAACAATGGGAAGTTTCAGATCTTCTTTGGGTCCAAGAGACGGAACTTGAATTGGGAGAGCATCAAAACAGAAGAATGAAGGTTCTAGATGCAAGAAAATAAAGAAGGTTATCTGGTGCAACAAGACTGCAACAAGACCAAAGCAAAATGAACTCATGAATGATGGTGTAGGAACTGAATTGAAGGAACAAAGGGAAGAGGCTGATGGGCAGCTAATAATGAACACAACAATGAAAGGGAAAACATTCCTTGTGAGTGGCTTCATCAATAAGCCTTAGGTAGAGTTGTAGGCAACAGCTGTAGACATGGGTTCAATGCGTTTGATGGGTACAGTACTAAGGTTCTTCCAGGGTGAGAGATTGTCATCAGTAGTGTAGATTTCTAGAGATCCTGCATCTTTACTAAGCTTCCGTGCTGGAAATTCTGGACATTGTTGCTTGGTGATGGTAGAAGCAACTCCAATGACAGTGACAAGGATGATGTTGGTTGCTGCGCTGCAACTCTAATTCAGAAGGCCAGCTCATGAGTCAAACTAAGACAGAAAGGGTAGGATGGTAATCCCAAAAAAAAATCAAATGCCAATCCTTATCAGCAATATTGGAATTTCTAAATTTACTCAATTTCTTGAACCTATTTCCTAAGACTAAACCCACGGAAGCAAATTTTCTTCCAGCAGCACCAAGGCCAGGCTCTCCTTGAAGCAAGGAAATGGGTCTTCAAGAAGAAAAAAATGAGAAAATTTAGTCTTGGGTTCTCTTTAGACTTGCAGAGGCATGAATACTGTGTTTCATGGCTAAAAAATACAGCAGAAAAGCATTGAAAGAGACAGGTGGAGGTCGCATTTGTCTGCATTTGACCCAGGAGGGTTTGAGCTATTTTGGTGCTGCTGTGGTAGGATTGGCTTGACCATGATGCTTTAATCAGTTGAAACTCTAGTGGGGCATTATTTCAGCAGTTAGAAGCCAAACCTTTAGGGGTTAAGCTTTATGGAAAGAGTTATCTAGTGTCTTAATTGTCAATATCTATTAGATTTTAGCGAGTTAGTTAGTTGTTGATATCTGTTATTTTGATGGGTTGAAATAGAGAAAAAAATAAGTTTAGTTGCTAATAAATTCGAGAGATTGAGAGAATTGGGAGGTGTTATCACTTAGTTCTGCAGTGTTCTATTTTCTAATTGGGGTTTCTTTTACGGGCTAAGGGTATGATGCTGGAGGAGAAGAGTAGTAATGAGATGATGCCAGTTGTGGCCTAACGCCACTAGAGTTTTTGTCAAGCTTAGGGTATCCAAGGTTTGGGTGGAATTGACTTAAGTTGACAGTGGCTAGTGAAGGTATACAGCTGGCGAAGCTTCTGGAAGGACGTCACAGCAGATAAAGTGAAAAGTCTAAGTGAGACACAGCTTACCAGAAAAAAAATACTAACCAATGAATAATGGGTCTTGGATATGCATGGGGAGGGTTACCTCTCATTAGGCTCTAAAGGCCGTGCTATGGAAAAAGAAAACGAGACTTATAAAATGCATGTCTAAACTGCATAACAGTGATAAACTATATGGACCAAAAGTAGTAAATGCACATTATAAGTTAACAATATCATTATAATTATGGTAATTGGGATAGATTTATTTTATCTGGATGCCATTTAATAGTTTCCAACAATAACCTCTTTTACGTTCTCCTCACAGTTGCCACCTCAACAACTTGAAAGTGCACTCAACAGACATGCTAATCTCAGAGGTCCCCTTGCTTCATATGCCAGTCAACCAACTGTAAAATCAACACTTAGTAGGTAAGCTTTTCTGGATATGATTATTTGAAAGGCTTAATCACGTATTTTATTCCAATCTCTGTGATATTGGTCTCTGAATACTTTTTTGCTCTAATAATGGCCCTTAACGTTTCTAATTAAATAAATTCAGGCCTCCTGTCTCTGGATATCAATGCTACAAGTCATAGTGGGTTCTATTAACTGACTAACTCTAGAAATTGTACCTCATCCAAAAATTGTACGCTGTCAGTTAATTCTATTAGCAATTGGATGATAAGCTTATGAAAGAGTTTGACACTGTGAACCAAAATTAATCTTAGACACGTTAACAACATTTTATGATTATTTTAAAAATTCTATGGAAAAGGATATACGAACTTACTATATGTTCTAGTTTTAGTTTCTCCTTTGCATTCGGGTAGAGAAGCTAGGTCTAAATTTCGTTTTAGTCAACTAAATTTCCGTATAACAACCATGTGCAGATCAACTCTAGCAGTTCTTGGTCTAGCAAATGAAACTCATGTGCAGCAACATTTGTCAAATTCGTTACACTCTTCTGATACAAGTTCTTCAGTTAATGGAGCAACTTTGACGTGATGACTGAGAGGAATTTGGTAACTGGGCCAATTGAAAATTGTTGTCGACAAGATTGATCGACTTCTAGGGTTTCTTGGCATCGAAGAGAGGATACAGAAAAACAATTTTATACGGTGACTTTGAACCCCGAATGCAGCCTTTTCAGAGTCTGTGACCATCCCGACATTGGGGCATGCATCCAGTCGTATCATATAGTTCAGGAATTCAGCCAGCTTACTTCCGGGAATGTATCATAGTTTTCTTTTTGTGGTTATTTTATTTTTTTCATTGTAATATTATTCATTCAATTTTGATGTTATATTCCTGCCTTCTCTGGGGTAAGAACTATGGAATATCCTCGTGTATGTGGTTGCATAGTCCTCATCTCCAGACGGTATGATAATGCTGATAATGCTAAAATGAAATCAAGTCTCTGAAAGCCCCTTCCTAATGTCCTTTCCCAGCTTCAGGAATGTCTTGCTGAAGAGAAAATTATACCATGGACTAAACATGAAAAGGGTTTGTGTAAAAATACTAAACTAAATTTAAAACCTGCAGAATATAATTAACACATTTAATTACGTTTTTCAACTCAAAGATCGCAAACTATTGATGTGATAAATAAATAAAGGGGGAAATTGTTAACACGTCATCTCCGTATAATACTAGATTACCAACCCATGTGCTGTGATGCTATGAGTGCACATAAATATATATATTTTAATTGTTATAAGCTATTAGATAGAAATTATCTGTCATCAAAACTTCTTCCCTTCCATCTTTAGATTTAACTGCCTCATCAATTAATTACATGACATGGCAATTTTTTATTAGGATAGGAAAGGGGACAGGCTTTGGACTGATCTCTAGCCTAAGCTATTATTAGTAGATTTTTAATATTTTTTATATTCAAATTATAAATAATATTTTTATATAAAAATTGGGAGTATTCTAGTAATTCTATACATAAATTTTATTTTTTAATATTTTAATTAATTTTTTAAGTGTAAATTTAATAATTTTCGTAACCTTGGTTGAAAACTTGTTAGTTTGACGACATTAAAGATATTAAGTAATTTTTTAGGTTAGTTCAGAAAAATACTTAAAAATTATTTAAAAAGTATTTGATTATTTGGAGTTGATGGTTTAAGTTGAAGTTATTAAACTCTCCTTATAATTTTAATATATATTGCTAAAATCAAGATGTTTCAGGTAGAAAGAGAGAAAAAAACGGAAGGAAAATTTTAAAAATCATATTTTAAAATTTTTCATATATATTAGTTCCTAGTGAAATGGAAGCAAGAAGAAAGAAATTTTTAAATCTTTTGTTGATGTTTTGTTTTTATTCTTGAATGCTTCATTTCAGTTCTGGAAGTTTCATTTTGACCTGAATGTTTTATTTTAGTTCTTAAACGTTTCACGATGTAAAAAACTTAAAAGAATTATCATCATTATCATTTTAATTTTGACTTTTACTAACATGAACATCACATGGTGGACTAACTTGACCATGAACACGTATTCAGTAATCATTTTATAATTTTCTTCTTTCAAATACTAACTTGCTAGGACTTCACTGTTAAGAACGAACTATACTACTACTACATTTTACTTAGCACTGTGAACTAGAATTAAAATAACATTCGTCCCCTTAAGTAAGAAGGTTTTCCAAATTAAGTTTTTCTATGTAGCCAAATAAAATAACTTCTTTTATGTTAAGCATGTCATCCTTTAATTTCTTTTTTATACTTCTTAATTTTAAATATTAAATTTTGATATAAATTGTCTGCTATGTCTTAAAATGCGATTCACCACCAGATTTGGGTGCTTGCTTTTGGACTGCTTCGCATATCTTATGGTACACGGCAATTATTATAGGAGTTCATCACAATTAATCAGGTAGTGGCAAGAATAGCATGAATTGAAAGAATAAGACTAAATATTAAAGTGGTGTACATTTGAGACATTACCCTCTGCAGATTTTGATGTATGGCCTAAATCAGAAACAGTATGGGTCGACATCAAATTAGTCCCCCAGATTATATATCCACCTATACATAGCTGTGTATAATGTTGAAAATCCAACAAGTCGATTAATAGAGTTTTATGTTCTTCTCTGAGGATCTATTTCTCTCAAAGAAATAAGGTACATACTTTACAACAGCAAAAATTTTCCCTTGCAAATATTTTTGTGCAAGAGACTTCGGGAACAAAATCAATAACCCGTTCCTGTCTTGCCTGGCGACACAATGCATTAGTGCCAATGGTGGCTAACTCATGCATCCATCTATTCAGTGATGAACCAATACCAAATATGGGCAAACTGTCATGAACAAAAGCTAAGTTAATTTAGTCTCCCATGAGGTTAAAGCTATTAAACCATCTAAGAATTTCTCAAACTAGATGAATTTCAAGTTGATGCGAGACCCAAGAGGCGCAAACTTTCTCAAGTTAGCATTCTATTTTCTTTAGTATCACTTTAAAATTTGAATTTATAAGTGAACGCCATCCTGCATTCGCTTTAAGAATTACAGATAAGATTCTATATGCCACATTACAAATCAGATCATACCTATCACACACTCACAATAGAATTGCTGGAGATTACTTGACAGGTATGACAGCATCTAGGTTTTTCTGAAGTACCCAACCTTTTGGGTAAACTATATTATGACCACCCAAATGGAGATGCCAATTCATTATTTTTGAACAACCACGAGGTGAACCTTCCATTTGACTTTCATCTTCCACCAATTGTTCTATAAAGGTAGTCTCCTGTCAAACCAAAAGACACCTCCGTTTATTGATTATAAGATTTGCAGATGATATTAAATGGCTAAAATATATTAAATAGTAAACCAGCTAAGACAGATTAAAGAGACACAATAGGAGGCATACTTGGAAACCTTCCTTCACTGTGTCTAACTGTCGTATGGGATTTGAAGAAGGGCATCGCCATCGTTTTGGATCCCACAAGATTGTGCTGTTGAATGCAAATCCAGACATGTCAACATGAAATCTACGAAGTCTTTTACTTTTCTCATTTGTATGCCATCCGATCACTTGGCTTGCATTGCATACAGGACCCTCCAAAATGGCCTTGTTCTTGCTTGGTGCAAGCATGGCAACAGGCCAAGTGCCAAAGCGGCTAAAAAACCAGTTCAACATTAGAACATAGGAATACAAATGTACGAGAGAGAACACAATTCATCATTATATGTTGCACACATATAAAACCAAAGGATATAACTCAGAAAGCTTAACATTATTAATAAATTCCAAATGCTTGAATTCATTTAGATAAATAGGTAGTGATTGACCTGACTTTTTTTATTTTTTGGTGATTAAAATGTAGAATTGGTAGGCACCCCCAATACTAGTGAGCAGAGCGCCAATGGCATGTTGGGACAACGAGAAGATGCCTACCTAGGCGATAACAACACAGGCCAAAACCACAAGCAGTTTCACCTAGTTGCAACTACTCAACTAGTTTCTAGGCACCAATGGATCTCTCTGAGAAGGGTATTCCACCAAGCAGGAAAGTGGCTACAGATGAAGTTTAAGTTAATCTCTTTCTCTAATCTTAAAAGCTATTTTGAAGTTTTAAGTTGAAAATGGAATATTCATAAATAAAACTAAAGATGTGTGCGACAGATTTTATTAGTACAATTGAGGCATGTAACTTGCTCTAACCTTTGAATGGAACCTCCGCTCCCCCTAAACTTTAATTTAACAAAAAAGGAAAAATGTCAAGGTGCATTTGGTTAGTTTTTGGTTTCACTCAGTAGACATGTTTTCTCTAATAATTGCATAAATGTCACCTTACTCTGTTTCCTGTTTTCAAGAATTAGCAAAGAGAATGGTTTCCCTCATAAATTCTTGAAAAAAAAAACTAATAATGAGTAAAAACATATCAATTGAGGAAAATAAAAAGCTCCATAATTCTTTAAAGATGCACAAACGACAAAAATCCTCACATAGTCTTAGCACAAGAACAATACATGCTTCAAAATGCTAGTTAAGATAACCAAATGTATAGGTCATGCCTTCAAGAAACCACAAACCAAACACCATTATTTTCCACTCTACTGAAAAACTGGGACAGCAAATTTTGGGGCAAGAAAAAAAAAAAAACTTAGAAGAGTATATATTAAAAGCTTTGTTAAGTCTCTAAACAGGCAAATGTACAATATAAAAAATGTAAATTGTGGTCTAACTTGACTAAACTTCTCACTTGTAACAGGAAATAAGGAAGTAAAATAAATCAAACATTTTCCCTAGTTAAAATCAACTTAAGCACTTAAGCTATTTTAGATACTGTCTCATCTTGAATTACCTAGTTCTTCTCTTATATTATAATGCTTATTGCCAAATTTATATAAATTGGACCTATATATATTTTTAAAAGAAAAAGAAAGTATGAATTAACACCACAAAAAAGGACACTTGTATCAACTTTATTACCAAGGGAAGCCAAATGTCCTAAAACAATGTAATCGTTTAAAACCTAAACAAAATAGGAGTAATTTACCAAATTTGTTCCCCAGAACACATTAGACCCAAAGAACGGAACCTGCCGGCCACTCCCCTTGGTCAACCGCCAAAGTCAATTATCTAATTAGATGTTTACATTAAGCGAACCCTAAAAGCCAAATGCTACCAAAAAGCAGGCGTGCCAACCGCTTAGGACCAGTGATAAGTAGCCTAAAGCAACTAACAAACGAGAGGTAAAAACTCAGTTTCTACTAGCAACAACCAACGGTCCAGAAACGGAAGATAACACGGATCAGATGCAAATTGCGAATTGCAAAATGAACATCACCACGACACCAACTAATTAGAAAGCCGAAGGAAATGAAAAAACGAAAAAACAACAGTCCAATCAACTAAGAGAAGCAAAGTAAGTACCTGATGTCTCTCAAGGCGTCAAACAACTCAAGAGAATACACATTATCATCGTCCGCAAAGTAAACAATCCCATCGAGCCTATGACGCTCAATGTGTTCCAACGCTGTGTTCCTCTGATGAACCCCCCTGTCCTTCACATCCGTCAAATTCTTATTGCACACTAAATGCCTATACATCACGCCCGTCTTCCTCAGCACCTCCGCCGTCTCCATCGACGCCGCCTTCATCTCCACTACAATCCACAACACCGGCGGCGGCACCAGCCGCAGCACCTGCCCCAACCGGTTCAGGAAATACGCCTGAAAGGCGCGGCCGTACGTCGGCGTCACCACAATCAGCGGCTTCCTCGGCACAAAATCGAACCTAACACTCTGCCTCTCCCTCTCCGCGCTCAGAATCACCGGATCGATCACGAAACCCTCCTCGACGCGATTCCGCAGAACGCGATCTTCCCGGCGCAACTGCTGCGCGTTGTTCGCGTGTGGCAGCGGCGGCTTCATCTCGAACGAGATTTCGTGCGACCGAATGTCTTCCGCCACGTGACTGAACGGGAACATGCCTAGCAAGAACCCAACGAAGAAGCACATCACGCACCTGAACGCCGCGCGTCTCCACTGCCCTTTCCGACCGTGCCGGCGCGTGAACACGCCACCGACGAGCCGCCGAAACGCCGCCGCAAGCGCTGGAAGCGGCGAGGAGTACTTTGTGTTCGCGGAGGGGAGCTTGTGAGTCGGAGAGGAAACCGGAAACGAACCGTTTGGGTACTGGCGATCGGGATACGCCGGCGAAAGAGTCCGCCGAAACGAGGCCATTAATTGAACGTCGACGCGGAAAATTTTGAAAAAAGAAAAAAGAAAAATGAAATTATGGCGGTAACTGAAATTGAAAAAGCACTACATGAGGGAGGGAAAGGGAAGGATTAGAGGTTGAAAAGAATGCGAGAAAGATCGATAACCCTATGCGATTAGGGATTCAATTAGAAAAATCTTTTTCAAGAGAATTTGGCGAAACCATAATGAGAGAGATGAGAGATCTATTGCTAAATGCTCAGTTATGAGTTCCTATGAAGAACAAAAGAGAAACACTGCAAAATGTTGATCCGGGTCGGGTAATAAAAGATCCAATGCGCCACCGGGCAAAAAATTTGAAAAATAGTGATTTCTCACAATTTTTTTAGTTTAAAATTAAACAATTTTTAGTACTTATTAAATTTTATTAAAAAATAATTAATTTTGCCTTTGATTAAATAATTTAATTTTAATCAATTTTAACCAACAAGAAAATGTGTAAGAAAAATTATAGTGGACAATCTTCAAAATGAATGATAAATTCTCTAATTAAAAAAAAATGAATAATAACTTATTTTATTATTTCTAAAATAGAAAAAAAAATTCATACGGTGAAACAATATCACGCTACCATTCAATTACAAACTACTAATATAAAAAGAAAGTTTTGAAAATCATTAATAACGCATTTTTAATATATTTATTTTAATACATTGTTTATTTTTAAGCAATTCTTAATAAGAGAAAGTCATTAAAGTTAGCTTTTGAAAATAATTAATAACAAATTTTTAAGTGATAGTTATTAAATAAGACAAAATTATTAAATGAAACCTTTAATAAGTTTTTAATAAGTTTTAACGAATAGGAAAGAACGTGATTAAGAAATTAAGCTTTCTAGTGAAATTTAATAATTTTACTATTTTTATTTATTAAATCAATTCAATTATACAATTTTAGAAATATTTTTTCTCTCTATTTCTATTCTATCAAACAATTAAACATTCAATTTTATTTCTTACCTATTTTTTTGTTAATTTTTGTTCTTCTATATTTCCATCATTTATATTTCTTTCTTTAAAATCAAATACACTATAAAAAAAATATATTTCTTCTATCTTAAATTCTAACATAATAATATTTTTACTTTTTTCTAATAATATTCTTATATAATTAAATTACAATATTACTTGTATTATAAAGAGACATAAAAGTAATTAAGAATTACTTTTATTAAATATGTACAAGTTAAATGTTTCTTAACCAGAAGTACTCAAGTTACTTTAAGTTTGTATATTTTTTAGAGACGTTTTACAACTGCTAACTCTCAATTCCGATTATAAAAATAATATAAAATATTTACTTATAATGTAATGATTATTTTAAATTACCATCTTTCTAAATCTATTTCTCTATTATTATTATTATTATTATTATTATTATTATTATTATTTTAAATTTTTTATTTCCAATTGAAAAAGATATTTCAAAAGTAAATTTAAAATAATTGATTTTATTCAAATCATAAAGTGCGATTTATTTTGAAGTGGAATTATTAACATATTTTACGAGTCTCGCGCTTAAAATCAATTAAATTTAACGTAAATAATTTTTTTACTTCTCTAAAAAATGATTATAATCACTGCTAAATTAATTTTGAGAATCAATAAGCATGTGGAAAACATGTTTTTTTTTACAATTTTTAGTTTATTTATTTTTATCATATTTAAAAATTGAAATATCCGAATTCACTAAATGAATATGTATTTAAATTTAGTTTGGTTAGATAAAGATAATAATATTAAAAAAAAAAGTTGATTGGTGTAAAAGAGTCACCATTTAATAATTAGTATAAAAGAAAAATCAGGTTTGTTGCAGTGCATGTGAGTGGAAATACTTTTAAGTTAAAAACGTGGGAAATTCGGAGTTTGATTCGTTTTTATGGATTAATTTATATACTTTTGTGGACAACGCATGCATTTGACCTTTTATCAGATTATATAATTCTGAGCATTTATTGCCTCAAAAAAATAAATAAAATAAATTAAAGCATTAAAATGTCAAGTGTCGGTTCATCCTCTTCCCACATAAAAGCAAGAGAAATAAAATCAACATGTATATAAGTAATAATAATAATATGAAATTGGGTAGAATGTGAGGCCCATCACACACTTCTCTTTGTGGCCCAAATCCATTAACAATCTCTCTACAAAATTTGCTTATAACACCTCTTCTTTCATTCTTCTGCTCCATTCAAAGATTGTGCCTTATGGATCTCGCTCTTTTCTTTCATCATCATCACCCTTGTTCCACCTCAATGCAGAGATAAACTTTGTGATTTTTCAACCATAACATTTCATAAATAACACTGTGACTATTTTAATATCTATTTCTTCATTTCTAAACGATTCAAAAATATCAATGCTGCAAAGAAATAAATAATAATAATAACTCTATATTTTTAAGGCACATGTTCAACCGCAAAAAAAATAAAGTATTAAAAAAAAAGAGAGAAAAAAAATATACGTATATATATATATATAGTATTTTCTAAAATGAATTATTGTACGAAAATATTTGTGGGCTACGGAGCCCAACTTCTATCCATTACAAAGGAAATGCATGCCAACAGAAAATGGGCTGGGCCGGAAACTTTTTAAACAAAACTTTGAACGTCGATTTTTGCTGCATGTTTCATGTACAAAAGTGAAAGCCTCAATTCGAAATATATAATACTTCAAACAAATATACATATAAGCTAATAGAAGGAGATAAATCTTTTTCCTTTATCTCTTAATAGTTTATGTACTAAATTAATTAATATAGTTTTGATTCATTGGATATCATTTTTATGATTATGTATAATAAATTTCACATAATTTAAATATTAGTTGCCATGTATAGACATATATACTTAAGCTCTAAAAATTTAACTAGAATGCACTGTGAGCATATATGTTACAAATTTTATCCACTCACAAAGTGATTTGTATAATTTTTTTTATGATAAGTAATTTAAATATTATATATCTCAATTTATAATATTTATTAAAATAAAATTGTTTGATTCGATAGATAAACATAAGGAAAAAAAATATTAAGACAAAATTTATATTATTTATATCTATTAGAATAATAACTATTAATCATATTAGTAATATTAGTACCATATTAGTAGTGGATTAAAATCTAATTCATTCTTATAAAATCAATTCAATGATGTGAGATTTGCACTATTATATAAACCTTACTTTGACCTTATTTCTAGTCGATGTGGGATCTCCAACACATGTCCCTAAACTCGACGTGGGACTAGAAATTATGGATAGTCTGATAGAAATAGTCTAATATCGGCCTGAGAAATTTTTTAAGTAGTCCGATAATGATCCGAAAATTTCATTAGGATTGGTTATGAAAGCATATTAATAATATTAGTATTATATTAGTAGTGGATTAAAGTCTAACTCATCCTCATAAAACCGGTTGAATGTATTCATTATTTTAATAATATATGTTAATAGTGTGATTTATCATTTTATTAACTTTATTTAATATTAACCGATTTTGAGATAAAATATGATAAAATAAAATTTTTAATATCTATTTTATTAGAATCTTTTAGATGAAAGAATGAAAAGGATGGTGATAGATGATTGTGAAGAATAAAAAGATGAATTAAGATATGATAGTGGTGAATGTTGTCTTAGCTTCTAAGATACAAGTTTAACAAGTTGATACGCAGAGAGTAGGTGATGAGAATGTTAATGACCATAAGCACGTATGCTTCCGTATTACTCAATGCAAGATTAGAACAATGCAGTACGCATAAATAAACACCACCATTTTCTTCAAATTCAAGTCAAAACGCTTTACTTGAAAGCCAAAAAGATCCACACAATCTTTTACTTTTTCTCCTTTCTCAGTTCACAGTTATCTTATTGCAATCCCAAAGCCAATGCTGCTGCCATGGCAACCATATACTCAGCTTCCGTATCCCAGATTTCTAGCTCATCACACTTCTTAAAGAATACCAGTTCATATTCTTTTCTAGGGCCATTCAATTCTAGGCCTTTCAATTCACTCTCACTTTTCTCCTTTGCGTTTGAAAGAAACCTACAATTCACTATCAAAACCCCATCTCATCATTCATTCGTATATAAAATTGAAGTGAATGATACTAATAGAATGATCTTTACACTTTTCAAAACCCACTCACAAATAAAATAGAAAAAGGAACTATGCCAAGTATGGTAGTATATGAGGATTACTTTGCATGGCTTTTTGTTTTTGCCTTTTTCTTGAATGAATAAGTTTGAGTATATGTGCATAACATTGATTGGTGTTCATAGCTTCTTGGATTTGGTTTGGTTGAGATCATTTTTGGTTCTGGCACACTAATTCTTAATCAGTGATTAATGGAAAGAATTGATTATGGTAATGTTTTAATAGTGGGCCATGAAGACATATGGTCAAACCACGAAAACAAATGGAAAATGGTCAAAATGGTGCCAAAAACTGATGAAATCTGAAACGATCACTACTACATTGGGGAGGCGGTGGCAATTAAATGCTAATTTGACATATTCTAGTTGCTTTACTTTCACTTCAACTACAACTAATTATATGGTCAAACCAATCATCAAACTTTTAGAAATAATTAAAATAATTCCTCCACTATTAAGATTTCACTATACAAATAAGAAAAATATTCATTTTATTATCCTTTTAATAATATTCTCATCCTTTTGTATTTTATATCCAATCCAATAAAGTATCAATTTCTTCTTTCTTCATTATATAAAAGTTTTAATGATTTTTTTTTATATTTTTTAATCTTAATTTTAAATTATGGGAAGATTTTATCTTACATTAATATTCACTTAAATTTTTTTTTTTTCAAGTTAGAGTTATTGAAGGGACATACATCCTTTTGTAATTAAATCAACACACTTTAATTAATTTTATAATATTCTACATGTTTTTCCATATTTAATAAAGAAACTGACACGTAAAACAATTAAACACTTATTCTCCATAAATAAGCATTTTTTTAAGATAGGTTTACATCCACCAATTAGAAAAGTGTTAGCTTGTTTTATATCCAAATTTTGCATTTATTATATTTGTCTCATTATTGGTCCACATTAAGCCTTTGAATTTTGACTTTGTACATTAAAAGCTTTTAAATAGGCTAGTAATTAAAATGAAAATGAAAAAAAAAAAAAAACAAAAACTAAAGAGTGCTCAAAACTAGTCTCCACCAAAGGCTATGATGAGAAATTTGTTAAAGATGGTGTAAAGTTTTTATGGAGACTAATCATTCATAAAATGAATGCATACTTCACATTAAAAAAATAGAATTACTAGTTTTCTCTCATGGTTAGGTTGAAATATTATATATATATTTTGTATTATCTTCTTCCCAAATTGAAGGGAGGGCCTATTCTGATTTCACAAAAGAAAACAAAACCTACCATATAGAGTGGTATGAGAAAGGTTATTGTACCAATGCATCCATTCACCCTCAAAATGACATTCTCTTATCCTATTCTTATAGCTTTCCTATATCATTCCTTTAATTCAATGCATATAAGTCATGAAAGTGATGTAACTATATTGTACTTCATCTATATCATTCAAAGTATCTAAAGTAGAAGGAATAATTTTGAAACTATACTAAAAGTTAACCTAGGGTTTAAAAGAAAAAATATTAACATTTATAAGTAATTTAACATATTCACAAGATATTGAATGATGAAAAAAATTTGTTTAAATTTTGACAAATTGGAGACTCTCTCAGTTCGACACCAATAAATATAATAGTTTTTAATTATAAATTAAGTAATTAAATAATTATAGTTACGTGATCAAAATTATAAAATCTTAATTAAAATTTATTATATAAATTAAAAAAAAACAGTATAAACAAGTAATAAATATTATATAAGAGAAATTTATTTTTTTATAAGATATAACACTATAAGAATAATTTATTTACCTATAAAATATTTTTTTACAAATTCTTTTATAAAAAAAAATTAATTTTTCATTAAATATTTTTCATAAATTTAATTTTATAAAAAATTTTCATAAATTTATATATGTGAGAATTTTTCATAAATTTATTTAAAAAAAAATTATTGATTTATTTATAAAAAATCTTCCATGAATTTATTTTTAAAAAAATTTTCATAAATTTTTTATGAAAAATAATTTATTACAAACTTTTTATATAGTGAGAAAATTGTGATAGATTTATGAAAATATTATATTTTTCACTTATTTTAATTATTATCCACAAACTTATTTAATAAAAAATATAAATTTATTTTAATATAATAATTAAATATTTTGACTGTATAATTAATTTAAACATCAAATTATAATCACATATATTTTCTTCTGTATAAATATTATATTAGAATTGAAAAAAATAATAAAATTCAGTGATATTTCAAAAGTATCCAATTTTATATATCTATTTTATTTATATTCATAATACTAATCAAGTATAAGTTAAAAACATAATGCGAATGCATAAACTAAAGTCCCTTCATTTTCATCTTCCTATACTTTTTCGTTTTAATATTTTGAGATATCAGTCAGTCTTTTAGTTCACGTTGATTTCAGTATTCTTTGTCTTCTTCTACTCATCTCTCTCGTACCATTATCGTGGGTTCTTGTTGCCACTATTTCTTTATTTTCTTATAAATGTGCATGTATGTGTTGATCTTGCATGTTGTAAATATGTAAGTCCTTCTTCTTTATCAAGGTTATGATGCAGAAAAAAGAAAAAAGCAATTTATTTAATAAAAGTAGATAGATGTATAAAAAAGAGTTAGTGGGTGATGGAGAGTGTAAATGAAAAAATTGGAGCGGAGTTGATGGAAAATTTGGTATGGGCAGAGTGGGGCAGGATGAGTTAACAGATGTAGTGATGTGTGGGATGGTATTACTGAATACCACAGGATTAGCATCTTTTCAGCGTTCAATGCTGTACTTCAACATAACCTATTCTATTCTATTATATTCTATTCACTCTCTTTTTCTTTCTTCCTCCTTCACTCCAATTATTCATTCCTCTTCTCTGTATATTCTTCTTCTGGTCAACATCACCTATGATATCCTTAACCTCTTCATTCTTATATTCATTCTCCACATTCCATATAATTTATCTCCTTCATTGTATACACTAAGAAAAAAGAGACGTAGCAGTTAGGAAGGAAATGAAATCCGTAGGTGGTGGGTAGAAAAAATGGAAGAGGGAAGAAGGTGGATGCATGAATCTATGAATCTATAAATATATATATTATTAATATTAGTATCAATATTAATTTCATAAAACTGACTTAATGAAATGAGATTTGTACTATTATATAAAATTTATTTTGGGCTTTATATCTAATTGACTTAGGATCTCGAACAATATATGTAATTTCATGTATATGAGTTAAAAAAAGAAGAGTGTTGTGAGGCGTGCAAAGGGTGCAGTCCCTAAGAGTTACCTCCAAAATCATATGCCGTAAACGAAGACTTTGGGTTGGGAGTTTTGCTGCATTTTCGCGTAAATCTAGGACTACCTTTGTGAGGGAGGGCCATCTCACACACTTTCTCATTCAAACACAACTTCAACATGCATCCCCTCCAATTTTATAAAACTCCACACTATTAAAATTAAGACATAATATAAAGAATAAACCTCATATTAAGTTCACTTGAGATAAAAAACTTTCATGGTGTATGAACTGTACATGATCTATCACTTTTATTTCTCTCTTCTATCTCTCGATTTATGTATAAACAAAAAGTTATCAGCACCAAACGTAACAATAATAACATTTTTACATCAAGTCAGGTACATGCATGTCTTCTCATAATTGTATACTTCAAATGTGTTAATTTTTTTTAGGTGAAAAAAAAGTTAGCATAATATCATAAATATACTTTAAATTTAATTTATTTTTATAAAATTAATTTATAAGATAAAATTGCAAATTTTTTAATATATTTTCTCAGACGTTTTAATTCAATCATATATAAGATAGACATAATAAAATAATAAAAAGGTATCATAAATTTTAATCAGAAAAATGATTTGGTTTTCCTAATTGAGAAAAGTGAATGGTTTTTATGGTAAAATGCTGAAATGACCAAAGACCAGAAGCTCCTCCATTCACTATCAAAAGGGTTTAAAGCCATTCATTCATTCATTCATTCCTTTTTCTGATAAGACATTTGAGGGAGAGATGAATATATACTTATTTCCAGATTAAGCTAATTCTTTCGTTCAATCTTAGGTAATGCATTGGAAAATCCTCATAAAACACATTTTCTCATGTTTTAAGAATCTTTCTTTATTCTCTACTTACTTTTATGGATCTTTTCTTGTTTAATTCTTTACGTCTATTCAACCTACATCACCCCATTATTTATTTATACGTGAAAAGTGGCAACATTTAATTATTCAATTCTTCAATTATTCTCATTCAAAGGTTCAAAGCATGCAAGATATTAGACATGTGTGCATTTTTTACTTTTTACACTTCATATATTCTTCTTTAGACTCTTCTAATTGAGTAACACATGTTTAACAGATAAATGAAAAGTTTATAGGCACTACTAGAAGAAGGCTTTTTTACGTTAATTAAATTGAATATTTAACGTCGAAAAATGAGGCGATGTTGAATTAGGCGATGTTAAATTTAACATCGGTTATTTTAATAACCGACGTTATATAGTAAACTTTTAACGTCGGTTAAGTAACGTAACCGACGTTAAAATTTTATTATTTTATTATATTAGCGTTTTTCAGTATAGGGTTTCAGTTTCATAAAGTTCTTGAAACGATTTTTTTTTCAGAGTAGAACACTTAACCTCTACAGGTCCAATTTCTCAAATGTAGACTTGGTCCAAACAATAAACCTCCTAAGAGACAGTGAGGGTTTCATCGCCCTCTAGTGTTTGAACGGAGACGAGAGGCCTTGCTGTTGCTGCTGCACTTGGGAACCCATTCTTAAAAAGTTAGCTACTAAGAAGGCAGAACCAAACACAAATGAAATGAACAACAAAATGCTTCAGTTTTACTTTGAAAAATCATGGCTCATACAAAAAGAAAAACAGAGGCAAAAACGATAAAATGAACAACAAAAATGAAAACAGAGGCAAAAAAGAAAAAATGAACAACGAAAATAAAAGTTACCTCCGATTAGAGAAACAGAGTGAAATAGAGGGAGAGAGAGAGCGAAAGAGGAAAAAATGGCAGCAGAAAGATAGGGGAAGCGCGCAACAAAATAGGGTTGAGGGGTTTGAAATAATAACCATCAACGTCGGTTACTAAATAAATCGACGTTAAATTAATTATTTAATGACTATCACGTCGGTTAAATAAATAACCGACGTTGTTTTGTAATTATATTTACAACTTTGCCACCGCGTGTAAAACAACGTTGGTTATATTTATAACCGACGTTGTTGTTTGATGACGTTGAATCCCATTATTGTAGTAATGAGGTATAAATGAGAATAATGATAGTTAATTTTTTAATATATAATATAAAAAGAAAAAAAAAAAGAGTAATATAATATTTTTACTCACAATCTCTCCCATCACTGTATTTTCATGTTCAAAACCTTCTCTTCAAATTCTCTCATATATATTAAACCAAATAAAATAATTATCTTAATTCCTCTTTAACCAAACAAAATATTAAAATTTTCCAAGTAATAAATAATAATAATAATAATTTAAAAATTCCATATTAATTATAAATAAATTCAAAATATAATATATAATTAAAATAAAAATTTTACTTACGTAAATAAATTCAAAATATAATATATAAATAAAGTAAAAATTTTACTTTACCCGTTTTATAAGGTTAATTAGGGATCCCTATCAAAATAAATATATCATAATATATTAATTTCAATAATACATATCAAAATTTATTAATATTAACTTTATATTTAAAATAAAAAAATAACCATATTTTAGATTTTTTTAAAATTAAAATAATATTGTATTAAGTATTTTCAGTAATCAAACGTGAATCCATTTTTTGTTGGATTTTAGTGGTTTTTTTTATTGTCTTTATTTGACTATTTTCAAAACCAATTCAATGATTTATTTTAGTCCACCGTATTTAATTGATTAATCAATTTTCTGCTTCAAACTGATTCTAAAAATAAAAAATTCTTTTTCCACACTCCTTCTCAAGTGTAATCGATTTGACCCAATTATAATTTGTTTTCACTTTTCTTTAACTTCAAGTTTTACTAGTCATCTTATATAGTCTTCTTTAGGTTGGCTCTTACTGGGAAACCCAAGAAACTAAAAAAAAATATCTATTTATTTGGAAGTTCATTTTCTAAATAAAAATAAAAAATTATCTTTGAATAGACAACAAATTAGTTGGCTTGCCAATAAAAAAGTTATCAAGTGATGTATGAAACTATTCTCATACTTTAAACCTTTAAAATAGTTAATAGCAAGAAGACCCTTGATTAGTCTATGAAGATTCTATTGTTAAATATCTTGATTTGTGTGATTAATACATACATGTATATAAAATCCTAATTAATACATACATTAGAATATTCATGTCCAAGGTGAAATAGATTTGGTTTGATTGTTTATCTATAAGAAAATGTGTGAACCCCACCACTGGAACATAAAGATTATTTAACTGTTGCAGAGCCAAAGAAGGTGTAGCAGAAGCAGAAAGATAAAATTTTGGAGGGTGGGTTAATGTTCTTTTTCTCTTGTGCCAGAAGGGCACCCTCATTTATGCCTGCTTCATGTACATTAGTGTTCCAACATCCACCAACACACTTTCTTATGTGGGAGTTTCTGGTTTTTATATCTTATTTTCTGAACATCTCACTTCTCTCTGTACAAATGAATGATAAGAGTTTTAAAATTGTTTTCAGAATAATTTCATCTTTTATATATATTTCTTTAATGGTAGTGGCTACATCTATACCATAGCATGCACATATATGGTATATGTTATACATATATAAGCTATGTGTGATGAAAGATGAAAGGGAAAAAAAGTGGCAATACGGAAGAAAAGGTGGGCATAAAAACAGCTTTCACTTATGTAAATATATGATGACAATGCCAACTTGCAGAAATCCTTGTAAGTGGAAATCTTTTATGCAAGTTTCGTTAATTTAACACCCTTTTAAAGTTATGCACTTTATTCTGAAGTTCCATCACATTACTCTAGAAAGTAGGAAATGATACACATTTCTAACTATGAAATTAGTGGTCTGTTAAGTTTTGATTTGCAGCATGGTGCATCTTACAGGATAGTGCATGGTGTTGGAAATAGTCAAAATAAGGGGAATTGATTACCCAGTGTAGCCACACTTTTTCAAAAGCTTTACCATATTTGTGTGCCTTTCTGAGGAATATGTATAATATGAATAACGAATAGGAATAAAGGTTTATGTTGAGATGGACAACAGAAGCGATACAAGTGAATATAAAGTTGTGGGATGAAAATGCACGAGTTGTGATAAAACCCGTTTGGAGGGTGGCAAATATCCACACAATCTGTGTTGGAAACTAAAAATGTTGAATAGCCATCATGAAATCTGGGAAATGTTGATGCTGTACCACCCATTATAAAGACAATTCTTTGCCACAAGTGTGCAAGTATGAAGTAATACTAGGATAGATAGATATATAGATAGAGATGGAGATATTATTTATATACAAGTTGGAAAATAGAAGATAAGGTGAGGTGAGAGAAGTGGTTTGAAGCACTAGGTTGGGAGGAAAAGGAGGAGAAGAGGACAAACATGGCCTTCGAGTTCCACTCTAAACTGCAAAATATGACATGGGCCCTGTACCATATCTCTTCTCATACAATACAATACTCATTGTTGTGAATAAATGAACAAAATGTAGACATATATATATATATATATTGTAGATGGAGAAAATAAGAAAAAGGGTAGAGAGAAAGGTTAAGTTTTAAATTTGATAGTAGTGGTTTGGTTTGGTTCGAGAGAAGAAATGAGGTGGTGGGGAAGTGGTAATGCAGAGGCACTGTTCCAATATTTTTGTCATCTGAGAAGTAGACAGAGGCAATAATAGCTGGATTTTGTTTCTGCAGTTCCAAACAGGGCCCCTCCAATACCCCCCATCCAAACTCTTCTGCAGTAGATACTTCTCTCCTACCAATTATTGTTATCATTCTTTTACTGCTTTCTCTCAGCAGATACCACTCTCCATTTGCGTGTCCCCTTGTCTCTGTCTCCTTGTCTTCAACCTCATTCTTGCTTTTTTTTTTATCGTACACTAGAGACCATTAACCATGTAAAATAAAACTCTCTCTCTCTCTCTCACACACACACACATCTTTCTTCCTGTTTTCATTATAACTCTCACCCCCACCAACCACTCTGCCTTTTGCACTTTTCCTTCATTGCCACTCAAAATCTTCATTAATCATTCTTTACATAAATCTATTACTACTAATTTGTTGTAATACATGTTAATTTCCAATACAAATTTGACTAAGAAAGTGCGTAGGATTAATGCTCCACTATATGCTTGTGAAAAAGAAAGTTATAATACTCTGCACAACTGTATATATGTAAGAGTATAACTGGAAGGAAAAAAAACATAGTTACATACTATTAGAATTTTAAACATAACCAAATTTTTGAAACAAAAAGATAATGCTAAAACAATGTCATAGTCGTAAAATAAGTTAAAAGTTACTTTTCATTAAGAGAAAGTTATAAACAAGCTGGTTTAAGATTTAAGTTAGCATGGGGAGTTTTTATTTGTTATTTAAAATTTGTTTTTGTTGTGTCTTTTCGCGTCATTGTCTGTGTCTATTTGTTTCCTTGCTCACCCTTTCTTTATTTATCGTACAGACATTATGGAAAAGAGCATTAAGTAAGAAGCATATCTTTCTACGCATTTTTCATTGCCACTGTCACAACTCGTCCACCACTAATCATTCTGCCATATGTGCATCGTGCATTGAAAAACAATACAAAAACATATCATTTCGAAAATGTAATGTTTCTCGCATACAGACATGTGTCACTCAATCATATACAGTGGTCCTAATAAAAGTTAACGAGAGAGGAGAACAAATGGTTCATCAACACACACACAAACAATACGTTACACGGAGGGTGTGAGAAGAAGAAGAAGAAGCACAAACTTAAATAATAATAATAATACAGACTCATGGGACCAATTTTCTTTCACTGCATCATTACACGCACATTACGGAATCGTACGAAAACCATTTACGAGAATGTACAATTAGAGCTACAGTTGATACATAATAAATCAACTCAACTTCAACCCTAATGCATAACCATCATTATCATACCATCATTGAGCGACACGAGGATAAAAATGATTCCCTTCAGGCCTCGGATAAAAATTGTTATCTTTTAGAAGGAATAGTAAGAAACGAAAGCGATCGAGTTTAAATTCACGTTTTAGGGTTGGTTTTGATGGTCTTTAGAGGTATTTCCTTTTTCCATTTTTAGACAGTCAAGAGTTTTGCCCTTTGAGGAAGGGAACAGCACGAACGTTACTCAGAAACCCCTTTTGTTTTCCTTCAATAAAAACCGACATCTGAACCCAATCCAATGCTTTTTCTCTTTCTCTGAATGGTCCTGGGAAAAAGTAATAAAAGACGCGTTCTTTCTTTTATGCGCACACACATACTATATTTTTTTCTCTCCTCGTGTAATCCTTAATCCACTAAAATATTAAAAAAGGTTGCTTTGATAGTGTGTGGGGGATTAATTTGATCATTAATGAATGAGGGACAAAAGGGGGGAAAATAAATATTCTTTTTTTGTTTTTTTGTTTTTTTGTTTTTGTTTTTCTCAACAATCTGGCTTGGATTCTGGGGAGGAATAATGGAGAGGTTAATAAAATAATGAGTGAATTAAGAAGTTATAGTGTGTAAAAGGAGAGGGTCTGTTTCAAGAGAGGGAGTGTTGGGAAGGTGGTGATGGGTGAGAAGAATCTCAGGAAGAGAAACATGGTTAGAGAGGGTTGAAGAAGGAGTGAAGGTGGTGGGTAATTTGGGAGAAGAAGAATTAGCAGAAGTAAGGTCATTGGCTCTTTGCACTTGGGCGTTCCAGTCGGTGGTGCAGAGAACGAAGATCATGAGAGAAGCGCAAGAGGCTTGAGCCGCAAGCAACCCAAGCCAGAGCCCAGGAAAGCCCATTTTCGCAACGAACCCGAGAAGAACAGCCACGGGCATGCCTACTAAATAAAAAGAACCCAAATTGATGTTAGCTCCGACGGTGGGCCTGGCGCTGCCACGGAGGACGCCGCAGCCGGTGGTCTGTGGGCAGTTGCCGAGCTCGCAGAGGCCGACGATGGGGAGTGCGGAGGCGGTGAGGTTAAGAATTTCGCCGTCAGAGGTGAAGAATCTGCCCCATTGGTGTCGCATGAGGGTGGTGAAAGTCATGGCGGCGACGCCGAGCGCGACGGCACAGGCGAGTGAGACTATCATGGAAATGCGCGCCCTGGCGGGGCGGTTGGCGCCGAGCTCGTTCCCGACGCGGGTGGAGACGCCGAGGCTGAGGGAGGAGGGGAAGACGTAGACGAGGGAGGTGGTTTGGATGAGGATTCCCATGGAAGCAATGGTGGCTTTGGGGTTGAGGAGAAGCCCGCAGAGGATAATCATGAGTTCGTACCACCACCACTCGAGACAGACGGAGACGCAGGTGGGAACCGCAAGTGCAAGAAGGGAGGACCAGCCGCGGAGGCAGTCGGAGCTGGGGGTGACCCAGGAGTCTTTGTGGACTCCGGAGAAGTAGACGAAGGAGGAGAGAAAGAGGAAGAGGTTGAGGTTGGTCCAGACCATGGCTATGGCGACCCCGGAGACCCCCATTTTGAAGTGGACCACTAGGAGGAAGTTGAGGGGGACGTGGAGGAGGACGGAAACGGCGGAGCAGTAGGTTAGGGGTAATGTGATGCTTTGTGTTCGGAGGTAGATGCGGAGGGGGTGGAGGAGGGAGAGGAGGAAGAGGTCTGGGATGGAGAAGAGGATGAAGGTTTGTGCTGTGGAGGATATCTGGTGGTCTTGGCCGCACCATAAGAGGATGGACTTCATGTTGAGCCACGTGAGGGAGATGGGGATGGAGGTGGAGAGGAGGAGGAGGACGGTTCTCTGGAGGGTTAAGCCAAGTGTTTTCCATTGTTTTGCGCCGTAGGCTTGGCCGCAAATGGGTTCCATTCCCATGGCAAGACCTGAGATGACGGAGTAGCCGGTGATGTTGGCGAAGCCGATGGAAAGAGAGCCTCCGGCGAGCTCTATCTCGCCGAGGTAGCCGAGGAAGAGCATGGAGATCATGGCTCTTGAATATAAGAGTAACCCTGTTAGTGCTGTTGGGCCTGATATCTTCCCCAAGGCCTTCATTTCTGCTATCACCTGAACCATTCAATGAATTCACTCAATCAATGCAGTAACAAATGAAAAGGAAAAGGAAAAGGAAAACAAGAGAGAATAGGGATAAGACAAAGGCCATGCTAATCATAAACTGGCATTATTTGTTTTCATCATGTGATGTGACTATATGGAGATAGTAACCTGCGCAACTTCATTTAAATTACATTCACAAAAAATGATACCAACTTGATTTTTTTTCCCTTTTATTAATATTCTCTTTCTCTCTTTTATTACCTCGTTTGGAGTTGGCCATCTGTGAAGCTCATCTTCAAGTTGATCATCAAGGGAAGGGTGATTTATGAGTTTGGGGTCGGGAGTTATGATGTGGGTTTTTGTGGGACACAGAAATGGGGATGATGAGGATGGTTTGGGATTACACATGATGACTACCTGGCTATTTCTTCAAGCAGTATAGTCCTTTCAGGATATAATAACATGTAAACGAGTCACAGAGAGAGAGAGAGAGAAAGAGAGATGCATATATATATATAACAAAGGGTTGCTTGAACATTCAAGAGCTAGGTAGCTAGTGCTGCTAGGCTTAGTGATCGTGCACTGCGTTTAGAAGTTGTTTGAGAGAATAAGAGGGTTTTGTGTATGGGAGGGAGAGGATGAAGGGGAATGAAGGGTTTTTATGCATGAAAAAGTGACCCTACTAAGGTTACGTGTCATTAAAGAGAAATATTATATAGTAGTATATCAGGGTCGAATTTTTAATTGAAAAAAAAGAGACTTTTACCAAAAAAAAAGATGAAAGAGAAAGAGAAGCTTGAACGGAAGAAATGCTTGGAGGTCCTGGGAGGCAACCGACCTTCTCTTTGTCTAGAAAAATAGAAGAATATGTGATTATAATAATGATGATATATGGCATCTGGAGAACAGCAGCACATACATACACCTCTCCTTACCTTTGAGTTTGGAGAGGAAACAAAAGTTCTTCGCTCTTATCTTTTGGATGGTGAAACTCATGAAAAAGGGTGGAAGGATTTATTCGCTTTAATGGTTATTTTAGCAGTCAAATCGATCACACACTTTGATTTGATACGATGGCCATGGCAGTGGTTTAAACTCCCCCAGTTATTAATGGATGGATTATGTGGATAATGTTTTAAAACTCCACATTTGGCTTTCCATTTCCCTGTATAAGGAACACAAAGAATTTTATCCTCAAACTGGAAATGCCAGTAGTAATAAGTGATGGACAAGCTAAATCACCAAAGAAAAATTCCCCTACTTGTCAAAAGAACTTATTATTATTGTTGTTATTATTCCCTTTTCATTTTGGTAAGGCATGGGCTACTTTTAAAATGGCAAGGGCATACATGCACGATGCTTATGCATTGTTGTAATCAGAAAATTTTGAATTGATATTTTTTATACTTTTTTACTGTTAAAAGAAAGGTAGAAAGAAAAGATAAAAAAAGTGTAAATAGGTAACGTAAGGAGAAGAAACAAAGAAAAATGAGATATAAAAGATATATAAAGAAAGAACAACTGTTTGTGCGAATTTTAACATACTTTTACTACAACATATGTTGTTTGGTTTTGGACAGTGGCTGGTAGTTGCTAATTTGTAGTGTTGGGAAAGTGTTTGGCATTGCATGTTCTTTGAGGCATCCAAGCCATGCATGTCCCAATCCTCTCCAGGCCATGTTATAAATTCCATTCCTAACACATCCATTGTCTATATATAGACCATCTGAGACACCCGAACGGAGAAACATTCCCTTGACTACTTTATCCAACAGATCAAGCAAGTTTTTTCTTGCATCTAATTTAGGCCCCACACGGTTCTTTGCCTCTTGCTATACTCCCACTATTATCACTTGTTGAACGTTTTATCGTCTACCAAGCAGATATGTTCAAATATATATAGTTTATAGTGAGGCATTTCTTGACATCAAACAATAGAGGAAAATGAAAGTTATTAAGAGTTCTAAGCGAGACACATGGTTACAAATCAAAGTTACGAGTCCCGTAGTTTTGTTTCACACAAAGCTGAGATTTGGCATGGCATATTAAAAAGTAGTTGTGTTCCTACCTGAGGATTTTATTTTAAGCTTCAAAAGGTTAAATCCAGAGTATATTATATTGCACTTTTTTCCCACTTTCCCTTTTATAAAGGTTATATCTTCATGGATATCTGTATCTATATCTATTTACATATGCAAAAAATGTGTGTGGATTATAGAGGTAGGTATTGGTGTCATGGAGGGACCACCAGTGGTGTTAATGGGGAATGATGGTAGCTGGCCGTATGGAGAAGAGACAGATGGGAGATAGGAGACACTAGAGAGAATTACGTGCTTAATTTACAACCATTTAATCAATATCATTAGATGATGGAATTAAGATGAGTCTGTCTGTGAATACGAGAGCATGGCGTTATAAATGAGGAAAAAGCAACTTCTGTATCATTAGTGGCCCAAATACAGCAGATAAACTCTCTTTCCCTTGCCGTCTGAGCAACTTCAGCCATCAGTATTTCATTGTATGAATAAGAAAATATATTAAAAATCTCCTGTAACTCAATGCCATCCCATGTCAGATTCCATGTGTTTGTAGCTCACCCAATTGATGTGAAATGAAAGATATGTATCATGCAAGGGAACCAATTCTTTGGAATTAATTAATAAAGCAACAGGGAAAGTTCTGACAATGGACAATCTGAAAAAACCAGTCTCATCCAAAGAATGAATAAATATGAATGGGAACAAACCTATCTCGAATTTGGCACACTAATGGATTGGCAAAGTGTAGCTGCGTAAGCTATAGATATCTGTCCAACCCAAGAGATTAGATTAAATGAATTGAAGCAGACACGAGTTCAGGATCACGTCATGATGGCGTACAAACTTACTGTTATCAATCAAAAAAATATCATAAAACTAATTGCCATACTGGAGATCAGCCACAACTTTTTTCGACTTAATGCAAGGGAAAAGAAGGATAAGACTATTATTTTCACTTTGACATTAACAACGATCATGGTCCTCTAGAAGCTCCAACAGATTCGCCAATCGTATTCCTCTTAACCTTTTCCTCAATCATGCAGAGAGATGGGGATGTTCATGTAGAAAGTCGTCACTGGAACAAAGTATCCTACCGAGCCCTCCCACTCCTTTCTCGACTAGTTCAAGTGAATTGGTTTGATTAAGAGATACATGTAACTATTGAATTCCGTCGCTAGGCGACATAAATCATCATTTATGGAGACATATACTAGCATGTTCATACGGACGAAATCCTGAAAGCATACCTCTCAGAACTCTGCTGAACAGTAGAATATGCATGCCATACAAACTAGTGTGGAGATGTGTGCCCAATAATTACCAGTCTTTTAATAAACGAAAAGAAATTAATAATCATGTTTTTTATATATAAAATGAGCATAATAAACTAAAAATATGTAACAATTCATTCATCTAATCCTCTCAGCAATAGTAAACACTTATTTCCTTTAAATTATAAATAACCTGCAAAATTTAATCCTACCTTCACAGAGAAAGTTTTGCTGGCTAACTAGACGGATAAAATTCCAGTTGCGCAGCTGGCACGTGGTTGGAAGATCTGATCACTAATAGTTAGGACAATGATGATATAAAGGTTGATATTTTTAAATGCTCTTTGAGTCTTAGGAACAGACAAATGTACGAAGAATTGAAAGCAAATCAGACTTTCATGAATAGTGAAGTGTATTGAAAACAAGAACTTATTCCATGTTCAAAAGAAGTAAGATACATTAAATGTACACATTAAATGACCATCATAAATCAAACCCCTGTTCAAGAATTATTTTAAAAAGAAATATACTAAACCAAAAGAAAAATGGGTCATTAAAACCGTGTCTCAATCAAGGTTTCCATCAGCACAATTAACATATTCACTGTTGGCCACTAAGCACCTTCATCTAACTAATGCAAACAAATAACACAAATTATAAAATTCCAATACAACTTGAAGCATCAACGCAAAATCAGCATTGCCTCAAAATAAAAAGCGTTTTTCATGTGGAATAATTCTCAAACAGCAGCAACTCATCTTGGTTGGAAAGATGTTGCCCATGAGTAATTTTGGAACCTAGAGAAGATGCCCCAACTACTTCCCACCGCATTAGCCTTTAAAAGCAACATCTACGCAAGTGGTACTGATTTACAATGAAGAAATTCTCCACTGATTGCAGATAATCTTCTAATCGTATTTGATGACAGCTTTTATGATTATATTTGAGTTGCCAGGATGTTTGGAAAAGTAGTGCTATAAGAATTGCTTCTTTTACGTTGTTCCTTATACATCAAGAAAAATCATCCTTTTCTTACAGCCAGTAGATAGTCCCTCATGGTTAACAAAGCAGAACACTCTCACTGTTTCAAACAGATCACTCACTCATCAGGATGACAAAAGAGAGACAGAGAGAGAGAGAGAGAGTCAAAAGCTTCCAAAACATTAGAAAATAATAGCACTAAAAAATTAGCTCATCGGCTATAAATAATGACCAATAAAATGAAAACACATCCATGTAATCAATTATTCATATTACAAAATGACTGGCCGGGGGTATCTCAATGAATAGAAGGCTCAATAAAAAGACTACATCTATGTAATCCATCTATTTACGAAATTTTGCTACCCGTTCATTTTCCTCATCACTCTTTCAAAAGAATTCCGTGTCAAATGTAGAAAAAACATGATACCTCATACTTGGCTTCTCGACTTTTGACTGCTAGATCGGGGAATAGCGAAGACAGCTATGAATCCACTGGCAAGGGCTGCAACAGCTGCCACACCAAAGGCTGGAGAGTTTCCTCCACCAAATAGCTGATCCCATGGTCCACTTCCCAGGGACACCACCATCTATTTCAAACATTGATATACATAAACTTAGCAGCTCAAATAGGATCCTTTCACACAAAGTTTTCTTTTACAAACGATAAATCTCCATAAACTTAAAACTATAAAATAATTCATGAATTTTATTATTTGAAAATAATTCTATAATCTTGGTATACTAGCTAGATTGAAATCTATCAATCAGTTACTTGAAATGTGGTATTTGGAAGCAAAAGTACAAAGCAAATTTTCGTTAAGCCTGCATGATTGTACAAATTAGCAGTGCGACTCTGGGTAAATCTCATCAAGCAATACCTAATTTCAGAACATGATGGATAAAGGAAAAGTGAATTAATTGAGATGGGTATTTTAAGTACTTTCTTCAGAAGCCTGAATTGGTTTTACAGTGGCAATAATTCGGGCTCATAATGAATGAGAAAAATCAAAAGTAGAGCCTGAACCAATGACATCGACCATAATGTAAATCACGGTATAGTGCATTTATTTGATGCATATATCCTGTAGAGTAGGCAATTTGAAATTCTCAGCGAATGTTGTGTCCTTCAATCCAAATTTCTCTCAACTAATTTGAAAGGCTTTAGCAGGAGTAAGGAAAAAACTTTATTAAGCTGTGCTAGATTATTTGTTCCCGAGTCTACTTCTCTGTAACAAAATGCTCATACTCATGATCGTTCTTCTAGAATGTTTTGGAGTGAAACAAATCTCCAATGGCCTACCTTGAGTGCTTAGGTCATGATTTGTTTAATGAAATATTCTGAAGAGATATGCCAAGGAATTGGAGATCATTACTGTTCTTTTACTGATGGTTTATTTATGCCTATTTGAAATAGATTTCTTATTGTACTCTTGTAATAATGGACAGCTGTTAATTGCCTTACGCTGTGCAGATGAAAGGTGGGAATAAGTTGACCGAATTAAAAGTTAAATACATAAACATGGACACCTTTAAAAAGGACCCCTGTCTCAGACACATATCTTGACACTTGTATCAGGCATGACACAACTCTCTAAACTTTTCTCAGTTCCCATGCCAAAATTTTTGTTTCTTAGTCAAAAGACATCTCAATTGATGGCAATTTGACCACCCAGAATGAAAATTACTGCACTCACAGTTTTACTCAGCAAAATAACTTGGGAGACTATAAATCATGTATAGTTAAGGAAGTTCACAGTACGGGATCAGAGCCTATAATTGTACTCCCTGTTGCTATTAACGGTATCCCAGGACATTATCAACATCAATTAATTGATTATTCATTTATACATTTCTTTTTATCAGGTGATGTGAGATTGTAACTGTACTGACTCAGGACCACTTGTGACATTTAACGCGATAAACTTTTAGAGTCTATTAGATATTGTAAATATCTTAGTTACGGTAATTAAGCAATTCTAGGATTTATATAGTTACAGTAATTGGGCAATTATTTTCTTAATCATGTCTCTTGCTTTCTCTTTTCTCAACATGATATTTAAAGGCTAACAAGAGACAACCCGATCTTGTGCCCTCCTGATGGATCCACTATCCATGAGTGCCATTTTTGTGTCAAGGATACCACCATTGACTAATAATATGGTCAAAATGTATTAAGTAGGAAGTAACTCTGATGGGCCTCACCTCATGAGCAAGTTTTTGAACTTGAGTTAAGCCAAAACTGAAATTTATCAACTCTTAGGTTACCTATCAAGCCCAATAGCACAGGATATAATGGGATATATTGGAAAAAATCTCAAGTCTCACATTTTAGGCTGACCCATCGTGTCTTCTACCCCTCCCAAGGTTGATCCTCCTATTTTCACCAACTGTATCCCTTCCCAATCTCTATTGACAAGTTGGATGGGACCAACTATGATACATGGACTTCTCACAACAAGCTTTGGCTTAAGGGTTGATCACCTAACCATGGAGATTGATTCTATCCTGGAGGCTGATAATTCATGTTGGAAGAAGATTGATGTCTAGCCATGTAGTATTCTAAAATCCACCATTTCACCCACTTTGAAGTAGATATTTCGTGCTCATGTGACTTGTTTAAAAAGAGTTGAAAAAAAAATTGAAACATGTTTATATTAAAAAAAAAGTGATTTGGAAAAATACATTTATACTAAAAAAATGATTTTGAAACATATATTAAATCAGAGCAACTTACTTTAAATCTAATTAAGAGTATTTAAGTGATTTCAAGTGACAGGTATCTCTGCAGGTAAGAATACCTTACTACCTATCCAGTTGTGGGATATTTAAACGAGGATTGAATAGGTTCTCCCACTAATAAGAGATCCACTTCCAAATATTGCATTCTTATTGGCAATAACTTAATTTCCTAGAAAAAAGAATTGAAAGTTTGAGATGTTACACAGGTGACAATCATTTGTGATGATTAAATTTCCTTGCATCTTGCTTCCAATTTGATGTTTTTTGTCGACTCTAACAATCATTTGGCAAATTTCTTATTGAGTCTTTGACGGTTCCTAGAATTAATTATATTTGTGATAAGCTGGGTACATATGATTTATGTTCTAGTTTGGAGGAGAGAATTAGATATAATAGATATCCCTAATTATAGTAATTAAGCAAATGTTACCTATTGTAGCTATCCTTAATTATGGTAATTAGGCAATTCTTGGATTTACATAACTATAGTAATTAGAAAATTATTTTCCCTATAATTATCCAGTCTGTAATACTCAATAACTGTAAATTGATTTACAAATTCAATCAGTTCTCTTGATTTTTCTTCTCCCCATGATGTTCATTTGGTTCTCAAACACCCCCCCACCCCCCACCACACCCCACCTACAAAAGAAACAAAAAATAGGGATAAGTTAATAAGGAAAGCAAAAAAGCAATACCTGTGGGACCACTATTGCAAGATTTAGGACTCCCATTGACAATCCTGGAAATACAAACAATTAATATAAATAGTCATAAAATACAATAATATATCCAAGAAAGAATAAGGCATCAACCCTGCCCACCTTGGCCAAGCCCCAATGACTGAATATGTGAGGAAATCAAGGCATATGGAACGCTGTAAGTGATCTGAAATAATTGATCCAAGAAGTCAGATTACTACACAGAACTCTTAAAAATATATAGAGAAACTCATGCACAATGAATGGGGACATTTCCAAATTTTAATTTTAATTTTTGACAAATCATGATTCCTAAAAGAAGGGGAAAATGTTCCAGCTTGAGCTATGAAAACTGTGCTGCCAAGTTGAGTCAAGACACTGTCGAACTGAGATTTTTTAAAAGAATTGAAGAACAACATAATAGTACTATTTATTTTAAGGAACATAGGAGAAAGGAATTCAATTTGAGCTAAAGAGATCATGCAGCCAAAATCAAATCAATTAAGATACTTCATATGACGAGTCACTGAAACCATGCAAAAAGACAGAAATTGAGTTCTGTTTTAAGGTACAAAGGAGACAGAAAGGGTTCTTTCAATATTGACATTAAAAAGAACGAACACAATGCTTTTAGCAGGAAATAGAGCAACTCACTGCAAGTGGAAACCCAAGAATGGTAAAGATTATCAATGCAGCTATCACAATGCTAGTTGGTGGTAGATCTTTGCCTACATAGCCAATTTTATTTGCCAGATAAGTTACAACAAGCATTGCAATAAAGCAGACAGCCATCAAGATATTTGAGATTCCCCACACAAACCCAGCACCCCGCTTCCTGCATAGCTTCTCCATGAGTACTGATGTTATTCCAAGAACAACTGAATTAAGCAACAAGCCAAGCGCCCCCATTCTAACTCCAGCATCATAATTAGGGCCTTCATTAGGCTCACCGCCATAAATCTCTCGGCCCATCCAATCAGTATCAAAAAGGAGAAACGGAAACCACCCAATCCAAGTTAAGGCAGTAACAGACAGTATTGTCCATACAGGGGTCGTAAAGTATCTGAATGTCCCCATTAGCTCCCACATAAATGCTTCTCCAGCAGCACCTGATTCCTCTGCTGCTTCTTCAACAGGGTGTGCCCCATTTGAACTTAGAGGCACTTCATGAGCTGCCAGGATGCTTATATAAGTAGTGACAGCAATGAAAACAATGTCAAGATAGAAAGCAGACTTGAGGTTTGCACAACTAATATTGCATGCAGGGGTCATAGTGAAAGGAAAGACCCTGTACCAACCACTGTATGATCCAGCTGCATATCCAAGAATATTACCAATAGCCATAAACAGGGAGAAATAAGCATTTGCAACACGAGTTCTTCGATGATCCTTGCCTAATATTTCAAAGATAGATAAACAAAACATAAAAGGAGTCAATTTATGTTTTCTTTTCAGCGCTGATATTTTAAACAAATTACGACTGACAAAAAATATTTAGCTGTATCTTTTCCATTCTCTTTTTGGGGTAAGGGTGAAGGGGTTTTATTCAGACATTGATAGCCACATCTGCAGAACCATGCAGGCAAGATGCGATCAAAATAAAAAGATGAATACCATGTCCTTTTAATTTAACTGAGAATTGCATCCAGAAGTACATATGAAGCAGAAGCGTAGAAATAAACATCAGTAATAATTTATTATTTAATATCATTCTAATTATATTCCATGTCTATTGAGATCATTTTATCCAGTTTTTTGGGAGGGTGGAAGCTGACTTTTATCGTTTTCTCTCCTACTGTTACCAAACTTGAGATAGAAGAAAATATATCTCCTGCCAAGAATCTGGTACAATATTTGTGTTTCCATACACTCACCACTGTTTGATGCTGATTTTTTTTTTAATTTCAAGTTTTACATGACATAGTTTTTCTTCACTGGGGATACTTTAGATTAAAGACAGAAAAGGATAGAACCACCCCAGTAGAGGTGCAAAAGATTTACAAAAAATAATTTTAGGATATAACACAACGCACCCCAAGCCTTTTGCTTCTTACGTGATACATCATCTAGCTTTAGAAGTATGGAACCAAATAAATGATAGAACAATTCAGCTTATGGGGTATGAGAATGCGAGTATCATCAGATTTTTAATTATTAGCAAAAGATTCTTTGTTTCTCTTAAAATTTAGCAAATATAGATTTCGGATAGGATGCAGGTCCCTCCCACCCCAGCCAAGGACATACCTGCACAGTACCATATAGAATTGTCTTACGTGAATATAATAAAATATTTATCTATATTAAGATGCCCCACATTGGTTAGATATAATCCCAAAATAATCCTTGTAAGACACAGGCAATCCTCTACCGTTGAGCTAGGTTTTAGTGTTTAGTTAGGCTTATCCATTTACAATATAGGATCAAAGCCATAGCATCCACTATGAATCATCCCATCGAAGTTCTCCTACCATGCTCTCAAAATATAGAACTGTTTTGATTTCAGTAGCTTTCTTCGCTATTTTCCCCTTCTTTTCCACTGGCCTTCTCTGCCATCAAACAATTCTAGCAACATTTTCCAGCGAGCTGCAACTGCTGGTGACTCCAACAAATTTCCAACTACATTCCAGTGACCTCTTCAAGAGGCTTGTCACCTTTGACGACTTTCCAATGAACACTCCATAATCATCAGCTACATCAATTTCCAGCTAGGTCAATTTTAATAGACTTGTGCATGGAGGAAATCCGTTTTCATGTATCTTGGAAGTTGCACCCATTTAATTTTTCACCAAGGAAATAGGCACCAATTAGTGTATTAAGAATCTATTCAACTAAATATAACAAAGCCCTTTTCATTCAGATCTTCTCTCTAAAATATTTTCTTTAGTAACTCCATCTTAAATCTTCCACTCTAAAATAAATATGGTAGTAGAGCCTATTCAGTCTCGATGTTAAGTTGGGTGCAATTGCTCTAGCTAACTTCACACTCCAATATCTCTAATCCTAGGCATGAACAGATGTGTTAGATGTCCCCACATTAGGAATATGATCAAAATACTCCTTATAAGACATTAACAATGCTACCCTCTTGAGCCACTCCCTAGAAACGCCTCCCTTTACTTCCCCCACATCCCACAAAAACCAACAGAAAAGAAATATATATATACATAGGCTTAATATGATCATGTCGGTCACGAATTCATCCCAAAGTCTCTTATATAAGCCATACACACTATTAATAACCTTGACAAGGGTAACACGATTTTAACTCATTAACCTAAGAATCAATTTCAGACATAAAGTTACAAAGAAAGTAAGACCCAAATCCCATATTTTCCAGGCTTTATAGCAAATATCACAATATATTAAATTATCAATACATTTTTTTTTTGTTCCAGTTGCAAGATGATAAATTCTGGTGTGGGATTTATATAGTCTTCGACTCTCCAATTATAACGGCTAGCTTTTGGGATGCAATTCTCCCAAAAGGTTCTTGTCATTTTCCCTCCCCTTTCATTGAGAAAAAAATCTCTCATAATCTTCTTGATCATGTACGCAACCTCCATTGAATTAAATCAACGGCTAAGAAAAAGTACAATGCACGAAAAAACAAACCTCTAATTAATATTTTAAAGTGAAAATTTAGGTCTTTAATTTGGTCCTCAACGATTGGAAATTGATAGGGAAGAGAACCATACCAGTTAGATCAGCAAGCAAAGCTCTACAAGGGCCTTGCGTGACGTTGTTAGCCACGTCCAAAATCCAAAACCCGAAAACGAAAACGCCCACAGCCCAGGGGCGATGTTTGGTGGTGTCACCGAACCACCACCCGATGTCGGCGGAATGACCGATGATCAGAACAGAAACGATGATCGACAATGTTCCGCCGAAGATAAACGGTCTCCGGCGGCCGAACCGGCTGGTGCACCGGTCGCTCAAGTGGCCCACCAGGGGCTGGACCAGCAGTCCAGAAAGCGGCCCACAGAGCCATATGATGCTGGCCCACACGTGCGGGATCCCCAGCTGCTGCACGTACGGCGTCAGAAGCGAAAGCTGCAAGGCCCATCCGAACTGAATGCCTCCGGCAACCGACGCTACCCGCAGCAACAGCCTCAAAGGAACCCTAGCCGGGACCGCCGGTCGAGGATTAGACCGGCGGTGTTGGCGGGGACCGTCCTGCTGAGTTTCGTGATTCGCCATTGTGTCGGAATTCTAAATTCCGTGACTCTTCTGTCCCCATCTCTAGCTTGTTCGCAATCATGGTGTGACCGTTTCCTCAGGGCATCGCGCAAGACCAGGAGCAGAGAGAGGTGCTGGAGAAGATGCATTGTAGCACACACTCCATTCTCTTGAAATGGCTTTTTTTTTAAATTATATGTTTTTTATTTAATTTCTATTTCTGTTATTTAAATTTTAATAAATCTATTTTACTTTAATTAAATTTTTTTAAAGATATTATATTATTTATGCATTATTTAAATCTTACTTTTAATATTTATTATTAATTATTTAAAATATTTATAAAAAATATTTATATTTATTAAATTTACATAAATACGAAAAAATAAACAAAAAATTTAAAATATTTATTTATCTTAATAATAATAAATAAATAAATAAAATAAAGTAAAATCATTTTAAAATACAACTTCAGTCTAATAAATAAATAAATAAATTTAGAAAAAATAAAAAACGATCGTACTTACATAATACGATTTCATGATAAATTTTTTATTCAACATAAAATCGTAAAATTGAAAAATTTTACCTATATAATAACGTGAAAAAAAAACAGTTGAAAATACAACAGAAATGTTAAAAATACTGTTGAAACACTACACTTGGAACAGACAATGTGTGACTGTGTCAATCGGAATGTGCCCTCACACCACATCTATTTACGGATCCGTCCTCACGCAATAGCGTTAATCTGGACAGCCACTGCTACTTTGAATGGAATTTTGGTTTGGTAATAATAATGCTTTCCCTCGCTTTTTTTCAAATGAATGTAGTACTAATAAAAGAAAGTCCAATGACAACGTCACCCTTGAGCCCATCTTAAACTACATTCTATGTAAAGCTTCGGCAAGCACCAATAAAATGTGTGAGCGTGTTATGTAATCAGTGATATCAGAAAATTGTGAGACTAATAATGGTTGTGTGTATAATAAGTAGACCACATTAATTGTCATATTGTTTGTCAGGTAGAGACAATGCATGCAATGTGAAAGATAGGATCATAGGCAACTTTCACTTGATAGGCACTGGAGTAGCTACACGTTGAGTTTGATCCAATTTGGCTTTCTTTCGTTGCCATTGCAATATGGCATATCTGACAACGTGCCAAATTGCCAAATGTGGGCTCTGCAAAGAGATCAGTAAGCAACATTGCCATGACAGCCTAATCTTATCTGGCTGCGCAAACATTACGCTCATAACTTGAAAGTTTCGCCATAACTTTCTCGATATGTTACTTAGTGGAACGAGCCACCGCCTCATCGCACTCAGATTCTAATAACCATTCTGGACCAATACGCGCAAGCATGAACTTTCTAGGATCTAGTAGTCTTAGACAACCACTCCTTAAAATATTATATAAACAGAGGAATCTTATGCTATTGGATAACTGGACTCCCCTTTTCCCCTTCTTTCTTGGGCCCGTTTGAGTCAGATTTCAAGCCCTTCTTATTGAAGTAAGATAAAGTAAAGAATTTAACACAAATATATTACTGTAGTATTCTAAGAATTTTTACACTACTAATTAATTCATTAATTAAAAATACTTCCTCCGTCCCATCATAATTCTCATCTTGAATTGTTTTGTGGACAAAAAGTAACCCAATAAAAGTATATAAGTTATAATTAATATGATAAGTTAAAATGATGATCATTTGAATAATAAATAATAAGATTTTATCATACTTTATCAATGATTTCAGTTTCTGGTATTATCTTCATAGAATGTTACAGATACAACGAAGATAACAGGAATTTCTTAAAAAGGTATAAAGAGATGTGAAGTGAAAATATATTGTGTACCTGTTGGTCTTCGCGTCCTTTGGTTCCCTCAAAAAGTAAAATTACTTCGAAGAAAATACGTGGCATGCGATGGACGGAGACTCGTTGACAGCCACCGCCATTGCGCAACCAACCAACCCTAGCCCATCCCTATACAGTTACACCACTCTCATCCTCGCACTCCGCGAAAAAACCAACGGCAAGGTCCTTACCTGCTAAGAAAATCATCATCCAATCAAGAAAATATTAAACAAATCAAGAAGAGCACATTTTAAAATCCCTAAAATCACCCTTACCTGCTAAGAAAAAATCATCCCTAATTAAAAAGTAAACAAAAAAACGACAAGACGCTTATAAATTGCGCACATTCCTCAAATGGCAAAACCAATAAACATCACTCTCAGAAACACTTACACTACTACTACTACTACTACTACACAATGTCAATGTTCGCGAGCACGCTCCAACAGAATCTTGAGAAATCGTTCGAGACGTTCTACGAGGAGTGGCTTGCGCGGCACGAGAATTTGCTTGAGCAGCTCTTGAGCGTGAGGCCCGATGATGATGGTGATGAACAGAGGAAGCTGATCGAGCAAGTTCTGTGTCACTACCAGCAATTTTTGGAAGAGAAATCGATCGTGGCGAACGGCGACGTTTTCCTTCTCTTTTCTCCGCCCTGGCTTTCCGCCTACGAGAGGTCTCTGCTCTGGATTGGTGACTACAAGCCCTCGCTCATTCTCCGTCTCGCGGACGGCGCTGTCAAGGGCTTAACGGCGGAGCAGAGGGAGAAAATGGAGGGAGTGAAGGACGAGACGAAGCGAGCCGAGAGAGAGGTTTCCGAGGCAATGGCTTCCGTTCAAGAGAGCATGGCGAGTTCGCGCATGGTGGTACTCTTCAGAGTGGTTGACGGAGAGAAAACGGAGCAGGAAAGGGCGCTTCAGGGACTCAAGGAGGCGCTCAAGAAGGTTTCCGAGAGAGGAGACGCGCTTCGCGCATCGACGATGAAGAAGGTGGTGGAGATCTTAAGTCCGCCGCAGACGGTGCAGTTACTGGCGGCGACGATGCGCTTTCAGATGCGCGTAAGGAAGTACGGTTTGCACCGAGACGAGGTTGGACCGTCACATTGACCTCACTCCGTCATCTTTTATTCCTCGACAATCTATACCGACCCACGTGACAAGCGTGACGCACGCATCCCTTTCTATTCCCGCGTTTTTTGGCTTCTAAAGAAACCGCAAATTTAAATTACCATCCAAAAGTCAATAACTCTTCTCCTCATTACCCACCCTTTCAGCTTCTGTTTAGTTTGATTAAAAGTAAGGGTAGTGTTTGACTTTATTAAAATAAACAAAATTATTTTTTATCATAAAAATGTATTCATTTTAGTTTGAATTATGTTTTCAAAATAGACAATAAACAATAAAAAAACTATCTTATTCTCATTATTTCTCATTTAAAGTTTTGAAAGAAAAAAAAAATGTTGATTTCATTAGAGTGTGTACTTATTTATTATTTTATTATGTTTAAAAATAAGTACTACCACTTAACACATAATTTAAATAATATGAGCTTCAAATCAAGTAAGGTAAAAAGCCACCAAGATTTTTTTTTTTTTGCAATTTGTTTGCGCGTGATCAAGCCCATTTGACTGGATCGTCAGGTCTATTAACAATAGCATGGCCATATTAATATTGGCACCACCCAAATTTCTATTAAAACTTCATTTTTGGAAATTTGTATTTTTACTAAAATATCTGCAACGCGTGACACGATAAGTTTTTGTTGTATACGCAACAAATTTATTTATTTTTTTATATCTAGACAAGAGCTTATCTAAATATACAATAGAAATATATTATTATTATTATTATTATCATTATTATTATTGCTTATCTTAATAATATTTTGTTGAGATATACAAAAGATACACATGTTTTTGTTGTATCTTTAATAGGATTTGTCAAAATACACACAATCAAAACATAAAATGGTATGTCTCAATGAAATTTTATCAATATACAATACAAACTGTGTTTATATTGTATATATATAACACATGATTTTGTAGAGATTTTGAATAGACATATATTTTTTTGTAGTATATTTTAAAAATATATTCTTTAAATACATGATGAAAATTCTCGTTACGTTATAGGTAGTGAACATTAAGGATTCTTTTATGTATAAAAAATATATATTTAAAATATTGAATGGGTTTAAAAATAATTTGAATATGGACGATAATATTTTTTAGTAAAGTACTGTTTTTTAATAATTTATGCTAAAAAGTAGACATTCAAAGTGAGCAGAAATTAAAGAGATAAGATTTTAATTTAATTTACAACTTTTAAATATCTAGGCCGAACCCAATAACTAGGTCCATCTAGGCCCATCTTACGTGGGTTGCAATTCGACGAATACTATTTCGGCTCGTCATGAATTATCAGTTCAATTTGACGGATACTTTTTTCTATTACGTTTTCATTTGATTAAAAATATATTTTCATTTGAATTTATTTATGTTAAGACGTTATATAATTTAGAATAATTTTTTTATTAATTCCAAACTCATTTTAATTATTATTTAAGAAAATATTAATATAAATTTTGATAAATTTTATCTTCTACATAAATTTATGTCAATAAACTTAAAACAGTTCCAATCCAATTTGAAATTAGACAAGTTTATTATTTATTTTAAAATATATATTATAAAATTAGGTATTGTATTATAAATTAAAGGTTTTTTCTTAAAATAAAAATGCAAGATACATTATGTAAATATGGAATGAGGTGATCCTCCAATTTGCTTAATAAAATTTTTATTTATTTAAAATAATTACAATATGGACTGAGGAAAAAGTTGTGAATATAATATCAAAGTGGTTGTAATTAAGTATATTAATTAATAAAGTAAGTATGATTATAAAGAAGTTTTATATTTGAATAAGACATAAACATATGAAAATTAGAATGGTTTAAGTTTATGATGAATGGAGTTTGTCACTGTCCAAAGTGCCAATATTGACCGACAATTTTTTTTTTGGCTTTTTCTTTATAAAAGTTAAAAAAAGTGGTCTTCTAATTATATAGTGCCAACGTGATGTACCTAGATTCTAATCTAATATCACACCAAATTAATGCCACTGTGCAATAGGGAACACAAAAAAGAAGAAGACAACAAACAAGGGTGAAAAGAAACTTAAATTATTGATACTCATTCGTATGATTATTTTTTTTCTATATTATTAGAATCATTATAATTATTTTTTTATTTACCTGTAATTTAATAATCAAAATAAATTAAAATGTTAAATTATAGAATTATAAAAAAACAATAATGAGATAAAAAATAAATACTTATTTTTTCTCCTAAAATGAATATTTTTTTTTCACACACATATAAAATAATTAATAAAATCAAAGATAATTTTGTAATTCTTATGTTTCGAGTAGGAGGCTTTCTCTTTAGATCCATTTATTCTCAAAATAATTGTTAGATATTAATAATTATTCTTTATCATTCAGATTTTTTAATCTAATAATTTAAATTCAAACTTATCTTAATTATTAGATTAAAATAATAATAAAAATAAATGATAAATTATATATATATATAATTTATATATTTGAAGGATATGAGTTAAAGATTTATATTTAATTCTCATAATTTCCTAATTTAATAATTTAACTTGTGAAATTATCTCATATTATTAGAATAATTAATGAGATGAAATTTATTTTTTTTAATTATTACTTTTAAATAAGAATAGAGAAATATTTATTTATTTTTCAAACAATTGTTAGAATTTAACACTTAATTTTCAAATTTTAGTTTTTTAATTTAATATTGTAATTAATCTTAATTATTAAATTAAAAAACATAATAGTGAAGATAAAAAATTAAGTTGATATATATATATATATATATATATATATGATGAATTTTGAAAATCAAAAACATAAAATTTATTATTTTCAAGTTATCATTTTATTGTTTTCTCGTAATATATTTTCTTTCTTTTCTCTTTTTATTTCATTGTTTAAAATATTATATTTTGTATAATTATAATAACATAAAATGTCAAATAAAAAATATGAATTTGATTTAAAAAATTGACAATTTAATTAAATCTTAATTAATTTTAAATAAGACTATACTTGCATTGATTATAATCATAATTATAATAATAATATAAAAATAAAATGATGAAAATAATGATGAAAACATAATCATTAATACTCTATTGATTTTCATCAGCAGTAATACTCTATTAATTTAAACCCGTCATTAATCAATGACAACAAATAGTCAATTAGTAGAGTTATACAATTGGTGAAACATAAAATGAATGAACATGCAAATTTTGTAGTTTAATGATAAGGATTTCAAAACATAACTAATAAAATGTACAATTAAAGAAAAAATATAATAAGTGTGTCATCTGCATGTAAATAAAATACTACAAAAATGTATCAATATATAATTGCCCTAATTCGGACCTAAATCTGATAATCTATAATAATTATATAAAAACTGTGAAGTTACAGACATGTTAACAATTTATATAAATTCTGTTAAACCTTCACTTTTTCATTTTCCTTATATTCTGCACTTTTTACCAAATGATTCAATATTCTAGTTCTTTAAAATATCCAAGTAAGGATCTAATTTCCATCCCTATGTGAGTTGAACATGTTAGCCAGCACAGAATCTTTAAGATGATTCCGTCAATCAACCCTGCATTTTCTTTTCTACAAATATATTATTCTCTACAAATATATTATTATGTAAAGATAAGATCAAAGAGAAAACAGTCATATAAGTATAATTTATCTAAAAATAAAATTTATTTATCACTTATATATTATAATTAGATTTTATTTTTAATTAATATAAAAAAAATTTAACATTTTTTTAGAAGAGATATTTTTAGTGAGATTTATTCTTCATCCCAACCTATTATCATGTAAACATTTTAATGGAGAATCTTACATTAATTAAAAAATGAAATTAAACTATAAATATAAGTGAGATATAAATCTCATTTCTAAACTAATTTTAAAATAAGTTAAGTACTATAATAATTTTCTATATAATATAACAATCTAGGTAAAAAAATTATTCAACCTATATTTCGGTTTCGACCACGTATTAATGTACTAATACATAAAATAATTATTAGTCTAATTCTCCCGAAAAACTAATTTAAAATATAAAATTTACTTCTCATCAATATTCTATAATTAACTCTTATTTTTAATTCATACGAATCACTTGACAAAATTATTTATCAATGATAATGCGTAGTGTGTTTCTCATGGTTTAGTCTAAGCTGGTAGACCTGATTTCCACCCACAGAGACCCCACCAAGCACACGCAGGGAAGAAAGGGTGGTAGTCTTTATGGAGTGGAGTGGCTTAGTAAAAAAGTTGCAGAGAAGAAAATAAGAACCAATTATTGCTGCAGTGATGATCTCTGACGCAACATGCACCACACGTACATGTGAGACTTTTTCTTGTGCCTCTGAGACAGTACAGTGGGTCCATTTCCATGCAACTTCTTAAATCACTTTAAACACGAACAAAATTGGAGTAGGTGCTGCTGAATCACTTACAAGGGGTCATGTTCCTCTTTCAAATGACAAAGATAAGGTTCATCTCAAGGGCCACACTAATCCATCATCCTTCTTGTTCCTGTTCTCTTTCATATCACCTTCTGATTTAACAATTAATATATGAAACTTTTAGTCACACTCCCACCACATCTTCATCAATTTTCTTCAACTCACACATCCAATAATGCTTCTATATCCACCTTTAAGGCTATATCTCCTTCCATGTGTTACATATTCATTATTCTTATTCCTATAATTCTCTCTCACATATAGCTGTAATGAATTACCTGAATCATGTGTTGATCACCAAATAATATCAGTGACTAAGTGTGTGCATATCTCAGAATCCAATATTTCGTGTGGTGGAAGTTCTTGCTTTATTAAAAGAATTGAATTTGATTAAATATTCTTAACTGGGGATTAGCACATGGTTTGGGACCCAACACCAGGACAATGAATCTTATATTATTGTCATTTCTGAAGAAGCTTAAGCAGATAGAAATGTTTGGCCAAACAGTTGCATTGCAATCTAATCATGATTCTTTTGGAATATTTGACTGCAGTGGCATTGGCAGAACATCTAGAAGATCTTGAAAATGGCTCAAGATATATAATTGAATTGAATGGAAAGAATAGAATAATTGAGGGGAAGCAAATGGGGATTAACGTCTGTTCTTCCACTATTCCTGACAGATGCATGTCTTGAATTCAAATTAGAAAAGATGTTATTAAATAAACTGAGTTTAGAAGAAGGGTGGAATTAGATTAAATGGTATTTCAGAAGTCTATTGTCTGGTTGGTCAAAAGTTTGGTTTGATTCATTCATTCAAAATATTATATTGAAACTTTTTAAATACTCTTTTTAACTAAAAACAGTTATATTTTTTAACTTTAAAAACACTGGTAAATAGGACATTTTATCGTATTTATAACATAATATATATAATAGATAAATAAGTCAGGTTTATATTAATAATATATTTAAAATTAATTCAATTTAGTTATATTTAATATTATTGAATTTGATGTACGAACTGTATGAAAGATTATTCTTTAGTTTAAATATATTTTAATTCTTTAAATTCGAGTTATGTAGGTTTTTATTGTTTGAATTTAAATGCAAGTTGAAAAGAAAAAAATATTTTAATTTCTTGGTCCAAATATCTTATATATTAAATCTGTTAAAATATCTAGAAGGAAAATAAATAAACACTTAATATTACAAGTTTTAACGTTAGAGGAAAGAGAGTACAGAGTAATTTAAAAATATAAAAACTTAAAATATCAATTTAAATTTAAAAAACTAAAAAAAACTTATTAAATATTTAAAAGAATAAAAATATATTTAATAATAGTTTCAAATAAATTTTGATTTTTTATTTATAAGGATATAATATTTTCAAATAATTTTCTAATTTTTTAATGTATTTATAATTATATTCCAACACTATAAATATATAATTAAAGAGATAGATAAATTATATATATAAATTAATAATAAATTAACTTAATAAATTTTAATTAATTTATTTAATATATCTAATAGATATTAATTAAAATGCTTATTTTACGATACTTAAATTCAAGTTATTAAATTTAATAAAATTAAATTTTTTTAATGTGATATGATGATAACATTAAATATTTTTAAATTAAAATCATAATATTATCAATTTATATATGATATAGAATCTTATTTAGTCTATAATTCATATATCATCTTATAATTTAGTTTAAATTTATCTTAATTTCATAAATTAATAATAAGATAAGAATATGAAAGTTTAGTTTTATTTTAATAAATTAAAGGTAAGTCTTATTATATATTATTTTAGTCCGGTTTGTCACGAGCCAATGTATCTAAGTAGATTGGAATATAACTGTTAAATTTTATTATCACAAAACTATATAATAAGTGATGAAGAAAATGACGCATTGATTTAAAGTTTTGGTGTGCTAGGTTGGACCAGGATTGTAGTTAGGTTCAATTAACTTTCATTTCATTTTCTTTACCTTCGCTATCTCTTATTTGATTCCCTTTCAAATAAATTATGATATGTTGTCTACCAAGTAATTTTTATTTTTTTTTCCTTTCTTTGTTCATACCCTAATCCATAAGAATAACAAGTCATTTTCTTGAATGCTTTTACATCTGTATCATTAATATAATTCAAATTAATTTTTATACTCTAATCTATTATAATTAAATTATTATTTTTAAGATAGTTATATTTCTAGTCCATTTAAGTTAATGAGTTTTGTGGTTTCTACATTTTTTTTAACATTTAAAATCACTCATTTTGGTCTTCTTAAAATGTTCAGATTTTAGTTTTAGTATTTGTTAAATATTTTTCTTTAATTTTTATCATCCAAAATTTCAAATCAATGTTTCTAGTGTTTGGTATTCGTTTTAAGATAAATGAATAATCTTTATTTACGAATCTTGAATTTTTATTAAAGTGATACATATTGAAATTATATTATATCACTAGTATTTGTCACTTGTTTAGTTTTTTATTTAATACATAAGTAGTCAATTAATATAATCTAATACAAGATAAAAAAGATAATAAATTTTTATTTTTAATAGAAATAAATTAATTATATATAAAAAAAAATAACATATGAAAATTTTATATTTATTCACTTTGTCTTTATTTTTTCACAAATTTTCGCTTTCAAATCATTTGCAATTAATGAAGTAGATACTTTTTTAAGCAATACTATAAGTGCCTTTAAAATTCTTAAAATAGTTTTTATATAATGAGTTCTTGTTCTGAATTACTTTTAACAATTCTTTTTTATATATATATATATATATATATATATATATATGTATATTAGAAAGTAGAGTTTCAAAATTGATAAAAAAAAATTAAAAATATTATAATAATAAATTAAAATTGAAAACTTTTGAATTATTTTAGTTTTTTTTAATTGAGAGGTTTGATTTATAATTTGATATTTAAAATCATCTCAAACAAATTAAATTATAATTTTTAATTTTAAAGGAGGAAAACTAATATTGTTTATTATAATTTTCATTTTACTATAAATATTTAGAGTTTTTATTTTTAAATTCATTATCATATCATTAATTTTTATTTTTATTTATTTTTATTATATATTTTTTTCCTTTTTAGGTTAATTTACTCTTTAATCTATTTTTTTTATTAATTTTTTATTTTTATTTTCATATTTTAATTTTGATTTCGAACTTATTATTTGATTATTCATTTTTAGATTCCAATTTGAGAAGAATAATTTGGTAAATTGATTAGCCAGATTGGTTGGAGACAAAAAGATGCAATTAAATCTATCATTTATTGAACGAGTTCAGTACTGTTCCTCATCACTAGCTGACTCCTCCATAACAATTCATTTTTTGTCCTGTTCCTTCTCAATCATACAACTTTTATTTATTTATTTTTTACTTTCCTCCTCTTTTCTCCTTTTCCTCTTTCGAATATATATTTTAAGCCCTTCAATCGCACTTAGTTTTTTTTTTCCTAATTGTCCCTACCATTAAGCATAAAGTAATCAATTTTGTTCCTAATATCAAAACTTGTATTGGATAAGAATTAGCCATTAAACTGAAAAGACCAGTGACCAATGCAATACCCTAATAGTCAATATTTCTGGCTGGAAGATATACATACTATAACTTAGCACTTAATTAAGTGGTCCTAGAAAATCATCCCTACACTGAATTTCTTGGCTATAGCTGTTCATTGTATTCGTTTTTTCATCACTATAGAATCTGATTCATACATATATCATTGTTGCTTACAGTGGTATGAGTATGGTGTATATAGCATTTGAGTGCTCATAAATTTTGGAATGATTTTTCATCTGTTTCCTTGTACCCTCTTGAGTAATGATTCTCTTTCTGATGCAGAAGATGATGACAGCTTTAAATTCCTCTGAAAAAAAAGAGATTATGAATAATACACCATAATACCAACTGCTACTAGAGGATGTGATTTTGCTGTGCAAATGGGAAGATACGAAAACGAATATCATTCTAATTTGTGGCATCAAAAGAAAACGTCTTTTAGTGACAGAAGCAATATCTTTCCATGTGATCTAGCTATCTGATAAAGTTTTAATTAAAGCATTAACTTTTCATAATTGGGTCAGTTTCCTATTTAGCATCTAAATTTAATCATAGGATTTGTTGTTGCTGTTCTTTCTCTTTTTCTTATTCTTATTATTATTCCCAACTTAATTCTGTGTTTATTGGACAAAAACACGTGCATATGTGCTGGTTAGACAAAGGAGTGAAATACTAAAAAAATCTTACGATAGTGAAATACTAAGATAATTCATAATTATAAAGAGTTATATTTAAAGATGATTACTAATTGCTAATCTTGAACAGAGAAACCTTGCTTTGTATATTACTCAAAAATTGTTATGGGGAAAAAGGGAGATAGCTTGAGTATGGAACTTATAAAGAAAATTGGAGACCACAATGAAATCAAGCTATTGTATGGGCATTGTTTAGTCATTTTCACTAAAAAATCAAACCCCATACCAAATTCTCTTTAAGTCTTATAATAATTAACCAATGCTTACTCAAATATTTCAATGGGAGTGGTAACTCTTAAAAATTTCAATAAAGTATTTTGATGATAAAAATGATAACAAAATATATTAAAGCTTAATTAAACCGCAATTAATTATTTTTTTCCCATTAAAACGGTGACATTTGGACTCTTATCTGAATCTGAATTTTGTCACTTTCCACTATTCTCCTTCAAAACAAAAACAAAAAACCAAAAGTCAGTTTCGGCGGCTACGCTCTTCCGTGTCTCGTTTCCTCTCTCTCTCTCCTCATCATTTCAATCTGAATTGAAAATCCCCAGCCAGTAAGTACCTAATATTTTTATTTCAAGAATATCCAAAATTTCAATACGATTTTCTTTGTCAAGATGTTAAATCCAAAATAGAAACCTCTGTTAAGGACAAAATAATCAAATATGTAGTTGTAGTTTAAGTAATAATATTTACGTAAGGTGAGGCTGAAAATGATGCAAACAATTGCACCGGCATCACTTTTAAATCCTAGAACTTGGGTTGTGTAATTGAATTGCAAGCTTGTTAAGGTTTCTTGTAATTTTCGTTCCATTTTATTTTGTTCTTTCTAGTTGTAGAAAAATTGAATTTACAAGTCAATGGTTGCGTCAAAACACTAAGAAGTGGGACCCTTTTGCTCTTATTCACTAGTGATTTAGGAAAAGTAGCAACAACAAAAAAAGCGCGGTAAAAAATGTGAAAACAAGAAGTGGAGAGAAAACGACCGTTGTAACAGAAATACGAGATGGAACAACCTTGTCGTAAAATAAAACTTATTCCAACGACGTCGTTTTGCTTAGGATGCTTTAGAGTGACCTCATGGGTGAACAAACCAATGAGCGCCATTTATTTTTTGTTCAGTGACACTACTTAACGCGTAGAGTTGAAATTGAAAGACCCAAATGAAAACAATCTCGCACCGATTTTCTTTCACATTCTCCAAACATGTTCGCCGCCATGCGAGTCCTTCTTCTTCTTCTTCTTCTTTTCTCACTCTTCTCACTACACACCAGCGCCCAACTCTACGACCAGCGTCAAATCCTTCTCAACCTAAAATCCTCCTTAAAGAATTCAAATTCAAATTCAAAAGTCTTTGACTCATGGAATGCCAACAACTCCGTTTGCAGTTTCTATGGAGTAACTTGCAACACCCTCCGTTCCGTAACTGAAATCAACCTCTCCAACCAAAATCTAACCGGGAATCTACCCTTCGACTCTCTCTGCAACCTTCCATCGCTTCAGAAACTAGCGTTCGGCTTCAACGATTTGTATGGTTATGTCTCAGAGGACCTTAGAAAGTGCGTGAACTTGCGGTACTTGGATTTGGGAAACAACCTTTTCTCTGGTCCCTTCCCCGACATATCTCTTCTTAATCAGTTGCAGTACTTGTTTTTAAACAAAAGTGGATTTTCGGGAACTTTTCCGTGGCAGTCGCTGTTAAACATGACGGGTCTGTTGCAGTTAAGTGTCGGAGATAACCCTTTCGATTTTACGCCGTTTCCCAAAGAGGTTGTGAGTCTCAAGAAGCTGAATTGGCTCTACCTCTCGAACTGCTCCCTCGGAGGAAAACTTCCGGTGGGACTCGGCAACCTCACGGAGCTCACAGAATTGGAATTCTCCGACAATTTTATCGCCGGCGATTTTCCCGCGGAGATTGTGAACCTTCGCAAACTCTGGCAGCTTGTGTTTTACAACAATCTTTTCACGGGGAAGATTCCAACCGGGTTGAGAAACCTCACGGGGCTTGAGTTTTTGGATGGGTCCGCGAATAGACTCGAAGGGGATCTCTCTGAATTGAAGTACTTGACCAATCTGGTTTCGCTGCAATTTTTTGAAAACAATTTGTCGGGGGAGATTCCGATTGAGATAGGCGAATTCAAACGCCTCCAGGGTCTCTCTCTCTACAGGAACAAATTGACAGGTCCTATTCCTCAGAAAGTTGGTTCCTGGTCGGACTTTGATTTCATCGACGTGTCGGAGAATTTCCTGTCGGGGACTATTCCGCCTGATATGTGTAAAAAGGGGAAGATGACCGCACTGCTCGTGCTTCAGAACAAACTCTCCGGCGAAATTCCGGCCACCTACGGAAACTGTTCGAGTATGAAGCGTTTCAGAGTCAGCAAAAACTCGCTATCGGGTACCGTGCCTCCGGCGATTTGGGGATTGCCCAACGCTGAAATTATCGATATTGAGATTAATCAGTTGGAAGGCTCTGTTGCTTCCGATATCAGAAATGCAAAAACATTAGCTTCAATAGTCGCCAGGAAGAACCGGTTGTCCGGCGAAATACCCGAAGAAATCTCAAAAGCGACATCGTTGGTGAGTGTGGACTTGAGCGAGAATCAGATTTCGGGGAAGATTCCAGAAGGAATCGGGGAGCTTAAACAACTAGGTAGCCTCCATTTACAGAGCAATAGGTTATCAGGTTCGATACCGGAATCTCTCGGTTCCTGTAAATCCCTCAACGACATTGACATATCGAGGAATTCACTCTCTGGGAAAATCCCCAACTCGTTGGGTTCTTTCCCCGCGCTGAATTCTCTGAATCTTTCAGAGAACGATCTCTCCGGTGAAATCCCGGGGAGTTTAGCGTTCCTCAGGTTAAGCCTCTTCGACCTGTCGTATAACCGCTTAACGGGTCCAATTCCGCAGGCTCTAACCCTCCAAGCTTACAATGGAAGCCTCTCTGGAAACCCCGGTTTGTGCAGCGTCGACGCCATTAACTCCTTCTCGCGTTGCTCTTCTTCCTCTGGCATGTCCAAGGACATGCGTGCTCTCATAATTTGCTTCGCCGTAGCGTCCATATTGTTGCTTTCCTGTTTGGGCGTTTACTTGCAGCTGAAGAGGAGGAAGGAGGAGGGGGAGAGATTCGGAGAACGTTCGTTGAAGGAAGAATCCTGGGACGTGAAATCGTTCCACGTGTTAAGTTTCTCGGAGGGGGAGATTCTAGATTCCATCAAGCAGGAGAATCTGATAGGAAAAGGAGGTTCCGGGAACGTGTACAGAGTGACGCTTTCCAACGGAAAAGAACTGGCGGTGAAGCATATTTGGAACACCGATGTCCCCGCTCGGAGAAAGTCGTGGAGTAGCACTCCCATGCTTGGGAATAGGAGGGGTGGGAAGTCGAAGGAGTTCGATGCAGAGGTTCAGGCTTTGAGCTCCATAAGGCACGTGAATGTGGTGAAGCTTTATTGCAGCATAACCAGTGAAGATTCGAGCTTGTTGGTGTACGAGTATTTACCCAATGGAAGCTTGTGGGATCGGCTTCACACGAGTGGGAAGATGGAGCTTGATTGGGAAACGAGGTATGAAATCGCGGTTGGGGCAGCCAAAGGGTTGGAGTATTTGCATCACGGGTGCGAAAGGCCCGTGCTTCACAGAGATGTCAAGTCTAGTAACATCTTGTTGGATGAGTTTTTGAAACCTAGGATTGCTGATTTCGGGTTGGCTAAGGTTGTTCAAGCCAACGTTGGCAAGGATTCTTCCACTCGTGTCATTGCCGGAACGCACGGTTATATTGCTCCTGGTTAGTATCTGTCATTTCAGATACTGATTTGATAGTGGTTAATTAATTATGTAATGTACTATTATTATTGTTATTAGGTATGTTTAATAATGTCTTCATGTTGTTGAAATTGGTGCAGAATATGGTTACACATACAAAGTGAATGAGAAGAGTGATGTGTACAGCTTTGGAGTGGTCTTGATGGAACTGGTAACTGGAAAAAGGCCAATTGAACCAGAATTTGGGGAGAATAAGGACATGGTGAGTTGGGTCCATAACAAGGCACGGAGCAAAGAGGGTCTTAGGAGTGCTGTGGATTCGAGGATCCCAGAGATGTATAAAGAGGAAGCTTGCAAGGTTTTGAGAACCGCGGTTTTGTGCACTGCAACTCTTCCAGCTTTAAGACCAACCATGAGAGCTGTGGTTCAAAAACTTGAGGATGCTGAGCCTTGTAAACTGGTTGGGATTGTTATTGGCAAAGACGGTAGTGAAAAGAAAATAGGAGTCAATGACAAATAATAATGTATTCATATTGCATGGTCTGTTACAGCAGGCTGAAGATTATGTATGGATCATAATCAAGGGGAACCAATCACCTTCACCAGTTTTAGCTGTAAATTTTGGTGTAAAATATTTAGCCATGACTTCTTTGATCCTGTATTTTGAAGTGGAAGAGCAGTATAGTAAAAGGGTCTCCATCCAGTAATGTTTCTCCCAATAAAAGAAAAAGAAGAAGCAAACTCCTTCTTCCTTGATTAGTAATTAAATGAAAATGGTAGTTTCAAGTAATTGGTTTTGTCCGAATCCGTGTATCATAAATATTACTAGTACTATTCATATGATGGCTGTGACTACCGCATATTCTCTTTTTTCTGAATTTAGAAAGCCAAAATCCAAGGAAAACTCGATGATAAAAGATGATGTTGCTCTGTCATAAGGCAAATGTGAAGAAATGACAAGGTTAATTGAATGCCTAACTTACATACATGAAAGTGGCAGATAACTGGTCCTTGATTCCAAAAACAACAGTGTATGTTCATGCATCTGATACTGAATCATGAATGATGAATGTTGTGTATATATTTGTCGCTGTCGTCTCACTCTTTATCAGGTAAGATATGTTAAAGCTGAATTCAAATCCATTTTGCTTTTATTCATTCAAAGTCTACCACTACTTTGTGGATTTTAGACGTGGCCATTAATTAATGATACAGTAGTAAATCCTTTCAAAATATATGATTTCAAGTTTTAATGAAAATATATAATTAACAAATTCATCTTAACATTTTCAGTATGATTTAAAAAAACATTTATAAGTACTTTTTTTTAATGTGCAGTAGCTACCATAACTCTATCACTTTTTTTTTCTTTGTTCTTATCTTAATTATCATTCTTTTAATGTTAGGGTTTGTGATAATCAGATTAGTTTATCATTATGGATACGTCTGTGATTAGTTAATCATATTGCTCACATCACACATGTTTCTTCTAGAGAAACTTTGTTTCCCACTCAATTTTTATGTATTTATTTATTATATTTTCTTATCAGAATTTGGCTACTTTAATATTTTCTCGTTGACACTGCCAGCTTTGTTCTCAAATTTTAATTATTTTTTTTATAATTTTTTATTTGTACTTTTTATCTTCTCCGAATTATATTCAACTTCTAAACTAACCAATTAATAATGATTTTTAATTAAATAATCATGCAAACAAATCGTTTGAAAACGTACATAAAAACTAAAGTGGCCCATGTGAATTCATGGTCCATGAACCATTTTGGGCAAGCCCACACGTAAGAAGTGACAGAAATCTAGATTAGTCCATAAGTTGGCCCATATACCTTTGCAAGACAACCAATAACAAGTCTTAGTTTTTTCTTTTTTTTCCTTCATACAAGGAAAATGTTAACCAAATGTATTAAAAATTTAAAATGTAATGTATTATTATATGAAGCTCTTAAAATTATCCAATGTTTATTTTTAAGTAATTAGAAGTATTATACATTTAGTATCATTTAACAAATATCTTTAAGCGCACTTTAGTAAAAACCAATTGAAAAAATTACTTTTAATATATACAAAAAAATATTTAATAAGTTATATTAAAAATAAATTTAAAATTCTCCCTTCTTTCTTTGAAAATAAATATGAAAATTTCCCGAAGAAATCATGTTATTTTGTTTTCAAGAGAGAATTAAATTCAATAGCAAAAGCCCAAAGCCAGCAAGCCCAACTTCGGCCCACCATGAAAATAGTCTTAAGTTTAAGGCTTCAAACCCTATAAAGTATATTGATGTAATATGAAGAGTTTTAAACTTAAAATTGTAGGAAAAAATAATTATAATGATTAAATTAATTTTTTAGATTAAAAATGTTGTAATGTAAATAAAAATTATAAAAAATATGGATCTTATAAGATTTCATAATTATGCTATAACAAGTTGATAAAATTTTCAGTTTTAATTTTTGATATTACTCAATAATCATCTTATGATTTTGTATTCATTGTATTTCATGTTGGTCTAGTTCGATCTAAAACTCTTAAGTTAATTTCATCTTTATCAGAATAATCAGGTTTAAAAGGAGTTAGAAAAAAAAATATTCAATAAAAAATTAGGGTTATGTTAAAGACAATGAAAACTTTTTTTTTGGAATTTTCTTAATTTTTCTCTACACCAAAATATAAATTATTCCATTTTAAAGTTAAAAAAGCTAAGACATAACAATCAAAACTGTTCTGCCAATGCTGCCCCAAGGCATTGTCCACTCTAGGGACTTCGTCACTCCTCATGGATTTGTCCTTAAAAGATACCTCAGGAGGTTAAGGAAGGTGAGAGTATTTAAACTATCCAGACCCTCGGCTCCTAAGCGATGTGGGACTCCAATCCATGTAGGTACTTATTCTCTAAATTCTATTTGTTCTTATCTTTTAAACTAATTTATTGTAAAAAGAATCTATTGAACTAATTTTCGATGACCATTCTTTTAAGAGCTTAAGAAACTTATAAAAAACACACACTATATGACAATAGAGTTGTATTTATAAGTGCATTTTTTTTAATCGATTTCAAAACTTCATGGATGAGTGATGCATGATAGATAAAAAAAACAGTTTTTTTTTTTTTTTTATATTCACAATGCAACGTTTTTAAAGGGCTTTTTTTTTAAGGTGAACTATTATCTTTTATAAATAAATATTGTGCATTTTTTATGAATAATATAATTATGAAAAATATTTTATAAATAAAGAACTGTAGAACGAATTGGAGATGTGATATGAATATAAAAAAAAAAAGTCTCTATAATATACATGTGGAACAAAATAATTGGACAAGACATTACGAGGAAAAAAGGATAGAAACTAAAGCCACAGAGCATGTATTCGATCACTGTTTTTTCCACCTTTGTTTTGGAAAAATTATCTTTTTAAACTCCACACTAGTATATATTCATGAATCAACACACAAATATATGTAAAATATGTATACGAAGATATGCACTGAACACATATATGCACAAAACGATATAGGAATTATCTGACAAAGATTGCCATCACAGTTCTATCTGCAAAAATATTCTCTGTCAAGAAGAAGCATATATGATTACAAGTTTAAAGTAAATCAAGAAAAAAAACTGCATTTTGTAGGATTACTTTGATTGATTCAAACTCATCTCAATTAAAATCTGATAAAGTTGAGATAAAATTGGATGAATCTGACTTTAATAGAGACATTATTGAAGTAAAAATATAGGAGAATTTGTTTTGGAATATTTTAATGTGTTGGGACGCGGCTTTCTGCAGCATGAAAACAAAACATAGCTGGTTAGAAAGTGTGTGTTGATTTTTAAGATTGTTAGCAAAGAAATTCTTTGAAATCTTTTAGACATTTGAAGGAATAGTTAGTGATAGAGAAGAATTATCCATCCACAATGGGTGTCTATTCTTCACCAAAGTTTAACAATTTTTTTTTATATTTTTCTTTTGAAGAGAAAAAAAGAAAGAAAAGAAATTGTGGGTGCTTGGTGGAAGAGCAAAACAAGATTAAAGGAAATGGGAAGGAATTGGCATGTCAGCATTTTGCCAAATGAAAGCACTCAAACTTTTGGAGAGTGGGCATCTTTGCTTACTAGTTGCTTTCTTTGCACTTCCATCATTCACCATTCATATCATAAATGCACACATAGATTCCCACTCATCTTATATGGGCTCATCATCCCATTTTGGGCTTTCTCTAAGGGCCCACTACATTTTCAACTTCTTCATTCTTTCTCAACACCTTATTCTCCTTCTCTTATTTCTTTGCAAATAAAAATAAAAATATATGTGTACTAGATGAATTAAGGAGCCTAGATTTAGTTCTAACAAAATTATTTTACCTATTTGTTGGCACTTCCTTTGTTATAAGACATTATATCTATTAAATTTTATATCTACTAAATCTTATAGTTCGAAATAAAGAATATTAATTAAATATAATTATTTATTTTTAATCACATAATAATTCTTATTATAAGATTATCTTAAAATATCTAAATCTCAATAAATAAAATATATATTAAAAAACTATAATAATTTAGTAAATTCAATATTTATTCTTTAATAAATAAATATAACAATAGATAATCAAAGTATAATTTTTTTTTAAATTAAAGAGTTTAAAAATTCTACTCTCCATTATGGTTTAACTAATATATTTTTTATTATAAAATAATTTATACAAATTGTAACTCATGATAATTTTTTCTTAATAATTTCAAACTTGATTAAGGTTAAGTTCTTAGACCATGCAAATCGAAATACAATTCTTGTCAAGAAAATATAACCCTAAAAAAGTTTGGTAAGAAGTCAAAGACATACTGATAAAAAAGTGGTAGTTCTTGCACGAGTCGGCATGTTTGTTTGCACGTCCATTGACTCAAAAAGTTCGACTTCTTTTTTCTTTTTTAGATTTCCCATTTCAAATCAAATAGGATTTTCCAGCTTCATAAAACTATTTTGTTTGGTTTAGGGTTGTGTCAATCCGATAAATTTCTTTCCAACCAAATTTCTATGGTTTTGATTTACGAATCTATTCATTCTAGAATGAAGAACACGACGAGCTTGGGTTGTTGTGTCTTGTTTTTTAAAGTTTTGAACTCGATGATGCGTCTATTAATTCATCTGTGTTCGTGTTACCATTATTCTTAAAGTTTCGCATTTTTTCTAAAATAATGTAAAGATTTAACCTTGAACTAAGCAAAATCATTTTTACTGGTTTTGATCTCTCAAACCCAAATCAACTAGAAATCTGTGAACAACAACAGTTGATGAATATCTTTTAACATGAATTCAAGAGCATAATAATTTAATAAATGAAAGAAAAGATATAATTATATAAACTTCAAATAACTAAATGATAAATCCATGAAGTATATCTTGTGATGTGATAGAAACAAGGATCTAATTCTTCACAAATGGTGAGAATTTGACACAAAGGGTCTGGCTGTATATAACCCACTAAAGCTACAAAGTAATCCACTCAATCAAGAAGAAAAAATTATTCAAAAACTTTTAATCAGAAAAATACAGCACAGGTGGTAAAAGGAACAGGAAAAAGAAACAAAAAACTTATCTCAGCACCTTTAGTTCTCCACATTCTATGTCTAAAGAAAAGTTCTCCACATTCATTTGTTTTATGATAAAAACAAAATAGAAACCCTTCTGCAGATTTTAACCAGATTGGTCACAAAGAATGAGTTTTGAATAGTTGAGTCCATGTTTATCTTTACAGCATAGGTTATAACAGTCTTTGTTTGTTCTTATTCTTTCTCATAAAATACATTAGGATATAATGCATCTGCTTTATAACTATAGACTTATATATAGAAGGGAAAAAAAGAGAATGAAAGTGAAGATCATAAACAAAGGAGAATGCTTTTACCACATACACTTAAAAAATGAGACATGGTCCCCTGTTTTTGTATCTTTGATTGAACATAGAATATTGTCCCCACCCTTTTGATGTTAACTGTTATATACACAACTAAACTAACCTATCAGAATTTATATTTCTCTGTGAGTGTAAAATTTGAAAAAGTAAAGGAATATTTCAACAAAAGATAACATTGAATCATGAGAGAATAAGAGAAATTGATCATACGGGGATACTCTAGCTCTACATGGTACACATGTCAAGAACTTGTATTGTCTTGCACCTTCTCATTTCTTCTTTAATACCAAATAAGATGAGGGAATGGAATCTAGTGTCACAAAAAATATCTAAGTTCTGTACATTTAGAACATGTAATTTGTAAATAGTAAGTGGAGTTTACTATATGAATAAGGTATTGCATGACAGAAGTAAAATAATAAGTGGATTTTACTAAGCAACCCAATAACTAAACTTTTTAAACCAACAATTCTTTTCTCTACTCTATATTTTCCCTCCACTGAAGGGGTGATCCAGGTGGAGCAAGCATGCTAGGATTCATGAAGCAATTTAGAAAATTTTGACTGCTTGAGAGAATCAAGAAAATTGAGAAGTAATTATTGCAGAAAATCATCTTTGGACACTCTTCAAGCATATCTATACATAGAGAAAAGTTTAGAAAGAAGAAGAGAAATAAGTGATTGAAATGATTGGTAATATAATATGAGAAGAAGAGGTACTGAACATTGATGGAATGCTTGTAATGTAAATATTTGGAGTTCAAAAATCACATGTGTTCATAAGGTTTTAACTTAATTCCTACCTGTCTTAAATTATTTACATGAATTTGAATTTAGTCCAATAGAAATACATTTTCTTTCAAAGAATTTGCACCATTGGTTCACACAACTTGCAAGATAAAAAGCCTTCTGATAGAGAGTGGAGCATCACTTTTAACCTTGCAATTGCAGATATTTGAAGATCACAAATAATATTTTCAACAAGTTTCAAACCCCATATTATGTGTTTTATCTCTCTTGCTGAGTAAGTATTCGTGCATGAAAAGTCTTAAATGTGATAGAATCATGTTTATTAAAATGGATAGAGAGATAAGTTCAATCAATATCTGATCTGAAAATTAATTTATTATTTTCAAAAAGTTAGTAAATATTCAAACATTTAAAAGTTTAGAAATTTTAAATTTTTAGTTTAAATAACTTTTTTTCTTATTGTTTTAAATTTTTAAATTTTATTCTTCTATTAATTTTAGTGTTAATTGAATTTTCTTTTTAAGTAAGTCAATAGTTTATCATCCATAATTATTATTAAGTTATCTAATGGAAGAGTAGAAAGTGGTATTAATATGACATGTGATATTGACATGATGCTAATATATATACCCATATATATTTGACACATCATTAATAATGTCCCATTAACATATATTATAATATATATCAACCTCACATTAATGTTATATCATAAAGTATAATTATATTGGTCTCACTTTACACTTTCCTTTAGATAACCACATAAACTAAAGTGATAACATTGATTCACATTTAAAAGAATGAGACTAAATTGACAATAAAAATTGAGATGAAATTAAAAAAAAAAGTAAAATAAAAAATACTGAGACAGAAAAAATATATTTACTCTAATTTTTATTTAAAGAGTAAAATATTTTTCTTCTTCTCTTACCTCCCGCTAATCATATCAAGCATTAATAATGATTATTCTCTAATAATTTTACCTCTTTCTCATGATTTTTTATTTTTCACTCTGTATTATGTTTTGCATTTATAATTTTTACTACAACTTTTAACAATGATGATGGTGATTTTTATCTCTTCCTTTTGAATTCATCTTGGACTTTCACTCATGCACAACTTTTCACTCTTTATTTCAGTCTAAAGTTGGCTCTGCAACAACTATTCAAAGTCATTATGGAATTTGAATTGACTAATGTGCCAGGTTGTTCCCTTAGACATAATATTAGTAGTTTTTCTATTATTAAACAAGTAGTTTCATTTGAAGGCAAATCATTTACCATGTTTGTTTCTAAAATGAGTTTTCATGTAGCATTCAACTTATTAAGGTTGAGTTTTCTAGCTAACAAATCCATGGTTCTATTCCCACGTGGATCTTAGGCTTTTCTTTGTACTCCTTTTCTCACACAGGCAAGAGTTGACTAACCAAGAAGCCTTTTATTTTTCACTAAATATAAATGAACAATCATAAGTAAGCAAAAGGTTTTGTTTGTATTCCTTCTCTGTGATTTTTTACTTTTCACATTCTTATTTTCATGCAGTAAACAATAACTGTGATGTGCAGCATGTTGAATAGTGAGTGTAGGTTCATAAATGAATATAAAAAAAGTCATTTTTTAATATTCATACAAAGAAATTCATCTAAATATATTATAACCTTCTCCTCCACAGTCAACAACAGTAAGCAAAAGGTTTAAAAATAAAAGCTTGGCCTCATATTTGAATGCAGGGATCACAGTCTTCTGATAAGAGTAAACAAGTGCAGAAACGTTTGGTTGTGTCAATATATTTTTAATGATGCGAATTTGTTCTAATCTGTATAAAGCAACTAAAAAACACAAATTATAAGTTGGTTGATGAGCACTACAAATGCATTTGTTCGTTTCCATCTTTGCTTTTATTATTGAAGTGGGATATATCTTTGTAATTGGCTAGGATTGGAATCCATGAGAAAGATGTGGATCACACACCCCCCTGGCTGAACAAAAATATTATTTTCTTCCAAAAGGAAGCGTATAATCGCATCAACAGGTCCTGCTCACTCATACATACGCTGATTAGTATCAGATGCACTTACATGCTGTAGACTACGTAACTGTATAGCAGAACAGAAAGAGAATGCATTCTTTTTGTTTTTGTTAAAATATCATTATCAAAAGATGAGGCATTTTTTTAAAAGATAACACTATTATCACAGCAAGATTTTATAACACTCTTTATCAGTCGTCATCACTCATCCTGTGTCTTATCATCCATTTTAATTATACCACATATTTCTCTCCCAAATATAAAACAACCACATGAAAAGTATATAGCACTATCTTTCTAAAGCTTAATTTATCTATGAAATAATGAAATGTTTCTTTGGTTTGTTTGAAAAAACTAACGATGAAAAATGTATGTACGAAAATGATTATGTTATAAGGATGAGTACATTGTTACAGGTGCTGGGAGAGTATAAAGTATACATGCTGTGATGTTATTCTTTGATGAGGCAGTGGTAGTGGAGTATAAACGTAAAGCCTCTTTACCAAAGATGTTCACTTCTCCCAGCAGTACTTGAGCAAGAACCTGCTTTTTCATCATCAAGGCTTGTCACTGCTTCCCTAATAGTGATCCACTCAACCATTCCATATCTTATATACATCTCTTACACCCTTCTCCTTCCTTGCAACCTTTACACTATCCACAACCACCCCTCATCCTTTTTTTTCTCTCAAAATGAACAACCATCCCTTCATCACTCTCTTATCTACTATACTCATCGTTTCCACCACCACCGTCTCACTCTCACAGGTTACCATCACCAGTGGCAGCACCATGAACCAGTCACAGTTTTTCTCTCTCATGAAGATATCTCTCCCGGGAAAGTACCCCTTGAATTGGGAGGCTGGGAAACCCGTGTGTGGCTTCAGCGGAGTTACCTGCAACACCAAAGGTGACGTTATCAGCCTCGACCTTTCTGGTTGGTCATCACTTTCTGGAAAGTTCCCTTCAGATACATGCTCTTACCTCCCAGAGTTACGTGTTCTCCGCCTCGGCCACACCAGGTTCAAGTTTAACGTGGACACCATCCTCAACTGTTCCCACTTGGAAGAGCTTAACATGAACCACATGTTCCAGCCCGGCACGCTCCCAGATTTCTCTTCCTTGAAGTCTCTCAGGATTCTCGACTTGTCCTACAACGTCTTCACTGGCCAGTTCCCCATGTCAGTGTTCAACCTCACCAACCTCGAGGTGCTAAACTTCAATGAAAACGGAGGCTTCAACCTGTGGCAGTTACCTGCAGATATTGACAGGTTGAAAAAACTGAAGTCCGTGGTGCTGACAACGTGCATGGTGCATGGCCAAATCCCTGCATCCATAGGGAACATAACTTCCCTCGTCGATCTTGAGCTGAGTGGGAATTTCCTCACGGGACAAATTCCAAAAGAGCTTGGTCAGCTGAAGAACCTTCAACAGCTTGAGCTTTACTATAACTACCATCTGGTTGGGAACATTCCAGAGGAGTTGGGGAACCTCACGGAGCTCGTGGATTTGGATATGTCAGTGAACAAGTTCACTGGGAGTATCCCTGCGTCAGTGTGTAGGCTTCCCAAGCTTCAAGTTTTGCAGCTCTACAACAACAGCCTCACAGGAGAAATCCCAGGTGCGATTGAAAACTCAACAGCTTTGAGAATGTTGTCTCTCTACGACAACTTCCTTGTAGGACAGGTTCCCAAGAAACTGGGACAGTTCTCTGGAATGTTAGTTCTTGATTTGTCGGAGAACAAATTTTCTGGTCCGTTGCCAACCGAGGTCTGCAAGGGAGGTACGCTAGAGTACTTTCTGGTTCTGGATAACATGTTTTCTGGAGAGATACCACAGAGTTATGCGAACTGCATGATGCTCTTGAGGTTTAGAGTGAGTAACAACCGTTTGGAGGGTTCCATTCCCGCCGGACTCCTTGGTTTGCCACACGTTTCTATCATTGATTTGAGTAACAATAACTTGACTGGTCCAATTCCTGAGATTAACGGGAATTCCAGAAACCTTTCTGAACTGTTCCTTCAGAGGAATAAAATTTCAGGTGTCATAACTCCCACAATATCTCGAGCCATAAGCCTTGTCAAGATAGATTTCAGTTACAACCTTCTGTCTGGTCCAATCCCTTCCGAAATAGGCAACCTCAGAAGGCTTAATTTGCTTATGTTGCAAGGGAACAAGCTGAATTCTTCCATCCCCGGTTCACTCTCTTCATTGGAGTCTCTCAACCTTCTTGATCTCTCCAACAATCTTTTAACTGGGAGCATCCCTGAAAGCCTCTCTGTGCTGCTACCGAACTCTATTAATTTCTCGCACAATATTCTTTCGGGTCCAATTCCTCCCAAACTGATCAAAGGAGGTTTAGTGGAAAGTTTTGCAGGGAATCCTGGTTTGTGTGTTTTACCGGTGTATGCTAATTCATCGGATCAAAACTTCCCCATATGTGCAAGTGCCTACAAGAGCAAGAGGATCAACACCATCTGGATAGCTGGGGTGTCAGTGGTTTTGATCTTTATTGGGTCTGCCTTGTTTCTCAAACGTAGGTGCAGCAAAGACACTGCTGCAGTGGAACATGAGGATACACTGTCTTCTTCCTTCTTCTCTTATGACGTTAAGAGCTTCCACAAGATCTCTTTCGACCAAAAGGAGATCGTTGAGTCCTTGGTGGAAAAGAATATAATGGGTCATGGAGGGTCTGGGACAGTATACAAGATTGAGTTAAAAAGTGGAGATATTGTTGCAGTGAAGAGGCTGTGGAGTAGGAAGTCCAAGGATTCGACTCCAGAGGATCGGTTGTTTGTGGACAAGGCATTGAAGGCAGAGGTGGAGACTCTAGGAAGCATAAGACACAAGAACATAGTGAAACTGTACTGCTGCTTCTCCAGTTTCGACTGCAGCTTGTTGGTTTATGAGTACATGCCAAATGGTAATCTTTGGGATTCCCTGCACAAGGGTTGGATCCTTTTGGATTGGCCTACTCGTTATAGAATTGCACTGGGGATTGCACAGGGTTTAGCATACCTCCACCATGATTTGCTTCTTCCTATTATCCATCGAGACATCAAGTCAACTAATATCCTGTTGGATGTTGATTACCAGCCCAGGGTTGCAGACTTTGGAATTGCCAAGGTTTTGCAAGCAAGAGGAGTGAAGGATTCCACAACAACTGTCATTGCAGGAACATATGGTTACTTAGCCCCAGGTAGCTTCTCTCACAAAAGTCATTTATAATCATCATTTAAATCTCAAGATAGAATTCATTCATGCAAATTACCATTATATGTTTTCCTTAAATGATAAGTAAATAATATATGCAGAAGAGCTTTTATCCATCAGAAATCATTCAGTATGATAAATTTGTTTAGTTTTACTATAACTACCATAAAAGTTATACCTAATATGATTTCTTATTAGTTAACTATGTAACAACTTTTACAGTGCATAAAAATTAGACTCCGTGATAAATGATTAAGAAATACATTGACTATCAGCGTTCAGGCTAGTGTGAAGCCAAAAGTACTGCTTGGATATTCTCATGGTACTGATTACTGAATGATGCCTTTTTACCATGTAAATAATTGAGGTACACCATATGAATGTTAAAATATAAGTAGTACTTTGTACCAAAAGAAACAGGTGGTACTTGGGGGTTGGACAATTAGTCATGTGTTAACTTCTCTATCATCTTTTTGGTGTTCTCTATGATGAATATTATTTTGAGCATGTTTTCATGTCTGTCACAGAATTTGCATATTCATCAAGGGCCACCACCAAGTGCGACGTCTACAGTTTTGGGGTGATTTTGATGGAACTGTTAACTGGGAAGAAGCCCGTGGAGGCAGAGTTTGGAGAGAACAGAAATATTGTTTTCTGGGTTTCCAACAAAGTAGAAGGCAAGGAAGGGGCTAGACCAAGTGAGGTGTTTGATCCGAGGTTATCATGTTCATTCAAGGATGACATGATCAAAGTTTTGCGGGTGGCCATTCGCTGCACCTACAAAGCCCCAACAAGTAGACCGACCATGAAAGAGGTTGTTCAGCTTCTGATCGAGGCAGAGCCACGCGGTTCTGATTCTTGCAAGTTGTCAACCAAAGATGTATCAAATGTGACCGTAGTAAAGAAACCATATGAATTATAATTTGAGTAGCTTAAAGGGTAAGAGGGACCATATGACAACTAAGATAAGCAGTCTCTCCATAGATGTAATGTAACTGAGAGACTCATTGTAGAGTAGAGACCAAATTAGTATAATCTGTTTTTTCTTCTAGACAAGTAGTTTGTAGATTCTATCTTTGACTTTGGCTCTTCTCTCAATAGCTGCTCCTTTTTACTGTCTTGGAATTTTGACTTTTTGTAAAAAATTGAAGCCAGATTGCTATCCAAGCTTTAAGGTAATGTACAGTATCTTTATTTCATAGACCCCAACTTGGAAAGCATTTGCCAACTTACTTTGTGGAATTTGGGTTTTTTTCTCTTCTATCAACACTTTTATTTTGAGCGATGCAAGATGGCTCCAAAAAAAGGAGCATATATGTTGTGATTGTGAGGACTGGAAGGTCGTGATTCGCAAAGAGCTCCTTTTTTATATTTTACGTAAAAAAATCAAAATGGGTTCCGGATTCTGAATACAATATTGTGGCATTATTTGTATGTGGAGGGTCCCTCTGCCAAAGCTATCCACTGGAAAATAAAGATGACTGGAATGATTGATTGATGAGAGCATCTTGTTGCCATTTTAGCCAGTGAAAGAGAAGAAAGCAGCACCATTAAGCTTTTCCTTTTTCCTCTTGAATCCTTTTCAAGTAGAGATTATTGTTTTCTTAGAATGAGGCCATGGGGAATAGAGGCATCAACCCTGTTTAACCGTCGGAAGTGAGCCATGAACACCCACTTACAAGTTGAAAGTTGAATCCCCCTTTAGCCCTTAATTTGTTAGAAGATTTTTAGTGACATTAGATTAAACCATTCCACCTAAAATTAAACAGAAACTTTCTTAACAGTTCTCTATGCTAGGACAGTTCAATCCAAAATTAAGGCTCAAACAATAGTACACCAACATGCTAAGAAGAGGAAAAACCAATCAAAATCATAACAATATTTCAAGTATATGTTGATACAACAAGATCATCATATTTATATAGTATACCAGAAACATCAGTTTCGTGTGTGTGGAAATCAGGAAGAAAATAACAATGTAATGAAAATGTTATCATTCTCTAGAGGCAAAAACTATAGGCAGCAAAAAATCAGTGGCACATGCTTGCTACCTTGTAAGCAAAAATGTATGCAGAGTGAGTCACACGTGTGCGTACAATTATATGATATATCTGGGTTTCTGTACATTCATGTGCTTTATAAGTGGATGGCGGGGTCGCCCTAGAAGAATGAGATTCACAAACGCAACATTTTTTTAGGCTTGGTGGAGAGGCCATAAAGCAAAAAAGTTAGAAGGTTCGATAAGAATAGTTTTCTTAAACAAAAAAGACAGGAGGCATCAACTTCCAAAGCATGCTTGGCTGTGAGAAGAAGCAATTGAGGACAGGTATGTTCTCATTAAGTACAATAGGAACCAAAGGAATTCAGATGAGACACTCTGATACCCTGCACCAGATTTAATTATCAATGCATATTCTATTGATTTATGGACTATAACCCCTCACAAAAGTCAGAAGTGTGTATATATATACATATATATACATCAATATTCCAAATATCTACTCTTGTCTCGTCTCATCTCATCTCATCAACAGTCCCAAAAGGGTGGAAAACATTACTTTCACTGAATTAAACAGTCACTCAACAAAAGTAATTGATGTTTGGAAGAAGAACAAAATACCTGTTTCGTACAAGGAATTGTTAAGTATGAATGTAACTCCAATTCCAAGAGTGTAAAATGCCCAATCCATGATAAATCGGTACCTGTGCATTACCAGACAAACCAAAATGATGCACTATAAAGGCAATAATTGTCAACCCGACCAGTAACACAAAAATATTACTCTTGCATTACACCCATGACATTATCTGTTAACATAATGAGTGTACCCCACCAGAGTCTAAAACCCTAGTTAGTAAGACAAATCTAATATAGCCTTAGCTGAAAATAATTTCAAGTTTTAATGGGTGATTGATCAATTTGTCATTGTTGACATCATTGGGAACATTGCCAACTTAGGCACTTCAGAATTTGTATATGCCAAGTTTGTGCTCGCCTCTTATCTTAGAGTAGGAAAAATTAGTGGCGCACCCACGTCTCGAGAGAGTTTAAAATGGGTCTAAAATCATTTCCCTATATCTTTTTGTCCCAGTTCAAAATCTCAAAAATATAATCTTCATTCAGAAGTTGTGTTTTCTAATGAAATGGAACAGTTTCTGTCACTTGTCAAGGATTGTCCTGTCGCGTGCCAAAAAAGTCAAACACTCTTAATCTCTATTCACCAATTTTTGTCACTATTAGCATCAAGCTACTTCAATTTAATAACCTATAAGAGAAAAAGACACGTAACATTAAGATTTTAGTTTTTAGGTAAGAAATAAAATGGTATTCATTTGTATAGTTATTTGTATAGTTATTGTTAATTTACTAATTAAACTCAAAAAAAAAATTTAGTACTTGAAGATGCTGTTCCTATTATTGGTAAATTGGCACCATGAACATTAAGGAAGGGAAAACCTTTTTCTTTTGGGTTTGTGGGTAACATATTTTACAATTCCATAAACATACAGTCTTTGGGCTAACATAATTATATACTATAGCCCAACTTTCATCGGAAGGTTTTTGGGCCCAGCCCATTGTTGGTTTACCTTCTTTCATTTACACATGTTGATATAATAATTACAAAATTAGTATTTTAAGAAATTTTTTCAAAAGTAATATTAAATAGTTTATTTATAATATTAAAATGGATGCACAATAGCAATTACCAAACACATAAATCAAGTAGCAGAAGATGCTAGTGTACAAAAAATTTGTAAGAAACATTAACAGAAAAAAACAAATAACCCAGTTAGAAAATATAACTTGGTCAAATTTGATGTTATTCTGAGGAAGATTGAGAAAAATGATTTTGTTATTTGGTACATTTATTAAGAGTTATTGTAAAGTGAAGGAAAAATATTATTTTGAAAAAAAGTGGAGAAGAAGAAGTAGTTGATGAGTGAAATGGTGTTTTCGTAGACAACATCATTCATAGTTTATTTAAGTCTCTGTAAGCAAATAAATAAGTTTTCACGTTCCATCTTTTCACTTCTGGTCCACCACCATGCATAAACACACACACACCAAACAAATGCTACCGACACAATCTTTCATATACTTTTCTTAATACCTTCTCATTAAATTAATTTCATATCAATTTCATACAACAACTTTAACACTCCTTTTCTTTTTGTGAGATTATACCTAAAAATTTACCAAAAAAAATAGAAAATGCTTTTGTAATTATTGTTAACATGTCTATTGTACAATAATGAGGTAGATTGAAGTAGATCTTGTTAAGAAATTCATTAAATATATATAAAATATGCTTAAAATGATAATTATATGTATTAAAAATTTCAGATTATTTAAAAATAACATCAATTTATAATATATTATGTGGTGTAATCTTAATTTCATGAATTAATTAATTTTGTAAAGATGAATATCATAATATTATTAAATTTATTGGACAACTTGATAAATATATAATTTAATGTTTAAATTGAGAATACTTACTTAAATTTATATTAAGGATGTCTGATATTTTGAGATAAAATTAATTAATTATTTTCTTTATAATATAATTATTAAAGATTCAATTAAATAAATTCATCATTTATTATTTTTTTTAAAGAAAAGAGTCGAACTTTCCATAATAAAAAAATTACAATAATTCACACGGTTGAATCAAATAAATTAAAAATCATTAACGTCTATCTATATTAGTATATTATTAATAATGATATATATAATTACGAGACCTTAAACCCATAACTCTTGTATGTTAGCCAAACTTTTCATCGTTGAGTTTATCACAGTGGTTCAAAATTATCAATGTTTGATATATTATAGAAATATAGAACATGATACTCTATCTATAGTTAGAATATTTGATTGATCATTGTAAGATTAATATGATTCTAACAATATAAAACATGTAAGACAATAATGTATTTGTGAGGATTTTCTTTGTTCAATTATCTACCATTATTTTTTATTGATTTTGATGAGCAAAATTTGGTTATTTAATTCAATGACTCTTATGCTTATATTAAGAACTGTGGATTTGATGAATGATCTATTAATTGGACTCAGTTCTCTTAATATTTCTTTTTCAATTTAATTAATAAATTGAAAAATTCTTAATCTTTATAGTTTTACATGAAATAGGTTATAGGATTAAAATAAAGTAAATTTAAATCACTATGAATAAATATTTATAGACATGTCAAATAAATATTATTATAAATGTTTATTATGATTTATTTTTAAAAACCAAATAATATTATATTATTATTTAACGAAATAGTTTTATAAAACTATTTTTTACATTTTCTATAATATGTAATAATACTAGAATTATGGAATAAAATAAAATAAAATCCATATTTTCATAAAAAAAAGTGGTTAAGAAATTTTATATAAATTATTTTGTATTTTAAAAATACTTATCATAATATTATATCTTTATTTCGTTTAATTTCTTTGGAAAAGTTAAAATTAAAGTAAAAATATTTTATTATATTTAATAATGTAAATACAAAATAAGATAATATATTTATAATTATTTATAAAATCAAAGTTTTTTTTATCATTTCCATCAAATTACCTGATTAGAGTGAGATAAATAAAAAAATGAGAAAAAATAGATAAAAAATAAAATAAAAAATTAATTATTTAATAAAGTAAACAAAAAAGTGAGAAATAAAGATTTTTTTTTAAAGTGTAAAATTTGATTAATTTAATATATATTATCTATTAAATACAGATAAACATGATTCAAGTACAGAAGGTTAAATATATACATCTGTACCCAAATTGATTATACGGATTTCTGGTTTATCATTTATACGAAGATGACATTAATGTATGTATTTATGATTTTTTTTTCTTATAAAATATATTTTCATAATGTTAATATTAACTATTTAAATTTTGATTATGTTCTTAATAGTCAAAGTCTTAAGTAAATTAATATATTTCTATGTGTATATAAATTTGTAAAAAATAAATATTTTTGTAATTTTTCATTTTAAATTTTTTAAAAATTATCTATGAATTGTATTCCATAGAATTTTTATAAAAAATTTGATCCCATCATTAAAGTACAAAAATAAAAATTAAATTTAATGAAAAATACAAATATTAAAAATTTATATGTGAGAAGAAGTTAATATATGTAGAGAAAAAGAATAATACAATATTCATATATTTTAAAAGAATAATAATTTAGTCTATAGAAGATATAAACGATTGTGACGTGATGATATATAAAATACAGATAATGCTATAATACTTATCAGCCTCAGTTAATTTTCGAGAGTCAAATTTTTTTATCAGTCAATTACATGCCACATTTTTTATTTAATAATTTTTTTTTCGATGTGAAAATAGTCATTTAATTTAATCAGAGGTTTAAATGTAGAATCCGGCAAAAAATAAAAAAATAAAAAAATAGTATTTATTATATTGTTGTTATGGTTTAGTGGTGGGGGTGTAACAGCTTTTATAAGAGGTTCGGGCGGCTATTTGATTTGTTGTTAGCAACACATTTATTACTTTTTTTAATTATTAATTAATTACACACATCTACCTTCTAACGTTTCCTTAAATGTACCATCATCTTCTGCTTTTCCACCTTCAAAAACAAACCAAACTACAACACAAATATTCTAAACATTCTTACTACTAATATAAACAAACAAAAACCCTATCTTTCTCTGCATTTCCACTTTTCTTCCCACCATCACTTTTTCACTTCCTCACACATTTTCTGTTGCAAACAAACCTCTATCCACTGCCCCAAACAACACAATCTTCTCCCAGATTCTCAATAACTAACCAGCATCTGCTATAAAATTATGAAACTTCAAATAACATATTTTCAATTGGATTACAGAAAATAAAGACAGGATTGTGATTTAATCGTTAGTTTAGAGAGTGAAAAAGAAGAAGGTTTGGTTGCATAATAAAATGAATGATGCAATAAAAGAAGAATGGATACAATTTGGGAAGCAAGTCAAAAATTCCTGTGACACTGATCTCACGTCATTTCACGCTTTCACATTCAAAATGGCCAAACAGCCACGACGTAGTAGTACCACTACTACTTCTCTTCTGTGCAACCCCAAAGTGCCCCTAACCATACGTTACTCTCTTTTTTATTTCTCTTTTCTTTTATTATAATTTTTATAACATCGATGCAAATGGGTAAATTTAAAACCAGGTTAGTCACAGGACTCACCGTAACCACTGTCAACACGACCAAAAATTTATACTATATTTAAAACCAAAAAACAGACACACTGAGAGAGAGAGAGAAAAAGAATAGGGTAGAGTGGTGGCATGGGAGAGACAAAACGGTGAGTATTACCAGAAAGAGGAACAAAGAGAAAGTTGAAAATGGCCTTTCACCGGCCTTCCCCAAACCCAAAATGCTCAATGCCTGCATAACCTTCCTACTCCAACCAATCAAACTTCCCCATTTTGGACCTTTTTTTTTTTTTATTTCTCTCTCTCTCTCTCTCTGAATCCTTGAGAGTGAGACAAAGAAACAAACCCCCAGAGTGTGAAAGCGGCAAGGCTTGGTTACCATTCTCCTGATTCTGTTTTTTGCTGCAATGGGTGTCATGGAGGAGAAAAACACGGTGCTTATCTTCTCGTGCTATTGTTCTTGTTCTTGTTCTTCTCCTTCTGCAACATGCAGTGACCCTTATGCCCTTTCTCCCAAACAGGTACCTGCTCAACCTCCCTTTGTAAATCCATCCTCGTTTCCCTCCTTTCATAGATGAGACATGGACACGACCAGTACAATGTAGCACTCTCTTTTCTCTCTCTCTCTCTCTGTCTCAGTCTCTCCCTTCTCTCTTCCATTGCGTCCAAAACGGCAGACAGGATGGAGCCAGGCATAAACCATATAAATATATAAATTTATAAATACTATCTCTATATATTTTCTTCCCATTTTATAATTTTTTCTTTTTTTTTTTTGGGTTTTCTTCAAAAGCTGCTGCGACAGCAACAACACCCCCACCCCCCTCCCTCTCTTTTCGGGATCTTTTTTTATGTTTTTGTTTTCTATTGTGGTGCTCTGAGATTTAAAGGAAGAAAGAGGAGCATGTGAATCGTCATCGATCATGGGTTTTGGTTATGCTACATTAGAATGCCTAGGAGAGACACTGTATTGAGGTTTTTCATCATTTGTTGACTTTCGCTTCTGTATGGATTCTCCTTTTCATTACTGATGATCACAATGATGATGTATCTATGTTTTTCCTCTATTTTTTAATAGATTATATTGTTTTTCAATTTGCTTCTTGCTCGTTTTTATTTCTATTGGGTTTCCAATTCGTGATGTTTGTTCAAGCAGTTGTTTTGCATTGTGGTTTTTTTCTGGGGGGAAGAAAATAAAAGCATTGTTGAATCCCATAAGGTCGAAACGATTTCGTCTAGCTCTAAACAAGTGAGATGTCACTGTTTTTGCTGATGTTCTGTGAAATGATGTACGGGAAGAGGGAGTAGGAAAAAAATATTTGATCAAATGTGGTCCAAGAATGTCAGGGAGCATGGTGTGTGGTGGAGTTGAATCTTTGGTCACTGTTCCAACCTTTATTCTTCACTGATGCAGCAGTAGCCGCATGATTTGACTCCTGTGGGGCCTGTTTTGTATATGACTAGTGTGTGAATTTGTCTGATTAGAATTTGCAATGAATTGAGCAATCCATTCTGTGTAAGTTTAGGAACACGATAACCTCCTCATAAAAAATGCAATGCAAAGGCTCTGGAAGAAGAATCACTGGACTACAGTGTTTTAGCCAAAGAAATTAAAAAGAGAAACTTTTCTTTAGCTGCAAACATTTTGAGTGAACTGAATAGTATTACTTTCACTCACTTTTCAATTCATTTATGTTCCAATTTCACATTCCTTAACAGCTATTTTTCTGTGCAATTGCATTAGCTAGAGTCCTATATATGTCTTTGTTTCGTCACGCACATAATGCTATAGTTTCACCTCATTCGTTTTTGACGCAATTATTTGCATCCTGTGATGGTGTTTTTTTTGGTAAAGCGACACACATAATGTCTACGACAGGAATTGACATTAGCTACTGTTCTGATAATAAATGTGCATCCTGTCAAATGTTTGAACACCCGTAGGATATAGTATGGTGATGCTCCATGTATAAATTTATCCTGTATACATCATCATCAAAGAAGAACCTTACTTGACTATTGGATATTGGATGAAGTTTTCTACTGTTAGCTACATTTTGTTTTGATTTTTAGCACATCTGCTCCTAAAATTCCTTCCTGCTTTAATTTTATTACTTTAATTTTCGTAATTGTAGACACAGAATAACACTTACTTTGTCCTTGACTCACTGTTTGCTTCAGTGATTGTTTCTCCGCATGTTAGCCCTTCTGACTTAATCTGTTCATCATGTTAGGTGAGTTGTTGTATGACTGTAGAGGCAGGGAAGCAGCAATTTCCAATTTTCCATGATAATTTTCAAATTTTACTTCGACACTTTCTAGTGTTCTGAATATTTTTACTGTCTTTAATCTTTAGCATACAAAGTGACTGCAATTTCTGCGTGCTGTTAAGTGATTCCTTCCTTCCTCTTTCTTCACCTATTGGTCTTTGTCTTAGACAACTTGTCTATGAAGTTAGGGTGCATCTTCTGTGACTGAAGTGCAGGATTCAGTATGCAGTAATTGTATATGGCAGGCTTCAATTTTGAAACCGAATAATATTTTTTTTTCTTTCATTTTTTTATGCTAGAAAAAGAATGCGTGGTATGAACTTGGCCAGCAAATGGATCTTTGGATGAAGCATAATTCTTCTTCCTACTGGAAAATCATTTTTTTTTTCTTTTATAGGATTTAAATCTTCAAATGAGAACTACTGCCAGTGTATTCGTGTTTTGAAAAGGTAACATGCACTTGCCAGCAGCTGCTACCTTCGATATTTTCTCTTATTGACTTGTCATATGCTGACCATGGTAACAAACATAATCTGTGAGCTGAAATTTTCTGTTTCGGTTATGACCTTTAGTTTTCGGACATAATTTCTTCACAGGTACGAAGAGGAGAGTAGATGAAAATATGAGCATATATCTCTGCTGTATGCAGAGATTTTCTCTCTCACCAAATTAGTTTCAAAACTTTTCTTGTGTCATGCTATACATCACTTGGTAATCAATCATATTCATAACAAACTTCTCTGTCTTCGTTCTCCAATTTCTCTCCTTGCCTCATGGGGAAATCTAGTACATACAATTTTCTGTATGATTCCGTTACTTTGAGACTGGATTGTTTGTCTAGGCAAAGGTTTGATATTTGTTTGTCCGCTATTTTGGTTCATGTGTGCTATTTGTTTTCCCTACCATGTTCTCTCAAACATAACATGCATGTGGTAATGAAAAAAGCCAACAAATTAATAGGTTTCTTTAGTGCTATGGTGTTCTGGTTAAATATTCAACATCTTCTAGGTTGAACCCACTTGGAAATAAATTCCACATGTGATATTTTGTTGCCTTCATTCACATATCTTTTTCCCTTAATTGCTAGCTTTTATTTTGGAAGATCAAAATTTAGGTAGAATGAGTGGCACTTCAATTTAATGTAATAAATAAAAGTTTTCGGATTCAAAAGTAACAGTAGAAAACTTTTATATTTACCTCATTTCAAGAATGGTTCCAGTTTGAATCCTCGAGTGAGACCCTGATCTGTTGTAATGAATGGTAAACTTTTTGGGATTATTGTTTTGTATGCTTTGAATTTAAATAAGATTTTTTTTTACAATAAAGATTAGGGAATCAATAAATAGAGTTTCTTTTAGAAATTATGTTACAGTTGTATAATCATGTTGCAAATGAATCACTAGTGTTCATTGATAAGTATTTGTCATTTAAATATCATGTCGAAAGAGGCTAAGAACCTTCATTTTATTCAAGCATATTAGGTCAATTTTTTCTCCATAGTTGTCATGTGAGTCAAGCCCCGTTTGCTCTGGACACTGCTGGAATCCAGAATTATGGGCCGTTTAAGTTAGAATGCCCCAAAAAAGATGCTAAAGTTCTTCAAATTTTACATGGAAGAACACTTTTTTGGTGCTTTTTGAAAAAAAAAAACATCTTGGATTGTTTGTTTCTATCTTTACAATTTTTTAACCTTATTTTTTAAGAAACAAAAAAAGTTTGCATGCAATGACAATTAATTATTCGTTGTTTTTAAGAAATTTCATATCCATAGCAGCATATCCTGGGTATGATGCACCGAAAAATATCTTAATCCTATGAATGTGATGTTGGAGCAACAAACTACAAACTGTGCTGTCGCTTTTATGTTCAAACAAAGTGCAATTGATTTTAATTTTGTTGTTAATAAATGGTTGAAGTTGATACATCTGACAAATATTAAAGCTTCCTTATTCTGTCTACATTATTTGAGCCTATTCTGTCGCTTCCGTCACATTTTCTTCTAACACTAATTTCATATTCAGGAATGTATCACCAATATTTTTTATTTTTCAAAATTAAATATAAAATACAAGAGTAGAGAGAGAAACTGAGGAGGTTGAATTAAAAAGGTAAAATAAATGTATAGGTTTCTCTCATTCATTATTGTTATTATAAATTATAGATATAAATTTAATTCATTTGACAATAATTAAGATTTTATTATTATTTGGTGTTAAAAATTTATTTTTATTTGGGGCCCACAACAGAAATGTAGGATCTACTGAATGTTGACAGGCCAACTGCTGATGATATAGCATGTGACCTGCATCTGGGCCCATCAATTTCCATATAAATACATCCTCATCATCTACTTCCCCAACAAAAAACACAAAAATATTAAATATTTTTATAATCTATGCTCAAAATGTCCACTAAAATCTTATATTATAAAAAGGAAGACAATATGAGATAAATTTTTTTTTTAAAATATGCATTAAGTTAAATAAATAAAATAATAAATACAAATAAGATAAAAACAATAAAACATTAATAATTACAAAATAAAAACATTACATTTAAAAAGGAAATTTTAAGTCCAACCCATCTAATCATTCAAATTCACAATTTTATTCTACCAATCTTGAATTATCAACCACAAAACTCTTTAAATTCTTAAAATTAAGGTTCATTTTTCCAATTCTTCAATTATTTTTCGTAAAACTACTTTTTTATATCTATTTTTAATTAATCAACTCTAATAAATTTAATTAGCTTCTTTTAATTTTATTTCTGAAAAAGAGAATTACTCTCAGAAAATTTAACCTACCAAGCAATCACTATTGAAGAAGTAAATGACGATAATGGAAGAGTGATGATGAGGCGTTTGGTTGCGCGAGCAAGCAAAGCAAGGGCATTCTTGGAATTTGCGATTTTGAGTGAATAAAAATTCAAAATGACGCAACGGTTAGTAGTGCGGGAAAGCCAGGCTGGGAAAGCAGGTATGAAACGTAAGATTCAAAATTCCGAAACTGCTTTTTGTTCCGATCCCAGTTGTCAAACCAGGGTTAACCCAACCCTAGTTAGTTTCTAACCGCACATTTCAAATTTAGGCAACCCCATTTCTGGGCATATATAAGCCCCCAGAACGAACCTCGCCACACTCACAATCCAACGGGAAAAGGCGTCTTCATAAACGCCGCCCAAACTTCTCTTACATTCTTTTTTTGAATCTCTTTGATTCCATTTTTGAGGGTTCGATTTTCGTTGCGGAGAAAATGAGAGAGTGCATTTCAATCCACATCGGTCAGGCAGGTATCCAGGTCGGAAACGCATGCTGGGAACTCTATTGCCTAGAGCATGGCATCCAGGTACCTTTTCAAATTGTTTTGTTTTTGGTTTTTATGGGTTTTATTTTGGGCTTGGGCTTGGGCTTCAATGTTTGTTCTGTTTTCTTCTGCTCAGCCCGATGGACAGATGCCCAGTGACAAGACCGTTGGCGGAGGAGACGACGCCTTCAACACGTTCTTCAGCGAGACCGGCGCCGGTAAACACGTGCCACGTGCCGTTTTCGTGGATCTTGAGCCCACCGTCATCGACGAAGTCCGAACCGGGCCCTACCGCCAGCTCTTCCACCCGGAGCAGCTCATCAGCGGCAAGGAAGACGCCGCCAACAACTTCGCTCGTGGCCACTACACCATCGGGAAGGAGATTGTCGATCTATGCCTCGACAGGATCCGTAAGCTCGCCGACAACTGCACCGGTCTCCAGGGCTTTCTCGTCTTCAACGCCGTCGGTGGCGGCACCGGTTCCGGCTTGGGCTCGCTTCTCCTCGAGCGTCTCTCCGTTGACTACGGGAAAAAGTCAAAGCTCGGTTTCACCGTTTATCCATCTCCTCAGGTTTCGACCTCCGTGGTGGAGCCTTATAACAGTGTTCTCTCGACGCATTCTCTTCTGGAACATACCGATGTTGCCGTGCTTCTCGACAACGAAGCGATCTACGACATTTGTAGGCGATCTCTCGACATCGAGCGCCCCACCTACACCAATCTCAACCGCCTCGTTTCTCAGGTATACCGAACCCTAATACTACCACAATTCTAACCCGTTAATTGTAACCGTTGATGGATTGAAGTTTGGATGCGTGTTTTTAATCTGATTTGTTGAGATATGATTGAAACCATTTGTAGAAGGTTTTGAGTTACTGACTATATAGAATTGGAATTTAATTTGGAGTTGGATTTTGATTAATTTGAAAACATTGCAGGTGATTTCATCCCTCACTGCCTCGTTGAGGTTTGATGGAGCATTGAATGTTGATGTGACGGAGTTCCAAACCAACTTGGTTCCTTACCCGAGGATCCATTTCATGCTTTCGTCTTATGCCCCTGTTATCTCTGCTGAGAAAGCATACCATGAGCAACTTTCGGTTGCTGAGATTACGAACAGTGCTTTTGAACCATCCTCGATGATGGCGAAGTGTGACCCTCGCCATGGGAAGTACATGGCCTGTTGTTTGATGTACCGGGGTGATGTTGTGCCGAAGGATGTGAATGCTGCTGTGGCAACAATCAAGACGAAGAGAACGATCCAGTTTGTGGATTGGTGCCCGACTGGGTTCAAGTGTGGTATCAATTACCAGCCTCCTACTGTTGTTCCCGGAGGTGACCTTGCGAAGGTGCAGAGGGCTGTGTGCATGATTTCTAACTCAACGAGTGTGGCTGAAGTGTTCTCGAGGATTGATCATAAGTTTGATCTGATGTATGCTAAGAGGGCGTTCGTGCACTGGTATGTGGGTGAAGGTATGGAAGAGGGTGAGTTCTCAGAGGCTCGTGAGGACCTTGCTGCTCTTGAGAAAGATTATGAGGAGGTTGGTGCCGAGTCTGGCGATGGAGAAGATGGTGATGGAGATGAGGAATATTAGAATCTCAAATATCATCATGCATGCCTTTCATGTCTACTTTCTCGTTTTCTTTCCGACAACGTTTTGTGTGTTTTCTTAATCTCTCCTTGTTATCAAATATCAATCAATATATGCATGCTTTCTATATTCTTTTCTCTTCTATTGCCAATTCATAGTTCTGAAGAATTAATGCCAAAACCTATTTTATTTGGGATCTTCCACAAAATTTTTCTAGCAAAAGAATAAATAAATAAGTATTTTAGTTTCAAATAAGAAATGTTTTTATAGGGTGATAAAACTATTTTTAGTTAGAGCATTTAGTTTGGATCTTAAAAGAAATGATTGTTTATAATGTTTTATCAAAAGAAAAAATAAAGAAGATTTTTGTTTGGAGGATAAATCTGAAAATAAGATTTTACTACCCTACATAGGATTCAAGTGATAATTTATGATAGCATTTCTTTCTTGTTACCATCTTAAGATTATACAGAATAATAAATTTAAAAATTACAAATCACAAGAAAAAAAAGATCATAACCCAAAACGTAGAAACCCAATTACTTTTACATCTGATACAAAGAGAATCTCAGAAACTCGAACATTTAAGGCTATATATATAGTTCATCATAAGCAACCAATCAAGCAGATCAGTAGGGGGGTCTATGATTTGCAGAATAATAATATGCTACTTCACTTCAATGGACTTATTCTTCTATGATTATGTTTATTCTTCTAAAAGATTCTTAAAATGTTTTTAATTTTTTTTTGGTTTCTGAATCTTTTTATCATAATAATTTATATTTTTTTATGATATGATGAATGTCAATACAAAACTGTATTTTGAAAGGAATCAAATATAAATAAAAAATTTATTAAAAGCTAAATATAAAATATAATTTTTTTTTCAGAATAAAAAATTTACTTAAACCCAACTTACTTGTTACCATATCAATTAAAAACATTAATTTTTTTTAAACAAATGTAGGTTTTATCATATCATTTTACAGAAATTCATGAAGGTTTGAAATCATATCAGACCATTGTATGTATTATTTAACTTATTGTATTACTAAATTACTATTTCACAAACATATGATATAGTTATATATTAAGTTAACTTATTTTCTTGGTTTTTATATTTTTATAGTCAGCTAATAATTTAATGTAGATGTACTTATATCAATAATTGTTTAATTGTTACTGGTTTACTGATCTGTGAATGAACTTCATAAATTTAGTAGCTAACTGGTATGGTTTTTACTAATCAATTGTTATTGCCTGAAATGTGCATTGAAAGAAATCATTAAGTGGCTAAGCAAAATCTCAAATATGAAAAATACCTCCACTGATAGTGAACCTTAAGAAGCATATTAAATGCCTCAAAATGTTAGCAAGAAATATACTATCCTTTCTTTACTTGGCCTTTCATATATATGCCCTGTCTAAAACTAAGATTCTGCATTTACCCAATTCAAATGTCACAACAACCAAATTTGATCTAACTCGATCTTTGGTGCTGCTAGGAAAATCCTTTTCTTTTTTTATGCAGAGAGAGATGAGTAAGCACCATATCCAAAAGAATAACGTTTGTTCCACGCCTTTAAACCTCGTTTCCTCTCACACCATCATTAGGTGGAAAATTGATAGAAAATAAAATAAAATCAGATATAATAAAATAGCAAAAAGTTATATGGAGAATAAATATACACTATTTCATCTTTTTTATTTCCCTTGTTCATTGGGGACAGAATAATAATGAAATATGACATTAAAAGAAAGGTGAACAGGTGTTTTAACTTCTAATGAAAGTTCTCAATGAAAAAAAAAAATCCTGTTGGATAAAGCACTTATTGTATAGTTTATTATAAGTTCAAATTTTATCATTAGCATTGTATCTCAAAAAATTCATTTTATTGAAGTTTTTGGTCGTTGTGATATAGAATAGGTGTAGAAAGACCCAAACATATTCTTAAACTTAAATGGTTAGAATATTATATTAAATACAAGATATAGATTTTGGTTTCAATTTAAATACTAATACTAAATGATGACATTTATAGGATTATCATTCATTTAGCTAGCTATATAGGGTTCTATATCGTGTAAGGACCAATGAAGAATATCAAATATTTCAATAGCAATTTTCTGTAACCTTCTTCGTAGCATAGCAGTAGTATTAGTTTTCAACAGCCTAACAGTGACAACGCTATAGATCATTCTAGCCAGTTCAGTACTTAAGAGACACCACCTACATCACTGAGATTTCATGTAAGGCTTTTGAACTCGTATCTTGTAATTAGAATGCATAAACTAAACTTCAAAATTTTTCTGGAGGGCAAGTTAAAAAGCAACCATAAATTAAACAGGATTGTTTATTTTTTTTTCAACTTTCAGACTTGAAAGTATTGCTTGAACTTCAGTAATCACTTTATTCTATTCACAACCAACTCAATGTAAAAATTAATCTACTTATATTTTTCAACTGCGTCCAAGCTTTTGGACGAGACGATTCTCTATCTCAATTCTCTTTTTCATGATGGATGAATACTTGGAAACCAGCTCCTGATCTCCAGCATTAACTGAAAGTTTGCAGCTCAGAGAAGTTTTCTCCACTTTGTCCATGTACATATCTGATATGGGTATAAAACTACCCCTCTTGTTGCAAAGCCAGCCATGAGCAGCTCTCAAAGCAGCTCCAAGAGAAGCTGAATCTGCGACCAAGTTGAAGAAATTTTTTTATCTAAATTAGTTCAGTTTATCACTTTGAAACAAGGACAACAAAAAATCCCCATTTTATGAAATATCATAAAGTATCCGCAACAGAAATAAATATATACTTGTTAAAAGAAAAGCACAACCTTGCTCATATTTCATTATAGAAAGGAACCTATAAAAGTGACTGGACAGATTTCAGAGGTATCCAAAATGTTACACAATAACATGTATATAAGTGGGACAAACAAACTTTCGTGTCATTATGAGTGTATAGTGCTAAAGTTTCCAATTCTCGCTTACCAGGTCTTTGAACTGTATAGACATCAGAGCCAAAAATTGAAGCTATTGAGCTAAGTATGCAAGTATTTGCTGATGCTCCACCAGTGGCTATAATTCTCCTTGGAGGAGAAGGCATTCCAAATCTTTCAGCATGAGCGCGCATTGAGAGAAATTGACCCTCAATTAATGCCCGTACCTGTAATTTAACTTATTGCTCAATAGAAATACTTTCATTTAGGATTGAACTACCCAAAGAAACTGTCGTGGTTTTCCTAACCTCAGATGGAGGATCAAACTCCTCCACTTCCCGTTCCTTCAGTTCACCCAATGAGTCTGAGAAATTTTCTATAACATAGCGGTGGAAACCAACTAAGACAATAAAAAAACTAGTTAGTAACTTCTTGAGGCAAAGTCAATTTATTATCAGTACAAGTACTTTATTACTGCAACAATTAAACAGCCACCTGGAAGAGGAGGTATAATTTCATGCTCCTTGTAGTAGAAACCTAACTTTCCACCTATTAATGAAAAAACATTGTGAGAAAGGAGAGTGGATAACATAAGAAGAGTTCGTGATACCTACCATTTAAAGGTTGCGTTTGCTGCAGATATTTATTGAAAACATCCCAAGATTTCTCTGCACAACGGTTGCGCACATCTGACATTTGAAATAGAATCCAGAGTTAGAAACTACAAGAACCATTTGTATGGTTTATAAGAAATACTATATATGTTTCGGACAAAGAATCAAAACAACAGTACCTTCTCGGGTAAGGGACCCATTTTTGTATACCAACATTACCATGTAACCTTCTGCATCAACTGGATTAGGGAAGACATGTCCCTCTAATCCTGGATTCGGATCTTCCGTGATCATAAATACCTGAGACAAGCCAGAATGAAATTGTAACTAAAAGGAAAGGTGTTAATGAACGTTTTTATTTGTTTACAGGAGAAATTGCACTTAGTTTCTTCGAAGTATGCTAGATGAGACATCCTCTCTATTTCAAAATTGAGATTCATCTCCCTTGTATTTTTAGTAAAATAACATTTTCATCCCCTCTAATATAACCTTAGAAAAGATAAGTGCAATTTCTCCTTATTTATGAAGGGTTACTATTCTTCTATTGACAACATATGAAGCTACCATCATTTCCAAGGTAACCCTACCAACAAAGTTAACTAAAAACTAGGTATCTTAACCTACAGTATCACTAGTGCCGAGGCTGATGGCGAGATCTCCTGGAATATTTAGGGTCAAACCTGCAGATAAAATTTGGTTAGTTTTTCAGATACGCAGGGAAAAGATAGACAAAATGAAAACAGTTTGGATAAAGATGGTACTTAGCAACAATGACTATATTTTTTGTCTTGATGACAAAAGTATACTAAGTAGTAAATCCCACTGGAAAAAATATACAAATGCAGAGATAAATGATAGAATATGTTAATGAAGAAATTATGGGACCTGCCACACTATTGGGATTGTCTCCTGACCATTGAACAACCAAGCAATCCTTGTTAAAGTGATACCTAACACAAAATAAATATCATTCATCAATTCTAAGTATTTTGGCATAACTCGTGCAACAAATAAGTAGATAAAAAATGAACCATAAGTCCATAACAATTTTATATAGGAATTTAAACAAAGATTTGTTGATTAATACTTCATATCTCATAAGAAAACACAGACCATTTTGGCCCGCAAGTGTTGAGGAGAAATCTAAGGTCCTTATAACATAACATCTGTGGATACTTATTGCATATAGATAGCATTCAAATAGCATCATATGAATTTTTGAAATGCAGATGATACAGAAATATATTATATAGAAAAATATATCTAAGCCACACCATGTAGGAGGTAATTAGAGTAGCAAGCACGGGTCCAAATTATGTGTGTGGTGAATATCAAATAAAAAAAGTATCCACAATTATTTCAAATTTCAACATAGGAAATTTCTCATTGTACAAATAAACATACACTCCAGCATATAATGTTTGGCTCTGTGAATTCTATGTTAGAATGTTACCTGAGTGTTTGTTGATTTGTTATGAATAATATAGTACATCAGTATGAAACAAACTACCTTAATTTTTCTCGTTTTTCAAATGAGAAATATGTTAAGAAAAAACATCCAACAAACCTCTCTACAAAATATGAAGCAATATTTCCAGCAACAGCATAAGCAGGGGCTAAAGCTCCAAGTTTTGACTCCAGCCCAGGGGCAGTTACCTGCAACCACCATTAGAATCCACATACATTGGTTAAACAAGAACTTCAAAATATCAATCAGTCACTAAACCCCCATACTTGGAGGCACATCAAAATCCAATTCAACAAACATTAGTTAAGGTTAAAGTTAATAATGGCAACAAAAACCTCAAGTGCTACTTTAGACCATGTTTTTTTCTTTACGTCCATCAAATTCATGCCTCCACCATCAGAATGATCAATGGCAGCATAAGCGCCAACAAAAAGAGACGCCATAAATGAGCTAACAAGAGAGATCCTTTCAGTGCTGTCATAAACTTCTGGTTGAGTATCAAATATTTTCTTGATCTGGGGGCCAGTAAACCTCTCATATGCACGCGATCCAGTGACACGAGCCAACTCCAAGGCTCCCCCACAAGCCTTCTCTATAGCCCTACACTCAGCAGTGGTGCTACAATCCATCCAAATTGGGGATTCCTTAATGGAAAAAGCCTTTTCAAGCTGATCCAACAATGCCCTCTTAGGATCCAATGATGACAGTATCTGAGAACTACCACATTTCCAATACACACTACCATGCTGTTGGCCACTGCCAGAAACAGCAGCAACCTTAGCAAAATCAAAATTTGATTTTGAAAGCTTTTGAAGCATTAAGTCAAGAGCTTCCACCCACATCAAGGTGGGTGAAACAATTCTGCCACTGCCAGAGGGATCTCTGTAAACCCCATCTTTGGTTTTGTAATGGGGCAAGTCGGAATCAAAATGAACAAGCTCTGAGGCTACGATTTTGAGGTTGGAGTCCAACACTGTGGCCTTTAACGACCTTCAAAACAATAAAGATTAAAAATTTAATTTCTCGCACATCAAATTAAAAAATTTAATTTCTTGCTCATGACATTGAAAGTGAAAATAATGATGCAATTGGACTTACTGAGTTGAACTGTCGAATCCGAGAAAGTATGAGTCGTGAGGAAGAGATAATTCAGCCATTGGAGCGATTCACAACACTCCACAAAAGTGATGATTTTGTAAATAGACGCAGAAAGAGGGAATGGCCACATTGTCATTATTTATAAACGAATTTTGGATTGGAACTGGATGATGATAACAAATTTGGATAAACATGAAATCGTAACACCCCTTAACTTGTTGGTTCTTAAAAAAAATCAATTTGCTTTTTATAAAAAGTTTTTAAATAAATTTTCAAAATTATGAAAGTGAAATATTTTATTAGGAACATCTGTCTGTTTTATGGAATACACACTCCTAATGACTGAAATTCATTAAAACTAAAAGATTGTGAATCATATTTCTTATTAACAGTTTTATTCGTAATAATAATATTATAGTTTTAAAAAAATTAAAAATATTATTTTATTAAATCTAGTTCAATTTTTATTAAACTTTTAAATTTTTAACCCATACCACTGGTACAATTTTAAAAATATACTTACAAAAATAATGTGTTTGAATTAAATTTTCCAGTGAAGGTAAAACAATAAATATTTGCTACCACTTTTATCGTAACACATTCATAAAACTAAATTAGGGTGATATGAAATTAACATTATATTTGAATAAGAATTAAAATAGGGTGGAAAGACGGAAATAAATCTGGGATGAAATAAAGTGGATTTTCAAAATCATTTGAATTAATGGAATTGGAAAATAATCAACAGAAGAATTTATTTCCACGTGTGTTAGTTAGATTGAAAATTAAGAAAAATAAAAATATAGACATAAAAGTATCTTTAGTGTTGGAATTTTAATTAGGATCTTAAATATTAAATTTATTTCTCGAAATATTTTATTTTTCTTGTTCTTAACCTCAAATGCTTCCATCTTAATTCTAATTTAAAATTATTTTTTTATCAAATGAATTCAAATTAATATAATCAACAAATTTGGTTCATTTTTTTCAAAATTATCAAATAACTCATTAAACTGAATTTTTTAAAAATGATTTTTTAAAAATTCTCAAAATTCATTTTCCCCTTCTTGATACCATTACCACCAATCACAAAATATTCAATTTCCTTTTACCCAAAATTCTTCAATGTCATAGATAGTGTTGGATGGAGCGTTTTCATATACTAAAATCTGAATTTACGACATTAATTCTTGAATTCAACACTGAAGTAAAAAATTATAGTTAATAATTAAGATATAACACTTTTTACTAAAAGTTTAATAATTATGATTTAAAATTTAAATAATTATTCTAAATAATAATAATTAATATTATTAAATTATAACTCTAAATTAATATATTAAGTTTAATTAATAGTAATTAAATATTCTTAATAATTAATACACACAAGAAAATGACAATTATATGCGGAAATTATACTTTCCTTTCATAAATATCATGCTAAATAATTATCACATTAACTCTAATGTTTAAGTAGATATAATCTCCTTTATATTTTTAATAAATAATATTTATTTTTTATATCTTTAATAAAGTGATACTTTTTTTTTATTTAAAAATATTATATTGACTAAAATTTAAATAAAAATATGAAAAAAAAATTAAAACATTTTTTATAAATAAAAATTTAAAAATTGTCATAAATAAAATAAGAGATGTGATGACCGTTTATTAGAAATATCAGGGTGAATATATGTTTTAAAATAAGCAATGATATGTGTTGTTTAATATAATATTAGAGGAGATTTAAATAAAAACAAATAAATATAATTTGTATATTCAGAATATTTTCTTGTTATATAAAAACAAACCATTATCTTTTACAATGCACAAATTAAAGTTCTGTTTACAAATAAATTAAAAATAGATACATTATAAGTTATGGATATATTCTAATTTTTTGAAGTTTTTTTTTTTTTTTCAAATTTCTCCTAAAACATTCTTCAATTAAACATATAGGGATTAAGGATCTACCTAACCAAATAATTACATCGTCCTTGATCCTTCCTAAAGCTATGCATACAGCTAACTTTCAAATATACGTTTTGAGGGCAAATATACAATTCACGTCTACATGCACCTGTTAATCCATTCTTTGAGGACCCTGTCACAGAAATCTGAGTAGTCACTGAATTTAATAGAAGGGTGAGATGAGAGGTTATGCCTGAAGGCTTTGGAACTGAGTGAGTGCAGAGAAGGCAAATCAGAACAAACTGCTATCGAAAAAGATCTGGGAATGACCACATTATGAACCTTGCGAAAATGTCAGAATCCAGAAACTCAATATGTGCAGCTCTACCGATAATAGAGTCAAGATTCTTGCCTTGTGTAGATGCATCAAAGTTGACATCACAGCGCATGAAGACTCGGCGTTGTGTGGAGTTGGCACCGATTTGGTCCATGAGAGCATTCAACATCTCTAGGAACAGTTTACCCTTCTTTGAAGTGTCACGTGAAGCAGCTTGGCAGGATTCAATTCTAGCAGAATGATAAGGCACATAACCATCCTGAAAATGCAGTATCAGTTAACACCAAACCAGGAAAAACAGAAGAAAAGGTTAAATGGGAAGTAAATTCCACCTAATTCAGAATAATGCATTACCATACTCTGTCCCCCACGCTTGGAAGTACTTATTAAGAGAATCAAGTTCATCTGTTAGCATAATTTAATGCTAAAGAAAAAAATTGAGAAGCTTGTTCGTATGCAGTTTGGATTTAGATCCACAAGGACACAACACTGTAAATTTACTTCATTATCTAACAGGATCACTTTCGCATGCAAATTAATATGTTTTAAAATCCACAAACAAGGACCAACTTTACAGACTTGTATTAAACCCATGATAATGCTCATGTATAACAACCCAATTGATGAATAGAGTAACAGTATTTAAAATTCCTAAAATTGATTGTAAGAGACAAGACAAGAAGAAAATGTAATAATACCTGGGGGGAAGATAGCAGAATAATATTCGTAAAATGTTCCAAGGTTTTCTGCTGAAAAAAGGAGGGAGGGGGAAAAGAACTCTATTAGAACCTCATAAAACAAATAACTCCATAAAATATAAATGTTTCATGCAGTTTTCATTTTCAGGAATAAACTTCCCGTTACTTTGTGATAACTTATTAGCCGCTTCAGTTCATTTTTATTATCCATTTCATCTTCACTACCACCCTTGCATTTTCCTTTGCATTAACTTTTAGTTTAACTATTCATACGAAAATAGTCAATATGCAGACACAAAGTAACCATCGAAACATCTGTACTGGCCTGGATGCCAAATTGAAATTTGAGGGGTTAAATTCATTTTCCCACTAAAATAGCAGGACATTCACATGGAAAATGAAAAGATGGAATATAACAGACCTAATATTATATCGTTGATGACATTAATAGAATGCATTTCTCCAAAAAGAACCACTTGGCTTCAACGAGTTCAAAATGCAAATCATGCATGCCAGAGTTTAAAAGTAACATCAACATTACTTGAGCTATTACTTTCAAAAACAAAGAAATTTTACAAGAAAATGTAATTAATTAATCTTCAATAACTCCGATATGATATGAAAATTGGCATAACAAATCAAATAGGAAGTGCTTATAATATGACGTACAATTGGTAAAGATACATCCCACAATAAGTTATTCAAGCAAACACGACTTTGAGATCATGTCTTTATCCCAAACATTGTAGGACACAGTCCCTACCTTACACAGTTTATAGAGAAATGTATTTTGGATATCTGGATCATCCGTGAAAGTGAGTTGATGAATGCACTGTGTGCCTTTTAGCTTCTTCAAAAACCACAATCCAGAATTAAACAATGAGTTTGAACTATAAAGATACCCCAAGTGTGGACCAGATACTGAAACATATGTATGTAGGTGACTTAGAAATGGCTCCATAATGCTATCTGCAAACACAGGACAAAACTTAGCACCAAATGTCAAATTGATGAACAACATTGCTTCTACGATTATGACCTACCTGCTAGTGCTGTTCTTATAATGAGATTACCAATAGAATGTCCAACAAAACTTAGCCTAATATCTCCCAAACTCCCAAATCTTGATGCTTTGTCCATTTTGCATTTAAGAAAAAAAATAACTTCCTTAGCTAGCCTATGTCCCATCTCTCTGAAGTCTCCAAATGTCTTATCTTCATTAGCCTCTGACATCAGAAATTCTATGTTGGGATCTATCAAAAGCCATTGATTCCGGACAAGTCGTAAATCTAGATGATGCCCCTAAAACATTTTGAATGACAAATAATAAGCACTGAATCAACTTTTAACCAGATATTGAAAAGGCTTACTTTAATTCAATCAGAAGATTAGGAGTCATCCATTCTCTTAAATAATTCTGTAATTTTGGTCTTTAAAGTTAATGTTATATACAAGATATCTGATAAACTTGTTCACGTTGAGCAGAGCTTACTTTATTGATTAATACTCTTATCTATATCAAAATAACTATACTACTTAGATCAAGCAATAATAGACAAGCCACCCAGGCACACGAACATCAAAATAAAACCAGTTAGAATAAGAAAAGAGAACAAGATATTCTAATATAATCCAAACATATTTCTTAAAATGTTATCGAATACTAGTCCCCTCCTCAAGTAGTAAACCCACAAAGGAACACTGGCTTATCTAGCCAAAGAGCACTGGCAGAGTGAATTACAAAGCTTCCAATTCAGTATAGAACTCAGCTTATGACATCCAAACAACCAAATAGAAAAGAAGAGAAGAAACTACAAACCATTTTAACAGAATATTTCCAAAACGACGAGCAGAGAAAGTCAACTCAATGTCAAATTATATAAGAAAAAGGACAGAGAAGCAACATTGGATCACGTATGTCCAGGAAGAAGAGAAACTCGGAAACTCTTACTTCCAAACCTCTGACACCCCCATTCTGGCTTGACCTAAAGCACAAAAAGTTGGATGATTCTTGTTCGGACTTGCAAAATCCATAGTGACACCTTATAGGCTAAAATCCGCTATCTAAGGCAACTTTACCTCACTAATAGCTCTTTTCTCCTAGGATAGAGCCAACTATGAACTACCTAGGAACAGTTTGATCTAGTATAGTATCTAATGGGGCAACTCTTCTCTCTAAGATATATCTAGTACTCTGGTCTGGAGGCAGCTCGACTTTGTTGGTAGCTCCTTACTCACTCTTTTAGACTATTATACTCTTCCTTCCATCCCAAGCATAATAAGACTAGCAAAGAAATTTACTCGACTAATAAACACAACTAGAGGAAGAAATGGTAATAACAGAACATAAAGCAAAGCAATGGCTTAAGTAGAAGTGGAGAAGAAAGGCAGAAGCATTATCCTATAAAGAAAGAAAAATCAGCCAGCCAAGCCAGAATCAACAAATGGTCAAAAAGTTATTGTGATCCACCAAATTCTAAAGAACGTGTATAACATTAATAAAAACAACCTTTCAATAGAAACCAGCAACAAAATACAAATCAACCACTTCATTACCATCGGTGCTGCACCCCCACAATAAGAAGAGAAGACACGAGAACAACATAGAATCTCCCTCGTGAAACATTATACCATACCAGAAGAATTATCAAACATTCTCCCAGATGACAAGACAAATTAGCCACAAAACAAGAAACCAGAAGCCATAAAACACACCATAATTAAGGGTACTAAAGTATACTCATTCGGGTTTATTAAAACTCAATGTACATGCGACTGTACTGTATAGTTTATTTTTCTGTTTTTGTAAGTAATTAATTACCGCTGGATGTTAACCAGATAGTTAGCTTGACTCCATAAATAGGTGAGTGACTCATCACTCTGTAAATTTTTCTTTTACTTTTCAGAATCAATAAGACAGATTGTTATAGTTTTGTATCAAAAGTCTCACTAAATTAAAGGAATGAACAAGATTAAACAAAGATGGGGAAAGATCAACAAGAACACACAGAATAGCACCAAACCACATTCAAACATAACTAATTCATGCCTAAATGCACCAAAGACATCATCACCAGAGCTCATCAATACGACCCCAATTGCCATGCCTGAAAAAGATCAAAGAACAGAATGCAGAACCCCTTTTCTCGTTTTCTAAATTTAAACTAAGGCATGGGAGTAGGAAGCTAATTAAATGAGAATATATGACCAATATGTTTGAACTCAAGACCAAACAATGTGGAAATAAATTAACAGTATCGGTCTAATTTGTTAAGGAATTTTAAGTTTAGGTTTCAACAAATAGGAACTGGAAGATGGCGGATCAGACGAATAAACCAAAATATATTATTAATAAAATGAAATGGTGTATAATACTTAAATCTGATATTTATGTATGTTACTAATTAGATTAGTTTTCTTAGTGTGTCTAGATAGACTAACAAAAAAATTATAATTTATTAAAAAAAATATGAGTATATCTAGAAATAATCTAATCAAATATATCTTAATATTTTCTAATAAGATTAATGCTACGCATGCAATCATTTTTTATGATACAAAACCTGACAGTTCTTATGGCAGTAAAGGCAATTGTCAATTTTTTCAGAATTGAGTAGTACTACTTATTTATTACATCCATATTCAGGCCATGATGGTCAACTTTACCCCATAATGAACTAGAAAACCAAATCAGATAACGGGAAAGGCCTATTTAACTTCCTGTTCTTAATGAATTAGGATTTTCACTTTGTGTAACCCAGGGTCGGAACTGACTCTAGGATTTTTTATTATTAACTCGTTAACTTCAACAATTTTAAACCAGATTAGAGAGTTTATTTTGTCAGCTAGATTAAAGTTCCACAAACCCTACCTAGTCCTATTTAGCCTGGTCTGATGATTGAGGCCAGGATAGTCCATTTTCACAATGCTACAAAGAGCTCTACAGTATATTACTCTTAACAAGCTCAAATCCTACATAAAAAAGTGAAGGTATAGTTTTGGAATAAAATCCACAAGACATGCCTGAAATCCATGCACAAAGACAACAATCTTCAACACACGAATATTACTTTGTTCTGCAAATTTCTTGCCAATAGCAGAGTTAAGGCTCATTGGGAAGCCATCCGAATCTATATGCCCAATATGTCTGAGTAATGAATTTTCACTTGGAAAACGCCGGGGCAAATTCAACACATGTTCCACAATCACAATTGGTGTACGCAAGGGATCTCCAAATATCTGCATGTCTTGAATTGAGCGGTGGTTCATCTGCAAATAGTGATCAATATTCCATTAATAGTCAATACATAAAGGTCAAATATTCAAGTTGCTAGATTACCCGCATTTGTTCAATGCTCTTTCTATGAAGTTCGGCACGTGTTGCTGCAATCTGAAGAGGCTGTATGATTTATAAGACAAAATTTATGCTTTTAAGTCTATTGCATAAAAAATTGTTTATTTTCCTTTTCTCAAAGCAACTTGCATGATACTGAGAATATGAAGGAACATACAAGCACTTACATCATCAGGTAACTTCCACAAACTGGAAACTCGTCTTTGTACACGCTGGGAAGTCTCATCACCCTTACCGTTTATATAATGATGAGGCATTTCTACCTTAGAATACAACATCCATATTGACCATTCAGTTTTCCGGTTCCTAGCCCATGCATCACGTAAAAATCCTAGAATCTTTGTTGTGTTATCCCTAGGAAGATGTAAATATCAATTTATTAAACAAGGTAAGATAAAGTTTCATGAATCATACAACAGATTTGAGTAAGAGCCAATGCAAAGACCATAGATTTTAAATCTCAGGCAGTAAATTGGATTAACATCACTATATGCATTCAGCGTATGCAACCTTGAATGCAGATTGAATTTTCCAAGTAGATTTACCTTCTGAAACCAACCGTAGAAGTTGCCCAATTGAAGAAAACAAAGGTTCAAAATACGGTATCATTTAGCAACCCCCTCAAATTGTTACGTCTACTTAATAAGTCTCAAACCAAGCTATAGACTCATGCTAATTGAAAGGCAGTAAGAAAAAAGAAAAACAAACAAAAACTATAAACTTTTAATCAAAGTAAAAACTATGATTAAAATTGTATCAAAGTTGTTAAAATAATAAAGTTGGAAAAAGGAAAAACAAAGTTATACATCAATCAGATTCAAATGCAGAATTTAAAAAACCAAACATCGTTGTTGAATTTGTAATGAATCTCATGATACGGAATAAGAAGCAAACCTGTGGAACTTAAGAAAAACTTTCCATAAATAGCACAATTGATTTCCCAACGAATGAAAACAGTCCAACAGTTCATTCTGAGACAGGGAACAAAGTTTCTCAACATCCAGAAAATCCAGATCTTCATTTCCTCCCTGGACAAGAGGACAAAAAATAACCAAAAAAGAAGAACTTTAAAACAATATAAATGAAAATAATAATAATAAAAAGTATTTTTCTGTAGTCTGTAGCGTGAAATAAAAGCAAGAACCTTAAGAACATTTTGTGGCTTGCCTTGTCCTACAACTTCATTTGTCGCTAATTGATTCTCTTGCTTCATATTACTCATTATTGACACAAACTCTGAAAAATCCAAGGCCTCATTAACTGCTTTGCTAATTTTTTGCAGTTCTTCAAACAATATATCACGCGCAGCTAATAATGCTTTAACAAGCATGGCATTTTTAATATCTATAGAAGCAACTCCAGCAGAGCCCTGGTCAGCCACACATAACATTCAGTTAATGGTTGGAAAACGATGTCTCAAGATTAAAACACAATAGGTTATAGTTTTAAAATAGAATAAGAATCTGCATCATCCCTGATTACTAAAGTACAAAAGCAAACATTTAAGTTACCATACTTATGTAGCTAAATAATTTTCACTTCATTTCAAGAGCTGGTGCGGTGAGTTTTACTAAATTTTTATGTCTATTGACGGTTCAATGAAGTAAACACATATCATGGTCTCAGCTATCCAGGACTCCAGAATTTGTTTTTGGTGTGCAGAGGTAGTCTTCATATTGGAGTATATAAACTAAAAAGCATTTTACCTAAGCTAAATGTTGTATTTTTCTTCTCTCAGTTAGTGGTGTTTGTCTCACCCAATACTTTTAGTTCTTATAATTGAGTAATCAATTTTTTACTTCAATCAGCTAGAATTCAATTGCAAAATTCTATGAACTCTTTCTCTAACAATGTGAAAAATAGTAATAAAATAATGTTTAGTTATTTTCAGAACTCTATAAATAGAAAACTAAACTAATCCATTTTTTACATAACTTTTATCTTTTTAAACTTAAATACTTTCTAAGTTCTTTTTAAAGTTAAGAAAACCCTTGTGGATTTCAAATCTGGAAGAGGAAACAAGGAGTTGAAGGAATAAGAAAATATTTTGCCCGAACAGTTTTACGAACGGGTAAGTAATTTGATTTTATTGGAAGCTTTTTATTAAGTTAAGATTTGGAAAACTTGAAAATAACTCCTATACTGGGACGATACCCAAATTCTTAGAAATTTGAAGTTATACCTTTGAAAGATGATTACCTGGAAAAGAGCTATTCAAAGAAATATCTAGGCAAAGGGAGTTAGTGTGCAAAAATATTATTGTTTTTGGAGTAAAAGTATATTTTTGTGTATTGTTGTTATTTCAAATGAAAACTATGTGATAGTGAAAGTATGTTTTGTTTGATTTCTAAAATGATGAGTTACCATGAATGTATAAAATGTATCTTTTCTTAAAAAGTGGCTTAAAATGTTGATTGAAGTGGCTGAGTCATGTGGGTTAAGGTTCATATTTACTATTTTTGGCTCTCATTGCTCAAGCGAGATGTTCTTCACTTGAGTAAGGAGCTTCGTAGTAGAAGAGGTGACTTAAAATCTAGAAAAAATTGCAAGATGTTCAAAGGATATCTATATATATCTGTATATTATGTTGTTTTGTATCTTTTATACAAGGATTCCATACTAGTGGGAGATCTTCTTTTATAATAAATACAAACATATATAATATATTATTCAGTCTATGGAAGTTTACTATATTTACTATATTGCACTGGGTACTATTTTAGTATCGATTTTAGGATCATTACACTTTCATAACATCAGAATCTATCCTAAATCTATTAAAAGGGTCTCTTATCACATTATCCATGTAGCAAGCCTAATAGTGTTAGATGTAAGGAGAGGTAGTCAAAATTTCATAGAAACTAGAGATATGGTAAAATTATAATATACAAGTAGACATAAACTTTATCTTACAACACAGTTTTATAAAGTTGAGTTGGACTTAAATCCACCTTTTAAAATTCCATTCTCAAATACTCTTTTTTGGGCATAAAATTAGTTTATATGAAATTTATTCTCCTTTTAACCAAAATACAAATCATATGGATTATATTTAAAATAAAATTACTGTTAAATTATACCTACGTGGTATACTTTGAGGTATGACCTAGAAGAGATAGAATAAAGTAAAAAACAAAAAATGCAGTTCACAAAAACTATTGTACCCTGATGCTAGAAGGCTCCTTGCTATACAAATATGGGAGAGGGTCATTGAACACTATACACCTTATCCTTGCATATTCAAAGAGGCCTGTTTCCAAATTCGAACCCATAACCGATTGGTTACCAAGGCACGACTTTACTACTATACCAGTTCAGGTACAATAAAATATGTGCATGTGCTTCTACCAAAAAAAGAAAAAGGAACAGAAATGGTCCATGTTCATAGGTGAATAAGTAATGTCCCTCTTTTTGTCTGTGTACAGTGCAGTTAAGTCATCATAAAAGTATAGAATCCCCAGAGTAACGTGCCAAACTGATTGAAGCCAAGTGTAGACGATTAGGAGCCATTGATACTTAAAAATAGCCGCTGTGCTGATATCCAATATATATTTTTTGGATACTTCTCAAATTATTTGGGATACTTCTTGCCTACATCTTTAAATTACTTTTTGAACTTTTATATCAATACAAGGGGAATACCACAGTGATTATATAATGATAATGTTTTATTGTAAACTGAAGCTAACTTAGAAAATGTTGATGCATTTATTATAATTTAGTATCTGTGTCTTTATGTTGATGTTGCATTTATTTTATATATGTTGTATATTATTATCCATATCATGTCCTATAAATTTTACTTTAACATGTTCATGTATCAGTTCTATGCCATTACAGGGTTCATATCTGTATGCACGCTTCCTAGATAGACATAAAGCAAGCAAAGAGAACAGACATGAAACAATGCAAGGAAATGTTTGCACGAAGTCAACTTGATCATTAATGGTGATTATCAAAAAGAGACATCCGATGTTTTAGAACATACTTTATTCAATGTGTCGCAACTTTTAACAGCAATGACTTCAGTTTCGGCAGAATTACTGAAATGGATCAAATGAACAGGTTACTCTATGTAATCAAGGATGCATAAAAACAAATTTGCTATCATAGCTGCTCTAAAATAAACTTCTGAATGGACAAATAATGCTAAAATGAAAGTCTACCAAATTCAAACTGAAAATAAGAGCATCTTAGAAACCTGTGCAACTTTGATGCAGATGAGTGAGGAGCAGCTTTTAGTAGACTGGCATGTACACTTACGTCAATAAGCACTGTATGTAAAGCATCAAAATGGACAGGACAGTACGAATGTAATCCTATAAGAGCTTTAGGAGGAATTCGAAATTCATGGATAGCAGCAGAGGAAGCATCCAGAGAAGCTTGCATGTCGGAACTGTAGATGATATACTCCCATCAGCAATAAACAAGTCAGTTTCACCCAGTAGATATGAATAAAAAAGGAAACAAACATGTGTTTGTATCACACAGAAGGCCAATGAAGACACTATTTTTATGACTCACCCATCCTCAGTCAAGGAAGCGTATATAAGCTCAAACTTTAAAATAACAGCAGTCGTAGCTAAATCCTGCAAATATGAGCAACATAAAGCAAGTAAACTTGATAAGGATATTGAACTAGATGAAAGGGAGCTATGAAAAATGTAAGTTCTATGCATCTTAGTTTCTCATAAAAGGTTGAGTAACCTTCAATGTTGGCTTTTATAGGTCCCCTCCCCTCAAAGATGCAAACTAGTTTTGTATAATTTTTTCCAATACTTCATTTAAGCTTCAATACACATGTGAAAAATAAATACATGTAAACCTCAATCTGACAAGCGAGTCCTAGCCAAGTAGTTTCATATTCATTTCCCTAAGAATAAGTTGATACAAAGCTACAACATTTCAGTAGATGTAAAGTGTTACAGTATCCTAACTTAACCCTTCTACTTATGCGTTAGGTAAGTCAAATGATAGGATAATAGCATAACTAATAAGGGCCACTCACTAGCAATACGGCTAATAACTGTAATATCTTAACATAACCCTTAAACAACAGCCAATATTTAAAGATAATAATCGTAATATCTCAACTAGTATTATGATTAATCCTTAAATGAACTAAATCATAATAAATATGTCCTGGCTCTTTCTGCGGCACAATTGTTGTCTACATGATACATGTGTATGTGTATAAACTAATTAATTTATACACTATTGATATGCCAACCAACATTTTGTGACCTAGGAACCTTAATAACAGATACTTGGCACCGAAGATACAATTTGATTCCCACAAGGTGCCCTTTCCCTTTGTTTACCATATAAAGAAAATAAATGACAATGACCGAGATCATTACCACCAATTTAGTACGGGGTAAGTTGAACACGACCATCATATATAAATGAACATCCTGCCTAGCATATTTTATCCGAAAAGATTGTGTCGAGAAACTATTATCTGTATCATCGATCCTCCATGCACCATATATATTGCTAGGATCCAGATCAGAAGGAGCTGCAGAACAAAAGATTTTCTACCTCAGTATCACTTTAGCGTATAAGAAAAGCTTCTCTTATAATTTTCATTTTAAGAAAATTGTATATGCACAATAACACAAAAGAGAGAAAAAGGAGGGATGAAATCACTCCAAAAGTAATTTTTCTTCTTCATTTTTATCTTTAATTTTCTTTTAATTTAAGGGATAAGATAAGTTATTTGCTAGAATAACTCGATTACAAAAACTGAAGGATTATGAGGAATAACTTTTAAAGTTAGTCTTAAAATAACTTACTTCTTTCTTTTATATATATATATATATATATATATATATATATATATGTATGTATGTATGTAAATAAATAAAAGGGGATCAAGTTATTCCAAGAATAACACATCATCCCTTTTCATTTTGTTAATAAAAAACATTTTATGACTGTCAGATTAACATGAAAAGTAAGATAAAAAATAATTCTAGTTATTCGGGGTAACCTGACTCTTAACCCCACTTCTATATATATATATATATATATATATATATAAGAGAGAAAGTGGTGTCAAGGATAAAGGAACAAGAAACTCTCAATCCCATGCATGGCTATGAAACATACTCGGGAAACTACAAATGCAATCCCAATTTATGACATACTGAACAGTTTCTAACATTCTATGGCTTCCTGTTCCCATTTCCTTTTTAACTATTTTGGGCCTCAAGTTTCAACATTCATAACGTAATAAGTCATATCAGGGTTCAGCACGAGAAATCAATGAAGGCAAACAAGACTCAATTGCCAAGCATCATCGTTGCTTTTACAGTCAAGTTACTCCTTTTGAGGTATATCAACCAAAATGTAAAAGCACAAAAATCAAACTACCCCAGAACATAATAAACAAAAAGAGTTAATTCTGGAAATACTTCAATGTTGAGTATATTATTGTTCTTCACCCAAAAATATTATCCATATACTTAAAGAACTAACCCAAGAAAGAGTGACCACGTCAAATATGTTCAAGATATAATAATAAGCCTAATGATAAAATCTTATAAATGAAAAATAATAATAATAACATTATATTGATTTCAAAGTTTCAATTAAAAGCAATCGCCCCATCATAAATTATGAAATCTTTCAACTTAATTCTTAAATTACAACAATTATTTTGAAAAGGAATTTCCATCAATCTTCCATTACTTTATTGAAAAAGAATGATGTGGCATCATCCTAAATCAATGATTTTATTTTATTTTTCTTACCATTTTAACTTAACAAATCTTAAGGGGGGGAAAACTTCTATGGATGTGTTCTTATGGCCTCCATGGAGAACCCTGCATGGTCTCACATGGATTTTCTGCTCCTGTAGAGCAATTATAAAAAGGTAAAGCTCTAAACATGCAACAAATAAATGATTAATTACAAATAACCCCATAATGCTAATTATTTCAAATCAGCAAAACACCTTATTTATTTTATGCTTTAATTGTACTTGATACCCGTCATTTGCAATCTCTATTCACTTTAGATGAATAGATAGAGAGACCAATGTTTCTAAAGACCGTAAGGTGAAGAGGGCACCCGACACCATTCTTATACCTCCATTTTGGAAAGACGTTGTTTAAGTTAAGGTTATGAGGCCCCTTGTGTGTGTGCTTAGGCTAGTTGATCATGAGAAAAAATCCACAACGGTTTACATTTATGAAGTGATAGATAGAGCAAAAGAGGCAATTCAGAATTCTTTCGAGAGAAATGAAGAAAGTACAGAAAAAGTATTTCAAATCATAGGTAGAAAAATACAGAGAAGTATTGCTGACTTGCTATTTTATATTTGTATGATTCTTTTTCAGTAGAGGGAGTTGTGGACTTGCTGTGATATATGTATGATTCTGTAAGTTTACATATTTAATTCACCTAATGTATGATTACATGAAGAGTATCCATTAACTCCCTGGTTGGTAGTCATAGAGGAGCAAACTTGGAAGAATTTTACACATGACTATACAAAGTTTTGTTTTAGTTTTCTAAAAGTTTCTTAGGATTATTTAATTATGAATGGTGAGGATCATGCCTAATTAATTACTCCTCCTTTCTACTTCATTGAGGACTTATACACTGGCTGGGAGAGACTGTCACTTAAGATTGACCTTCCTATTTACTCAATTTCAAATTTGTAACAAGCTATTATAATTTTGGAGTTGGATTAAAGATTGTACAATTTGTGGTCTCTGTTTACAAATAAGTCAAAGTTTAAAGAATCCTAATGCAAGTTTTCCATAAATATAGATAAAACAATTATAATGAATTATAATACCACTCAACTGTGGGTTAAATAATTAACAAATTATAGCAAATATGTGGCTGAGAAGTATATTCTCCATGTGCTAAACAGATCACGAACCCTGGGTAGGGTACATTATTACCCAGTTTACTCTCACACAAACTCACCAGACTGTAATTTTGTTAAGTTACCTTCATATTGAACAATACTAGCTGGAATACCGAAAGATATATTTTCACTGTCCTCCCATCTCACGGTAATCTTAATCCGATACCATCTATACAAAACAAGACATGCGGTTTACCAGATTAGAAATTCAAAAACGAAAATTAGAAAGCAGAAAATAACAAAAGTAAAAAAATGAATATCTGCAGAATATACCCCTGCTTAAAAAGGTCAAGATTGTGAAACCTATGAAGATAGATGGCAATCTCCTGTACAGTCTCCAACGTAGCCTCCGACTTGACCTTCACAGAGCGTGGCATTACATCAGGCAAACTCTCTACTGACCACCTTCAATATATCACACCAACAAAACACCCTCCCCTGCTTCCTGCATCATGCATATACCACAATAACCACCACACACATCTCCCCCTTTTAGGTTATTCTATCAATCATGATTAGCAGCCATTAGCAAATTCTTTGCCTCTTTCAAACCTTGACATATCTCAAACACATCCTGATTCTTAACCCACAAATCTCATCAGTTGATATGGACATTACGTGGAACAAACAGGAGCAGGCTAGTGAAACTAAACCTGCAATGCAAATACAAATAATTGAACAACAACAAGTGAGATTAAAATTGTGTAACTTAAGATGTAATATGATTAGATTTTCTAATTTACGGTAAAGTTTTAAAAAGAAAATTACCTCTCATGATTTACCTATCTCTTCCCCCAGACTGAAAATTAATGATTAAGGAAAAAGATAAAAAAAATGGGATAAAAAATCCTTGTTGTCCTGGGATTTGATCATTAATGCAGTAAACATGGATTAATGGATAGAGTAGCAGGGAAAAGAAAATTCGAGATTATGATATGAAGCTGAAAAAATTAAAAGAAATTGCGCCAAGAACTAACAAAGCAACGGTATGCGGAATAATGGAAAATTAACGATGTATCCTCTCTACAATGACATAACAATGAACAGAAATTGAAAAGGATAGAAAACGATCTGAAAGGGAAGGGGAAAGAGAATCGTATTCTAGGGTTCGTAAGAGCCGCACAATATGGGGGTCAAATTATTGACAAATGATGTTTGGAAAATGAAATTGGAATGAATGGTGGTGGACTGATCCTATCTCTAATTGTTCATGTTGGTTGTGTGGAATTGTGACGGTTTTTAATCGTGAAAAATGAAAATGAAACGTTTGAATTGTGAAATGTAATATGAATCCTTCCTTCGGCACTGCCATCACCCAAAACACACGTAACCTCTTTCTAATTTTCGCAAGCCTTTGAATCCAACTCACGAACAATCCTAATAAGCGCTAAAAGGGAGTCAAATTCAAGTTATTTATTTAAGTATTCGTTGACGACATGCCTTTTTCTTTCACCTTTTTTAATTAAAAAATTATTTTTCAGATAATATTTAGTAGATATTCCAGAATTTAATTTTTGGAAATTATTTATAAAATTAATCCGATTTAATGATTTTTCCCTAATCAAGACGAACTCTAAACCTTTAAATGATTTATTAGTGTTAACTGTTTTATTTATTAGAATTTAAATTTAGATTCTCGATTTCATACAAATTCTTTTTCTAATCTTTAAAAATTTCACAGGACATGTTTAATTATGTAAGATGAATTCATTAACAGCATATTATAATTGGTGACGTGTCATCCTTTTGTTATGAAAGCAACAACAATAATGGAATAAATAGAAAAAGACTAATACCATTTTTTAAGACTAATTTTGGAAGATTATTGTTTAAAGAACTAAAAGAACACAATAATATTTTTGAAGGACTTTTGAAATAGATATATTTAGGATGTACACAAATTTTATAAATTTAAAATGTTAACATGTTTAATGGACTTTTTCATTTTCTTTTATCGATTAAACTCATATTTATTACAAAAATTTGGGTTGACAATAACAACTAAAGATCTTAGTTTTAAATTTTTTTTAATTATTTTGACTTATAAATAACTTTATTGATATAGTTTTTTTAACATAATATTAGCTACGAAATACTAATTTTATTAGTAATTAACCTACAATAAAATAGTGATTAATCATTAACTAAGAATAACCCTTGTTTCTAATTATGTTTTAAATTTACAAAATCTTTATTCGAAATCTTGTTTAAAATTTTGAATACAGTTCATGGTAAACCAATACACCTGTTACTCTCCTAAGAGGAACAAGACAATCTTTCTCATAAATATATAGTAATTTTTTTTACTATAAATCTAATTTGATTTCAATTATTTAATATCATTTTATAATAAATTTGATTACCTTTTATATTAGTGATGATAAGAGAAATAAAATTGATGATTCAAAATATATTACTTAAAATTATGATAAAATTAATATAATAAAATAATATAAATTTTTTAAATTAAATATATTGTATGAGAATGAGTTAGATTTTAAGTTAAATCTATTATTAATATAATATAAAATTATTTTACTCTATTCATAAATTTTTCAAATTAATTTTATAAAAATAAATTATTAATATAATATATAAAATTTATTTTAATAAGATTCTTTCATCCATAAATTTTTTAACCAACTTTATAATGATAATATAAATTATAAATCTATTACTAATAAATACTACTAATAAATACAATAAATACCAGTAAGAAAGCAACATAACTTAGTATTATTAATTTGTGATTTGTTTTGTACCATATGAAGCAAGTTGCCACTATTTTCCCACTTTCTTTTCCTACTTTCTTTGCCATAAATTGCAATAACAGTGTAATTTGGAAGGTTGATTATTGGTTGAGAAAATTGGGGACCCATGTTGTTCCAAGGAACAGAAATGGAGTATTTTGGAGTTCATGTAAGTCAACACTTTAATTTTGGTGCATTTTTGGCATGTACTTTCCAGTGCACTTAAATAAGTATTTATTTTATCAATCTAAATCAATCATTTATGCATGTGTTGATGTATAAAAAAATGAATCAGATGTCTCGTATCTGGTAGTGTTTGGCTATCCTAAACCGAAAGAAAAAGAATAAAAAGGACTAATGAAAACGTTTCTGCATAAAATCCAGAATCAGATGTCTCGGTGAGTGATTTGAGGATTCGTTTTCATATGTTGGTCTTAGCCCAGAAATAGTTTTTATTATAAAAAGTTGAAAAAGTATTCGACAAAACAACATTAAGAAACAACTGAGGATCAGTTCGAATATTTAAAACCTTGTGATAATTACAGGACCAAATCTCTTAACCATCCAAAATGTTCCTCCTTTAAGCAAAAAGTAACATATTGAAAGATGCTCTCTCACACATATAAGCTTATGTGTTCTTTTTCCTGTTCATCTATATTTGCATTTGACGCCTTAGTGTCACTGAAGAAAAAGAAAATAGAAAATTAGTGATTAGTTGAAGTTGATTTGGAGAGATTATTAATAAAAATATCTTTAAATCTAATTCATTTAGTGATATTGTTTAGTTCATATCATGAATGATTAAGTCATTTAATTATCTAAATCAATGATTTTTTATTTAATTTTGATATATAAAAATAATTATTTTATAATAACGGTTAGTTAACCGTTATTTAAAATTCAGATATTATCATAACATTTCATTTAATAACGTTTTTAATCACTATTATAAATAATGCAAAATTACTATCTAAAGTTTATTATGTTGTATTGTGTATTCAAACTCACTTGGTCTTTGTTAATATTGAGAATATTATTGTAAAACATGTGCAAATATTTTTTTTATGTTTACAAAATATGAGGTATATAGAGACAAAAAGAACAGTGTGTGAGATATTGTGATGAGTGGGAGTGGCAGAGGTAGTAGGTGGTAGTGAGAGTGTGAGTTGGTGAAAGTGTTATGTTAATATTCTGCCAGCTAGGGTTTAGTGGTGAGTGGAGACTTATTTATTTTTTCTTTTTTGTCAGATATAATTTTTTATATTAAAAGTTTTTGTCACTTTAGAGAACATAAAAGAAGAGAATAGAAAAAAAAAAAAAAAAACTTGTTAAAAAGTTTTATACTGTCTCAACTACTAAACCTAACTGGGTGGTTTTTGATCTGTCATTGTTTCTCACATGTCCCAATATGATATCTCTTTTTGACTCATGTCAACAACACATGTGTTTTTGGTGCCTCCGTATGTCCGAATGTAGAATTATTGTATCAGAATATTATAATTTTTCTTATTAAAATACATCATTTGTAAGAATAATATCACAGAATCATATTTAAATGATAGAATTATAATTAATTTTTATATATTTTATATTTTGTTTTTTCATTCAAAAGATAGAATTTTATATATATATATATATATATAATATTAGAATGATATCATAAACTATTTGATTACTAATTATTTTTTAGATTATAATTTTTTTTAAAAAAAATTTGATTCTAATTTCTTTTAAGTATAAGTATTATTTTTTTTTTATTTTAGCATTTTTCTAGTTATCAGATGTTATAATGTCTTTTAAGTATTATTTATTTTTCAAAAATTATCATTTATTATTGATATTTTGTTAGTGAATCTCTTTTATTCTCAATATTTTTTTTAGTTATTACTTTTGTCTATATTTGTTTTTCCGCATATTATTCATTAACGATTTTTTTCACCATGTATTATTTTGTTAATGGTATTTTTTCAATGGGTATTACTCATTGTTGAATTTTTGTGTAAGTATTATTCAATGGGTATTATATTAATTGTTCAATGAATATTTTTTTCATAAATATTATTTATCACAAATATTTTTTATAAGTATTGTTTACACAATTTTTCTATGAATATTATTTGTTACATATCTTTTTCGATAAATATTATTTATCATTAATATTTTAGTGAATATTATTCATTCTCAATGTTTTTTTAATGAATATTCTTCATCGCTATTTTTTCAATATATATTATTTATCACCAACAACCTTTTTCTAATTTCTAATTAATATTGTTTGTATATGAAATTTTCCACGTTGCATTGTTTATTAGTTTTGACAACTGCATAATATTGGTTTTTCATCAATTTAATGTCTGTAAAATTTTCAGTATTTAAAAAAAAAACAATATATTATAAATTTCATATTAATTAAAAATATATTAAATTATAATTTATAACTGAAGTGAATCTTTTATTACATTAATTAATATTTATTACTTTGAAAAATTTATACACTATATTAATGGATTTAAAAATATATTAAATTATAATTTATAACTGAAGTGAATCTTTTATTACATTAATTAATATTTATTACTTTGAAAATTTTATACACTATATTAATGGATATTTATTTTATCATAAATATGTTATTATATAAGTTTTTTATTTTTCTTTTAATTATATTATATCATCAACTAAATCATATATTAAAAAATAATTTATTTTAAAATTATTTGTATAACTAATAAATAATTTATAAAATATAATATATTGATAATATACATTGGATAAGGTAAATATTATAATCATAATTATAATTTACTATATAGTTTTTTTGGTGGAAAATTCAATCTATAAAGTTTGTTTTAGGAAATGAAACCCAATAATAATCCCAACCTTTAAATTCAACTTTTCATTAATGTCTGAGCACGACATTCTATTTCTTTTATGAATTTCGATAATAGTAATACATTAACCTGAGTAAAATAAAACAACTTTCAAAACAAATAATAAATAAATAAAATAAAATTAATAGAACAACCTTTTCAATAACTCACTGGATGATTTTTGTTTTCTCCAATGAACATATGAAAATACAAAATCCCAAATATATTATTCATTTGAGTCAAAAATGTGTCGTACAACAAATTGTTCCATGTCACTTTCTTTCTATTAATAATTTACTTGCTGACTCCTACATTTCGTCACCTAATGAGATAATCAGTGATGACTAAGGGATTGAAAAGTATATTATAAAAATAAATTTACTAAACATTTTTTTCATCCATGTTAAATAATTAAGAGAAACAGTATACAATAAATTTGTATATTTTTTATATAATGAAAAGATAATTAAGAAAAAACATAAATTGAGATAAAAAATGCATTAAAATAAAAATGTCATTTTTTATTTTTTAACACAGTAAAAAGACTACATCATTCCTTCATATTATTTTCTTACAATAATTTTTTATCCTCTTAATACCTATTATAAATATTCAATTATTTAATACAAAATGAAAAAAAAATGAAAAGAATATAAAAAAATGTTTTATGATAATGTATAATAAAAATAAAGGAATAAAAAAAATTATTATTATAATAGTAATGAATAAAAATGATTTATAAAATTTTTATAATATAATCATTTATATTTCTTATATAATAATTAATTATATTTATATTACCTTTACAATATTTTTCCTATTTTTACTGAACAAATATAAATTTATTTTCTACTTTTTTTATTAGCATAAACAAACAAAATAAAAATTTGCTTTCGGTCACTTTTTGCATCCAATCTCTAGAATATTAGAAACAAAGTGTTCAGTTTGGTTCAATGTTTTCAAACAAAATTGAAAAGAAAAAGAAAAAAAAAACAAAAAAAACCAAGAACATGGAAGGATAATTTGGGATAACGTGCATTGTTGTGCCAAGTCAATGAGAAAAAGTACATTAAGGAAAAGACATTAATATATAAGATGTATATATATAATTAAAATTTAAGTTAAAATTAATTTATCACTGATTTTTTATTAAAATAAAATTTTATAATTTTATTTTTTACTTATTTTGTTGAATTAAAATTTTCTAATCTAATAAGAAAAACTATTTTTCTCAAATCATTCAATCAAAGCATTAATAGTATTTGTTGTGTTTCCATGATAATGTAGTGCACACTAAATTTTGGTCAATACTACTCATTAGTAATAACGCGGTTACTGGAAGAAGTGGAAACGACACACTGAAAACAATGTGAAGAGGATAAGTATCAATTTTAAAAAAGTGAATGCCGACATTGCATAGTTTCAGCATCTTTTTTCTTGATCAATTACTGCACCGATAAACAGTGACTGCTTCAAGTTCCAATGTACTTACTTTATAAGTTTTTCTGCATAATTTCCTGTAAAAGTTATTCAACATCGGTCACTATCTTTCAAGTAATCCATTTTTTTTAGGCTAAATAATAGCCATGAAAACCGAGTGAAAATTAACTCAATTTTTATTTTTTAGTCAATTATTAGAATTTATTGAGAGATGCTTATCAGATAAGTCAGCATTATATCAGATAAGTCTGGTGTATATGATTTTCAATTTAATCATAACGCCACAATTATTTATATCAAGAAAATGTTAGAAGTTAGGTCGGAGTACATATATAATTGATAGGCAAATCAAAATTTTAGTTTGCAATTTGAATTAAGATAAATTAAAAAGTAAAATCAAAACCCAATAAAACCAAAAAGTTAGGGAATCAAGTGCAAAGCCATGCATGGTGCATTAGTCAGAAGGATTTCTAGCACTTTCAAGGAAACCATAATCGGTGGCTGTCATAAAAAATTCTTCAAATGGATGGACTAAAACCAAAAATGAAGCCTGTAGGACCCTTGGTTTGAACATGTGCCAGAGATTTGTCACCTTCAATGGTTCTAATGCATGTAAAAAATTCCACCATTACAAACCACCTATAATCTAAATCTCCAACTCACCATTAATTCAAGCTTTTAAATTTGAATTGCCTTTCTCAATTTCCATGGGCTTTTCATAAAGCATGCCACTTTTCTTTTCCATAAATTCCTCTCCTATGACTTAACCACATGTGTCACACTTCCCACTTAACCACACTTCTTTGACTTCTCTATTTAACCCAATATTTCTTTTTTTTCAAACTATCATTGAATTCTAATTAATGCTTTTTCCGTTTTTCTGTGAAGTTAATCCAAACTCTTTATAAATAGTGGCAACCCAAATCAAACACACACAGTATCAGCAAAGAAGCAACAAACAAATACATCTTTCTCTCTCTTTTTCCTTCTTGGGTGACAATCCCCAGACCGTGTCCACCATGAATCCTGATCAGTTTCAGAAGAATAGCATGTTCGTGGAAACCGCTGAAGCTTTTGGTGATGGTGACAAGAACTTCGACGATGATGGCCGAACCAAAAGAACTGGTACACAAAATACTCATAATCATTTATTCATTTTATGACTCATGCAATAATGATCTTTAGCATCAAATTGTCATATTATCATTTTGATTTCTGACATTGAGATCACATAAAACTAAACTCTGATTCTATATTGTAATTTGTTTATGGTTGTGTTTGAAGGAACTTGGATAACTGCGAGTGCTCATATCATAACAGCAGTGATAGGATCTGGAGTGCTGTCACTTGCATGGGCAATTGCACAAATGGGATGGGTGGCTGGTCCTGCAGTGCTCTTTGCCTTCTCTGTGATCACATATTTCACCTCAACTCTTCTTGCAGACTGTTATCGTTCACCTGACCCTGTTCATGGCAAGCGAAACTACACCTATTCCGACGTCGTCAAATCGGTTTTAGGTAAAAAAAAAAAAAAAAACAAAAAACGTTACATCATAAATGAATTGAATGAACAATTAAACTTTAAATTGAATGAACAATTAAACTTTTTCTTTTTCATTAAATGCAAGTAAGTCATAAAACTATAACGTGTATTTGTCGTTTATATCTTGCCTAGGTGGGAGAAAATTCCAGCTGTGTGGATTAGCTCAGTACATAAATCTGGTCGGTGTAACCATCGGATACACAATTACTGCTTCAATCAGTATGGTGTAAGTATTTACTATATAGAGTATAATATATATTAACATTATCCAAACTTTGGACGGTGTGTGATAATGAATTCTCTCTTTGATTTTCAAACCAATCAGGGCGGTGAAGAGATCAAACTGTTTTCACAAACATGGTCACCATGATAAGTGCTACACATCAAACAACCCTTTCATGATCCTCTTTGCATGCATCCAAATCGTGCTTAGTCAGATACCAGATTTCGATAAGCTCTGGTGGCTTTCCATTGTTGCAGCAGTTATGTCTTTTGCTTATTCTTCCATTGGACTTGGTCTCTCTGTTGCTAAAGTAGCAGGTAAACTAGTAGTCATAATCATGATTTTCACTTTATTACATTCTTCTGTTACAATAATAAATAATAATATGCATTGTTTGGTGAATGGTGAAGGGGGTGGAGAACGAGCAAGAACAACCTTAACCGGGGTGCAAGTTGGAGTGGATGTTACAGGATCGGAGAAGGTGTGGAGGACGTTTCAAGCTATTGGTGACATTGCTTTTGCTTATGCTTATTCTAACGTTCTCATCGAGATTCAGGTAAATAATTAACTCATGTTCTTTTCTTTTTCTTATCAAACATAAAGTATATTGCCTATGGTTTGCATAAAAAAGGACATGCATGATTACATATATAAACCAGTGAGATTTATTAACTCAAATCCTGACCATATTTTCTAAATATAAGTAACCTTGGCGAATAAATATGAAGCATACAGAATATATGATAGATCTACTATATTTTTTTATACACTCCTAGATCTATTAAATATAGAAAAGTTAGATATGAAGCATAAATTTTCATGCGTACTTGCTGTTATATAGCATTTGTTCTTTGTAATCATGATTGATTGCACGCATAATTCAAGAAAACATGAGGGGTGGCCAAATGGCTTCGTTGGTATATTGGCCACTTGGTGATTTTTCATTAATAAAAAATATTTTGCTTTGACTAAAAACACTTTTGTTTGCTACTTCTTTTCGTAACCTAGGTTTTTCTATTCTCCGGATTAACTCAGAGAAACAAATAAAAAGACATTTTAAATTTATCGAATTAATTGGAGAAATTACAGATACACAAACTTACTTTTACATACTCTTGTAAATAGTTGGATCATCCACTAGTTTTCCGAAAACGATTTTTGAACGATCAAAATCTAGTATAATAAATTATAATAAATATTTATATGTTTTAGAATTAACTGTTAACAAGTTAATGGAGCAAGATATCATATAATATTGACACGTTTTTTTTGTCAAATGCAAGTCATTACTTATCCATTAAAGTGGTAGAATCTATTCTAATCGAAACTAAAGATTCTTACAATCTATTTTTAGTGGAAAGCACAGAAGATATGAAGTCTTTTTACCAAAATGTCATAATTCTATCATGTGAAATATGCCAAGTCAAATTATATTATCTTCGTATACATGTTCATTAATTACTTAGATTTAGGCAAAAGGATTTAGTATATGTGAACATCACTTGTTTAGATTTGGGCAAAACAAATCTGAGCAAAAATAATAAGTTCTGAATATGGGACATTTGGTAGTTTATGCGCATGTACATATAAATATTTGCTAACCATCCAAGACGAATTATTATTATTTATTTCTACATATCATCAAGGGGAACGATGACATTTTGGTTCCACCCCACCAAATGGTGGACTACATAATTGCAGGATACCCTAAAATCGAGCCCTGCGGAGAACAAGGTCATGAAAAGAGCAAGTTTGATTGGCATCTTGACTACAACCATGTTTTATGTGCTATGTGGCTGCATAGGTTATGCAGCATTTGGAAACGATGCACCCGGAAATTTCCTCACTGGGTTCGGCTTCTACGAGCCCTTTTGGCTCATAGACTTTGCTAACATCTGCATAGCCGTGCACTTGGTTGGAGCATATCAGGTAAACAACTACATTCAAACCTATTTCCTAGTTGTGAGTTAGTTCTGTGTCATACGTGTATTTTGTTCATGAATGGTGTTGTTTTATTTATACTTTATTTGTCAGGTTTTCTGTCAGCCCATATTTGGGTTCGTAGAGGGCTGGAGTAAGGGAAGGTGGCCCAACAGCCAATTTGTTAATGGGGAGCACGCAGTGAACTTCCCACTGTGTGGAACCTATTCTGTGAACTTTTTCAGGGTGGTGTGGAGAACAACATATGTCATCGTCACTGCTTTATTTGCTATGATGTTTCCATTCTTCAATGACTTCCTGGGACTGATTGGTTCAGTGTCCTTTTGGCCATTAACCGTTTACTTCCCCATTGAGATGTACATCAAGCAGTCAAAGATGAAAAAGTTTTCCTTCACATGGACATGGCTCAAGATATTAAGCTGGGTTTGCTTGATTGTTTCGATTATTTCAGCTGCTGGCTCCATTCAAGGCCTCGCTCAAGATCTTAAGAAATATCAGCCCTTTAAAGCCCAGCAATAATTATTCTGCATTGCTTTCTTTTGTAAGTCACTTTGTATTAAGAAGTTTAATATGTAAATGGATAATGTGCTTATGAAAGAAAGAATATAATTATAAGAATAATTACAATAATAATTACAAAATATATGAAAACCTGCAGTATCATTTAATGTTGTCATCGTACATGCATAATATATGTTATAATATATATGTTAGAGATTTTTTTTATTAGAAATAAGATTAATTAATTTATATAAAATAGATATAAATTTTATCTCATTAAATCAATTTTAAGAGAATATACTCACTTGATTCAACGGAGAATGCACTGGCAGCAAATCCTGTAGTGAGGGGAGATTCATATTCACTAAGTGGTCATGAAATCATATAAAGGCACACGTAAAATGATGAAGTTGCAATAAACAACTATCTCCAACCGAGATTCAAAAGTCAGAAGAAAAGAAGCTAACCTTCAGATGACAAGACCAATCCATGTAGAACCAAGCATTCTAAATCAAAACTCACAGACTGTCATCTAACAAACTCCATTGTCAACTGTAATACATATATTTATGTCAATCAAATGCAATAGATATGTCCAACAACTATTTTGCACTTTTATTTCCACCAATATTATAAATAGAAGAATTCAGCAAACAAAATTTAATACGGTGCATTCAGGTTACACAGTAACTTATGCCTAGGTTAGTACGGGAAAAATGGTGAAAAATATGGTAGAGAGAAGAAATAGGTGGGATATAGAAAATTGTGATAGAAGAATTGAGTAAAACAAATTTTAATATGGTGCGTTCAGGTTTATGTATTAACTTACGCATGGTTTGGTACATGAGAAATGGTGAAGCAGAGTGGAGAGAGGAAATACTCCATTCTCATATCTTTAGCTGTTTAAGATTACATTGAATAAGAAACATTTTATGAGTAAAATATTATTATATTTAAACTTAAAATGTCATTATTTAATCCCTTGAACTTTGATGCCCACACCACTAGTAATGGGTATTAAATAAGGATATATTTGAGAGAAAATTAATTAAACTTTGAAATTTTAAAAACAATTGTTTTTGGAAAAAATTGTGTCTAGTAGCAAATTACTTGCGATGGAAAAAAAAAAATAGAAAGGCAAAAGAGTCAACACGTCCAACACTAAAAAAAACTCAGTCCGTCCCACCAAACTTCACCAATACAAGAAGAGTTCACCCATCAATCAACCCATCTTTTTTAATTTTATTTTAAAAAAATTGATTTTTTTATCAAGTGTTATTTTTAAGTATTCAGAGTTATTAAAAAATCAAGACAAAATACTCACGTTGTCATTTTATTTTATAAACTAAACTTTTTAATATTAACAGAAATAATTATATTTAAAATAAATTTAAATTAAATTATTAATATACTTAAGATTCCTTATGTTAATTTAATTCATTTTTTAAAATAAAAAATTCGAACTTGTTTTTCTCTTTTCCTATTTTTTGGCGGGCAAACAACCCCGTCCGCGGGACTGACTCGGATCTTCATCCACCTGTAGGCAGGTTAGTTTCTGGCAAGCAGATGATAGGGCGGACCAAATCAACCGTTTTGTCACCTCTAAAGAATTGTCTCCCACCTTTTTATTTATACAGTATCCAGCGAAGAAATAAACAATTACCAGAAGATGCAGCAAAAACAATCGATTTTGAGGGAACATAATCAATTAGCAATAAGTTACTGCGGGGAATGTTGAGGGAAACATAATTTATTATATGAGAATAATAATTAATTATGAGACTAACATAATCGGCTATTTCTTAAATAAAACAATTTCAAATCTGTTACTTTTTTTCAATATCTCTTTCTTATTTCTTCCCTATTTATCTAAAACAAGCACCCCTATGTCAACTACATTTCTCATCTATTTTCATTTATTCTATTTCTCTCTTCCCTGGTGCCATGTTATATAATTTCCTACCAATCACACTCTTAACCTCTTAGGATGATGGTAATGGTTGAAGTAGTGTATGTACAGCAGAGTAAATGATGCTCTTTCCATTATCATCTTTCTTTCCAGAGCAGAGCAAATGATTGTATCTTCTTTCTTCTTTTGGCATTCTCCAATAGTAAAAGCACAAATGCAGGGAAGAATCAGATAATTAGTATTCTTACGTGTCCAAGAAGAGGAGTAAAGCATACACCAATTTGCTTGAGTTAATGATACCAAGAGACGTTGAAACCCTTGTGATCGCTATCTTCTACAAAACAGTGCTCATTCACTTGACCTAGGTTTTCTGAGACTGAGATGGCGTAGCTCTTGGACATTATGAAATCTATCAAACATAGGATGTAACTTCATATTTGGACAAGTCAAACCAAATAAATGCACATAAAAGCAAGGAGGGGGCATAGTCGTATTTCTATAGGATAATATTTTACAATTTATACCACATGCCTACTAAAAATTGCAACAGGAAGAATATCAGCAGAAAAGCTCAATTACAACTTCCAGACTAAAGAAACAAACGTATTAGTGTATTATCCTAATAGAGAGATCAACCAGAGTCCCTCTCACTCATGACAAATGCCTGAATAAGACTTTGGGCTGCATGAGTTTGCTCTGGGGTTCCAGATATTATAATTTTAGTTTCCACCGCTCCAGGCTTTGGATCAGTTATAGTAATATTTGCATCAGAGATCTGTGTAGATCACAGTAAATGTCAAATTCATGAAGAATTATAGAATGATTTCATCAATAATCCCACCATCCAAAAAATTATATTCCAATTAAAATTAAGGGGATAACAATATTTTCATTGTTCTTTTTTACTGCTATCACGTTGTATTGGGTAAGAGGTTAGGATGCACTTCTTTAACTTGAATGACTAACGGGCAGAAAAATGTGTAATTTCTCGCATTACACAATCAAAGCATTCAGTGTATCAAAATGTTAATCATCGAAAGGACCAGGGTAGCTTAATTTTAAAATAAATTGACTTAATTACCTAAAAAATACCTTGAGGGACCAAAATCACCCGGTCAAAACTAATAACAACCACAAAAGTCTTATCCCAAAAAGTGATTTCAGCTACATGGCTACATAATGCAAACTTAAAGGTCCAAAAACTAAATAATGCCTTTTCTTTATAATTTTAAAAGATGTCACTTGTTAGTGTTCCTGGAAAATTAGTAAACACAAACGTATGCAAGAAAGTATTGGTGCAGGTGTGGATGACTGTGTGGCGCAGGCAACTCTTTAAATTGTTTTGAAAAGCACTAAAAAATCATCCAACAATCAGATACATCAACAAAACCTTATCCCACTAGGTCTAACCGTCAGATAAAATCTGCAAAATTAATATTGAGAATTATCAGATGCAGAGGGTTCACCTGACGTATTTGTTTCAGGCATTCACCATCTTCCCCATATATTACAGGCACCAGTGCCCGAGGAACAACAACTTCAACAGTGGTACTTGTGATAATTGGTTGGCTCCCCCTGCAAGGGAGAAATAAAACAGTATTGAGAGATAGAGAGAGCGAGCAGAAGACAATTTGAAAACTAAAAAGAAAATAGTGAAGAAAACAAGAATATTAATAGTGATAATTTGATAGACTAGACACACCCCGCAAATCCTGAAATTCGTCTAGGAGGACCTCCTGGAAAGTCTGGCAAGCCAATGCGTGAGCCACCTTCAAGTACCCCCTAGAAATCAGATATCCCACACAGGTAGGCAGATTAGTGCATAAAGAAGGATTCTTTAAAAAATTATGGCTTGTCAGAAATCCAAACTAAAGATTGGCATGTCATTCCTTCTGAAATTTTACATTTGGGAGAAACAGACCGGCTAATTTGGCCTGGGTAATGGGATATGGTTCAAAGTCCAGTTCTCTACTCTTCTATTGACTGGTATTTATCTGAACAAAGATTATATCAGCCTCTGGCTGAAGCCTGCCCAACTCCCCAGGAATTAAAAAGAAAATTTCTGCCAGAGATTGATCTATCTTGCAACTTCTTGTGTTGCATATGTAAATAAATAGATTTAAGATTAATTATAAATTTTAAAACCGTAAAAAATTATGTAATTTTGTTTGTATAGTAATTATGCAAGTCACAATTGAAAGAAAATATTTATAAAATAAGCAACTTTAAACAGTTCAGAATTTAAAAAGTAATACATACCTACACTTGAAAAAAAAAAATGTTTTATCAAATATACTACTATTATATACAAACATAAACATTCAATTTTAATTTTAATTTTAATTTTAACAACACTAACTTCAACAACTACCCAACACATGCTTTGAAGGCAGAGTTTAAGCCAAAATTGGTACCAAAAGAGTAACAAGAGTCCAATACCTGAGGACCCCAAGGCTTCCTTTCAGATATGTGAGGAGGAATGCCTGGTCTATGTATATTACTTAAGAAGGGAGGGCGATCATCAAGAGGAAAACCCGCATGGGGAGGTGGAGGACCCAGGTCAGAATACATCCCAGGAGGTGACAGTCCTCGCCTTCCTAAATAAGGTGGGAACGGAGGAAGCTGATCCACAAATGGAGAATTTGAAGGATAATTGACAGATGAATGTGAATCACGAAAGAAATGATGTTTTAATCTAGTGGTTATTTGCATAAGAGCGTCATGCACTGCCTCAATTTCTCCATTTACCTGTCAGAAAATATACAGAAAAAAATTAAATGACACTAGAAGGTAAAAAAAAAAAAGTAATAAACACCAATTACCAAGCATACACATCGTGCCAATTAATGAAATTAATCTCAGTACGCTATGTAATCAAGTTACTCCAACTTCTCGTTTTGAAGACAGAAGTTCACAATATGACATTTCACAGTAGTTTTCCCTAATACATCGCAGATATGCTGCTATAAATTTTTGAATCCAAGAAGTAGTAGTTTGATTTAATCTAAAATAATTAAAATATATAATATATCAGCATTATTATGTAAATAAATAATAACCATATTGAATAACTGGAAGAAATATACACCAGAACCAAACTAGGTAAAAATTGCACCTGAATTACTTCTTCATCTTCTGAAGCACACTTTGGAACCTTATCCTTTCCTAATATACGGATATGGGCCCCTGATTTCTTCCTCATTTCAGTTATGATGGAACCACCCTTGCCGAGGAGACAACCTATTTGATTGGAAGAAACAAGAAACCTTGCTAACATAGTATGCTCTTTGGCATCAGGTATAGGCTTGGCTATTCTAGTTTGCACACGAAATACAGCCTCTTGCACAGGGGATATTCTATCATCTGGGTGCTGCAAATATTAATCTAACTTAAGTGAAAAACAACCATGGCTCCATAACAATAGCTAAGATGAGAAAATGGAAAACTTGAACCATACCGCTGGACCAGATACAACAATAACACAGTCCTCTGAATCTGGAGGGCTTTCTACAATCTTGATTTCACTTGCTGTCTCTTGCTGCAGTGCCTTTATGATTGATCCACCTTTACCAATTACATTTCCTACCCTTTCCACAGGACACAATAAACGAAAAGTAAGCATTTCCTGTAGGGATCTCGTGTGACCATGAATGGCAGCTTCATGAAACTTGGAAATCAATTGAGGGCCAGAATGATAAACAGAAATATCATGCCCCGTAGCAAAAGGTACTCCTTGACCAGCAAAAGAACGACTATGTGATGAGAATTGCCCAGATGAATGAGACGGGCCATTAAAATTAGCGGAAAATTCATGATCCCGTGGTGGATTTTCCAATAGCTGATGAGAAACAGATTGAAGAGCTTTCCTAACAACTTCTACTCCTCCTGAGATCTACATCATAGCATACATACGAAAAATAATGTTGAAACAAGGCAACAAGAATGAACAGGTCATAAAAGACTAATAATAAGAAATAAGCACCAACATGGCAGGCAGCTATACAACCCTTTTTCTACACATCAGCCTCAAATTATGTGTTACTAAAAATGCATACATGCAAGTATCAATCAAATTAACTTCAGGGTTCAGAAAGTTAATTTAAATAAAATTTGGCAAAGCAAACATTCGAGCCAGATATTTGCTACTTCGAATATAACACCCAATGGTACTTCAATTTAATCAAATAAAACTCCCAGCCAATTAATTAAATAACCCTGAACCAAAAAGGGATAATGGAACACTCGTTATCCCTTTTCGGATCAGTGTCACAAATATTTACCTGAACTATCTCATCAGAAGCTGATGCACAAACTGGAAGTTTGTCTTTAGGAAGGATCCGAATATGTGCCCCACTCTCGGCTGCCATTCTCTTAATCACACTACCACCCTTACCTAGAAGGCATCCAACTTGAGTAGTAAGAATGAGTAACCTAAAAACAAGGGAAGAAGATTTATTACTTTCTTCATCCCCTTCACTTGTCTCCTCTACTCCCTCAACCATTCTCTCAAAAACTAGTGATATAGCCTTCCGAATAGCCGAATTCCCCTTCTCACTATGAGAATCTTCAACGGGAACAGAGTTTTTATCTTCTTTCTCTTCATTATCATCACCATCGACACCATCCTTCTCCTCCTCGTCCTCCTTCCCCTCGATTCCAGCATCATCATTGTTAACCTCCTTACCCAGCTCAGCAGGATCTTCTTCAGCCTCTTTATCGGAACCTGAAATAGTGATAACCCTTTCATCACACCCAGGTATAGCTTCCTCAATCTTAACCTTCACACCAGTTTCTTGTCGAATTTGTGAAATGATGGCACCACCTTTGCCAATAACACTGCCTATTCTTGAAACGGGGCAGAGCAAACGGAACACGGCACTCCCCGGAGAAACATCCAACGACGAAAAACCGCCGGAAGATTTCTGGCGTTTCCCTTTACCGTTCGGCTCTGCATTTGGCCTCTTAGAGGACGTCATTGGAACTGACACAAGTCCAAAACAATGACAATACTATTCTACATCAGTTTAACGCTATTTAACAATAATATAAGCATTTATCTACAAATAACAAAGTGTCAATAACATATCATGTGAAATTATTCAATCATGCGATTATGTGAGGTTATAGTTTACATAAGCAAATAAAAGACGAAGAAGAATAAGAAAAAGGAAAAATTAGAGTGTAGAGATCTGCGTGTATTCCACACCTTCGGGAACCACGCGGAAACAAAACAGCCACGGCGTCGACGATGAACGGCGGAGAACGACGGAAATGTGTTGGCAAACAATTCTCTCTCCGTCTCTATACTGTGACCTAAGCAAGCAGTAAGCTCTTACATGTTCCAAGTGCGAACGGGCTACTTCTAGTCGTCGAGCCCAAAATCATTAATTGGGCCCAATCGATTTTTAAATTTTATTTTATTGGTTTTGTTAAAGGTTCATTGCTTTTATAGGAAACCATGCATCAAACTCACCTTTATCGTCATTTTCAGGTTGAAATTTATATATTACATTTTACAAAATAAGTATTAGTTCAATTTAAATATTTAATAACTTAATAAAATAAATTATATAATTTTCAATAGATAGAAAACAAATATTGATATAGTTTACATGAATATTAATAGAGATGATAAAGGTAAAAAGAAAGAATGAAGAGAAAAAGTGTATTAGAAGAGATAGAAGGGAGAAAAAAAAAAGATGATAAAAGGTGCAAAAAGATAAATGAGAGGTAGAGGTGAGAGAAAGAAAGAAAAAAAGTAAGCACACTCACTAAAAGATGGAGAAATCAATTTAAGAAAAGTTGTAAAGGAATATAGATTAAAATTTCTCCATCTTATTATTTTATAAGTAAATTTACTTTTTATCTTCATTATTTATTTAATTTTTTAATTTAATAATTTAAAATAGTAATTTATAATTAAATTGCAAGAAAATAAACTATAATATAAAAATAAATTGTTAACTTTTTTTTATTAAGTGGATTCTTCTCTATTTTAAATAATTAAAATATTTTTCTAAATTTTAAAAATTCCAATTTATTTTTAATTTTCTATCCAATAACTTATTTTACCCTAAAATATTCAAAATTCTTAAAAAATAACTACATTCTTATATTTCAAGATTCAATCACAAAATAAGTGCTTTTTCTTACAATGAACTTCTGGATTTTGTTGTTTATAATTATAGCTAAATTTATTTATGATGGCAAAAGAATTTTATACTATCATGTGTCTTTCTTCTCGTAGGATTTGACTTTATTCACACACACAAAAAAAAAAATCTTTAAAATATTTTTTTTAATATCTAAAATATATTAAAAATTTATCTTATCTCAAAATCAAAAAATAAAATTTACATGTGACTCAAATAATAATATATTAATAACTTTTTTTTCATATACAACTAATTCACAAGTTTTCTATTATTATTATTATTATTTATTATTATTATTATAATAATAATAAGGTATTATTATTCTTAATGAAAATTCATATTATTATGTCATTGTGTCTGAGATGGAAAGCCTTCAATTCACTTTGTTGTGTGCCTTAAAAAAAATACTTTTATTAAATAACTACTTATTTAAAAAAAATAAACACAAATAAATGAGTCCATTATTAAACTTTTTTATATTTTTTTCTAAACATGCCTCATTGTTTAATGTCATTAAGAATTTGTTAGGAGAAATTTTTCATAAATATTTTTAAGAAAAAATATGAAATTTGTTTTCTAATCATTAAAAAGTTAACTTACATAAACTAATTTGTAAAAAATATTTTATTTAAATTCTTATTTTTAACTTAGAAACTTATTTAAAGATATCTAAATATCTTATAATGTGTCTAAAACATTACTCTTTCAAATGTAGATAGAATGCCTAGAAAATTCTGGAGTGGTTGAGTGGGTTAAACTTTGGACCATTATGATTGTTTCAAACTTTTTATGTTATATTATGTTTTCTGTCACATTCTCACAACTTTATGTACTATCTTCTAAAAGAGCCATGTAATTAAGTGCGAATGATAAATGTGCAGATAAAGAAACATCATACACTTAAAAGTTGAGATTTCAAATCTTAAATAAGATCAAGTAGATATTTATGTGCAACCTTTTGATCACAAATGACAACAAATGCATCTGTTTAAGAAGTGACTTATAAAGGTACCATAGGGGACATCTTTGAAACCAAAAAAACAACTATGGTGGAGTGTTTGTTTCTTGCTACTTTTACTTGTTTCATTGCATTTGGCATCACTTGTACAAACCATCGTTTTGTTTGATGCTCAAGAGTTTATAAAAGTCCTGTACTTTAGATATGGTTAAAATTCTTTCATAATGTGACTAAGTTGCAGCTGTTAGATCAGAAAGCATCAATATATACAACTGGTGCATTACACATTTCAGAGAAGAAGTGCAGGTGGATACAACTCAGTAGCAGTGATGACAGATTTTGTTCTGTGTCTGTAACTAACTGATATAAATTAATTTCACAGAACTGTAAGTTCAGTTTATATACTGATACCGGCTTAATACATCTCGACCCATCTCTTAGGCCACATCATTGTAAATTGAGTACACTTCACCTTTAAAAGTTCTGTCCATTAAAACAAACCGAACACATATAGATTTTCCATCCAATCTAATCGAGGAATCGAAGAGTACAGAGTTAAAGACTAATATCTAAAAGACTAATCATCCTAATAAAAAACATATCTTAGAGATCCAGAAGACTAATCATTCTAATAAAAAATATATCTTCAAAGTATCTGGTTCCAATAAAAACAAATTATATTATTCATTTTGAGAGCTTACATGTTTTAATTGGGTCCTCAAGATATTTTGATAGCATATATAGTTTTAGTCTTTCAATAGTTCCCACTGGTTTCCAAGTATCAAAACTTTTATTTATTGATGTTACATCACTAAATTTCAAATGATAAAAGAGTAAGACTGCAATACATGGAAGATTCAGGTGATGCAATTCAAACTTAGAAGATTAAAATGGCACATTTCATGTATGTGAGACACCCAATTAAAATCTAAAGACTGAAATGTGCAATTAAGTTTATGTGATTAAGTCAGCAAACTGTTCATGAGATAATGGCATGTCTGGGAGGACATTATATAGGAAACACAATCGAATATCAAATTGTAGGATTTCTGAAGATGCTGCAGCCACTTAAACTTGGTGGTTCTGAGTGCATTGCATCGAATTAGGAAAAAGCAGGCATAAAAAAGGCAATTATAGATGTAGTAGAGTACTTGGAACAGTTGCAGTTGACTTCAGTTATGGTGTTCTTGGCATGAATATTCTTCACCCTAAGGCTTTCTTTTCTACTGTATGGAGAAGATGAGTGTGGAATCAGAATGATAATAGAATAGAACAAATCAGGTGACCCAGTAGCAGTCATGTCCACTACTATATCTAATCAATTCATTTTTCCCATTCACATCATTGCACGTTTCTCATTCATTTCTATTTCACTACAAAAAAGTTGGAACTTTGTCCCACCATTTTGGTCACATGCAACTCAACCAGAGTATTTGGAACTTTTTTAAGGTGAAACTTTGTAATTCTTCCTTATAAAACTCACAAATCACCATAGTGCTTTCAATACTATATAAGATCAATGGTACCATATTCTTCTAATTATTGAGCTCTCTCTAAACCTCTTGGTTTATCCTGAAACTAGTGAAGCATTACAATTTAAAAAAATTAAGATCACTTAAACAATTTCTCATAGGGCTAAAACAAGTTGAGAATAATATATTTAATGACATGTCAGGTCAGGTCTAGTTTGGAACTATTATAAAATTTTCAAAGTTTGTAATTTGCCTTGTTTACTTTATTAAAATATTGATGGTGGATTAACATCGATTAACAATTCGAATACTGTTTTTTTATATAACAGGTAACTAAAGATATAGTTATTATCTTTAAAAAATATTTATGGATTTATCAATGATTATTATTAGTTTCCTTTTTCAAAGTTTTTTTTTTTCTTATCGCATAATAAAAAGTATAGTCAAAATATAATTGAATGGTAAATAAAAAATAATTAACACAATTATTCTTATAAGAGTCGAACATTTTAAAGTGATTTTTTTATTGTCTTTTTTATTTTTCTAATATTTTTCTCCTTTTTGTGTAATTAATCTGTTTATATGTGGATTTTAGTAATAAATAGATTTAAACAGTAATTATATCAACTTAGTAATTATATTAATTTAAAATGACCAATTTAAATGGTCGGTTACTTTTTATAATAATAATTATAAAATAATTATAAAAATAATTATAAATAATGTAGTGTTAAAATAAGAGATTATTGAATAGCACATATTCCTCATCACATGCAGTCAACGCTTGAGAACATATTCAAAGCACTTAAAAGCTAGCTTCTTTATTTTTAATTTTTTTTAATTTTGAAGATTAAAAGCTAGCTCTAGGATAATATAACTGAATATTTGATTTGGAGATTAAGGAAAATAAGGTTAGATTAAAATTAACAAACACTCCAATAAGTTTAAACACACTATATATATTATGATGTGTGTGGTTGGTTATCCAATATAGCTTTTAAAAAGCATGATATGAAAAGTACTGTAAAAATTTACCAAACACAATTATTTTAATTTGAGTGGCTCACAGAAATCACAAGGTGACAAATCTTGGAATGTCAAATTGGGTTTTCTTTAATGAATGAGTGTTTGCATAAAGAAGGACAAAGTTCTTTGATGGCTTGGTGATTTATTTTGATTTTGAAGAACTTCGATTGAAGCTTTTACTCACATGAAGAACAACTCATCCACTTTTCCACTTCCTCAACACTTCATTTGTTAATCCTCTCACTGTGTCCTGTTATGTAAAACGTGCTTATCCACATCTCTCCATCTACATCATTGCTTTTGTTAAAATAAGTTTCACATTAGCTTTCAAACATAAAAAGTTCCACATTACTTTAATATCCTTTTTATGCACAAAAGTCTTGGTGAATTGTGTTTTTTAGACTCACCAAATACCTCAAAAGCTCTAAAATATATTATAAATGTGAATAGATTGAAATAATGAAAAAATACATCTTATAAGTAATAGAGCCATCGTAACTTAATTGTATATTTCGATTACTTGTTAATCATTTACAGAAAAAGAATTTATTCAATTTTCTTTTCTATTATTTAGTTATTCAAACAGAATTAGTGTTACAAGCAATTGTGGAGAAAATTGTTGTAAAATCAAATAAATTAATTTATATTTATATTTGTACTTACACAAAATACATCCAAATCATCTTCAATCTTTTAAGTATTAACGGCTCCTCGGGTTTCCTCTTTTAAGTATTAACGGCTCCTCGGATTTCCTCATACCACATTGGGGGTATACCTGTAATTACATTCCGATGCTCAAGTCAGTAAAATATGAACATAGTTTAATGTGTAATTAGAGGGGTTTTCTCATACCACATTGGGGGTATACCTGTAATTACATTCCGACGCTCAAGTCAGTAAAAATATGAACATGGTTTAATGTGTAATTAGAGAGAGATAGATTATACTTGGTAAATATCACTTATTTATAATATGATTTGATAACAGATTACCTTAGTGTATGGTAACTGATAGATAGTAGGTTTAATAAAAGTTAATTAATATATTTATCTCGTGGGGACTAACTTGTTGGACCCTAACTATTAATTTTAGTGGAGTTAAGATTTCCAGTACAACATTAATTATAAAATTTTTTATTACATTTATCTACAAAAATATACTAATATTAACTTTAATTAATAAACCAAATTAAAAACATATATTAATATGATTTGGATTTAAAGGTTGAAATAATATTTGACTTTTTAACATTTTTTCTATCAAATAGTTTTGAATTTAAAATATTGTGAAATAAAATATCATAATATTTCTATACCTTTCAATAAATTATTTAACTTAAGAAGAATAGAGAACTTATGTTATAAATTAATTTTATAAAAATAAATTAAACTTTAAATTTATTTTTATTATAATAATAAATTTATTTCTATTATAATAATAAAATTATTAGATTATTTATTATTAGATTATTATTGGATTATTTATATATATATTGAACATAAAATTAAATTAAAAATATAAAATTAATATAAATTTTATATTCTAATTTGATAATGAATTAATTTAATATTAACTTAATTTAAAATAATAAATTTTTTGAATTAAAATAAAATTTGTCTTTGTTTACAATAATGAAATAATCATTTGTTGTTTTTACAGCAATATGAGAAAACTAAATTGCAATTTTAAATTAACCAAACATATCTTTGTGTGTCGCATTACTGAACAACGTTCTTCTCCACGTTTTGAAGACATATCCTAAGAAGACCAATTTCGAACAACAACAAATCTCTGTACCCATATTTGCATATCTTTGTCTCAGCTTTTGGTTTTCATTTTTTTATTTCATTTCTATATTATAATAGATTGTAGCTTACAATATTTGTTGTCTCAGTGCCAACTGTGCAAATTGTGAAACCTTCGACACTTGTCTTTGTTATGTGTTTTCCGATAGACACATTACAATTAATTAACTAACAAAAACACCATACAACAAAATTGAAAAGATAATATATAGTAGTATATGCTTGCACAATGCTGATACATATAATAATAAATAATAATATAAGAATAATTAAAGATAAGTGCTTATCCTTTGGAGTAAACATGCATATTATATAAACTTTAACTTTTGAATATAAATGATTTCTGGTTCGTCGAGTCTCATGTTTGTAAATGGCCGTAGTCCTTCAGCTTCAGCTTCACTGCTTTTAGAACAGAATCTTCTCATAAAATAACAATTCTCTTACCATTTTAACACTGCTTTATGCAATGCCAATGGCTTTTATTCATTCGTTTAATAATAATAATCAATTGGTTCTTTAACAAGTTATGTTACTTTTTCTTCTTCTACCAAACAAACAACGAAGATTTGGATGAAGGGTCATTTTGTGTGTGACTGCGATAGCCATTGAAAAACACTATAACTTTCTGTCCATACACAAAAAATCTATTTTTCTTTCGTTTTTCTAAAATATACACTTAACTCCAAACTGTGTGCTATCAAGGTTTTAAAAAATCTATTGTTTTACGGTAATGGTACCGTTCTTTTTATGTGGAAGTTATTGCAAATGTTTTCTAATCAATTATTATGAAAAGAACTAACATTAAATAAAAAAATTGACAACAACATATTTGTATTTGTTATTTGTATAAGTCGTTTTGTACAACTCTGCTTATTCTTCTTTAATGACAAAATACCACACCATTATTATTATTATTGAACTCTTATTTAATTAATATATCATTACAAATATTTGAATTATAAGTAAAAGTTTATATATTTATTTTATTTTACGTATGGTTAGAGATTTTATATTATTTAAAAATAAAATTAAATTAGACTATATTAATAGATATAAATCTTACTTCATTTAATTAGTTTTATAAGAATGAATTAAATTTAAAGTTCACTTCTAATATGATATCAAAGTTTATTATATACCTATTAGGTCATCCGAGGATTATTATCGGATCACCTATAAATTTTTAGTCTCACTCACATTCAAATTTAGAGAGTCTAAATATTAGTAGATGCAAACCTCATTTTATTAAGTTACAGTTAAGCTTAAAGTACTTTAATACATAGACATAAAAATTTTATTCTTATAAATATATATAAAGTACTTTAATACATAGACATAAAAATTTTATTCTTATAAATATATATAAAAGGTCGATTATTTATGTATTATTTTTAGTCGTCATAAATTTATTTATGAAAAAAAAAAATTATTGATTTGTTTATGACAAATTTTTTATGAATTTATTTGTAAAAACTTTTTTATGAAAAATAATTTTTTATTAATCTTTTACCTACAAATTTATAGTGATGAGAATTTTATGGTTAGTTTATAAAAAAAAATTATATTTTTCACTGATTTTAAATATTATTCGCAAACTTATTTTATGAAAAATATGATTTTTTTAATTGTAAATTATTTATAAAAATTTATAATTAATTAAAAAAATACAAAATCAATATTACTCCAAAACAATTTCTAGCATGTAATAATCTTCATCGAATGTATAATTAACCCTTCAAACTAAAAAACTCTTAACGAGTAAATCATTTGATTAAAATATTAAACGATATCTTTTATTTAGTTATTAAATCACAGACAAGATATTTCTTACTAAGTTATTATGCATTTTATTTATATGATTTGGTGCATGCACAGAGAAATTCGATGAACAAAAGAATACATAGTTTAATTAACTTTATGTAATAAACTAATTTTGGTGCAGAACATTCCGTTACGAATAAATATATGCTTATATGCTCGTGTTCTATTGGATAAAGAATAAAGGAATATCGTGTATAAAAAATAAAAAATAAAAATTACTCTCCCATGTTTTTGGTCTTAGTTTCTTAGTGATAATTCTTCGAAAATGATATGCACTAACTTTACTATATTTTTTATTTTTTTATTTAATTATAACTGAGAGTTTATTTTTATCTATTACGATTTAATTAAAAAATATTGTAAATATAATTTTTAAAGCAATTATTACAAAAAATAATATCTATTAGTTCTATAGAAATTTGTAATTAAACAGTAACATGAAAAACATTTGCACTATCTAAATATTCTAACGTTGACATTCTAGTTAATCAATGTGCTAAGTGCTATCTATATTCATTGATTCGTTGAAAGGATTATGTATTATTTTAATTTTTTTTTTTCAAGTCCTGTAAAATGAAAGGAAAAAATAGTTAGTGTTATTAATTCAAATCCATGTCAATTTAAATGTAGATCTGTTAAAATATTACATTATTAGTTTTAATTTTTTTGTAATTTCTAAAAAAATTTATAATTTTTTTTATCACGACTCGGTATTAAAATATTACATATTTGATTATTGATTATATTGACCTGAAATAAATATTAACATGACATAATTAAAAACTAAACACGTGAAAATTACATATTGACTAGATATGCTAATTCATAATATAAAAATAATTTTCGGTATATAAATTACACTGTATTTAAAATTCATAAATATTTTTATATTCATTATAAAAATAAAATAAAAAACATAGTAATTCTCAAGACTCATGAGATCATCATCTTGTTGAAATCAATGTGTCCCTCGTGTTGTCCTTATTCTATTAAGTATATATGTCTGCAGTTTATTATTAGGTGGATAGATAATTTTATAATTTTTAAAAATGTAAATATATTTAATTTGATTTTTTATTTTAATTTTTTTATTTAGATAAAATAATTTATATTTATTAAAATTTATTTTTCTGAATACAATATTTTAATTATCAACAAATAAAAAATATTAGATATAAAAAGTAACTATTATAAATTTTAATTAAAAAAATCTAAGTAACATTTATAGAAAAATAGTTTTATCAGTATTAGTAGATAAAATACTCACAAAAATAGTCATGGTATATATCATCAGATAGATAATTCTAATAATATTAATTGAAAAATATTTTTTATTAACTTTTGATTTTTATTAATCTAAAAATATTTTCATTAATATCAATGAGCTACTATACTACTACTAATAATAAAATAAACATTTCATCAACAATAACAAATTTATACACAAAATGAAAAAAAAAATATATAAAACCATAAGAAATTAAGATATAAATATAAACTAATATAAATAATTGAATAGTGTATTTTATAAGAAAAATTAATAATAATAGTCCATATAAACCTTATTAAACACGTTGTTTTATTTATTTTAAGAGTATTTTAAATTAAGTAAAAAAAATGCTTTAGTTTATGAGATTGATTCAAAGTTTAAAGTGGCCGGTGAAGGTAACCTGGGAATGCAAGGGGCTATATATTCTATTTGGGTTCTTTTTATATATTTAACGGAATCACGTTTTTAATATTTTTAATCAACGTTTAAATTGAAAATATAGAAAATTAAGAATCAAATAAAAATGATAAACTTTTAAAAAACAAAAATAATTTAAGTAAATAATATATATATATATATATTTTTAAAGTTTAAAAAACTTGAATTTTTTAAAATATTTGAATAATAACTTAAATTAAATTGGTTTAATAAGGAAAGTTGTAAATTAAACGTTAAATTTGATAAAATAAGAATATATTTAAACTGAATGAAAAAGTAAATATAAAATAAAATAATTCTATAATCTAGGGATAAAGTGCAACATGAATTCTCACTCACTCGTAACGAAACGAAGAATGAATCCAAAGAGCGAAGCGTGATTCTAACGCGTGGAATGATGAAATTGCAATTGAACATGGTTAGTACTATCTTCAGTTTCCTACAGCTCAGCATTTCAAAACACAATCTCTCTCTATAAATACCCCTTTTGCGGTCCCTCTTCTTTCCATTCACTCTCACTCTTCCGTTGCATTTCTTTCCTTCATTTTCTTTCATTAACGCCCTTTCTCTGCGCAGTTCCTAATCTCTTCTTCTTCTCCTTCACCAACCATTTCCGTCCTTTTCGCTTTCTTTCTCTTCCAATCCCCCAATAAATACCAATTTACCCTCCCTCTCTCTTTCTTCCTCTTTCTTCTCTTCGAAATTAGGCTTCGCTAGGGTTAGGTTTTCGCTGAGAAGATGAGGTTGAGGGAGAACGACGACGGTGGTGAGAAAGAGGAACTGGTAGAGAATGATGTAACTCTCGCCCAAAATCAATGGTGTCCCGTCGTGAATGCGGGCTTTTCTTCGCCCAAGAGAGCGGTTGTCGTTGGTTATGCTCTTACTACTAAAAAGATTAAGAGCTTTTTACAGCCTAAGCTTGAAGGTTTAGCTAGGTAAACCGAAAGCCAAACGCGCTAATTGATTCATCCTCGTGTCTTGTTGCGATTTAATTGCTTTTTAAAGAAAAATAATTAACCGGAATTAATCATTTCTTCCTTGGATGACCTCTTTTATGTGAATTCAAACGAATGAGTTTTTTTGTGTCTGGTCAAATTTCAATTAAGAGGTTCTTCCAACGCGCGTCCTTTTCGTTAGGCTAGCGAGAAAGCGAAAGGAAAATATGTGATCCTAGGAAAATCTGTTGAGAATGGGAAGATATTTTGCCAATTTTTGTTGTTTTTACCGAAACTATAGGAATCGTTGTTCTTTCTGAAAATTTTGTTCAAGAGCCTCTATCAATTTCTGAATACATGGATCGTACTTGTACCTGTTTTGTTTTCATGTGTCGGCCCTGTTTTTTAGTTAAATAATGTTGTCCTTTTACCTTCAAATTATGACCGTGTTGCGGTACTCGGTTTGTTACTGATTTCAATTTGTACGAATTTTCGTGCAGGAACAAGGGAATACTATTCGTGGCCATTGACCATAGTAGGCCTCTTTCAGATCAAGGTCCTTTTGATATAGTCTTGCATAAGGTTACAATTTTAACTCCTCTGAATTTCTTCGTTCTCTCTCTCAAATTATTTCTGTACTGCTTGTTTCCGGCTGGCAACTCATGAAAGATTCGATGTATTGTGCTAACTGTTCGTGGTTCCATGTCAAATGCTCTAATGATACCTGTTCTGTTCAACTATGGCTGATTCTTCCATTTTGTTTCTTGGAAAATGCAGTTATCCGGGAAAGAGTGGCGCCAGGTTCTTGAGGTTTGTCCCCACCCACAACCCACCGTCTTTCAGCACGTGTTTTTACTTATCGTTGTGCTGATCAATCTAATCATAATAATTATGCTTCCTGCTTGTGTTGATTCTTCATGCATTTGATGCTAACTGGGATGAAAAGGGAAAATGATGGAAAGCTGGTCAGTAACTAGCTTTTTTAACTTGCTGTCTGGCATAATTTTGTATCGAGATTGTTCCCATATCTCGTTATGAATCATGAACCAGTAGTTGAGGTCGAGGCCTCAAAGTTCCTGCAAGTGAAATGTCGCTACTTTCATGGCCATCTTGCTGATTTTGTCAGGTTTTACGTGGCAAATCATTCTAATAGTTTTTTCCTTTTTAAATCCGTTTAAGTAGGCTCCTTTTTTCCGGGTACGCTAAAATATCCTTCTTGGCCGGTTAAGAGAGAGAAAAATTATTAGTTCCGTTCTTAAATTCTAATAATCCAATTCTTAACTCTGTTCTGTTTTTTTTTTTTTCTATACTTCTAAACTGGATATAGGAGTTATAATGACCTAATTTTGCAACTTACGGCCCTAAGTTTTCTGATCAGGGGTGTAATGTATTTCATTAACAATGATAGCTGCCCGGCCTATGATATTACTCCTCGATTGGCCTGTACTTATGCGTGTGTCTTACAATGTCTGCATTAACCTCCAAAGTGTGTGTCTACTAGTCTACAACTAATTACACGAGTTTATAGCAAGTCTTGAATCTGATTCAAGAAAACAACAATCTTATGCGTATGCTGTAATAATAGCTACTTTACACGCTGTGCTTTCATAAATTAATAAATGATTCTGTATTTTGATCTTCATATTTTAAGATGGAATGTTTAGATTATACCTAAAATATTGAAAGTCCTATATAATCCCACTGATAAATACAAGAGTTTTGCATTGTTTTTTCAAAGTTACTCATTTTTCGCATGTAGATTTTTTATCATTTTACTCAAGCCTGACTTTCTGTATGATATGCATTCTATTTTGGCACAAATATCATCAATGCTGAAAATTCCACCCATAGTTTTCGGAATATTTGTGGAACTTACTTATTGGTACTTTCCTCTTTTAACCTTTTACATGATGTATGTATAGTGGGTAAAATGTCAAATAAAGCAGTCTCTGTTTGTTCGTTGCCTTGAGCCAGAAGTTATTTCATGAGCTGTAGCATTCCTAAAATATCCATACTTGCTATGATGTCTTCTATATTTACAGTATTTTTCTTAAATGCTTAGAATAAAAGAGATAAGACGAAAATTATTATTATGAACTAATAATACATTATTTGTACTGAGAAGAGATATTTCTTGATGGTTGGGACATGTGTGAAGTATAGATGCTCACTTACGTAGAAAGAAGAGGAAGGGAGATCTCCAGATATGAAAGAGAACAAAGAATAGTGTGGTAGTGTCTGTAGTCTGAAAAAAGGATACTTGTAGAAATTTAGGCAGATTAACGTCTAGTCTTCTATATAATTTGTTGAACTCACTATTTAATGATTATCGTTAAGCTTACACATTTCTATGAATGAGACTTGAATTAAGGTGTCCCTTATGTTCTAAGAATTGAGAAGTCTCGGACATTGCATTCAAGAGATTGTTGCAGTGTTTCTTGTGAGAGCTGTTTCTTACTTTAGGAGAAACTGTGAACTGAACTAGGTCTATTTTTTTATGAACAAATACTCTTAAGGAGAAAAAGAATGTTGAACTTGCTCATGTTTGGCTATTTTTTTCACAGTCTATTCCATGTATTTATTTTAACAATATCTAGAGAACTGGTGACCACTTTTTCCTAGTTTTTAATTTAAACTTCTGGATATATTTCAGGATTATAGGCAGTCACATCCTGAGGTTACTGTTTTGGATCCTCCAGATGCCATACAACATTTACGCAACCGTCAGTATATGCTTCAGGCTGTAGCAGATATGAACCTTTCTGATTCCTATGGTATTTTTTTTTTCTGTCTCCACCTTTATTATAAATTATGGCTGGATGGAGTTACTATTCAGTGATGCTGTATGTTCAACCATGTTGAGTTGTTAATAGCTAATGAGTTTTCTCATATCATTCAGGCATTGTGGGTGTTCCTCGGCAATTAGTTATCAAGAGAGACGCATTCGCCATCCCAGAGTTGGTCAACAAAGCTGGCTTGACTTTACCCCTTGGTATGTATATGTTGGTTTTTCAACTACATTTTAGATGCTGCAGTTATGCGATTTCTCAGAGCATGGACGCATGGACATTTATTGTAACGAGGGTTGTGTTTTTGAGGCAAAGTCATTAGAACTTATGAATATAGGCATGGTAATCCCATCTATTTTTGTGTCTGATCCTATTACTTAATTTTGTAATGCTTAATTTGACTTTCCTTCTTATGTTTGCAACATCAAAATCATTTTAGTTGCAAAGCCATTAGTTGCCGATGGAAGTGCAAAGTCCCATGAATTATCCCTTGCTTATGAGCAATTTTCCCTTCCAAAACTTGAACCTCCTCTTGTTCTTCAGGAGTTTGTCAACCATGGTAAGCAATGGCTGTATATTTATCTATTTTTTACCCTTTAGATTACAAGACCATTATGATAAAGTGAGTAAGACATGCTACTTATTGTTGGTTTAGGAGGTGTTCTCTTCAAGGTTTATATAGTTGGTGATGCTATAAAGGTAGTAAGGCGGTTTTCGTTACCTGATGTTAGCAAGTGGGAACTGTCCAAAGATGCTGGAATATATAATTTTCCAAGGGTTTCGTGTGCTGCAGCTTCTGCAGATGATGCAGATCTGGATCCTACTATTGCCGGTAAGTTATCATGTCGTCTTACTTTTTTAAAAACTTAAAACAGGTCTTCACAATTCTTCCCCGTAAGGATGGGAAAAAAACCAGTCTTGTCTTATCCATTTACAAATAATATCACTAATTTAATAATAATTTTGGCTTATTGTGATAATTCTCACACTATCATTTTATGCCAATCTATTTTAAACAAAATGCTATTTCATAATCTGTTTGACTATATAATTTAACTTTTTTTGGGCCCATAATATGGGGTAAGGTGGTGATCCAATGCTAATTGGAAATCTCAGCTCAACTGATTAAGTTATCAGTACATTCATATTTGGATGGATGTAGAAAGTGTTTGTAGTATGGGTGCAGACAGAGCTAAGAAGATATATATGCTTCTGCAGATGGAAAGTCTTAACGACTAAACTATAATTTAGTCTCCTGATTTTCTTTGTCATTTTTTCTCTTTGCAGAGCTTCCTCCAAGACCTTTATTAGAGAAACTAGCTAAGGAACTTCGATGGCGATTGGTAACTTGCTCATTCTTTTGTTTTGAAGGTTTCATGTTGTTGATAAAAGGTCTATATTATGCTTCTTTGTTATTATTCTTATTCTAGGGACTTCGTCTATTCAACCTGGATATTATCCGTGAATATGGAACAAGAGATCACTTTTACGTCATTGACATAAATTACTTCCCTGGTAAGAACAGATACTTAAGACTTTAATGTTTACTTTTTTTTTTTATCTGAGAGATGACATCAACACAATTTTGTGATTTTTTTTTTTTTATATTCCTTATGGCCATGAGATTACCCCATTAACAGATAGTATACCCAAATGAGATTTCACCTAGTAATGAAAAAGGTGTTGAAAAGGAAAATGTCGAAAGTGGTCATTTACAATAAACTATTTTGATATTTCCTTTTGAGTTGATTTTCTGTTACTTGTAAACAAAATGGCTTCAGTCTTGAACTTCGTGAGAATATTAAGAGCCTGTAAATAATTCACCGTTTTAAAACTTGCTGTTGCAGGATATGGCAAAATGCCTGAATACGAACACATATTTACAGACTTCCTGTTGAGCCTCGAGCAGGGAAAGTACAAGAAAAGATCAGGCTAAAATAACTATTTTTTAGCCCTTTCATTTATGCCCCTCTCATAACGTAAGCACGTTTGCCATACCCAGACAGTTTGAAGCTCAAACTTATGGCTGTAGGAAGTATCTTAATAAAGGATTAATGTTGATAATTTTTGCAGTTTGCTCTGTGTGATGGAAGTCCCGGGGAAAAAACTCTGAAGACTTGTGTTTTTGGGAACTTCGACCTGTACAGAACAAGTGGTAGTATTTTTATTGTGCGGAAACTTTGTGCTTCCCTTCCAAAGTAACGAATGTTGTTGGAAATCCCGAAGTTCTAGCCGGTAGCTAGATGACCGAAGGGGTCAATTTGAAGGCACCTCGGTGGGGATGTTGATATGACCGACCATGTTGGATAAGTTGACGGATTTCAAATGTACTGACCGTTCTTTGCTGTATATAGGCATAAATACTTGACAGTAGGGGAATCCAAACCAATTTTTAATCAAAGTACATCCTTTTAATGCCTGTTGTTTATATAATTCTCATTACATAGAACCCCTTCCTCTTTCTTTTTGTATTTTACCTGTTATCAAATTACTTTTTAAATTGATTATTTTCTTTTACATTCTAATATTTAATCATTTTTCATTGTATTTCATTTCATAAAACTTTATCTTTAACACTATCTTTTTTAGTTTTTTAGGATTTAGTTGTCGAAGAAAAAATCTAAATAAATATTTAGATTTTAAAGTTAGAATATTTAAAATAAATTATATTTTAGGATAAGAAGATTTTCTTTTATAAATTATAAAATGTTTAACTTTTAATAATAAATTTCTGATTCAATCTCTCTTAATAAAAATATGATGTTTAGATATAATATTTTAAGTATAAATTATTATAAATTTATTAGATTATTTTTATTTTTAAGGATTGATACGGGAATGATTGATATTCAAGCTTAGTTTGTAATTGATCTCATTTTATTTGAAAAATATACAATTTTTTAGTGTTAAAGTCTTAAAGATAAAGAGACTCAAGTTATCTTCTTTATCATGTTAAGAGTTTTTTTTAGTTGGAAAAACATTTTTATTGGAATACGAGTCAAAATTTACCCAAATTGTTATATGATAAAGAAAACAATTTTTTTAAAATTTAAAGAGTTTGATTTTCATGTATTTGAATATAAATATTTTGATACTTAATCAATTAAAATTAGAAATAGGTATTATAAGTATAATAATATTTTGCTCATATAAGAATGTATTCCACTATTATAAAATGGTGAGATAGAAAAAAAAACAAAAAAAATTGGTAGGATGTCCTTAGGAAACATGTGTTGGCGTAGAATGAAACCTGGCAATGAATTTGAATATCCATTTAATGATGAAATGTGTTAGATTGAGTGATGGGGGAGCAAGGATTGTGTGATACTTGTGGTGCAGGGTGCGCAGGCAGAAACTCGATGAGTGCTTTAAGGGAGGTAATAATAATATTAGGCACATAATCATAAGACTTCCTGTGTCACCACCAGTTGTGAGATTTGGTTTTCAGGAGTTTCTCTTCTTTTTCATACCTATTCTATCAAAATTAATAACATTAATTAAATTTCTCTCTTCCCTTCTCAACAAACCACTTATGCATTTCATTCATTTCAAAATGGGATTCTCTTCTTCCACCATCACCACCCAATTAATCTACACAGAATGGTACGCTAGGGTACATAGAGTATTCAGTTTGGTGATGGCGAACTGGTGTTTACTTGTGTGTGGGTATGGGTGGTCCAATGCACATTTTTTTTCTCCTCTCTTTGGGCACCAAACTTTGGCATATGGACTATCATCAATTTTTAATAGATATAACCAAAGCTAAAAGGGTTGTTTATGTGGAAAATCAAAAGATAAAAAGGACATTAATATTAATAAGGGAGGGTAGGTTGTGGTGGGTGAATGAATATAGTAGGGTGTGTAGTGGTACTAGTTACTGCTGACAGTGTTGAAGAATGAGGTTGCAGAACAGAAATTAATAGTGTGTTTTGGCAGTACTTGGCTTGGTAATATTAAAAGTTAGGTTGTGCGTGGTTATGTTATGTGGTGTGAAGACTTGGGAGCTAAGGCAGGTATGTGGGTGTGGTTTGAGTTATTTTGGTCCCTAAAACTGGTGTATCATATAACAGCCTTTTATTGGAAAGTGAGGAGGGATTCAGAATGATTGTTAAAGAACTTCACTGAAGAACCACAACACAACAATGCAGTGCGTTTATCACACGCCGTATCATCCACGCTTCACTCTTCACTGTGTCATGTGCTTCACCTCCTCTCTAACAATTTCCAACATTTACTCAAATTATCAGAGATACTTTTCTCATGTTTTCCACACAATTACTTTTGTTATTCTTATTTTAGGAGGTCCATTTTGAATTGTAGACATTTTTTCACTTCTCTTCGTGCTGTTTTGATTCCACAATTTTCACATTAAATTAATGAAAAGGAGGACTCGTATCCTTGTCTACTTTTATAAATTTAGTAAATTCTTGTTCAGGATCACTTTATTTTAAATAAATTAATATATAAAGAGTGATAAAATTATATTATTCTAATTTTTATAATTAAAATATATTATACATACAAAATGATTTAATATCTCATTTGTCTATGAAAATGTTCCTGAGGTGTAAGAAATGCGTCTAGTTTTATTCTAAAAATTGATGTATATTAATCCAATTCACAAAACTAACCAATTAGTGCGCCAAAATAATCAAAATCTCTATAATGCATGCTCAAAATACTAAGAGAATTAATTCATCCAAAACAAATGCACACCAAATGATGATGAAGGTTTCATTTAAGATGTAAACACAAAATATAAGATTCGAATAATTAAAGAGTAGCAAGCATCAGGCTCGAAAAAACAAAGAAAGATGCATAAAAAACGTAGTACCGAGTGACTAGGCAGAGGGAGGCGGAGGAGCAACGGGAGCAGAAGAAGCGTCGGCGGGAATAATGAGAGTCCAATCAGGAGGAAGAGGAGGCATAGGATTGTACACAGTAGGCTTGCGGTTTATATCCCATGGCTGCGACTTCCGCGGCCGAGTCTTCATGTGATGCGCCGTGGCTTTCTTCTTCGGTCGAGACGAACACACTATCGTCAATCCTCCATCGCTTCTTTTTCCAATTCCAAGTGCTTGAGGTGACGCCATCACCACTCCGCAACCGAACATGCTCGACAAGGACGACATCCTTCTCTCCTCTCTTCTCTTCTCTTCTCTTCTCTTCTCTGTTCCGTTCTTTCTCAAACACTCATCTCTTACCGGTTTATCCCTCTCCATGTTTATCCGAACTTCCCAATTTACCCTTGGGCTTCACGTCCAAAGCTACAATGCCCACATTATGTTCAAGCCCAACTTACAAAAGAAAAAACTTCCTTCTAGGCCCAAATACATTTTCTCTTTTCCTCTGCACGTGTTTTACTAGGCCTTTAGCTTTTTATTTCTATCTCTTTCGGCCTTCGAATTCTTAAAAAGAAAATACGAGGTTGCAGACACTTTGCTGAAGTTAAACCATGATTTGATAACTACATAAATGTGCAAATCACCATCTAATCTATAAAATTGTAATGAATTAAATTTGTTTGTCACACTAATGGAATGGTAAACTGATTTCTAAACATTTTAATGTGGTCTCTCTGAAATGATAGATCAACAATTAATTTAATCATTTGTTATTAGCTGGTGTTATTAAATATTACCAAAAAGTGGTAGAATAATAATATTTTTGTACTTTCTTTACGTCTTTTTTTTGTCCATTCCTTTTGTACTATCTAATATATTAAAGTGTCTGGTTGTATGTTACTCGAGCAATTAACATATTTTTTTAATAGTATTAGATAATACCAATTATTTTATTATTTCTAATTTCAGAGTTTAAATTTAATAATAATTTATAATTTCAGAAAATATTTTTCTATTTTATTATTTAGGATAAAAAATTAAATAAGTGAGTGTTGTTTTTTTAGAACAATATAAAACACTTGTAGGATAGACAATTTAGTCATGAAGGCAACTACAAGTTAATATCTGAATTAATTATTTGTGTTCAGGTTGTATAAACATATTATTTTGAATTTTTTAATCCTGATGTGAATCTGAATGCGCTGTTCTTTTTTATGAAAGAAATAAGATAAATTAGGTTAAAAATGTAGAAACTAGTAAAAATATGGTAATAAACTATATATCAAGAACAAATGGTGGAAGAAGATAGCTGTGTGAATAGACATGGTGAGAAAGAAATATAAGTAAAAGAAGGAATATAATAAAATGAAAAGATAAAAGAAGAAGCAATAATGACGTGTTTATGATGTTGAAATGACTAAATATAATTATTCCTTTTCAAGTCTATTTTTGGTGAGGTGATAATTCTTTCCTTGCTTTCAACCTTCACTTTCGTTAGCGGGACCAAATAGATCTAAATCCACTCTTCCATTTGCAGAAGAAAACGGTGTTTCAGAAGTAATGAAACTATGTTTTAAAAAAGTTTCAAGTTTGTTAACATATGAACAAAGTAAGAAAAAAAAGAATCCCAACAAACTATTAAAATAACCCATATGTGTTGTCTATTCGATAACTTTACATGTTTGATTAATAGCATTTCAATATTAAAAAAATATGGGCCTGCCTTTCTAGTAATTTACGATATGATTTTGAAGGTAATTTGGCGAATGGCCGCTTTGTGTAGTGAAAAGGAGAGGATTTTAGTGATTTTTAAAATTTGTATATGTAACCCTAATTTTTACCAAAAGTAGCATAATATTCATATTCTTCCTGTACTTTTTTATTTGTTTGTAGGTAGTTTAAAAAAACATTAATTTCCCTTGTCCATTAATTCATTAGCTTAGCTGTTATCAACAATGTTTAAAAGGGGCACAAACAAAATCCACTTAATACGGAACATTGCAACACAAACACGAAGACGCCCTTTTGTCACCACTCAAATACAAATTCCGACTTAGTATGACCTATTTCCTTCTGCAAGTTTTACATTATATACCTTTCTTTTGCCTCATGGAAATACTTGTCCTTAAACATTGGTAACATTAACTTTAATCAATGATTATTTTTTAATAAAATAAGATTAAAGAATTTATTCTTCATTTTTTTTAAATTCATAATATAAAAAAATAATTTATCTTAACCCTTAAAATATAAAAAATAAATTATATATAACAAATAAATCTCTCTTTGAAATATATATTTTTCTGGTTGAAGAAGTAAATTACATGTTTATTGTCTACCGGTAAATGTATGATTAATAAACTATTTTCTTTAACATTTTTAAGATTAGTGGAATCTTACATCTTTTCTCCTATGTGTGTAAAATATGATACGGACATTCAAATTAAGACAGAATGTTGATTTTAATAAGATTCAAACTACTAATAAGTAAGCTTTCCGTGCATGATGATGTTTGTTTATATACATACTATTTTCCTTGAAGTGTCATTACTCTATATACCACTATATATAGTAGGAGTGATAATCTTTTTTAATATTTTATGTAATTATATGTTTAGAATTAAAATTGAAAATAGTGTAATAAGCATTAACTGGAATTAAAAGGTGTATTAAAAAAAAGTGAATTTAATAATGGTGAAAAAAAGAGGTAGGATATAGGATTCTTGAAGAGCACCTTGTGGACTGTGAGAGTCATAATGTAGAGGAAGTCCACGTGTGGTGTGGCAGGTGCGCCTCAACCTGCTTTACTCCTACCCTTACCCCTAGGCAGTAGGCAAGAACAGGAAATGAGAAAGTGAAGGGCAAGAGAGGAATTTAGAAGATATAGAAATAGATAAAATAAAAAAAGATATAAATATATAAAAAAAATTACTATAATAATGGATAAATCCAATGGGCAGTGACTGGTAAGAAGAGGTATGCTGATATCAGAGAGGGTGGAGCCCAACAAAGTGCAGGGGAGGAGAGAGAGGAAGAAGAGCAATAGATACCGCCAACTTGGGTTCCCCAGCCAGTAGAGTCACGACACCCTGTACCCAGCTGTATCCCACATCTCTCTTTCTCTCTTCTTTTTTTTCCTCACCCTTTATGTCACCTCCCCTCAACAACTAATTCATTTCACAAAACTACACACAAAAACTCTTCTCCCTTTTCCGTTATTACCCAAAACATAATACCAACTCTGCTTCCTTCCCTCCATTCCACATGAACAACACTCTTACTAATCCAACTTCCCCGCCTCTCATCTTTCTTCCACTACCACCTTTGCATTAGCATTACCATTACCATTTCCATTACCATTGCCCTTTTTTCTTCTCTATCACCAACCCTAATTTCTCCCCCATGGATCCTTGCCCTTTCGTCAGGCTCACCGTCGGCAACCTCGCCCTCAAAATTCCGGTTGCTTCTAAACCCGCTCGCTCCGTCGTTCACCCTTCTTCTTCCCCCTGCTTCTGCAAAATCAAGCTCAAGAACTTTCCTCTGCAATCCGCCGTTGTTCCCTTCATCCCTCCCGAGAGTCACTTCCCCGACTCCCAGGTGCACCCAATCGCTGCCACCTTCCACCTCAGCAAGAGCGATCTCGACAAGCTCTTGGGAAAATCCATCTTCTCCGGGAAGCTCTGCCTCAAAATCTCGATCTACACCGGCCGGAGAGGCACCACCTGCGGCGTCAACTCCGGGAGACTCCTTGGCAAAGTGTCCGTGCCCTTGTTTCTCGCGGGAACGGTAGCGAAGACCACAGTGTTCCACAATGGCTGGATTAGGATAGGGAAAGACACCAAAGGCTCTTCCGCGCAGTTCCATTTGAATGTAAAAGCCGAACCCGATCCTAGGTTCGTCTTCCAGTTCGACGGGGAACCTGAATGCAGCCCCCAAGTTTTCCAGATCCAGGGCAACATTTCACAACCAGTCTTCACCTGCAAGTTCAGTTTCAGAAACACCGGCGACCGAAATCACCGTTCCAGGTTAGTTCTCTTCACTTTCACGCCATTACCTTAGCCTAGAATTTTATTGCGTTTAAATTATATTAGTTGCCACTATTAGGTAATTTCCTCTATTAGGCAAGGAAAATTGAAAAACCAAAGCTGAATCGAACATACTGTTACCTTGATAGGAATTTGAATGTGATTGATTACTTCTGAATTACACAAAATTTGGTTGAATAGTTCGTTTTAGGAGTGGTTTAGTTTAGGAATCGAATATAGGGATTTGGATTTCCACGGGTGTAACCGTTTCTTCCATGTGAGTGTGTGTGAGTGCTGTGTGCTCCGCGTGTTAACGATGCGGTTATTCTGTTTCGTTCAGGTCGTTACAGTCAGAGCCGGGAGGTTCTAGAAGCTGGTTGAGTTCGTTCGGAAGTGAGCGCGAGCGTCCGGGGAAGGAGCGCAAGGGATGGTCCATTACGGTTCACGACCTTTCCGGTTCGCCGGTTGCGGCAGCTTCCATGGTCACGCCTTTTGTCGCTTCGCCCGGTTCGGACAGGGTCAGCTGCTCCAACCCCGGTTCGTGGCTTATTCTTCGCCCAAGCGACGGCACGTGGAAGCCGTGGGGGAGGCTCGAGGCGTGGCGCGAGCGCGGTGGCTCCGACGGCCTCGGCTACCGCTTCGAGCTCATACCGGACACCAACGGCGGCATGAGCGCCGCTGGTATAGTGCTTGCAGAGTCCACGCTGAGCTCCTCCAAAGGAGGGAAGTTTGTCATCGATATGAGCTGCCGCAGCGGCGGAAATAACGGTGGATCGAACGGCCGCGCCACGCCCGGGAGTGCGACGTCGCCGGCGTGCAGCCCGAGGAGCAGTGGGGACTATGGATATGGCCTTTGGCCTTACTGTATGTATAGAGGTTTTGTGATGTCGGCGAGCGTGGAGGGAGAGGGGAAGTGCAGCAAGCCTAAGGTGGAGGTGAGCGTGCAGCACGTGAACTGCACGGAGGATGCGGCGGCGTTCGTGGCGCTGGCCGCCGCCGTGGATCTGAGTGTGGATGCTTGCAGGCTTTTCTCTCAACGGCTGAGGAAGGAGCTGTGCCAGCAGGTGGAATTGGTTGGGTGATTCGCGGCGTTTTCTTTGTCGTTTGGTGTTTTGCCCCTGTCGTTTTTTAAATTTTTTTAATGGGGTTGTTCATTTTGAGTGAGGCATTTTACTACTAACAAACAATTTACAGGCTGTACATAGGGATGAGAGTAAGTATTAGAGTGGGCGCTGTGTATTCACGTGTGGCTTTTCATTGATTTTCTCTCTTTTTTTTCAACAATTATGGGAAATCAAGAAAAAGCTTTTTCTTTTTTCTTAAATATATTTTTTAAGCAGAACTCTCACCTGCTGTAGTTGCTTTTTCTATTTCTCTGTATCTTTTATTCTTTTCGGCTATTTTAAGCTGTAAATTGTAGTCTGAAAATATTGCTTTTTGTTCACTAAATCTAAAATAGATACCTGACAACTCATTAGATAAGTCCATGGTTTACTTCCTTGCCAAGTTCTTTAGAATTAAAGTGCTCAATCAAACTCTTTGTCTATATCTATAATCAATTATATGCCTTCAGTTTCTTTACAAGGGTTGCAATTTTAAAGGTTTTATATTTTTATTTAAAACCTGTAATTACTTATTGAAATATTTGTAGATTATCATGACACTGTTATTTTAAAATATGATAAATATTAGAATCGTATTTATATATTCATTAAATGTTCAGTGTAAAAATACTGAATTTTTTTAGAGATAGCAAATTTAGTATGAGTGAACTCTGTCTAAATTCTTTTATAGGAGTTGAATTTTAATTTCTTTTATAGGAGTTGAATTTTAATTTCTTTTAAGAAATTAATGCAGCGAATAGCAAGAATCACATTGTATAGTATTTTTTTTACACTAATGTACACCAATTTTGTAATCAATTTGTTTGAATGGAAGATATATATAACTATGAATAAAAAGAGATAGATTGTTATGGTTGAAAAAAGCATTGACTAGTTAAGAGACTAATACATGAAATGTAAAAGGGAAAATATTGAGACTATTTAATGAATAGGGTGAAAGTTTGTTTTAGTTGGAAAAACATTTTTATTGGAATTCGAGTCAAACTTTACACAAATTATCAAAACTTTATTAGTAATAAAGAAAGCAATTTTTTTTTTAATTTAAAGAGTTTGATTTTCATGTATTTGAAAGTAAACATTTTGATAGTATAAATTTAGAAACAAGTATTATAGATATAATAATATTTTGCTTATATAAATATGTATTCCACTATTATAAAATGATAGGATAGAAAAAAAACAAAAAAAATTGGTAGGACGTCCTTAGGGAACAGGGGTTGGCGTAGAATGAAACCTGGCAATGAATTTGAATATCCATTTAATGATGAAAGGTGTTAGATTGAGTGGTGGGGGAGCAAGGATTGTGTGATACTCGGGGGCATTGTCTTGGATTTAAAATTTGTTTGAATGTGAAATTAAGTAATGTGGATGATAGCTGTAACGCAGTGGTGCAGAGCGTGCAGGCTGAAAAACTCAGTTGAGGCGTGCTTTAAGGGAGGTAATAATAATATTAGGCACATAATCATATGACTTCCTGTGCCACCACCAGTTGTGGGATTTGATTTTCAGGACTTTCTCTTCTTTTTCATACCTATTCTATCAAAATTAATAACATTAATTAAATTTCTCTCGTCCCTTCCCAACAAACCACGTATGCATCATCTCATTCATTTCAAATTGGGATTCTCTTCTTCCACCATCACCACCCAATTAATCTACACAAAAGTACTATCATACTTTTATTCTATTATATTCAAAGTAAACAATTAACCAATTCATCATACACATTTAAAATAAACAATCCTTTGAGTCAGAGATGATTGGGCAGCACAGTGGTTTGCTAGGGTACATACAGAGTATACAGAATATGGTGAAGAACTGACGTGTACTTATGTATGGGTATGGGTGGTCCAATCCAATGCAAATTTTTTCTCTTCTCTTTGGACACCAAACTTTGGCCTATGGACCATCATCAATTTTTAGTAGATATAACCAAAGCTAAAAAAGTTTATGTGGAAAAACAAAAGAAAAAAAGGACATTAATATTAATAAGAGAGGGTAGGTTGTGGTGGGTGAATGAATACAGTAGGGTGTGTAGGTTACTAGTTACTGCTGACAGTGTTGAAGAATGAGGTTGCAGAACAGAAATTAATATTGTGGGTGTGTTTTGGCAGTGATTGGCTCAGTAATTTTAGAGGTTAGGTTGTGCGTGGCTATGTTATGTGGTGTGAAGACTTGGGAGCTAAGGCAGGTGTATGGGTAGGGTGTGTGATGTGTGGGTGTGGTTTGTGTTATTTTGGTCCCTACAACTGGTGTGTCATATAACAACCTTTTATTGGAAAGTGAAGAGGGATTTAGAGTGATTGTTAAAAACTTCACTGAACAACCACAACGCACAACACAACAATACATAGCGTTTATCACACGACTCACACACCGTATCATCCACGCTCCACTCTTCACTGTGTCATGTGCTTCACCTCTTCTCTTTTTAGGTTAACAATTTCCTATTTTCACATAACCCATAGTTTCAATCTCTTTATTATGATTTCAATTTTTTAAATAAACTGTTTTCAATGCTAACATTTACTCAAATTGTCAGAGATACTTTTTCTTATGTTTTCCACACAATTACTTTTGTTAGGTCTATTTTGAATTATAAATATTTTTTCACTTTTCTTCATGCGGTTTTGATTCCACACTTATACACTTATACAGCCAATTCTCACATTAAATTAATGTAAAGGAGGACACGTATCTACCACGTGTTCTTTGGGTACTTTGTCTACCTTTATAAATTTACAAAATTCTTGATCAGTATCACTTTATTTAAAATAAATAAATATATAAGAAAAGATAAAATTATATTATTCTAATTTTAACCAAAGTATATTATACATACAAATTTTTAAAATTATTTAATATCTCGTTTGTATAAATAAATATTAACATGCATGTTTTTTAAAATATATTAAAATATAAATTATTTCATTGTATCCTTATTTTATTCAATTTTTCAAAATTTAATGTATATAATTATGATTTTATTAAAATATAATTTATATAGAGTAGAGAAAAGAAATAGGAATCAGAAGGACATAATAAGAAGTCAAAAGGAATTAAGGAATCCAATATTTTACATGAAACTAACTTTTTCAATATACCACTACCAACAACCCTAACAACATGTAAATAATATGATTTTATAAATATCGATTTAGCATTTAGTATTATATATATTTTTTATTAAAAAATAAATAATTTTTTTTTCTATTATGGCATGTCATAATTTTAAAAAATTATGGATAAAGATAACCTCCTATGTTACCAGGTTTATGAATTAATCTAACACATTTACATCCAAATAAAATATTTCTCTTTTACAAATTGTTACTGCTAAAAAAAAATATATGATATATATGAATTGTAATTACAATTTTTTTGAAAATTTTAAATTAATTTATTTTTTCTGGATTAATTAATTTTTAAATTTCTATAAACTGTTCCGGTAGAAGAAAATATTTATGATTAAGTTAGTTTATACCGAATTAGTTTTTTTAAAAATTTTTTAAGTGAATAAAACTTATATTATCTCATATGTTTAAAAAAATAACCTATTATGCTTACTTACGGTATATAAATGATTTGATAATTAATATATAAAGTGATTTTTTAAATTAGTTTTAATACGTTATTTTAATTTATTGTTGATTAAAGTTTATTAGAATTGATTTAATTTAATGCATTATTTTACTTTATACCTATAATTGTAATAATTAATTTTAACGAAGGTAAATCACTTGTTTGAGAAAGAATAAAATGGAATAGGAAATATTTCGCTTGTTAACAATAATTACTTTGTGCTATTACATAAAAATAAATAAAAATATAAAATTTTGAAATATATGTACAACATAAGATTTATATCTATGATTTTGTATGAATATTAAAATTTTAAATTTAAATCACATTTATTTATTATGGTCTAATTCATTTTTAAAACTGGTTAAGAAGATAATATATTATAATTCAATTTATTTTTAATTTATGAATATTGAGAGAATTATATCTCTTATATATTATAATTCAATTTTATTTTTAATTAATATAAGATTTTTTTAAAAATAATAATAATTTTCTTTCATTTCAGAATAATTATATTTTAAAATAGATGACGCTCACTACAATTTTTAATTATTGCAGTCTATAAAATTATTTATAATAACATTGCATATATATATATATATAATTAAATAATTTATTAAATGTCTCTCGATTTATGTTCTTAACTAATAATTAATATAATTAAACTGAGGTTTTTAATCTTTATACTTTGAAATTAATGAATTAAATTAATTCTCAAACTTTATTAAATACGTGACTTTATTTTCTCATCGAATTTTATAATGATAAAAAATATCCACTCAAATATTAGGTTTAAGTATAATAAAAACTAATTTCGAATAAAAAATTAAACTAATTTAACATGCTTTTAAAAATAAAGTACTATTTATTTCATCAATTTAAAACATACATGACTAAAATTAAGTTTAAAAAAATGATAAAGAACCATACTTTCAACTTATTAAATGGTATTTATTTTTTCAATAAAGATTTCAAATCTTGATTCTCTAAGGAAAGGCTTGAACAGTGATTAGAGGTGTTGTCTGTGTAAATTATCCAAAGGCTTGGTTTGGGGTTGTTAGAGACGGCATCGTTTTAGGAAAGTGAAGTGACAGAGGAGACTGTAGAGGCGCAGAGAGAGGTTCGTGGAGAGAATGAAGGCGTTGGGATGGTGGCTGATAGCGGTGGGCACGCTTCGATTGGCTTCGGTGTGGTTCGGTTTCTTCGACATTTGGGCTCTTCAACTCGCCGTCTTCTCCAACACCACAAGTAACTAACTCTCTCTTCTCTTTCCTCATCTTACTCCAACAGCACACAAAGTTCCTTTCGCAATTCTTTACACAGATTTAGGTCATTGATTCATTCACTCACATCAATTAGTTGTAGTAGTAAATAGATCTTCACTCGTTTCAATGGTAGATACTGTCGGTTGAGTGTGTAGAGAGTTCTGCTACTGCACTTTCTTACTCGCTGTTTCAGCGTCTACAACGGTGCTTGTGTCATTAGATTTAATGAGTTTTCTGAGGCAGACAATCGAAGCGTTAGATCCAATGTATGGCAATGAGATCTTCTAGATCCCAATGCTCCGGATTTTGTTATTCATCTTTTTTAGCTTTCACAAGGAAATGTCGTTGTTCCCCCTTTTGCGTTTCACAGCTATCAGAATGTTCCAGAATAGGTTCTACATCGGTTGCATTTTCAATTCGGGAATTCCTTTTTTCCATGATAACTATATGTATGCATCACGCCACCGCTTCAGTTTTTTTTGTCTGAAAAATATTGAACTCCGCTTTGGCACCAAAAGAAGCAGAGGCGTTATTGATTTTTATATTAGTAGTTTGCTTGAACAATGACCATGGTTTAACTTCTGTTTTAGGGTGCGTTATGTATTTGATTACTATTTTTAAGAATTGGCTTACTTTTCAAAAACTTGCTGAAAACTAGTTGAGGGCGGTGCAAGGTACATAGAAGAGTGTAAGTTGAGGGAGAGGTTCACAATGAAAAGAGAAGAAGATGAAACATTCTGTTCTTAATTACAATTTTAATATTTAGTTTTAGTTGGTTAGATTTAGTTCTTATAATTTTGTAACAATATATTCTCATTTAATAACTAAAATGTAGCAAAAATATGATATATCATAAAAAAAATGTTTTATTTATTTTATAAATGGCTTATCTTACTCTGTATTCTTTTTATTTGTTTAAATATTGTATGCACTGCATCTCTTACTAATTTATACAAACATGTTACACTCTCATTATATTTCTCTTAATTGTTGGATGAGAATTTGGGACGATAGACTTAATTTGATTAATTGAAAAACTATGAGAACCAATATAAATAATTAAATTAGTGGGACTATAATTGCACCAAAAATAAGGGGAAAAAATGTTATTAAGCCTTGATAGTGATCTAGAAGCCAACTTGTATTATATCGACTGAAATGTGGTTTGGCTATAAGTTGTTTACCAAACAGCAACTAATCTTTCTGAGGGAGTGTCAATAAGAAAGCACAGGAAGTTGCTGAAAGTAGTTTAAGCTTGGATGTGGATCATAAATCCAGTTGGACTTAATCCGAAATCAAACCAAATATGCACTAAGTATATATTACTTCAGGTTGAATCCACATCCGGCACAGAAAAAGCTCATCCAAATATGCTATGAATCCTTTTATCGACGCTAACCCTCTAGCATAGAGCACCACCACATGCTCATGACTTGCTATGAATCCTTTTATCTACGTTAACCCTCTTGCATAGAGCACCATCACATGCTTATGACTTGATGACCCAATTAATCAAAATAAACTAACAACTCATCTTTTAAGTTTTGTTGAGTCTTTATTGTAAGTAATGTCCACGACTGACTGAACAGGCTTTGTTTTCATCCTTTTGAAATGATATTACATAGCTTTGTTGCAATTGTGATGAGAATAAATTTTAAAATTTATTAAATTCAACAACATTCATTACAATGCATTGGCAAAGTTGTTTTGCTGAACTTGTTTTATCTTATGTATTATATTTTAAACGTTATCATAATGTGAATTTCAAAATTATCAGAATTGATGAGTTTATTAATTGTTGTAGTGACTGAAGTTCATGGGCGCACATTTGGAACTTGGACATTGTTGACCTGTACCCTTTGCTACATTTGCGCATTCAACCTTGAAAATAAGCCTCTCTACCTGGCTACTTTCTTGTCATTCATCTATGCATTGGGTCATTTCTTGACAGAATACCTAATTTATCACACAATGGAGATTAAGAATCTAACTACTGTTGGCATATTTGCAGGTATGGAACTTTATTCTCGTGTCCTATCAAATTGACATGGGTTACATTATTTTCTTGAATTTTAAAAAAAATTCTTGTATTTTTTTTCCTTGTTTTTTCCTTGGCCAATTATTTTTCTATAATCATACGTGCCATGTTTAAATATAGGTGTCGAGAATTTGTAGGCTTTCTCTTTTAACATTTTTTATCCTTAATTTCGTGTCATGCTTGACTATTTCAGTTGTCTTCTTGTTGTATGCATTATTTGCTACTTTCTTTTTGCTCTCCCCAAGTAAAATACTAAAAAAAAAAAGGAAAAGAATCTCGTACCCCATTATATGTCCTCTCTACTGTGTACCTTTCGGCCCATTATTATTCTGAAACGACCTCGGTTTGGTTTATTATTCCTCTTATGTTGGCATTATTTACATATGAAATACATTTTAACATCTTAGTTTATTAACAGGAACATCGATAGTATGGATGCTATTGCAATGGAATTCTCATTCGAAAGTCCATTTGAAAAACTCTTAGCAAGCAAAAGGAGAAGGGGCAAAAGTGCAACATTATGATTGGTGGTGGTATTGGACTATGTTAGATACAAGAGACGCTGCTTTAGATACATCTCTTCCTTTTTTAAATTTTATTTATAGACATTTCATGTTGATACGAATAAGTTCGGCTACCCATTGCGGTTTACAAAATCATGGATGCAGTTCTTACCGTGTTAACTAACTAGTTCTTAAAATGCTAATTATTATTGGCTTTGCTCCGTTTTTCACTAATTGATTTTGAAGAGAGGAAAACCCTGGAATTTTAGAATTTTGAAGATGAATTCTAGTCCATATATGTTCTGTTTAATGACCTTCTTATATTGCAGAAGGGATTGCGTTTGTAATTAGGAACATGACAAATTGGCGAACTTAGAAACTTCAAGAACTTCATATCTAGAATATAAGGTACTGTAAGGTAATTTGCTTTTATTCATTGTTCAAAGCTCATGAGCAATGAATCAGGACCATATATATATATATATATATATATATATATATAATATCCTCAATTGTCGTATCTGAAGTTATTTTATCAAATTGCATAGAGATTTATTTCATTCTGTCTGGGCTGTCTCAAGCCCTACCGTGTGTATAACATGAAATAAAGTTGATTTGAATTCTTTCTAGGAATGACTGCAAGTAGCAGTCCTGTTAGTGTCAGAATTATTGGGCGAAACAAACTTACCTTTCATCTACAGCCCTTATCATAAACTTGTGTTCAATTTGTCAAAGCAAATGTCACAACACATTACACATGGACATGGTTCAAGAAGGAAAAAGATGGAAGAAGTAAATGTATGCCTTTCAATATTTTGTAATTATAAAAGAATTTATTTATTTATTTTATTAGTATTATAAAATGTTTTAGTCTATCGATAGATATAGTATATATAATAGCTACACGATAATATAAAATAGAAATCAATTCTACTGCTTTACCATATTAAATCACAATTACCTGATCTCAGATTTCTTTTTGTTATTACTTTGAATAGATACTGACAAGAAATAGAAATTTTAATTCTAATTAGTAGATTAACTAATCATATGCATCTTCGATAATTGTTAGAGATATATTAGTAATATATTGGTTTTGAAATTTTTGCTGTAATACACTTCAATAATCCCAGTTCTATCAATAATGAATTCGGCCAGATCACTTTGTGAAGTAAACATGGAATTTCACAGAATAATAGTGTTCAGTATCAGCATGTATTACTATCATTTTCTCTCTTGTAACAAAGTAATACCACTGCTCTGTTACACTGTTATTTTAGAAAAGGAACTTTTATCCATTATTTCTGAATTTATCTAAGACAACTTTAACATGCTCTGCTATATCCATATATAAATTCAATACTGAGGGGAAGGGATTGAGAGCCCACAGCTTTTGTACCCTTGGCCATTTTGTTGGTATCTATCACGAGAAGATTCAATTTTGAAGAAAGTGGACCACCTGATACTACAAACAAAAACATTGGGTCCAGTCTGACTTACAAAATTGTTGCCATTCCTTTTGAAAACGAACCCAAACTTGTTAAAATGGAGGACCAAAAACAAGATTAGATCAAATCCATATGAAACAACTTGTTACTACATCTATTCAGTATTCACTAATTTAAAATATCTTGGACACTTTAATCCTATTTGGCATGGCATCACAAAATAACTTCTACACTTAAGTGTTTAAATTTTCTTAGTTAGAAGTTTTTTTTTTTTTTTGTGTGAAACATGCAAAGTTTATGAGTTTATGTGAAAGATTTTGACTACAATACTGTCTAGGCACAAGGCATAATATGACTCTAGGTTCACAGGCAGAAAGTATGAATGATTGTTTACTGAAAGAAGAAAACAGCGTACATTATTCTAAAGCAAATACTTGTTTGGTTGGTTGTAACTTCTCACCATGCACTTTCCTCGCATCTCATGTTTGTTGAGTCTTATTTGAGTCATTATTAAGTACAACTCCTGCCTTTGTAATTGATAATTTGATATAATGCCTTTTCCAAATTCTCTTTGAAATTCCACATCACTTTTATTTTCCCTCTCATGCAGCTTTCTCACTTAAAAGGAAACAAAAGCTTCTAACAGCATCCATGTTAAACTGTGGCCTACTATGGGTTGCTCAATCAAAATCCTGCCTTAAGTAACGAATCTTTGATCCAGCACCAAAATTAAGCACATCATCTATTCCTTTTGTAAGCAAGACATTTGGAAATGAACCATTTTCAATTTTAGCATTGTCGACTACTTTAGGACTTGAGTCAGTGCTGTGGCCAACAACTTTGCCTGAGTCCATGATTTCCTTCTTCTGCTTTTCTGTTTCAATCCTTTTTGAAGTTCCCACCTCTTCCTCTTTTACTTTTCTCAAACCTCCAAATTCAAATTCAGAACCTAAACATTTTGTCATCCTCATGACAACCCTAGATGCACCAGTCTGTTTGTTATCTTTCTCACTTTCTGATTGTGTGTCTTTTTCTTCTTCCTCATGGCCTTCATCCTCCAACAAGCTCATATCTTCCATCTGTTTTCCCATGTCTTCACCATCTTCATCTTCATTTTGCTCCTCCTTCTCCTTGTCTTGGTCGTCAATCAGGTCTTCTACTTCCTCAGATTCTTCTTCTTCAATTCTTTCTCTATCATGTCCAATAATGTTATCATCCCTTTCATTTTCGTTTTCTTCTGTATCCTCCATCAATTCGAACAGTTTATCTTTTGACCATGGTTGCAACCCTTTTCTTCCAAGTTTTTTAGTTTCAGGAGCAGCCTTCAGATTGTCAAATATTTTAGCATAGCTTTCCTCATACGGCTTCTTATCATGTGAATACTGTTTGAGTTGGTAAAGCAACCATATGCCAACAGCAATCAAAGTAAATATTTTAAAACCTTGTTTTACCTTGAAACCTTTTGTCCTCTGATTTCTGTTGGATAATTGCTTCAACATGCTTTACTCATGAAACAGCAGGTGTTAGCAGAATCTGTGCAAGGGAGCATTCGTGTGACTAAAAAGCATATGAGAACCAAAAAAAGTTATACAAGCATAAGCCAAAGTTTACCACAGATTAAACATAGAAACCCTAACTATAGAAAAATAATTGACCATTCTGCATCATAATCATATTTAGGCCGAGCAACTAAAGGCAAATTTGATTAGTATGTTTCTATCTAAATAATAATAGTCATTTTTTTTCCACACCTTTAACTTTGTTAAGTTTAAATTAGTATTTTACTAGATCCTTACTTGCTTGAAACACAATTATCAACAAGGAATTCCATCATTTTTTTCTTCTGCTTAACCTCCTGTAGGTTAAAAATAAGCAAGAAGTGAGCTATCAAACTTTTCGGCTTTTAAAACTATTGTCTTACAGAATTCTACTCGAACAACCAAAATCTATTAAATTTTGAAATTCCAAAACAAGTATTTTAAAATCCAAAAGAACTAATTGGGAGATGTTTTCTCATCTTCTCTTTTTGTCTCGTTCAACCTTTCTTTCAACTCCACACTCCATTTTGCGACTTGCACCCTACTAGTTGTCTGTCTGTTTTAGGTGCACCTTTTGAAAATATAAATCACACACATCCTAAATAGCACTCTTTCATCAATCGAAATACATACTTCAATTCTTTAGCCTCCACTTTAAGTAGTGGATTCTGATACATATCAAATTAAGAACAAGTTCACTATTGAAGAAAGTTTTCCAATTCAACTTATTTAAGCAGAAAAATCCGTATTAAAACATGCTTGCTACTTCCAATTTAGAATATAATGGTGTGATATGTTAGCTGATGTTTTAAGTTCAAACTTTGTGGATAAGTAGTAATAGTATTATACTTCTTTAAAAAGAGAGACATAGTGTAAACCAGCAAAAGAGAGAGAGTTAATATACATGCCTGGAGGAAAAGTGGGTGCCAGAAGAGTTGACTGTTTGAAGTTTGGTGCAACTTGCAAATAATTAAAGCGGGTAGAAGCTAGTAGTAGTAATAACTAAATAGAGGAAAGAGGATGGAGGGTATGTGATAATGTGAGAAAATGTGTGATGCTCTGTGTTATCTCTGACCTGTTCGGTTAAAGTTCACAATGAGAGAGAAAGAGAAGATGGTGAATGCTCGTGAATGACATATGGTGGTCACGGGCACGGCTAGCCATGTGTGATGCACGTGTGTGCTTCGGTTTTGTGGACATGCACAACGACGTCGTATATCTCATGTAAGGGTATTTATTGTAGGTACTGGAGGTTGGTAAAATTATCTTTCATTTTTAATGTCAGGGGGTATACTCTATTATTATTATTAGTCTTTTTTTCTTGCTACTTGTACTCCTATTTTTACTTTATTTACACTATTCCATTAGTTTCTCCATTTAACTATTTCTGCTATATAAATTACCGTAAAGGAAAAAATGAAAAAAAAAATGAAAGAAAAAGAATTCTTACAAAAGTTAGTTCTGCAAAATCAACAAGATGGAAATTGGATAATTTTTAAAAAAATTATACTTAACTCCTTTGTATTATTTATTACACTTTTATATTTCTAATTTTAAAATATCAATTCACTTTCTTAATATTTTAGTAAAATCACACTCATCTCTCTTATGCTTTTTTTTTTCTTTTTTAAATTATATTTAATCTTCTTATTTTATTTTACAATAACACAGTGGCTAAAGCTTACATAAAAATTATAAATTTTTTTAAATATAAAAATTAAATACATTTATATAAAAAAATAAATTATTTAATTACTACATATTAATAATAGCTAAAAAGCATTGTATAATCACTTAATTATAAATTATCCTATAAATATATAACAAAATTGAGAATATATTATTTTAATATAAAAATGAATAAATAATTATAAAATATATGATTAAATTTATTGACTTATTATGATATTAAAATATGATTTTATTAAATTATATTATCACTAAATTATAAATTATCTTATAAAAGTAAATAAATAATCAGAATTAAATTTACTAATTTATTATAAACATAAGAAAAGTTAATATTATTTTACTAAGAATGTCTTTTAAAAATTAGAAGGGATGTGACTATTGTTTTATTGAAAACTTTAGAGAAATATCTGCCTATTTTAAAATTAGAGAATGCGAGAGTATCACTTAACCTAATTTTAGGAAAGCTAAGGGTAATTTTCCTAATTTTTATATAACTATTTATAATATGTTTAGCATATTTTATAAACTACTTATTATTGCTTATGATTCTACTTATTTTTCATCACGTACATATAATAGCAATAATAATAAATAATTGTAAAGTTAAGTAAAATTAATTAGTTAGAATAAAAATTTTTATAGACAATTTTTTTTACTCATTCTTTTTAGTCATAGTATAGATCATCAATAATTATCAGAATTAAATATTTTCATGAGTGTTTAATAAGAAATCATTCTATCATATCCCATTAATGAATAAAATAAAAAACTTTTACAAATGTTAATCTTAATAATTATAGATAAAAATAACTGATAAGTTAATTTGACTCATACTATATATATATAGAAAAAAAGTAAAATAAAAAAAGATAACAAAAAATAATCCTTACTACATTTGTAATTACTTTTACTACATCAATATTTATAATAAAAAAATGTAAAATAACAATTATTCAAGAATTGAAAGCCTTAAAATAACAATTATTCAATTAAAAAGAACATATCCTAATACATTTATTAGGTGCATTAAATTTTAAACCTACCATTTTGTATCACTTGGCCAATAGGCATATAAACAAAATTTATTTAAACAATGATTCTAAATTGCATACATATTCGGTAGGTTGCAAGTTTTTTTCTTCTTGATTGGTGATCTTATATTTTGTTTTCAATTTTAATTTTAAATTTTAGAATGTTCATAATTTTGATCTAAAATTAGTAAATAAATTAGATTTAAGATTCACCTGTATTAAATAAAAAAATAAAAAATATATACAAATTAAAGATTAAACAAAAATTAAAAATAATAAAAATATAAGTACATATTTTTTAATTGAAAAATAAAGGGAATTAAAATTATAATTTAACATTTATATTACTTTATTTTTTAATCATATACCTCATATGTATTATGTTCTTTTTTTAATTTATTTTAACAAAACATATCATTTGTTTGTTAATTCTTACAAAAAGAAAATAAAAAAAAAAGATAAAAAAAATTGAATTGAATTGAAAAGAGAAAGAAAGTTCGAAGAGTAGTCAATGATGGTACATAACATTATAAGGTTAATTCCTTTTCTTAAATCTTATTTTATTCTTCTTTTCATTTGAATAAAATAATTATTTTATTTTTTCTTTTATTGTATTTTTCTCTTATTCGGTATCATACTGTGCTTCTTTTCTAAGAAAGAAGGAAGGGACTAACGAGAGTGAATAAATTTATACTGTCCAAATAAAATAGAGAATAAATTATAATTTTGAAATTTGTTTTAATATTTTTTTTTTTACTTTTCCTTTTAGTTTTTTTTTTAACTTTTAAATTTAATTCAATCCTTAAAATTATTTATATTTATGTATTTTTATATTTTAATTAATTAAATTATTTGTTAATGCAACTTCAATAAAATTTAACAAACACATAAGCATCGACACACTTCCACATAATTTATATTATAATTTTACTGTAGTTTCTATAAGTATTCATTTTTTAATCAAAACTTTTAGCATACACCTAGTAGTAACAGCAATCTCTACTCAAATTTCATAAAGAGAATATATTAAAAATAGTGAGAAATTTTGATACTAGAATAGATATAATTTGTTTGAAGTTTGAATGAATATTAAAAACTAGTGATGACAGGCTTGCATGACATAAATAAAAGATGGTGATCAATGACGAATATGAATTGTCATAAGCAGTACAGTACAAACAGCCACTAAGACTCACATTAAATACCACGCCACAGTGTCTGCACCAAAAGAGATAACAATACCAAGTAAATGACTCATGAATGAATGCAACTCAATCACTAAAATTCACCCAATCCTTTTCCTCCACCAAGTTTCTGTTCCCTAAATCACTTATATAACTTCACCTTCCTCAATTCAATAGACCAAATGCCAATTTCATTACTACCCTTTTTCTTCTGCAAACCCCTCTCCCTACACTCAGTTAACACTTAATTAGTACACCATAAGCACCTGCACTGCACTGCACACCTCATAATTTTATTTCATCACTGAAATATTTGTGTCAGCTAAACTAAAACTGAAAAGGAAAAAAATACTACTACTATGTGAATAAATGAGATCCCTAGGTTGGCACGTTTATGGATGCGTGTTATGGTATTGATGGATGTTTTTATCCCTTCGAGGTTGGTGGCATTAGCTCACCCTCTCTGAATTCTGATGCTGAAATATCTTAATCTTGTAGCATACGAAAACAAGACCCTCTGACACTGCTTCTCTTCCTCTTCTCATCTTGATATCTAGTTTTTGCAATGGATCTAGGAAGATACCACCACTAACCTAGCATGCATTTTCTCTTAACATCCTATTTTTCCTTTCTATATATGAGCAGGGAGAAAATATAATATACCTAGAAGTTTATACCATTTGCTGGTAATGTATTAGTAGAAAAAGTAAACCCTTATTATAACTTTTCATTCTAAGAACAAGGAAAAATAAGTAGATATGATAAGAAAGAAGTAATTTAAGCAAAAGGAAGACACAAATATGGACTGTAATTGCCAAATATCTACAATATACAAGAGAAATTAGTATATAGATAATTGAAATCATACACATTTTTTAATTTTTGATTCCCAACAAAACATGGGTTAGTCCCCACTTGGATCATGGATTGAAAAGGTAATCCCCACACTTGCATTTCCAACTCATTGGTTTGTAATTTGCAAGGTCATCACCTCTTGATGAGTAAGTAACAACTGTGGTTGTTCTTGCAGATGAATATGGATTCGAATGAGTTTGAATTTGAGGTACAACCGGGACTTGAACTGCTTCACAGTGCTCACAAGTACTGCATCTTTTTTCACACTTGGGAGGCCTAGACCCTATCTGAGGTTTTGCCACCATCATTGGTTCCGGCTTTTTCATGTCCTTCTGCATATGAATATTCAAGTATTCAATAATACTATTACCTCACGATAATAAATACTAATACATTGGAAAGTATAGAACTAAAGAAGAATTCACTTATGATTTTGTACCTGGGCAGTTTCTACAAGATTAGAAGAAATTGTTCTTGCTGCATGCATATACAAATTAGAATAAGTAAAGCTAATTCAATAGAAAGAAGAAGAAGAAAGAGTGAGATCAGAGAATAGAAGCCGGATAACCTTGGGCCGTGAATACAATAGCAAAGAGAATGAGGCATACGAAGAAGGTTTGTCTATACTTGTGGCAGGAGACACAGACTTGAGTTAATCCCATTTTCTCGTCAGGGACTGCAGAAGAAAGGATTCAGTAAATTGTTTCGAGTGTAACTAAATACTACTAATAGCTTGATAAAAGAAAAATGATGGTGGAAAAGAACAGTATGACAAAGAGAGAGAGTGAGAGAAAGGTGGGATATGTGGCAGTGGAGAAAGCAGTGCAGCTGAAATTCTGAAAAAGGTGTCCTAAGGAGGGTCAGATATTGAATGTCACCCCTATAATACAATGCCAATCACTCACTCTCACCTCTTTTATTACCCTTATTATTTCCATATCAATTGATAAACATGCACTGCAAAAGGTGTATTATGAATGTTGGACGAAAGGGTAAGCAAAGGACCTCACTCACTCAGACAAACACACACACGGTGCCTTGTTTCCCGAGCCCCAAAAATCCAAACTGTGTCAAATGGGGACAAAATCTTGAACTGAGGGCAGCATTCAGACTTGGATTAATGGCCATGCCATGCCCACCACACACCAAACTTTGGAATACCAAAATACATCACAAACAAAAACAAAAAAACACATAACCAAGTTCACAGTTTGACAAAGGGTGTGTGAATACTTCATTGGTTTTCTTTGGTTTTTATTTTCTTCTGAAGTTGGAAAAAAAATGTTTCAACCTTGAACACGCCAAGCCTGGCTTATAATACTTCCCAAGAAAGTCACGGAGGGTAGGATTCTACTGTAGAGAATACCAACTTGTTGGTATTTATTTGCCAGATGATTGATTTTAACTTACCCCCCAAATCAAGGCACCATAATTATATGACAGTAAAGTCCATGACCAATTCATTATCATTCAGGTGTTAGCCTTTGGTCCATGTTGAAGACTTTCATAACATTTATTTAGTCAATTAGAAATATTTTTGCAGAGGTAAATTAATGCTACAATAAAGGCTTATTCTATACAGTATTTATTCTTAGTATTATTACCACATTTCTTTATAACACTTTTTCATATCTAATTCTATTTAACTATTTCACAGATTTTAATTAAGTTTTTTAACTATTTTTTTAATTGGGTCATTGCATTTGCATTTATGATTTAATCGAATCTTACTATCTAATTGTCTTTGTGAAAAATTAAACACAAATTAGTTAGTCATGAATCCAAATTATTACCTCAATATAGGTCAATAATTTCATTAGCAGTATTCTCACATTTGTAGTTTTATTCCACCTAAATATTCCTTTATACAATATATAATAGATCAAAGAGTCCATAAAGAAAAAAAGGTTAAAAAACTTAATCAAATCATTTATGGACCTTTAGACTAATTTAGTTTATCTCTTCTCATTCTATATTGTTTATTTTATATTCTTCTCTAATTATTTTAATCCTTGTTGTAAGGTATGTTTCGGGAATATAATGCAGAAATAGCATTGATCATATTTGTACGTATTTGTGTGTATAAATATACAGGATTTGGTACATATATTACTCGAAAGAGTACACGAAACATTAATGCATCTTCTTCCACTTCTCTGTTCATTACAAGTTACGCAAAGGTGAAGGAGTGGTGGGCCAGTTGGGCTTATTTATGACCTTAAGGGCCGCTGAATTCAACAGTTGCTTACTTTTCTAAACAAAAATTAATTGATTTCAAATAAAATTTAAGCAATTTTACTTTGAAATACTTTTGGCAGAAACAGTAGTTACACTACAGTACTCAATATTTTACAAGTATTCTATTTATTTTAAAAACACAATTGAAATTTGAAAGAGTAAAACAATTTTAACTTAAGAAGTATTCTCATTCCAAATGACTCCATATACATTGCAGTAAAAAGTGGAACTGGCACAATAAGTACATTTTAGGGTGCAATTAATAAGCCCCATTCTATCCTTTATCAATATATCTTGCCCATTCTTTTGTTCTCTAAACCTTATCAGAACTTCAGTGGCAAAAAAACCCCTCCATCTTACAAAAAATGGCATTGCCTTGTCTGTTAGAATCTGGCAATGTGGGAAACTATATCTGAAAACTGTCAACCATATGTTGAATCACGTCTGCTCCATCAGAATTCATACAGTAAGTATTCACCTGGATATAAACAAATGGCATTGTTAATACTTAAAACAATGGCTATCATCACTATGATTTTCAAAATATAAAATGTAGTGTTTTTAGATTAGAAAAGGATTATTGTTTCTACATGATGTGTTTCAAGAAGCAGAAACTTGCCTGAATGGTGCTATGTGCCAGATATTTCTGCCTACTGCCACTGAAGCTGACATCGATTCGGTCCCAGCTCATTGTTGTTAAGCTTCTGATCATTTCCTCTACAAGGGTCGTTCATGTGTACACATTTTTAGTAATGATCCAAAATATAATGCATCATATCTTTATGTTCAATTCAAATAGGCAGAAACATGCAGTTGAATTTCAAAAGCAACATCCAGGATTGGTTCTCAAGGTTCTTGACCACTAAAGGAAATTCTAAGTTGATGTAAGTACTCATAAAAAAATTATTAAGTAATCGAAAACCATGATGTATTCACGTTGTCTATGGTCTCAACTAGTCCCTACGTAATTTATATTCAATTTCTAATTTATGTCATGTTCAGATTAGTGATGACAGCAATGATCTTGAACTATTTTTTTTTTTTCAAAATTACATCTCAAAGTGCCATAGTTAATAGTAAACAGTGATCTTTTAACTAGCTGCATCATGGTATATATCATATAAAGATCTGATTCGCTTGTTAAAAAACCTTTCTCACATCTAACCACCCCCTCCAGAAAGGAAGACAATTAGTGTTAGGATGTCACTGAACCAAATACCTTACTATAAGACAAATTATTAACTTGAACAAAGTCAATACGTTTCCTTAAACAATCTTCAAATGACATCAAATTTGATTTTATTTTTGTTCATTTTCGCTTTCATGGGCCATCTGATTCACAAAAGTCCAAAAATGCTCATCTTTTGAGCTTCATTATCCAAGCACTAGCCACCTCGGCCACAACAGACAAGAACTAGTCATGTTTATCATAGTAGGTATATATGCCAAAAATGTTTTAGACATCAGCAGATTAAATGAAATACAATACAAAATAAACCTCATCAGTTCAAAAACTTGAAAGTGAAATACCTTCCAAATCAAGTTTACTGGATCCACCACTCACTTTGGATTCAGCAGGAACTTCCTCAGCAACACAAGTAGATTTTGATGTCTCTACATTTACAATATGAGGGTACTTTGCGTGTCTAGAAAGATGCCGGCGCTGAACAAATAAACACATTAGACAAAGACACAATTTGCATACATTATATTATATCAAATATATTATTAGATTGCAGAATCTTGATAATTTACCTTTGGGAGTTCCTTTCTACGTCTGATAGATGATGTACTCCATCCAACAAGTTCTATTTAAAGAGTTAAGTTGTTCACGTAAATAATTTATGGAATTATTAGTTCAGGTCAATTTATATCAGTCAATTCAATAGTACTTGTGGTTAATTTAACTTTTAAACCAGACAAAATTAAACTGATTGATTGGCATCAAAATCAAGAATTGAATTGACAGATTAAGACTTCAAATTCATCTGGGCTTATGACTAAAAGACAAGGATACGGTCGTAACGAACATTTGCATAAGCAACGCGGCGTTTGAAGGAGCGTAAAGCAGACCTATACAGAAAGAGGTGTAGAATGTTATTTGTTATTGACCCAGAAAAGTTAAGAAAAAAAAATCAAACAAACCAAACCAAACCATTAATTCTTACAAGAATTTAATGTCTTCGGAGTCACGAACCATCTGGAGCAGAAGAGGGGGTTTCCCATTGTCACTATCGGTTAAAAATAGATGTTTTCCCGTTTTACCAAAAACCCCTGCAACACGAGACACTGCTTTCTCCAGAGAGTAAAATCCACAAAACATAGGAACCTGAAGTATGCATAATTCCAAAAACTATGTCATCACATCAAGTCATTACCAACTCATATTAGTAAGGCATTTATGTATATAACACAATGGTTTTGCACTCTGCTTTTTAATTTATCACTTGAAGCAATGTAATCAATTTACACAACATGTTATACCTCTATCTCTCTCTGTTACATCATTTGTTACAGGCTAAAGCTAAAGCTACCAAAGAATGACCTGTTTATGCCCTCTAGAACCAAGGTGTGGCGTTGCAGATGTAATGAAGTTTATAGGCTCTAGTCCTGCAATTTTTCCTTCATATTTTCTATCATGACATTCTCGATCTGAAACATGACTTTCACAATGTCCATTCCCCACAGAAAGTTCCATAGAAATGTCTCTCCCATAAAGTCTGGCTGCTGCATATCTTGCCACCAAGCCTCCTAAAGAGTGACCTACAAATGAAATTTTCTGAACACTTGGGTGACGTTTTATAACTGATATAACCTGAGAAAAGAGAAGAAAAAAAATATCTTTTATCTTCTGGGTTTGTTGCCAGAGAGTTGAAGTCAATTGAACACCTTAAGAGCCACAGGATTAGTATGTATTGAAAAGCAAAACTAATTAATTGCGTGTTCAATATATGATTACAAAGATCAAACAATTGAGTGTCAAAGCCAAGAACACACCTCCTCTGCTAGTCTATCTCCCATTACGTCAACCCCATCAAATGTCAACATTGAAGAATTGCGTTCACTGCCTGCATTTCATAATGGTTATGCATTCATTAAATGGTGGAAACCAATTTTGCTGTGAAAGAGTGTAATAGAGACTAGAAATTTAGAATGGAGATAAATGAAACTGCTTCAGTTTATTTAGCCCGTTTAAAAAATACCAGGGGATGAAGGTTGCTTCTAGTTTGCAGACAGTAAAAACCTCAGTAACCGCACAAGAATGAATCTCACGGCATAAGAAACAATTTTCACCGTCATTCAGGATAAACTTTAACCGGCACCCATATTATCTCCTACATGGGGCTACTTCACAATAGAGTATGACTTAAATCAAATCATACTCTACCATTTCTGATTAGTTAAAAGTGTAATTTTTACACCATGATTTTTTTATCAGAGTCTTGGGAAAAACAGAATATTTTATCAACGTTGCACCAACTCAATGCTACCACGCATTAGAAATATGATACTGCTTAATAGACAAAGGAGGCAATCAGAATTATCTTTCTGCGAACTTACAATGTACAACAGCATCTTCTGGATACCTTTTCAGAAACTGCTTGGCAGCAAATTTCCAATTCTGAGCGCTGCATCAAAGAGGTATTGCTACATTACTCAACGAAAGGACTGATCAAATAGATCACACAACCTAGTGTCATATATGTTTTGCTACATTCTAGAGGCAAATCATACACCAGTTAGACAAATCATAAATAGTGTAGAGAAGGTTAAAAATTAAAAGTAAGAGAAGTTAGGCAAACCTGCCAACGAGACCATTAACCATTATGATCAAGTGGGTAGGGGTGGGACGCTGACCAGACGCATCAACAACCTCAATATCAAAACCTCCCCCAGAGACATCATGTTCGATTCTGAAACAACCAAACCTGGGGAAATAGGAACTCTTTTTGCTCTTCTTCTTCTTCTGCTGCTTCTTGGTTTCATTTTTCACATCCATCTTCTTGGTCCCTCCACCGACACCCTCTTGCTCTATTTCCTCAAGCTGGGGTGCTGGTTCTGAATCCATGGAAATCACGAAGTTGGGTTTGAAAAGGCCAAAAGACAAAAGTATGAAACGGAGAAGTATATTATTGGTTTGATTTGGTGTCGTGCAAAGGGAAGATGGTAGAGTCAAATCATAGGAAGCGGTTAAAGTAGTTACAAGAGGCGTATCATTGTTATGTACAAGAAAGAAATCAAGTGCTTAAATGGGACAGGGAACTCAAACCCGAAGCAGCCCTTCAATGACTTTAAGCTTCAGGTTCAACTTCTTGACTCTGACCCTCCCATTCTTCCACCCACTCTATTTACATTTATTTTATATTTTATATTTTATATGTCTTCAATCAACGACATTTCACATTTAATTTTCAATTATTTGATTTCATACATCGTAATCTTATCTTACCTTATTCTCAGATGCCATGCTATTCGTGGCAAGGCCCAATAAGGTTATCTTTCTACAGTTCGATCTAACTAAGATTTACTGAATGAATCATCCAACGGTTCTGCCCTAATCTGGATCATGTAAACTAGACACGTGGGTCGTTTAAGGTTTTGTTGATTCGGAGCGACCATGATTTGGAATTAAGTTCTTACCATAAAATCTAAGCACCTAAAAATTTCTTCTGGATCACAGTTCCCTAACTACCATCTTCCTTCCCATTTTCCCTCTTGGTTCTAGAAAGCTAGAATATACTCCGTCTAGAAAGAAACACTTCCCCGCAAGTGGTCGTACTTATATTTAAATAATAATCATTTTGGTGGCTATTTACCGGCACAAATAATTTTTCTGCTTAATTCATTGGGTTCGTCTTTCGGTTTGTTCCTCTGTTTAGCGTTAAAGTTCTGTTAGAAAAAATTTAGAAATGTAACATACCCAATATCATTATTTATTATAATATTATTCAAAATATAAGGTTTAAAAACATCAAAATATATTTCAACAAAATTTACTTTAAAATATAATCTCAATCTCAATTTATATGATTTTGATGCATATTAAGATTTAGATACATAATGACATATCTCTATATTTATATACACTAAATTAACAGGTATCACATTCATTTACAAATAGAAACTAGATGGTCTCTTACCTATTTTATATTCATTGTTCTCTTTACCAATCATTCAACTCAAATTATAATACTCTACAGTTCAAACATACTCTCTGCAATTCAAACATACTCTCTGCACTTCAAACATATTTGGACAACTAAATTATAAATTACAGCAAATTCAAAATCTCACTATTATAATAGTCATTTAACATATATTATTCTGCATAACAATCTTATTAAATGCTAGATTTCCAATAAGTTATATTAATAATGCGTTTAAAGTAATTCCCAACATTTCAGATTCACTTTATTATTGCAACATAAGCACACTCAATCAGAACAACAATCAAGCTCATGGTCAATTACTCAAATTAAAACAGTTCAATCTAACATGTTCATAAATCACAGTATTCAATGCAAACAGGACAAATCTCATATTCATTCAAACATGTAACATTTCACTCTCGGTAAAGGATAGCAATCTAGAAACGGTTCATCTACCTAGTTCCTAATCTATATTTTCTTATTCCTATTGAACTTAATTTAAGACTAATTTCCCTTACCTGTGATTGTTTAGATATTTCTTTTTTTATTTCCCAAATCTAGGTCAAGTTCCGGTTGTTCTATTTAGAAATTTTGCAGAAAAGTCACTTTGGTTTACTAAACCAAATTCATAAATTTGACACATCTAAATATGTTAAATCAGCTTATCTCATTCTTTTCAAGAAAAATTGATGGGTCGAGTAGTTCAAAATAGTTCTCTTACAAAATTTCACAATTGAAACAAGAATTCAATTCAGCTTAACTCAAACAAAATTCATCTCACACCCGTTAATTGCTTCATATAAGATTAATTTAGACTTGTTTTCATGAATTATTGGGTCACTAATTCAAAGTAAATTCTTCTCTAAAATTTCAATTAACCAACTCCAATTTACCACACCACTAAATCAACTCAAATCAAATTCATAGGTTTAATAAGGTTCTACTCAATCGAAAGTTATATCACCTTCCATTTCATACACATCAATAAGTACAATTTGATACAAATCCACCAATCCATCTAACTCTTACTCATTCTCAATAATTTTAACATACATTTCAATATAAGAATTGAGAAATTTCAACATAGTCAAATCACAAGTTCCACACCACTCTCAAATTTGCATATTTTCATATAATTTGGAACCAAATTCCTATCATTCAGAATTCAAGTACACTCAAATTACAATAAAGAAGCATACCACTACCACCATAACTACTAATTTACTAAGATTTAACCACAAAATGCCCAATAACCTAATTCAACCCAATTTTTGGGCATTCCAGCACATATTTAACCAACGTACTAGTTCAATATCCAGTTCTTATGCATCCAGTTATCAAACTTACATGCTTAGTTCTTAATATATTGCCTTATTATTCTAAGAAAATTTAACTAGAGCTAGCTTTCTTTACCTTGGGGTTCATAAAACAGTGCACTGTCGTCGTCTCTGAGCAAAGTTTCAAGTGTTTTAATTTGCATTGTGAACGTCTGATTATCAAATCAAATACATTATTATGAACCTAACCTAAAATAGAACTATATAGAAGTAAAAGAAAGCACATGCATGGAGGTCCCAAAACGTCCGAAACAGTCATCCAACTTAACCTTCTTTACAAAATAAAACACTGAAACTTATCCAACTGGAGATTCCAATCGGTTCAAAGTGTTATACTCTTCAAGAGCTTCCTAGTGGTATGTCTGAATCTTGAAAAAGATGAGAAATGAGCGAGAGATCTTAAAGAGAAAGAAGAGGATTTAGAAATGAAAACTTTAAAGAGATGATGAAACTGAATAATAAAAAATGAAATATTTAATTTTCTATTTATATATTTGAAAACTTAACTAAATAATTTTCACCATTTACCAAATTTAGTTTATACTTCTCACCTAACTACTCTTTATTAGGTCCTTACCATCTCCTTAAGTGCAAAATTTTCGTCCTAAAAAACTAGTCCTTATATTCCAAGTCACTTTGACTAAGTTGATATTCTAGCTGTAAGCTCCTTAGTTTTCTTATCAACAATTTGCACTGGTGTGGTTTCAAATGAAAGGTCTTCTCTAACTCCACTTCTTCAATTGCTAAGATATGAGTCGAGTTAGGCACATGGAAGACATTATGCAATAAATTTTCTCAACTAAAACACATGAAAGACATTATGCAGCTTTGTCAGTGGAGAAAGTAATGTTATCTCATAAGCAACTGGACTAATCCACCTCAGAATCTTATATAACCAAATAAATTTTACTTTTTAAACTGGTTTTGAGGATGAATTAAACCTAATTTTTTTAATGATTTTATCAAATAACAATTGTAGACATAAATGAGGAATAACATATTTGAGTTATTTGTTCGTGTACATATTATTCTGTATTTATATAAAGAAAGATTGAGGTATCTTTTTTTCATGTTTAGATTGAAAGTTCATTATTTAGAATGATTCATCTATGTTTCTAGAGTTTTTGTCTACTTAGTTTATAAAGTTCTAAGTAATTATATTTTATATGGAGAGGTCTTAGAGGTCATTTATGATGATAGGATAGGTCGAAGTGTATACTTATATCAGTGAAAAAGAAGTATGAACACTCTGTTTTTAGAAAATGAGGAAATTAAAAAAAAATATTAATAAGTAAAAAATAAAATTATTTAATTTTGTGAAAAAAAAAACTTAGATTTATTTAATTTTATAAAAATAAAAAATATTTTACTTAAATAAAATTTTAAACAAAATAATTAAAAAGTTTTAACAAATAATATATATAGGATTAAATTAATATATATATTTTTTTTATAAAATTGTGTCCATGAATATGATGTTTTATAAAAATTAAAAATATATTTTAATTTATTATATATATTTTTTATTTTTTTTAATGAAGACATAAAAATAATTTTAATTTTTTTGTTAATATTCTCTTATAAAATTATCCATATGAAATTTATATGTATAGGTAAACATACTTATAAAGTTATTATTCTTTTAAGAGAATTTTACAAATATATATTTTAAATATATTAACTTTATAAAAGTTATAACATCTAAAATATATTATACTAACATATATTTTTGTTAGAAAAGGTATAACAACTAAAGGCATTAAAAAGTTATAAATTATAAATTTAATGTTGATCCATGTCACGGAATATTTAGCTAGTAATAATTTAATTTGGAGTCATGTTTCCAACACGAGGATATTATTATAATAACGTTTAAGAGTTTAGGAACATGAGATTTTAAAACTTGAGAAAAAAAAAATGAATAATATTGAAAAATCGCTTTCTCTTACCACTTTTCTCCTAAAAGCACTTATAGAAACCATAACCTACCCATTTAAAGAAGAAGAAAAAAACCAATTAGAGAAATAGGAGGGGCAAAGCTAAATTTAATTTTCTCTCTTTTTTGTCCTTAAAATTTTTCCCTTTAAATAAATGTTGAAAACAGTTAAAAAGGTAATTTAGCAAAATATGATAAAAAACATTTTCCGAAAAACTTGTTTTTGAAAAATATTTTTTAAACAAACTAATATAAAAAAAAAATATTTTTAATTTTTCATTATTAATAACTTGAAAAATTCTTTGTACTAAACGTTTCCTGAAAGTAATTATTGCAGAAATTAATAAATTTAGCATACACTATGATTTATAATTGGATGATAATTTAAAATTAATTTATATTGTCAATAATCTTGATTTTCTCAAATAAAAAATTTATAAACAAAATTATCATTTGTTATAGTTTTCACTATAAAGAAACAGTACAAAGTTTATTTTCTAAGCCAGCTCTATTAATAAATAAGCATTTTTTGAAAGCTATATCAAACATGTAGTTTAAGCAATCGTGTAAGCAATTGCATTGTATATAACCTCAAATAAATTATGGAAAGTGAATTATTAACTTTAACTTTAATTTAAATGAATAAACAACTAGGTAAACCAATTTGAAAATAATACTATTCAAATTTTTAAACGGAGATTTTTTTTTTGTCATTAACTTATTTAAAACACATGGAAGAATATTAATATTTTTAAAATTAAAGCAAAAGAAAGTTTAAACTGACTAATGATATTGTGGACCATCTATGCAAATGTTCTATGTTTTATCGTTATAATTTTACATTAAATTTATCTTGTTATTATGTTTTTATCTTAAGGTTAGAATTTAAGGTAAATTAAAATTTTATTTTGTAAAAAAAAAAAAGTGATGCAGACAAATCCTAAATATATTTATTTTAATATTGTGTTGTAGCACAAAAAAATACGTGTATTGTTGGTAGTCTTTGTACCACAGTATTAAGAGGAATTTTGTAGTAGCTGGCTGAGCAAGCTTCTTCCACAGTGTCTTCGTACATGCAAATGCATACGAGTCTATCATTTTATTTTTCAATATTCATCCATTTTTATCCATAACAATATTAATAATAATATAATAATAATAATAATAATTTTTAAGCGATAAATCGCTAAATCCAAAACTAAAAAACCCCGCAAAACAATCCCACACTCACACCGCTTCCAAACCCCTGGCGCAACCTTATTCGCCCTCCGCTCCACGGTGGCGCCGTCGCTCTCCCTCTCTCCTCTGGGCGTTTCCCCACGCGCACGCGCGTACCCTTCACGCAAGCAGTAACCTACCCTTCTTGTCGCTTTTCACTTCCACATTCCACATGGGTTTCGTCCGTTAATTATTTTCATTAATTAGGGGTGTGTCTCTGACGCTCCTTTAAATCGGCGTGAGGTTCGGTAAACCGAGAAAACATCCCCAACGGTAGCCTCCAGACTCATCACAAACACTCACCCAATCAGATTCGTCCACGTGCGACCAAATGAAGATCGAGACTGAAAACCAGTGGGGTTCACATGAACCTCACCGCATCGTAACACCCCCTTCTCCTTTACCACCAGAATTAAATAAAGCTGCCTCTTCCCCATCGTGGTTCTTCTCTTCAATTCGCTTCGATCTTTCTTCTCCCAGCGCGTCTCCGAGAGATTTCTAGGGTTTTTTTTCAGTGAGATTGAATTGAATTTCCGCACGCAGAGAGAGACTAGGGTTTTTAATATTGTTATTTTTCTATTGGTGGTGACCGCGATGGGTCATTGCATTGGTTTCTGAATCAAATTCCACTTCGCAACTCCGAATCTCAGTTCCTTCAATGTGATGACTCCTGACGCCGCCGGTGAATGGCTCGATTTCGTTTCCGGCGCCTCCGATTCCTCGCCATCTTTCTCGTCGTCGTCGCTGTCTTCGCCAGTGGCGAATCCGAGTCGGAGCTTGAACTTTCGGTGACTGATTTGGATTGGAACCTCTTCCATCAGGACTACTCGCCGCCCGCTCCGCCGCCACCGCCACCGCATCCGCCGTCGGTGTCATGCGTTGACGATCTCGGCGGAGTCGGGACACTAGACACGGCGTGCAAGATCGTGAACGATGTGAACCTCACCCGCGACGTGTACATAGCAGGGAAGGGCAATTTTAACATCCTCCCTGGGGTGAGGTTCCACTGCGAGATTCCCGGGTGCATGGTAACCGTTAACGTCACTGGTAATTTTAGTTTAGGTAGCAACTCATCGATTGTGACAGGGGCTTTTGAGTTGGAGGCGGAGAATGCTGTTTTTGGGAACGAGTCGGTGGTGAACACGACGGGTATGGCGGGACAGCCTCCGCCGCAGACGAGCGGCACTCCGCAGGGGGTTGAGGGCGGTGGCGGGGGTCACGGCGGGAGGGGTGCCAGCTGTCTCGTCGACATGACGAAGCTTCCGGAGGACGTTTGGGGAGGGGATGCGTATTCCTGGGCCTCGTTGCAGAACCCTTACAGTTTTGGGAGCCGTGGAGGATCGACGACCGACGAGAGAGACTATGGTGGGTTAGGAGGGGGCCTTGTGAGGTTGACTCTTCATCAAATTGTTGAGATGAATGCAAGTGTTTTGGCTGATGGGGGTGATGGAGGGACAAAGGGTGGTGGTGGCTCTGGAGGCAGCATTTACATCAAGGCTTACAGAATGTAATTTTTTTGCCTATTTATTATTTATTTTCCTTTTTTGGCTAACATAAGCATATATTTATGTTCTCTGGTTATACTAGGGACATGAGTGATATGACTAGTTACTAGTTACCGTATTTGTTTCTTTGAAATCTTGTATCTGAGGTTCTTTGTAAACTGCATTTGAGATGTAGTTGTCTAAGTCTAATATCAGCATCACAATTAACGGTATGTGTTCAAAATACCAACTATAACTTATATTTTTATACGAAAGTACTGAAACTTAATACCAAAGTCAGCTGATGAGTGTGTATATATAAAATATAAATTATAAAATATACAGTAGAAAGATCTTTTCTCCATAATCCCTTATATTCCTTGATGTGTATTGCTGAATGCCAATAATGGAATGTTAATAATTAGTTTCGTGCTTGATTACAATTGAAATGCGATGTAATGATTATAGTTTTTATGCAGTTCTATTGATCTTTTTCTGTAAATGAGCAGGATTGGCAATGGGATTATAAGTGCTTGTGGAGGTAATGGTTTTGCTGGTGGTGGAGGTGGCAGGGTTTCAGTCGATGTTTTCAGCAGGCATGATGAGCCCAAAATATATGTGCACGGTGAGGTTTCTTAGTTTGTGCACTGGTTAGCTGTTTCCAAATATATTTTACACAAATCCTTCCCAGCAAATTGAGTACTCATATATGCTTAACCTCTTATAATAAATAAATATATAGGGTAACATTAATTTGGGGAACACTGATTACAGTTGCACGCCACTCCCTGTCATTGATTTGTTAATGGGTGATAAGGAAAATGTTTATTAATCAACGGTAACATTTTTCAGCATTTTGTAATAAAACTTAGGTTGCTCTCTAGAATCAAGTTTCACTTGAGATGGCAAATATGATTTGGTGATCTATTCTCTAGGCTATTCATCAACCTGGATCCTATTTTCTGGTAAACTATGGTAGGTAGGGTAAGAGGTCTTTAATTAGTTAAATGAGTATACCTTTGGCCTATAGCCAGTTGCTTGAAATTCTAATATGACTTTGTTGTTGTGTTAGCTTGTTGGGACTCCAAACTTATCATCAGTTACGCTGACTGCAGTGCACAATTGATTTCTTATTTCAGGTGGTAGAAGCCTTGGCTGTCCTGAAAATGCAGGTGCTGCTGGGACTCTTTATGATGCAGTCCCTCGAAGCCTTATAGTTGATAACTATAACATGACAACTGATACAGAGACACTTCTCTTGGAGTTTCCAAATCAACCCCTTTGGACTAATGTTTATGTTCGAAATAAGGCTAGGGCCACAGTTCCATTGCTTTGGAGTCGTGTACAGGTCTGTCAAATAAAGATCTATACATTAGTTGGATAATCTCGATGCTAATTTTCTGTTAATCAACTTCTTTTCTTCTCTTGTTTGCTTACACCTGTCGTTCTCTCCTCTCCTTTTGTTTAGCTTCTATTCTCAACTTTTTTATATAAATTTAGAAATTCGTTAGTAAACAGTTGTTTCTACTTCTACCCACTACCCAGTTTGCCCAGCTATGTACCTGAAAAATTCTGATATCCCTCTTTCATTCTGATATGGCCAGTTTCTACTTCTACCCACTAAACCCTTAATGATGCACAGGTTTTAGTATTTTATATTGTCCTGATTTTTCTTGCCAAAGTTGATTCCCTCAAGAAGCCAAGTGCTGAAAGCAACTCTTCAGTTGTAGATTTAGGTATATTTATTTAACTGCTCAAGTAAATTGAGTAACTCCCACTGACTATATTGTTGAAGATTAAAGCATTGAAGAACCAAAGACAACAACTTCTTGGTTTGTGTTTTTATATGCTGTTAATCTGTTTACTTGATACGTATTGCTTATATTGGCATGTTCAATTAATTGTTTGTCATTTAAATCCATATTTGTTGTTCCTCTTGGTCTTGACTTCTATTTTTTTCATAGTTCAGGAGGTTCCTTGATGTTAATGTGAATTATATATATATATATATATATATATATATATAGAGAGAGAGAGAGAGAGAGATAATATTTTAAATTCTAATGTATTTAGTGGGAATGATGTCTTGACTAGATCTACAACATCATAGGAAGTTGTCACCCTGTTCGTATTTTGGGTTGAATGCTTCTGTGAGGATGCCTCTGTCTCTTATTAATTTTTTATAAAAGATTTTCTATCTATATTTGCTTTCGTTTTTAATGAATTTTTTTTCTAAAAAAGTGACAAGTTTCCTCCAAGTCTTCCCTTCATATTGTGATCATTGTGCCCTTTTAATTTTTATCTGTTTTGAGGAAAAATGTTTGGTATGTGAAAGGCATCTATGGAACTGTCTTTTCTTTTTATATAGGTGCAAGGACAAATAAGTATATTGCAGGGTGGGGTGTTGAGCTTTGGTCTACGACACTATGCTTCATCAGAGTTTGAGTTATTAGCTGAAGAACTTTTGATGAGTGATTCTGTAATGAAGGTAGTTGGAATCTGAGTGTTTATTTAGCAGATCCTGTTTCTTGAGACATTACATTATTGACTCCTAGTTCCTGTATCTGTTGCATCTTTGAACTGTACTGTAGAACTAGTAAACATAATGAGCATATCATACATAGGCTGCACTAATTTCTTATTTTGCCAATAGTCAATGTTACAATGTCATTTGCTGATGTTTATTCTTAAAAGGTTTATGGAGCTCTACGCATGTCTGTAAAAATGTTCTTGATGTGGAACTCAAAAATGCTCATAGATGGCGGGGAAGATGTAACTGTGGCAACTTCTTTACTTGAGGCTAGTAACTTGATTGTTCTCAGGGTATTGAACCACTCCTTGACTGAGCAATATTATTGTATTTATTATCTTCACATTTGACTTACTGGGTTTCATTAACAGGGGGCTTCTGTGATACATTCTAATGCAAACCTTGGAGTTCATGGACAAGGTCTACTTAATTTATCGGGACCGGGAGATTGGATCGAAGCACAGCGTTTAGTTTTATCCCTATTTTATAGTATTCATGTAAGAAGTTGCTTTATTTTCCCCACCAATCTTTGTGATTTTTTATAGTCTTTTAAATAAACACTTGATTTCCCCCATCTGATTTGTCTAGAGTTATGAATTAGGAGATCTCATTACTTTTTCATTAGTCTAACACTTTTTTGACTAATCTTTTCAAATTAATTCATAATGTTTCTTATATTTTTTATTTTTACTGGCTAACTGTAGGGCATTTTTCTGTAGATTAGTAGTTAGTTTTGTGCTAATTTGTTCATTTTATTTATTTGTTTAGAAAACATTGTAAGTACATCCTAGTACTTTCTAATTGTTAAATACCTTTTGATTATTATCAGTAAAATAGAATGATATACAACGAATGTTTTCCTTTGGGTCACAATGAAAACTGAAACCGTCTGACAAAAATATCACAATGACTACTTTCCATGGATAGTGCCTCTCTTTATACCATGTCAGGATCTTGGGCTTTATTTGGGGTGTTCTTTTGGTGGTTTAGTTGCACTCTTCCTATGTTTTTGGCTCTCCTAGAAATTTGGGTCTGATTCTTGTTAGTCCATCTTTTCAAATGATCATTGTGGTAACTTGGTTATTTTTGAACATTAACCAACGGTAATAATGCTGTATGTGCTTGTGTTTTGGTTGACCATTATTTCATCTTACCTCTACAACTTGAGTTTGTTTTCGACATTTTGTATAGGTTGGGCCTGGATCTGTCTTGCGTGGTCCATTGGAGAATGCAACAACTGATAATGTGTATGTTTGGATGTTGTCAAAATATTATTAGTTGATTTCTCATTCTATGCTTTTTGTTTGTAATTCTGCTAAATTTCCATACTTTTATAATTGACAGTACTCGTAAGCTTTACTGTGACAATAAAGATTGCCCCTATGAATTAATTCATCCCCCTGAAGATTGCAATGTGAACTCTTCCTTGTCTTTCACACTTCAGGTACACTCTGTGAAGTATTGATGGTGTAAAATTTGTTTGTGCTATAATATATCTACAGTTGAAACTTGAAAAGTCTGTATGTTGTGTTTGTAGATCTGCAGAGTCGAGGACATCCTTGTTGAAGGCCTTATAGAAGGTTCTGTTGTTCATTTCCACCGGGCAAGGACCATAAGTGTTGAATCTTCTGGAATAATATCTGCCTCTGGAATGGGTATGCTTCTTTGTTGTCTGTGAAATTGTTGTCACTTTTGAATTCAAGCAGCAGCATTTCCTATATTGATTGTGTAAAAAAAAAATTGCAGGCTGTACTAGTGGTCTGGGCCGGGGAAATATTCTAAGTAATGGTATTGGAAGTGGCGGTGGACATGGTGGTAATGGTGGGGATGCTTGGTATAATGATAATCATGTTGAAGGTGGGAGTTCATATGGAGATGCAAACCTGCCCTGTGAACTTGGTAGTGGAAGTGGAAGTGGAAGTGGAAGTGGCAACTCTACTTATATCACAGCTGGGGGTGGAATCATAGGTAAGCCAAAGTTTTATGTTTGGGCCAGTTAATGTTTCTTTATGAATAATGGAAGATGGTGATCGCCACTAGATTTCTTCTTTAATTCGTATTTCTTGTGTTGTATTATCTGTTAAATAGTTGTTGGATCGTTAGAACATCCTTTGTCGAGTTTGTCCATTCAAGGTTCTGTAAAAGCTGATGGAGAGAATTTTGAACCGGTAATCAGAAACGAAGGATTGGCAAGATTTGACAATTTTACTGGAGGTCCTGGGGGTGGATCTGGTGGCACTATACTACTGTTTCTCCATACACTTACCATTGGGCAATCAGCTGCGCTTTCTAGTATGGGGGGATATAGCAGTTCTAATGGAAGTGGTGGTGGGGGTGGTGGAAGAATTCATTTTCATTGGTCTGACATTCCCACTGGTGATGTTTATCAGCCAATTGCTAGTGTGGAAGGTGACATTCAGACCAGGTATTTCTATTCCATGTTTTTGCTGCAACTCTTCAATATTAATTTTATTCTGATTTTGCATAATATTTTTTAGTCTGTAGTCTGTTTCTTTTTCTTCAGTTTACATAGCTGCATTTTTAACCAAAATTAACTTGTCCCGTGTCTGATGTTATCTTTGCTATTTTTTAAATAGCTCTAATTTCCATTGATGCTAGTTTTGTTCCATTTTTTTAATTTTATATCTATCCTTTCTCTGTTTCTCCGAAGGAGTATATTTTTATAATCTTTCCTTCTCTGTCATCATGGTAACAGCTTCTTAGAGAGGCATCGTTGCAGAAAATAATATTATGAGAAGGCAGTTAACTATGCTTTTTGTTTCTGTTTGAAAATGAAGTATGATTAAAGAGATAAGTTCATCTGGAACAAGGATAAGGCATCCTCCGGAGGTGGAAAAAGTTTTAAAATAAGGGGCAAAAATATATGAAGGAAACTTGGATAGCAGCACAGCTGCTCAATACCTTGCATAACCCTTCCCAAATTATTTAAAAACACCCTTAAAGATTTGTGCACTGTGCTGCATCTAGATGTACCTCATAATAGCCAATTAGCACTTTTGACCTTTCTACTGTTGTCAAAACCCTTTAAATTGGACTCTAAAAGACTGCTATAGCATAGAAGGACACTCCCATTGGTCATCACTCATTTCAGATCCCGAAATGTTTGAGGTCTGTGTATCTGTAACAAACTTTTTCTTTTAATCCTTTTAGGTCAATGTATTTCTTTTTGTGAGTATGGGGGTTGTAATTAGAAGATAACTTTTAGGATAGTGTAAAGATTTTTTACAATCATTCAATCATGAATTATCATCTATGATTAGATTGTTTACTTGTGTGATAATTACTTTGAAAGTCATATCTAGGATGATTTTTAATAATTGTCAATTTAAAAATTTTGACAGTGAGTGTATAAGTCCTTTTCCCAAAATAATATTAGCTATTATATGCTAAATGGTAATGATTCCCCTCATTAGGACACGTGACATGATTCTCTGGGGATTGGAAGGGAACTATGTTCAGCTCCAGGGAGTGTGACTGTAGTCCTTAACTTCTGAAAACTTAAAATCTCCTCTTTTTTGTTTGAATTTATGAAATTTTTTTCCATTGAAGTTTTCCATTGTTGCTCTCAATTTCATTTCAGTTTCTGCCCTTGCTGTATGTTATAATGGAAATTTCAGAACTTTATAATTTTATCTGATTATGATAGGGGAGGAAAGGGTAAGGGCCAGGGTGGCTCTGGAGCAAATGGGACAATAACTGGGAAGGATTGCCCCAAAGGGTTGTATGGTACCTTTTGTGAGGTATATTTTCTTTCCACCTGCCCTTAATTGTTACATTTCTATATTTATGTGCTCTAGCTATCCTTTTGATTATGGGTTTCCGTATTTATTGAATGTGTGACCTTATAATGCATTTCTGTATACCAGTAGTTAGTTTAGACGTGTCACTTTTAACAGTTGAATGTATGTGGAGGGCTAGTAGTTTTAGCATAAGGGTCATCATCACCATTTAGGTTATGCATTATTTTTTTTTCAGCCTCAATATGGTTTTTGTTTATGATTCTGGCATGTTGATTACAGTTCTTACAGTGATGTAGCTGTATATCGAAGGATAGTTTTACTTCAAACTTTGGGGGGATTATACTTGAAAGCATATTATTAATGTGCTAAGTTGTAGTAGACATGAAAGCAACATCTAATGGTTAAACGTGTGTGGAGGATAAGTGAGCGGCACTTGTTGCTGTTAGGTTCTATGATGTTTTATACTGTAACCTCAATATGAGGGTGCTGGGTTGACAAGAGTATGGTCCTTTGGGTACATTTCTGGCAATGATACACTGATAAATCTAAAGGGAAGCTGACCTTCATTTGGAGGACTGATAGTGAATATTAATGAAAATATGGTGAGGAGTGCTGGTGAGCCATTTGACTGCACCTAGACTGACCACTGCTTTGACATTACTGGATTAGAGGGTTACTCAAATTAGTAGGAGCTTTGTTTACCCTTTTTTTCTCATGTTCTATTGCTACTTTCTTGTTTTTCGTTTTTTTATGACTTAACTGATGCTTGTACTTCCAAAATTTCTACTCATAGGCTTTTATATTTCTTGCTTGCCTCCAGGAATGTCCTGCTGGGACTTACAAAAATGCTACTGGATCTGATAAATCACTTTGTCGCCATTGTCCTGTTAATGAACTTCCTCATCGTGCTGTTTATATTTCAGTCCGAGGTAGATTTTATAATTTAATGGATGATTACATAACAGGCATTCATGGGATTTTATTCTCTTTTAGTTTGAAGCCCTTATGTGGAAGTTGAATGATTTGTATACCTGTCTGTCATTTTTTTATCTCTTTATTCTTGGTGATAAATGGTATAATGTGACCCGTCTTTCTTGATAGTATTTATTTTCTAAAAAGTAGCCATTTTATTTTAATCTCTGGTGCATAAATGTGTAATTTGCCATCTTGTCCTTTTACGCAGGTGGTATTACTGAAACCCCTTGCCCTTACCAATGTGTTTCAGACAGATATCATATGCCTGACTGTTATACAGCTCTTGAAGAGTTAATTTATACATTTGGTGGGCCTTGGTTATTTGGTCTTTTTCTTACGGGTCTCTTGATCTTGTTGGCACTGGTGCTCAGTGTTGCAAGAATGAAATTTGTTGGGGTTGATGAATTACCAGGCCCAGCACCCACCCAACATGGTTCTCAAATAGATCACTCCTTCCCTTTCCTTGAGTCACTAAATGAGGTTTTTTTTTCAAACCATGTGGTTCCTTTTCTAGTTTCCTTGTTCTGACATTTTTGTGAATTTATTAGCTTGCCTGTTAACAGTATAGCTATTTTGTTTTTATTTTCAAGATTTTTTATTGTTGGCATGATGAAAATGACATGTTGCATAGGTGATGGAGACAAACAGAGTTGAGGAGTCCCAGAGTCATGTTCACAGAATGTACTTTATGGGACCTAATACTTTCAGTGAACCCTGGCATTTGCCGCATACCGCTTCAGAGCAGATAAAGGATGTCGTGTAAGCAAAACATTCTTCTGTTAGATCATTATAGATCTCATGGTTGAGATTTCAGGATTTCGGTTTTTTTCATTTGTAAATTATGTTATTTGGTTATGATATTGAGATACCTTCCAACACTTGACATGGCAGTTATGAGAGTGAATTCAATACATTTGTGGATGAGATTAATGCTATAGCTGCTTATCAATGGTGGGAGGGAGCAATATATACCGTTCTTGCTGTTCTTGCGTACCCGCTTGCATGGTCCTGGCAACAGTGGCGCAGAAGATTGAAGTTGCAACGTTTACGTGAGTTTGTTCGATCAGAGTACGATCATGCTTGCCTTCGATCTTGCCGATCACGAGCCCTATATGAAGGCATCAAGGTTTGACTTGTTCATATACTTGTGAAGAGTGAAATATTTGATATTCAATTGATTTGCTACTGAATTGTGTTGGTTTAGGTTCATGTCTTGATCTTGTTCTAATTTGAATTCATTTGATCCAATGTAACTGTTGAGTTCATTAAATATGTATAACTTAATACATTCTAAATGATCAGTTTGTTTTTGTTTCAATTTCATACATGGTTAGTTGTATTTCTATAGTCAATAATCAGCAGTGATATGTCATCAGCTGTCTTTTTATTGCATTACTGTTGATTGTATCATTATCACTTTTTTTTTTCGGAGATGGACAGGTTACACATGAGATCATTTATGCAAAAGCATATGGCATGTTGATATGCTGGTGGGAGATGGAAATTTCTTGATAATTTTCCTTTCCTGCCTAATGTCAGGGTCATGTAATCTTAAATGAAAGAGTTGTTTCTTTTTATTTTTAAGATAGCTTATCTCCGTTTAGGTTTTGTGATTCTCCTTTGTTCCACTGTCTGGAAATCAATTAAGAAATGCAACAGAACAGGTTTAATCATTTAATGATGTCTCATAATGGTAATTCACCTATAAATTAATATAGGTAAATGCAACTTCTGACTTGATGCTAGCATATGTGGACTTCTTTCTTGGTGGGGATGAAAAGAGGATAGACCTTCCTCCTCGATTACATGAAAGGTTCCCAATGTCATTACCTTTTGGAGGTGATGGAAGTTATATGGCTCCATTCTCCCTTCACAATGATAATATACTTACCAGCCTCATGAGTCAGGTTTGTTTACTTATTTTGGGGAACTCTAGTTTATGCACAGATGCACTTAAGACATGCTTTACTTTTTGTTCCATTCTTATAGAATTTAATTACATGCATACTTTTAATGATGTTTGCAGTCAGTGCAACCTACAACCTGGTATAGATTGGTTGCTGGACTGAATTCACAACTAAGATTGGTTCGCCGTGGACGACTACGAGTAACATTTCGACCTGTCCTCAGATGGCTCGAGACTCATGCCAATCCTGCATTGAGTGTCCATGGTGTGCGGGTTGACCTTGCCTGGTTTCAGGCTACAAGTAGTGGCTATTGCCACTATGGGCTTATGGTATATGCTCTTGAGAATGGTTATCCAGCCAACGAAGGAAGTGCCGATGGAGCTTTAAGAACCGAGGAAAGATCAAGGTAAATCCTGTATACATGTGGTGTATTACCATGTTGTCAAATCATCTTCATACGAGATTAAAAGATGATGTTCCAATTATGTTTTAGAGGAATGTGGTATATTTTTTATGGTATGATACTTGATACTCTTTATGTGTTTGTTTATATAATTTTTGGTTTCCAGGATCCAGAGTGTTAAAAAGGAACATCCTTTGGGGTTTGCAAGAAGCAGAGCTCATGTAAGCCCTGGTGGAAGAACTGAGGACAATTATATGAGGCGACAAATGCATGGAGCTGCTTTAGATGTAAACAATTTGCAGATGCTTGACGAGAAGAGAGATATCTTTTATCTTCTCTCTTTCATACTTCAGAATACAAAACCTGTTGGGCATCAGGTATTTCTAGTATGCAGTTTTTATTGATTTGGTTGACAAAATTGCTAATTCTTGTGGTTGCCTCATTTGATAACTGATTTCTTTATTTTTCGTTATGTGATGAATGCAGGATCTTGTTGGTTTAGTAATCTCGATGTTGCTTCTAGGAGATTTTAGTTTAGTATTACTTACTCTGCTTCAGTTGTATTCAATTTCTATGGTGGATGTCTTCTTTGTGTTGTTTATATTACCTTTCGGCATTCTTCTCCCATTTCCTGTCGGAATTAATGCTCTCTTTAGTCATGGACCAAGGCGTTCTGCAGGCCTTGCACGTCTTTATGCTCTGTGGAATCTTACATCCTTCATAAATGTTGTGAGTAATCTATCGAATTTCAGCTGGTTGGGGACATTTGATCCTTTAATTTATTATTACTTTGTCGGGCCAATGGGCCATGCCATTTATCACTGTTTTTAATTCGGATCTTGTGTTTGTAACTAGGTTGTTGCATTTCTTTGTGGATATATACATTACAACTCTCAATCGTCTTCCAGTAAAAGACACCCTAGCATTCAGCCATGGAGTATCATGTAAGGGTCTTGTTTAACTTTGGTTAAGAGCCTGCTTATTTGAGAAAATCTTACTCTGTCTGGGGATGCTTGCATGCAGGGACGAAAGTGAATGGTGGATTTTCCCTGCTGGATTGGTTTTGTGTAAATTATTCCAGTCTCAACTCATTAATTGGCATGTTGCCAATCTGGAAATTCAAGACCGGTCCTTGTATAGTAACGATTTTGAGCTGTTCTGGCAGTCATGATGGTATGTTCACACCATATAATTCAGCATTAACTTTTTACCCCTTGTCCCTCTCTCGATCGATTCATCACATGCTCTCAGTACGGTAATCTAGAATAGATCAAAGATTGATTGACATAGAGATGGTAGTAGTATTTTGGATAACTCGAAGTGGGGAGAAATAGAACTATAGAAATCTAAAGTAGAAGTTGTAGAGGCATTCATTACTGTAACACCTAATGTTCAATAGTTCTTTTATAAAAAATTAAATCATTTTCACCATCATTTTTCCTACTGTGTAAATATGAAGCAACTAAGCACATTTTAGAATATGTTGTAGTTGTTGCCTATCCTTTTAATTATGATCAATTCGCCAACGGCTTCAAGTTGAGTAAAATCGGCAGAGAATTTGGGTTTCTTGGGATAAGAAATGTGCCTGAAGCGTTATATTTCCCTCTTAAAGAACTTGTATTTTTATGGTGTCCAATTAGTAATTGTTTGTTCGTGAAATAGGTTTGTACCTTGTTGCCATCAGACTAGGTAAAATCCTATTCCAAATAATCTTTTTTGAAATTATTAAAGATAGTTGGCAGACTTTGGAATTTGTGCTGGTTATTAGGCTAAACTGTTTGCAGTCTCAATTATTAAAAACTCTAATTAAGTCTCTAAGTATTTAAATGGTTAAATTACTTATTTGCTCTCTATATTATCATATAATTTTATCTATGTTACTAAAATCTTCAATTAAGTTTTTAAATTTTTAAATTTATATTGGAGTTTTAATAATATAAGAACCAAATATAAATTGTATAAATATAGGTATCAAATAAGTAATTAAGCCTTTATTCTTTTTCATGTAAATCATAATTCTTCCTTCCTTCAATGGTTTATAAGACTTAATAAATCACATTAATTAGCACGCTAAAATATTGAAGTTATAATATTTTAATATGAATAGTAGAATTAGGAATTTTGGATCTCGTGTCAATTACTATATATATTCTAAAATACTCATCAATTAGAGTTTATTTTTGCACAAGTTTTAAGTTCAGTAATTTTAATTTCTTGCAAAATATTACTTTTCGGTTCTTATATATGATTTTTTATGTAATATACTTATAGTCTTGAAGTAAATTGTGAAAAAAAAAATTGAAAATAAAATGAAACTTACTTTTTTTGTGATTTAAGAAAAAACTCTTAAAAATGTGATACACTGTTAATATTTTTATTGATAAGCATTTAAAAGTAACTTATTCTTTACTTCATTTTAAGATTAAAAAAAAAATAGTTTAGTTGCGTATAAAGGTAATGTAAATATTTTAATAAACAATGTTATATAATTTTTTTTTAAGTCTTTGATCTCTGTATTTATATAGCTTATTCAATTTGGTTCTATATTTATAAAATTTATTCAATTTAGTCCTTATATTAAAATTGTCATTCATAATTTAGTATTAATTCGATCCCTTCTATCAAATTGTTTGGTAATATAATCTGTTAATTGATGGAACAGATAAAATAAATGGTAATTTAAATTTTTTTTAATAATATAGGAATAAAATTGAATAAATTATATAAATATATAGACCAAATAAGTAATTTAGTCTTTTTAAATTAGTATTAATTTGATTTTTTTTTTAAATTGACACAAATGAAGCTATCAATGAATATAATCTTTTATATAAAAGGAGACATGTGGCATTACCTTAATTTAACTAAATTACTTATTTATAGATGATATATCATAGTGCAAAAGCATTTGAATACTAAAATTTAAAAATTAAATCCTGGTAAAGCAATATTAAATTGTTTTGGTTACATTATTTCTTTTGTCCTTGTATTTAATATAATTTGATCATTGTATTACTAAAAGTTCTAATTTGGTCTCTCAATTTTAAATTAAGATTATATCGATATTTGTATAAAAGACAGGAACTAAAGTTATGCAAAGATTAAGATATTTAATTGCGATTTCGAATAATAAAAAGATCAAATAAATTATATAACCACAGGACTAAATTGAATAAATGGACTATACGCTAATGATTACGGATAAGTTAATCCGAAATACTTAATACTAATCCTAATATGATCAGTAATTGTTCAATATAATGTTTGGACAAATTTTTAAGTTTGAAACTCTCTGGTTTTCTATATTTTTTTTTCTGAATAACTTTTTATTTATTTATTTATTTATTTATTTATAATTTGTAAATTTTAAAATTATATCATCTTTTATCAATTATATCCTTAGTAATTAATATTTTATTATAGAAAAAAAAATTAGTTAAAGAGAATACTAAAAAATGAGAATATTATTAAAAACACTAATAAATTAATTATAAATTATAAATTATGAAAACTAATATTTTTATTGATTTGTTTAATCAAATCTAGAAATTGAGAAAGTATTACCTTTACGTCGTTTGGCATCAATGATTTACTAATAATTAAGCATTAAACTGAAAGCACATACTTTTAATGTATACATTAATGTCAAATCTATAGAAACTACAGAAACTCTATACATTAATGTTAGATTTGTATTCGTCATCTCTGAAGTTAAGACAGACAGACGACAAGGTATTATCTACAGCCATCATGATGAAAAAATTAAACAAATAAAACCTTATTTACATTTTTTTATCACTAAAATGAGATTTACAAGTTGAAAATACATATGATTACATCTTCAAGATATACTGTGAAGCTTCTGCACTAAACAAGTCGTCGCACGAGCACGAAGTCAATCTCCCTCTGCATCTCCTTCATGTGCTATCAAATTGCTTCTTTCTGCATCGTTAGTGGTGCATTGATGCAACTGGGGAGAAGCAAAGAGATTCTTCTGAATGTCGTCGGAGGGAAGTGAATTCACAAAATTAGTGGTATTGCCGCTAGGCACTGTTGTGACATGGGGAGAATCAACGTCAATTCCTCCCGCAGAATTTGGTCCGTTTTTACCGCTACCTATAACCAGCAAGCATTATTAGATATAATCCTTTCTTTCTAAATAAAACCAAGTAATCAATGAGGAGAACAAATAACCTGGAAGACTAGGGGCAGGAGATGTGTTTGACAACGCAGGTGATGTACCACTTCCTCTTTTCATCTTTGACTGCAAAGCAGAACTTGCCGTAAGATTAATGGTCAGCATATAAAAGGAAGAAACATTACTCATTCTCAATTTTAACTAGGCAACAAAAACTGTACAGATTTTGCAATATCTATTAGTCCCTTACGTACAGAACTACTCCTAACTTGTAGTTCACAGTTCAATCGTCATGTGATGATTTGAAAAGCTAAGTCAAATGAGAAAGATTTGAAAATCAATCACCCTTCTCAAACATGAGGGGGTTTGTTTTTGTTAAAAGCTGTTCTGGTACGGGAAAGCAATGAACTTTAGTAAGCATTTACCATACCTTCGAAATTTCTTCACAATGCTTTACAACAACTGAGATACTTGCACATCGTCCATGCGATAGGACGTAGGCCCACAAGAGAAGCTTCCTTGGTATGCTTAGATCAAGTGCTTCAACCCCAGCTGTACTTGGGTTGAATGATGTCTGTGTTACTAATTGAGATGGAATCAAATAAAAGTTGAGTCCGGAGGTAAGCACTACCGAAGAACTTTCCCGATAAAAATTATAGCATGCTCTGAGCAAAGTGTTTGCAGTTTCCAAATTCTCATCAGAAGCTTTGTTGATAATAATATTTTTTATTTTTGCTAAAGTAGAGCTCCATCTTGTTTCAATCTTTTCCAAATGAGTTGGATCTCCAAAAGCCGTACTCCATAAATCATTTGGCTGCAAATCAATGCAGAGCAACTGGCTATTATCCATCCCACAGTCAGTCAAATTAAGGACCTGAATCCCATTCGAGAATCCAAATGATAATGGAGTTATTTGTGCCAAATTATATACAAGAGATCGACACCAAGCGACAGAAGCATGCCTGCCAACTTCTGCAGAATTACTGTCCGAGAACTTTGGATTCTTAGAACGCTTCCGAATCTTCTCATTAATTGCTTCAAGAGTTTCCAGTTTTGCATTTTTCTCTAATAATACAATATAGTCATGTAGATATCTACAAAGATTTGAGGAACTAAATTAGTTAATACAATTGAAAAACAGATGGCAACCACATTGTATTATAATTTTCCAAACGAAAGAAGCTCTCAGTGAATATAATTTGTTCAGAAATGTCATGTAATATTTTAAATCTTCTTACCCATATATGATACTCTCAGACATATCTGACCCTTCAATTTCAGTCAAGCTGCATATTTCTGGCCATAGGCTCCCTTGTTCCATGAACAAAGCAAACATTCTCTCCAGCACATTGTCAGAACTGCTCACTGAACCAGAGGCAGTAGTCTGAGAATGGCAGATAGTTGAAATCAGAGCCTTTAGATACCTTCCAATAGCCACTGGTATAAGATCTTCAATGCATAATGAAAACTGCGTTTGTTGTGGAAATGAAAGACAAACAAATAATGTTACAATACCATCAAACCAGATAGGCAAAAATAGCAGAAGAAACGATGCAGGTCATAGTTGAAGGTTGACTAATAACATATAACATTACTGGATTCTAGACACAATAGAAATGTTTTAGTCTTGTTTTTTATTAGGCAAGGAGAGGGGTGGTGCACAGGACACATACATAAAACACAAATAGTCAAGCCTCAAGGCTGTTTAAGAAAAATATTTGAAGGATGGAGAGGAAGAAGCAAAAAAAATGTATATTTAGTGCAATTCATTCTATTATTGTTGACGATTACACTAGAATTAATTGGCAAGGGGTACTTCCAAGTTTTTATTAGAGGTAAAATTTATCCACTTAAGTTTGAATTCACTGGTTAATTATAAAAGAAATAAAAATTGTAAAGAGAAAGGGGGATAGGGAATCCACCCGAATCAAAGTACAAAACAGAAAAGAAAGAAAATGAATCAAACTCTTGGATTAGAGTTTTTCCCCCCTGATAAATCTGATGGTAAATTCTTCAATTCAGGACCAGATTTTGCTCTGGTCGCGAAGGGGGCTTCCTTCCCTAGTGCCCATATAAACTGTAAATCCATATCTTTGCAGTAAATTCTCATAACCTAGTTTAACTAAACCAATCTTAGTCTTTCTATGTAAAAGAAAAGGCAAATCATCAAACAATTCGCATTAATCAAGTGCAATAAATAGTAATAAACAAAGTGGTTCCATGAGAACAAATGAAGTATAGCAGTTATCATTTACTGACGTGTAGTTTAAGCAGTAAATCAGGAGAATTTACCCGTTTATCTGCCCGAAGTGCAGCATATGAACGTTCAAGAATACACCTATCTCCAGTTTCCTCCAATAGTTTGAGATAAAATAGCAAATACTTTCGAATGCAAGTAATAAATTTTCGAGAACTTTCTGGTAAGTTAACCTCAAGGGCTTTTTTGTTCCCGGCAGAACCTGGTGTCTTGCGCCTGATATTAAATGCAAAAATAGGTTAGTCCTAGGTTGGATACTTATAGCTGTTACTTCATTTTCACAAGGGAATCCCTCAAGTTACTACACAAGGCATTTGGGTAAAATTTCTTTTCATTGAGATAGAAAGAAAAGATTCCACGAGACTATATCTTTCAAATCTTCAAAGTTTTTGTTAACATTACCACTAAATAACATTACCAAAGTATTAGCCATGCATTCTTAAAAATTGCCAAATCAATTGAGAAATGACATCTCATTAATCAAATTAACAAAAACTTAAAAATGAAAGGATAAGAACAATCATACCTTCCTTTTTTTACCATGCTATCAATTTCCCACATATTTATTGTAAATGATGAGCGTGAAGATTTGAAGCAGAATGATAGATGATCTTTTGCCCTCTCTATATCACCACTCTCACCTCTTTTGTACAGCCCTTGAGCCAGCATGTATCTGGCCTTATGGAAATGTTTGAGATCCCCCTCTACACATGTTTCAAGAGCAGAAAGGCAATCGTTGTAAAGCATAGACCATACAGTATCCAATTTGAGCAACTCTTCATGGTTTGTTTCCACAAAATTGGCATGAATGCATCTCTCCTTCGTATTTATTAATGAGCTATCCATACCACTAAGGATACTTGTGACAGCTTCTTTTACAGATGGATTAAAGGAGTCTGCTGAGAGAACCTGTTGAGGACCAAACAATAGAAAAAATATACATATCTAATCAATTAAAAAATTAAAGGTTAACCTTTGAATTAATTAACTGCAACTGTAAAGGACAGAAAAACAAGATATGACAGTGCAATCAGAATAAATGGACAATGTCAAAGACAAATAAACAAAGTGATACCAATATAGAATTTAGTGATCAGAAAAGGGAGGGAAAACCTTCAAAATCTCCAAATTCTGCTTTCCATGCTTAAATAATAATTTCAAGCGTGAGGCGTGCATCCTATAGACAGGATCAACAGCAGATGTGTTTAAAGCAATAGCTTTATTGTAATATGATATTGCAATTTCATGTGAATATCCAAGTTTTTCGCTGAGTTTACCCAAGTAAAAGGCATGCAACCAATCTTGCCTGAACAAAGAATCAAGCAGTTCATAAATATTATATTTAAAGCTAGAAAAAAGCAGAAAATCAGAATATACAAGGAAAAAGGATATACTTAAGTGTGAAGGCTTTCTTAAAATGTTTCATTGAGTTCTCACAAAACATCATCCACGCTGCATCCTTTAAGGGTAAAACAGATCTCTGATCATAAAATGGGACTACATTTTGAAGACTGTCATAGTATACCAATGCCAATAACTCATGTATCTCACACTGGAAATACAACAAAAGCAAGAAAAAAGTTAAATATATACATAACCAATACTATTACCAAGGCAATAGTGATATATCTTAAATTCTTCTGAGAGTGTATGCATTCAAGTAAATTTTGTAAGCATATATAAGTATAGTTACAAATCCATAACATAAAAGTTGAAGATTAAAAGCATGATACAGATTATACTGCAAAATTTTATTAGTCTTAAAAAATATTATCAGGCATTTAACATGACCAAGTAGCTAATGTAAACTGCAAATGGCACTGTAAATGCAGATAACATTTGCAGGGAACTTTTGTGGGTATAAACACTGCTTTTCTAGTTGAATTCCCATTTTGATTGAATTTAACTAAGATAAACCAGATGGTATAAATAAAAAGAAATTTTAAAAGGAGTAAATATTTAAATAGAGGTAAACCTGCTGAGCAGGTGTCTTTGCCAAGGCTAAACTCATTAGTAGGCAGCGTCTACTCCTCCTTCGGCTTGTTTCCACTCTCGCAGATAAAGTAGCATTCTTCCTCCACCCTACTACATTAACATGCTTGCTACCATCATTTAGCAACAAATCTACTTCCTGGTTCGGTACAACAAAGGAACATTTATAAAACTATAAGGCAACATATTTAGAAATTAAGACAATAATGTTTATCAGTAAATTCACCGCATTGAGGGATTCAGGGTTTAACAAGCCAAATTACTTCTCTAACTTACCTCATCATAAATATTTCCAAGTCTCTGCCAGCTTTCAAAGCGCAGAGGATTGTAGATGAGATCATATTTGAAGAGCTTTGCATTTTGTTGAACAAATTCTTCCCCTTCCTTGGTCAGCACAAATCCAGGCCACTTATCTGTTGCGCTCATTTCCTCAGACAGAGCCAAGAAATAATACAAGTTACAGTAGACGTCCAAATATGGTTCAGACCTGAAAGTCAAATACACTTCAGGATAATCTTAAGAAGATAAAAACAAGGAATACCATGGATGTATTGTAGCCAATAAATTTAAATCACAAAAGGTATTTAAATAAAATAAATTAAAAAAGAAGCATCACTGTACAATGTATACCTCCTCAATAATGTTGCATTATACTGAACAAGGCCACCCACATCAGGAAACATTCTGTTAGTAATAGATTCAAGAAATCCATCAGAAACAGCCTCCTCTGAGAGCTTTTCTTCGCATAGATTAGGATCATCTAGGAACTTATCTATAGGGTTTCCTTCCAAGAGGTCCTCTGGTGGCTGCAGAAAATGCTTCCTGATAGCTCTTAAAACTCTACGAAGTTTGACCAGTCCCGTCCTCTAATACATAATTTTAAAGCAAAAAAAATGACAAATGAAATTTTCTGTAAAATATTCCATAGACAAGCAGTACTACAAGTGATGGATTTAGAAAACTCACAGAAGATGCCTTTGCATAGGGAAGAACATACTTGAAAACATCAGCACATTGTTCTTTGGTTTGATAGTCTCCTCGACTTGTATTTTTGTGCATCACTAGATCATCCTCATACGATGAATCAGATCTTAAATGTAGTCCATATAAACAAAAAAAGCACTGGTCTAAGGCACAGTCTATTTTAGACTCAAGTTCCTCCCGTTCATCTTCAGAAAGTTCATTTTCACATTCAATCAATTGATTCCTTGAATTTTCACCCTTAATTAGCTTACTGTCAGTGCCAGCACCTCCATGATTTGCACATTCTACTTCCTTGCTGTCTTTGTCACTGTCTGTATAATGAACCCTGCGCGATGAAATATCTTTGGATATTATTCCTTCAGAAACATCCTTTTTAACTGAATTAATTTCATCAATTTTGGTGCCTAATGCATCTGATTTTGATTCTTCGACAGACACATTGACAAGACTGTTTCTGGACACTTCTTCACATTGCATTGATTCTTTATGGTTAACGCTGGATTTAAGCTTCATATCCAAGGCCAAAAGATGCTTTATTGCAAATCTAAGAAATGTTCCTTCTTCACCTTTTCCACCTTCACCCAAACAGCAAAGCCCATATTCAGCAAGCAAGTCATGTGTTGCAACAATTAAATCAACCTGAGTTAAGAATGCAGAAAAGAATAGTAGAGGTTTTCAATTAAAAAAAGGGACCACTAAAACAACCAAATCACTTAAAAGTACAATTCTTTCAAGAAGGAGATAGCTAACTTGAGTTTTGATAGGTGTGGTTGGGTTAAGATGCTGGAGTTTGCAGAAAACAATGACTGCATCAACAAAACAGCAGCTTTCAGCTTGATCAGAAAGTACTTCTGCTGAGGCTTTATTGCAGACTATGTTGGCAACATAGCTCATGATTAACAACAACAAAGATTGCATTTGACAAATGCTGCGTGTTGGAACCGAAACATCCTGCAAGTATAAGAGCACGTGCTTTCACCACAAATAGCATTCTATATAGAAATATCAAGGAAACAAAAAGGTGCTATAAGCAAACAAGCAGACTCGTGTTAGCAATCACACAGATATGTCTACTTTTTATTAAAAAATATTGAGTGGAAACAACGAGGACAATGAGCTATCTTTCAAAATAGAAATAGAAAATAATGATAAAAGAAGAAAGAAAATTGAAGAATGCAGCAATGCAACCCAGCTTTTATATATCAGAAAGGAAAATTCCCTTGAAACAACCATGAGTGAATAAGAGAGAAGCCACAAATGCAACCCAAATCAAAGCATATCGAGTAACAATCAGAGGTCCTTAAAAATTTGAGCTTTCCACGCCACCCAAATACATAATTGGACAGCAAAATTTGCTGACCAGCATCGTTTCTAAGCCCTTATTCTTTCAATGGCTATAAAATGAATCATAGAATTGTTTCAAAGTGAAACGCACACTCAAGATTGACCCAGCATATCAAACAATTTATTCCTAAGGAAAAGAGCCACACAACAGTGAATAAATAATTGGGCCATTGTCTCCAAACTCAAGTCACACATCACAAATCAACAAAAAGCCATTAGTATTACTCATATTGAGAGTACCGCACTACTTCCATACAGACAAAGCTCGTAAGTTTCACTTTGAAGAACAGAGTTCAACAAATGAGTTTCCGTCTCAACTAAACCAGGTCCAAAATAAAAACTAAGCCTACTCTAAAGCTTATCAGTTTGAAAATAACACTAAAGAATCCAGTTCCTATCAACCTTATATACATTGAGTGAAAAACAAATCATAATTTGTATAACTAATAATCAAGAAGGCTAAGCTATGTTTGAAAAGGCCTTCCCAATTATTTATGGCAAAAGATTCCAGTAAAATCTATCCAGATCAAAGATATCACTATCTTTTAGTATAATCAATGAAACAGAAAGGAGAAAAACAAGATAACAGAAGAACGAAGTTCCCATTACAAATACAGTAATTTTGGTTGCTTTCTTCTTTTTTTCTGGTTTTGCAGAAAAAGAGTTTCAGAGGGTTTTAAAAACACCATGCTCTAAAACATAGGAAAGAAAAATTAGGACAAAAATCCAAAACAACTCATCAAATACATAGAGCCCATCAATTTCCTGTATTTCTATGAGAAATCTGTGAGCCTAACATAAGCAAACACAACACGAGCAATGAGGATGAGCCTTTTTTAAATTACAATACAACAGTAAATTAGTTTATCATGTCGACGACACAATAATGCTTATTCAAAAAGGAGCAATTAATACTATATCTAGATGTTCATTACTTGGCTAATAATAGATAACTAGTAGGTATATTTTAATTAACTGATATGTTGTCTTCAAGAAGGAGAATGGCATATATAGTTCATGAACTTCATGGACGAACAGCAAAGTAATTATTAAATAATATGCCTCATGGCTATAAATCTTAGAATCCAAAACTACTGAAATGGTATAGCTTACAGAATCTCCACGTTGATCAATAATTTTCTTCACTTGTGAGATACAGTCAGATAGTGCCTTCACTTCATCCACAACCAAGTGATTACAGTGCTTGCTAGAACTTTCCTTTGAATCAATATCAATATTAGGAGAAACATTTATATGAGGTGCTTGATCGGAGGATTTAAATGATTTAATACATGTACTTAAACCCATCTTTGTCATAAGTATTTTCAGCTTTCTACAATGACAATTGAGATACATCTCCACATCCATTGGCCTTGTCTTTTGACATGCTTCCATTAGAACATCTACAGCCATGAGCTCAGTGGAAGTTATCTTTTCATCTTTTTTATCTGCCATGAATAAAGAGAATGAATCGGGGTAGACATCCCCTGCGGAGAACAAAAGTGGTGAAAGCAGGGATACACACTCCAAATATTTTTCATGCTCCATCATCTTACTGACAGAATTCTCCATCAAGAAATTGACCTTTAATATATTAATTTCATCAAGAACTCTATCAAAATTTAGCTCTTTTACAGCCTTGCAATGTGGACGGGAGACTGAACATAGAGAATCTTCCATATTTTCTCTTTTTCCTAAAAGTGACAAAGCAACACAAAATTCTTCACAAGCTTTTGCCCTGTTGCCATCAAATATAGACAATCTCCCACTAAGCCAGAAAAATCGAGCCCAGAGGGAACTGTTTTTCATCAAAAGTGAACTGTCAAAATTTAAATTGCTCTCAGTGGAGGTATTTATTGTTGTTTTTCCACTGGTCTCTTTGATACTATCTATCAAAAAACAACCTTCATTACTAGTCAGGTGAAAAGGATAATATAAAGCTACAGATTCTATGATCTTGCAAAGATGGTAAGATGTCTCAGAAATAAATTCTGTCTGATTAGATCCAATGGGAGAGCATGATCCAAAGTCATAATACAGCTCAGCAAGAAAAATATTACATTCAGAAGTTCTCTCTTTTCCCCAATGCCTTGTCAACTTTTCCAACTCCAGAAATTTGACAAAAGCATCCTGATGTGTGAGACCTTGTCTTGCAACCTCTTCTAAAAGCAAGTGCCCCATATGATAAGCACCATAATTGTTTGAAGTTTCTCTTACAAAAGCAGAAACATTATAATATTCAGAATTTCCTAAACAAGATAGTGTTGTGGTCTCTCTATCAACTGTATCTTGATCCCCCAATCCACCAGCAATAAAAGGCTCTAGATATTGAATGACAACCTTAGTAGGGTCCTTGCCACAAGAAGAATCAGATTCTTCTTTCCCTGGTTTACGACTCCGGAGCCTTTCAAGTCGAGAACTTCTCCTTTCATGTGGCTGTTCTTCTTGAGTATTAGCTTCTTTCTCTTTAAACACACTTGATTGTTCTATGTTACCATCAGCAAAAACACTATTTTCACCATAGGACCCTTTCATTTCCAGAGTGTTCATAACAGATTCTGAGCTATGTGGTAAGATTATGCTTAGCTTAATATCAGGAGAAGTTAATGCTTTTTCAGGATCCATCTCGGAACTTTGTGGAGATAAGATTTCCAGGAGTGCATCAGCAAGAGCCACCCAGGAAACTTCTGTCAGGTGCAGTTCTTTATTCTGTTTCAGCTTTTTGAATGCAACATCCTCATCTGCATTGTCATTAGTAGTTTTTCGCTTCTCAGGAAATTTGAGTCGCACATGTTTAGGTTCCAATTTGTCTATGCCTCTTGGAGCAAATGGCAAAGTTTCTGACTCTTCAATGGTATTTCTAACATGCAAAGCACGAGAATGTGATGGCCAGTGCCTCAAAATCAATTCAGCAACAGAAAGGCAAGCAACCTCGTCACCAATTGCAATAAGGACTTCCAAAAGCTTCTCCATGCAATTCCCTGTAGTGACAGCAGGGATCACATATGCATAAATACATAATCTGAACATGTTTGCATAACTGGCATAGGATTCATATTGAAAAGAAGGTATTTTGAAAATAACTTTCAAAGGGTGAACTTTATTGTTTAAAAAGACTATTTAAAGTGATTTAGAAAAAAAACAGAACTATTCTTGTGTGGTAAGGATAAGCTTTGTTACAATAAGAATTCACATCAGGTTCCAATGCTCACATGGGTAACTGGATACACATGTTTGTTCTTGCCCATACCTCATAATTGTGGGAGGCCCAAGTATTGGGATTCCTTTTTTTTAGTTACACTTGTATGATCTTAGATGTTCAAAAAAGAGTTTGACAACAAATTGAAATTTGAAATTAGCATTGAAATGCTATGAATGGCAACATATTGTAAATCTCCAAACCAAATACATCAAAATCAATCCTTGTAGCATGCCCATTCACTCAACCAGAATCAACAAATTATTATTTCTGACAGAATGGCAATTCATACTGCTCAATGATCTAAATTTTACTTCTCTAGCTAAATTTGATAAGAAAAATATGCTAAAAGCAATTGTCCAGTCCAAAGTGCATTTGTCCAGTGCAGAAGCCATTCCTCACTTTAATTAAAACATGCTCATACACACATGAAGTGATTGATAAACAGTTCGTTCAAAGACATCCAACTGTAACACATGGAGGGTACAGATATCCCAAAGAGGTAAACAAAATACTGAAAATTTCACATACAAGAAAAACTAAGAAACACCCCATTATGTAGCCATTAGAATAAGAAAAATAACTTGTTAAGATGCTTACAGTTATTAGGGCTACACAAGAGGCCTTGCTCAAATGCCCAACGTGAAAGACTCAGCGAGCCCATTGAGCACGACAATGTTCCAAGCTGGTTCCAAACAACAGAATCTTTAGAATCGATCTCCACGGCTTGTAGATAACAGTGTAGAGCATTCTCATAATATGTGGAACCTTGCTTAAGAAAAACAGCAGCAAGGTTTTTCAATGCCAAAAATCTGTAGAAGCATCTGTAAGTACTGTGAAACACTCATAGAGATATAAATATTCATGCATATTTCAAATTCACAATACCTTAAAGGAACTTTCATATACAACAGGTCAACTGATAAAACACTTGTTACAAAACCTAATTTATCCCTAACCAAAAGCACTCAACAATGCTGAGCTGATATTGAATGCATACAGTCTAGAATCAGAAGCATTGCAAGCAAAGTGATCACTAATGCAGATAGAAGAATGCAAAAAGTGCAACAAGTACGAGAAAAGTGTATATAGGTTTTACCTACATGATACCAAATAAACTAAGATCAATTTTGTTTAACTAAGATTTCCACGCAGAAGAATAGTTTTAAAACTAACTTCACTAGTGATGTGCTTCATGAAAATTCAAAATAGCGACAGAATTGTCTTGATATGAGAACCAAGCGCACTAAAACTTAAGGAGAAATGAATTTATTAAAATATATTCATGTGCAATGTTACTTTAATAGACTAGATGAACGGGAGAAATTCCTGCATGAGCACAGTATCAATGAAAGGGTCAACTAAAATATTAAAATAATTAAATAACTCTAGCAAACTAGAACAAACTTTAGCACAAACTTTCTAGTTATTTTAATTCATTCCGGTTTTTTAAGTGATAATGCCTATAGGTACTAAGCTCGTCAAGAATTGATCAATCGAAAGAGGAGACTATGAGCAAACAAATATGATAGAACAGTGGACATCTTGATAGAGAAAATGAAGTATAGCAGAGATCAAAACCTGAGTTGCATTAGATGACCATCACTGGCACTGCTATTCACCTGGTAATAGGAAACACATCAACCACCAATCCAAAATGAAATTAATGATTTTACAAAATATCTATTACCGAAAAACCAAAACCTGAGCATTAGCGATAAGAGGATCTTTAAGGACAGACTCCAAGAGCTCGCGAGCCTTCGCGTACTCTTTTGCTTGTAACTTGAGAAGCCCGTCATGATAAGTTTGAGAAAGATGAAATTCCTGAAAAAAAAATAATAATAATGGAATCAACAATGATAATGTAGAACTTGAATTTGTATTAAAAAAAAAAACAGCACATATACAGACAACAGAGCTATTCAGCGTTCCAAGAATCCTAATCTTTGTTCCCTAAGCAAAGCTCTCAGAAGTGCTTAACATTTTCAATAATCCTCAAAGAGGAATACGAGAGAAAGAAACGTGCCTGGGCTTCTTTCGTGGGAGCTAGTGGTTCCCACTTACTTTTGGAATCAGTGTCATTGATAGCTGCAATTGAGAACTGAAAAGGCAAAACCAGAGCCATTTATCAGAATGAATAATTCAAAACTGCGAATTCAAGTAGCAACCAACGAGTAACGACGATAAGACAAAGATGCATAGAACAAAAATTTAGTCTCGTACCATATTCGGACTTCAGAACGGCAAGTGTTCACGCGGTTCGTATCGCTACCCTCTAGATTCGGCAATTTAGGGTTCCAATCTTCTTTTGATTTCGGCTTCAAAAAATTTCAGCTGTGAGCTTTCTTTTAACAACACTAAGTTATAACAAGCGAGCGCGCTCTGAGAACGCCCTTGAAGCATTCAACAAACGACGTCGTACTGGGGGCTTCTCTGCTATCTTTTACTTTCTTTTAACCTACAATGGAAGAAAGTGTGTCTCTTCTCTACCACAGTGGTTCAGTTTCCGATGTTGCAATTGCAATAGGAGGAGCAAAATATGTTTCCGCGATAACCCGCACCTGTGGTACGTACCCTACGTCACTCTATATTTATTTTGTCTTAGAAAAAATAAGTTAAATTCAACTTTCTCCTCACTTTTGTGTAATCTTTTTTATTTTAAAAAATATATTTGACCGTTGTTTTAGAAATTTTATAATTTTAAAAATAACTCCAAGAAGTTAAATATATTTTTTTCTTATCTTATGATGTCTTAAATAAATATGCTAAGTCTAAATTCCATTAAACTAAAATAAAATAATTAAATATTCATTGCTTTGTTTTAAAATGAAAGAAACAAGATTATATATTTTAAAAAATAGAAAATTTGAAATTGTATTTAAAATAAAATAGAAATTTAAAGTTACAGACCACACTCAATTAACACACTGAATTGAGAAAAATAAAATTGGATTGGTAGAATTCTAAATTAAAATTCAATAAGAAAGTTTGGCAATTTGATTGAAAGATGAGTTATTATTATTAGATTATAATTTAAATTGTTTTTCTTATGATGAACTAGAATATGAACAAAAATATAATTAGAATGATACAAATTTAGAAAAATATAATAGAAATATCCTAAAATATATAAAGAAAAATATTTTTTTAATGGAAGATTTTTAAAAATAAAAAAGGAATAGGAAACATATGAAAAAATTATATTTACAAAATTTATGAAAAAAAATAGTCTTTACTTATATGTTTGACGAGAAATAGATGATGAAAGAAATTTAGGATTGTGATAATAATAAATATTTTTGAATAAATTATTTTAATTTTAGATTTATTAAATAAATATGAAATGTCTTAAATGATTATATTATGAGATCTTTATTAAGGGAAAGTAATCCCTTCTTCATACTCTAGTGTTTAAAAAATAAAACACTTTTGATATGAGTAGTCATAAACTCGTTTCATTTGTTGAATGTATGTATAAAATTATATCTTGAAGATTGAAGAGATTTTTACTTAATATGATAAATTATATTTCAAAAGATTTTAGAATTAAAAACAATAATTAATAGGTGTGAGGTCCAATTGTTTCTATTTGCATGTGATATTTGTTTGTTATAAGATTTAAAAGTTAATTTTTCCAAAAGTAAATTTGGAGGAATTGATATAATTACATATGTTATAATTCTTAAATATGATTTTATACAAATTCCATTTATGTATTTTGAGATACTTATAAGGGTAAATTCCTAAAAATTATAAACATATAAATTGTTGTAGAAAAAAAAAAGTTAAAAACAGATTGTTTAGGTGAAAGTGATTTAAAATCAATAATATTCATTTAATCTTTCAAAAACTACATTTAAATGTTATTTGTTTCTTTAGCTCTATATTTATGTAGAGAGTAGTATGAAATAGAATAACAACTAATATAAATCTTATTAGAAGATGTTAAATGTCCTTTCTTTTTTAAAGAGGGAAAAAACATGACACACTTGTTATTTCAATTTCAAGTAATAGACAAAATGTGAAAGGAATGATGTTTCTAAATTAGTGTTTAACTTATTCTTCTCCAAAAAAATGTTTCTTACAAAGTGATAGTTCTAACAAGTGTAATAAAATGTGCTTTATTGTCTAAGTAGTTGTGGTATAAACTTTGTGAAAAATGAAAAATAGTACATCTTTCAACAAATTTAAAATTTGGATATAAATACATAAAAAAAAGTAAAAGAGCAATAAATTCTCTTTTTACATATTGAAGTTATAGTTTAAATATACACTTATATAAATCTCTAATTATATTTTTAATACAAGTATGCTTACATTTTATTTATGTTAAATTTATATATCAATTTTGTTATGATTATGTAATATAACTTATGAATAGAAAGATTTGTTTCTTTTCTTTCTCCTTATATCAATGTTTTATTAATAGTTGACTTTTTATTGAAAAAAAATATAAGAAATATATCATGATAAATATTTTTAAAAATAAAAAATTATAAATAAAAATCATCCATTAAAAAAGAAACTTCAACATATTAATTATATATTCCTTATAAGAAAAAAAAATGTACACCTACATTTTGTATTGACACCGATATATATAATATCTATTATTTAATAATTTTAAAATTTAAAATTTAAATAAAAAATAATAAATTAAAATAAATGTGACTTCAGTATTTGATAAGATGTCATAAGTATAATATAAAAAAATTAGGTATATGTTTATCAACACTTTTTATAATTAATCTTATTAATTATATTATAAAAATAAATTAAATTGCACTACTCTATTAGATAATAATAACCAATTGCATTACTCTATTTTTTTTTAACAGTACTAGAAACTCAAAACATGTCAAAAACTCAAAATAACAAAAAGAAAAACGACAATACAAACACATGTAACACAAACAGGATATAAAATAAGTGTGATTGAAAATGATGTCATAGAAACTAAAATATATTAAAACAGTGTAAAAAAAATTATTTATAAATATATGGACTAAGAGTAAAATTTGTTACATGTAAATCCAATACTAATAATTCAGAAGATAAATTATCAAAGGAAAATAAAGAAATATTCCAACATTTTTTAAAACATACAAAATATAATTTTTTTCACAAGTAAACCATAAAATAGTTAAATAATATTGTTTACACACTTATATTCTTAGATAAAATAATTATCTAATTTATATATATTAAAATTAAATAGAAATATTAGTGAGAAGCTCAAGGTACTGAGGAGTTGAGTTAGAAATTAATTTTTTATTTTTGGTGGAGAAGAGAAAACAAAGATGGAGAGTAAGGGAATTATTTGTGGTTATTTAGTGGAGAGGACGAGAAAGAATGAAGGAATATGAGTGAAGATTTAAATAAAAATATTGTTTCAATTTCTATATATTTGTATTGTGTTGTATAAGGTAATTGAAATAATAAGTATTATATCATCTAAATAATTTATTTCATATTAAATGAATCAAACTAAAAAAAGTTTATTGTATTTTTTATTTACTTTTATTTTTTATTGTTAATGTAACATACTTCGTTTTTAGAATAAAATTTGATTTATATATAAAAAAATATTTCTTAAAAATAAAAGATTATTTTCTTATAATAAAAATCATAAATATAAAAAAAATTCAATATAAATTATTTTAAAATTTTTAAAATTTCTTTCAAGTAAAATAAATTATCTATCACACACAATAAAAATTATAATTTACATTTAAATAAATTCATATAAAATATTTTAATATATTTTTAAGAGTAATTTAATACGAATCATATTTTATATTTAAAAATTAAAATAGAATATTTTAATTAATACTTTTTTTTTTACTATTAATATTATTATGATTACTATCGTTATTATCATTATTATTACTCATTTTCATAATTATTATTACCATAACCATTATTATTATCACAACTAACACCCATTTTATTAAGATAATTAATAAAAAATTATCAAGATAATTATTATTAAAATAATATTAAATTTAATATTATATTGTTGGTATATAATAAAAGGAACATATTTTATATACTTTCTAACATGAGTTTGTTTAAACTTACTTTTTTAATAAAATAAACAAATTTATATTTTTTATGTATTGTTTAATTTACTTATTTTAAAATAAGTATTTTTAAAATCGTATTTATTTCTTAAATAAAATATTTTTTCAAGAATGACTTTTATTATTATTTTAAATACTTATTTTTAAATCGTATTTATTTCTTAAACAAATCATATGATTTTTATTATTATTTTAAATACTTATTTTTAAAATAATATATATTTTTTTAAAAACCGTATTTATTTCTTTAAATAAATTATTTTTATTATTATTTTAAAATATTTATTTCTCATTAATTATTTAAAATAATAATAAAAATATATAACGTGCTAAAAAGGACGCTCCTCCTCTTGTTGGTGGCGTAGGAAAAAAGACAAAAAGAAAAGAAGAGATTTGAAAAGCGTAGAAAGCGGGATTGGAACACGTGGCTCGCTATCCGTTATTCGACCGTTGGAGGAAGAAAGGTCTTGTGCTAACAAAACACAAAGCAATTAACGCAGCACAACACAGACTCCTTCTCCATTAAAACCACTCTCTCAATTTCTCTCTCTCCATCTTTCTTTCCATTGCGCTTCCATCGTCATGGCCATCGCAACAGAGACTCAACCTCAACAACACAAGGTCTCTCTTCTCTCTCTCTTTCTTTCTCTCTCTCTCTCTCACACACACACACGCACAAATCTAGGGTTATCGTTTCTCTAAATTAAACTATTATTTTATTTTATTTTGCGGAAATAATTGGCAGCAAGATTTGGTCACAGTTCTGTTCTGATTGTTTCGTGCTTCGTTTCGCCAGGATTCTTCCGAGGTATCGGGTTCAGCTGCGGAGCGAAGGTGGACGCTTAATGATTTCGACATTGGAAAGCCTCTTGGAAGGGGAAAATTCGGCCACGTCTATTTGGCAAGAGAGAAGAGTGTGAGTTTTCTATTGTTAGGATTTCTGCTGTTGATCTTCTATTCTTCTCATCGTGGATGATGGCTCCTGATTGTGCTAATTTCTATGGATTATTTCATTCGCTTATTGGATTATTTGGGGATAATTTTGCGCCACTGCCTTGGCAACAATTCTACGGTGTTTTCGTATTTTTTTCGTTCTCTTAATTTCAAATTTAGGGTTTGAACTGCTTAGAGGTGTAGCTGCTCAAGTTTTTAGAATTGTTAGTTTGTGACAAGGTATTATTACAGTCTCTGGATGAGCCAGTTTGGGTGCAATATAAAGCATCTAAGGTGTCTTAACATAACACTGATAATAGGTCTTTCGAATCGTTGGTTTGAGATAAATAGCTGTTGCAATCCACACGACCATTGACCATTGTTGATTTGTACAGAATGTTTCTCCTTACCTTCTTGTTATCACACGTTAATTTTTTTGTGAAACTGAAATGTGGTTTTGGTACAGAGTAATCACATTGTTGCTTTGAAAGTACTCTATAAGAGCCAATTGCAGCAGTCCCAAGTTGTTCATCAACTTCGGCGAGAAGTTGAGATACAAAGTCATCTCCGACATCCACACATTTTGCGCCTCTATGGATACTTTTACGATCAGGTGTGCTTATATTTTTACTTTTTATGCTGATATTGCTGAAGAGGTTTGAAATTTGTTATTAACATTTTATGTGAAATAATTTCATTGCAGAAACGAGTGTATTTGATTTTAGAGTATGCACCCAGAGGTGAACTTTACAAGGAATTGCAAAAATGCAAATATTTCAGTGAAAGGCGTGCAGCTACTGTAAGTATATATTACAGCAGCTATTGTTCTTTTCCTCTCCCCATATGCTGCAAGTTTGTGCAATACAAAATTCCAAGTTGATTAGTGTATTTTCTTCTACACAATTGTATTAAGATATTAACAAGCAAGTAAATACTGAAACAACATTTGACTTTGAGTGCAGTTGATTAGTTATGTGTTTGTCAGGCTATGCTTTAATGTTTCACATTAACATTCTTCTGAGATTGACAAAATGTTCCTTTTGTGTTTGAGAGCAGTATGTTGCATCATTGGCCCGGGCCCTGATATATTGCCATGGAAAACATGTAATACACAGGGATATTAAACCAGAGAACCTTCTTATTGGTACACAGGTGATCTTCGATAAACCCAGGCTGCTGTTGTTTTGTTGTCCTCACTTTGTGCTCATTATTGTGTTAACATTTTTTCATTGTTAGGGTGAGCTAAAAATAGCAGACTTTGGGTGGTCAGTGCACACATTCAATCGCAGGCGGACCATGTGTGGCACACTGGATTACCTTCCCCCGGAGATGGGTATGCTATGTCACATGAATCACGCTAACAAATATTTTTTTTTCGTGGATGATGCGCACCTATATCTCTTGTTAATACTTTTGATGTTCCAACAGTGGAGAGTGTAGAACATGATGCGAGTGTGGATATATGGAGTCTTGGTGTGCTGTGCTATGAGTTTCTTTATGGGGTCCCTCCCTTTGAGGCTAAAGAACATTCTGATACTTACAGGAGGTAAAGCGCTAGTCAGTTGAATATGAATTAGCATCAGTATAATGGACAGACTATATTTTTTTTATCATCCCACGCTAAAGGGACAAATGTAAAGGCATATGGCGAAACCATTTAACCAACCAGGGTGGTAGTGCTACTGAATCTATGTTTCTTGACGAAACAATATAAACTGCAAACTATTTGTAAACATACAATATAAATTGCAGCGCAAGTGGATCTCAATTTCCCTTTTGTAAACCTTATGTACAGGATAATACAAGTGGATCTCAAGTTCCCTCCTAAACCAATTGTGTCTTCTGCTGCAAAGGATCTTATCAGTCAGGTTTGTTGTCAACTGTCAATGGTTGCCTTTGAAGAGAGATATTTGTTCAAGCATTTTTGCCTTAGTAACTTTTCCTATATTTTTTTTTTTGACAGATGCTGGTCAAAGATTCCTCTCAACGGCTACCATTGCACAAACTCCTCGAACACCCTTGGATTGTTCAGAATGCGGAGCCTTCTGGTGTATATAGGAGCTAATGTACCTTAACATTAGTTTCTTTGTATTTTCTTAATCGAAAAAATCACCTGAAGAAGTATTCAGCGTTTGGTTTAGAGGATGATGGCAACTATTTGAAGAAGTTGCTAGGTTAAGAGAATGCCTTATATTCTTAAAACATGAAACCGTTTAGTTGAGGTGTCGCTCATTATTTGATTGTAAAACCCTACCCCTATTATAAAGAATAACTGATGTCACTTATTATTTGATTGTTGTAACCCTACAAGGCTATATATATATATAAGAATAACTTTGTTCCGAGCACAGCTAATCATTTTGAACAGAATTAAATGAGTAATTAAACTAAATGAGTAAACTATAATAACAAAACTGAATGAGTAATTAAACTTATGTTTTCAAATGCTGATTGTATACAGAACAATATTGGGTCAAAATTAACATTTTTGTGAAACACATAAAAACCTATAAAAGAAAGAAAGAAACTTTCATTTTTTGATGTTATAGAAGTATCATATAATTTTTATTTGTTTTTTATTTATTTATTTTAAACGTGTTTTTTAGTTAATTTTAGTTTATGAAGAAGTTAATTATATTTTTTTTCTTTTCGAAAAGAACTTAATTTATCTAAACAGATACTTAGATTTTAAGGAGATGCAAATTTGCAAAATAAGACTCCAAATAATATTAATGAACAACACTTACAATGCCTATGATAGGAAGTTTATACTTTCTTGTAAAAGAAAAGAGAGGGAACTTTGTCAAGTAAAAAATAAAGTATAAGATAAAAAATCTACTACGTATAAGAGATACAAGCATTTCAGTAAATTATTTTATTATTTAAAGCTGAAAATTAATATTTATTTTTAACATAGTAAATAAATTTTTATCAAGGAATACTATTTCTATTTTCAGGACATATTCGGTGTTAGAAAAAAAAGAAAACTCTCCTGTATTGAGAGATTGTAGCACAATGTCACAATACATAATTGGACGTTATAAAAAGAAAGGTGTTATGGCGTGTGTTAGTGCAAAAAATAGAAGAACACATACTCAAACAATATAATAACCATTACGATTCACCCTTCCATCACCATTATGGACATCACAGCAGAGACTGGAGAGAGCAAGGTCGTTCTCAAATCTAGGGTTTCCATTCCCTCCTATCACCTTTCTCATTCACTTCTATTGCAACCGTTGCCTTCTTCAAATTTCAATTTGTTATCGATGAGGTTCGTGAATCGCCGGGCATAATTTTATTTTTAATGTCAAACTATTGATAATTAAGGATAGAGACTGAAATAAAAGATCAGAAAATGTTAAAAGTTTAAAATATAACAAATATTTTTACAGAAACTAAAAGAAAACAAAGTCATATTCACAGAAATTAGAAATATATTGAAACTTATATTTTCTTTTGTGCCTAGTTATTTCTTATTTTAAAATAATAGAAATTTAACATACTAACCATTTAATGATTAATGTATAATGTAGGTGATATATACTTATAGGTATATAAAAATTGAGTGTAGAATATGCGTACTTAGAGGGAAAGGTTTCGTCTCACTCTACAATGACGGTGTTAACTTAAGAGAAATCTTTGATCACATTATACAAAGCATTAAAGGGAGAAAAAATAAAAATGTTACTAGAAAAAATATTACTCATACCTCGTTCCAGTAAAACTGTTTATATGGAGTCACTCACTATCAAATGCATAGAACAAGCAAAAGAAATACATAGAAACAACAAATAACCAGATAAACTAGTCGCTTCAAGCCCCTAATAAAATAATTATGCTCCATTGTTAATGACCTAGGTTAAAATTTAAACAACAAAATCTCAAGTAAAGAAAGACGTACCAACTTGCAAAACATGGAAAAGGACAAAATGAACAGCTCCCTGTACTCCAGGCTTTTGGAGCTTGTAGGGCTTGAGTAAAAATGATATAACATGTCACCAAATACACTTGTAGGTAAACAAGTCTATATCTAATTTATTGTTTCGATACCATTGTCTGCATGGTTTTCTGATTGTTGTTCATCTTTGAAATTGTCCCCTTCTAACAATTGAGTGAAGGTGTTTTCTTTTTTAACTGCATCATCAATATCATTGCAATTGCTTCCTTCTAACAATTGACTCTGAGGTTGTTCAGCTTTCTTGGCTTCATCTAAATCTTTGGGGCTCAAAAAGCTTGGCTGGTTGGTGGAAGAAAGAAGTCTTGCCCACATTCTGTCAGTAATCACAACCTTGTTCTGCCTCTCATTGATTCTCTGGTATCAAAATTTGAACATAAATTCTGTATTGTATAAAGAACAATTCCAACATAGGGAAAATACAAACCATCACAGTAAAATTGGAGAAGCAATAGAAAACAACTAGCCATGTTCAAATGCACAGGGTGTTGTAAAACATAAAACAAACTCGATGTATATTGTAATATCATTCTTCCGCCCTAATGATAGTAGCTAAGTAGCAAATACCTCTGCTTTTATTTTTCTTAGACCGCAGGTATTTTCCATGGAAGACATGTTCAAGTCCACCACATTCACAGCATGATGGGGGACTAGCTCTTCCAGTAAAAAAATTCAACACAAATAGAACTCAAAATCCAACCAATTAAATCCAACCACCGGTTGATACTAAACAAGAATAGAAAATTACTGTACCCAAACCAAAAAAAAGAGGAACACATTACGAAACAATTCAGAATTTGGGTAAGGATATGCAATAACTCACATTGAATGGAATGTAAGTATGTCTGCCATTGACCAGTCCAACTGTAAATCCTGTATACCCTGCCATTGCACCATGGACTGCACTCTGAGCAAGAAGTGTACAGTAGACATTATCTGATGCATTGCTTGGAATTGCCCGGATCATGTAAGTTGGATCTAGCAGATACAACAACAACAACAAAAAGCCTTATTCCACTAGACAGATCACTCGTTTAAAAATTAAAGAGTTACCAAATTCAAATTTTAAGAAACCTTTCAAATTTCAAAAGTAAGATATATAAAGAATAGGTCTAAAAAGAAGAAAATAATGTAAGAGAAGCTGACCTATATACTTAAGATTGATGGCAATCTTATCCTTCCTTGCAAAGTGGTCCTATAACAGAATGACAAATGGTTTTTATAAGGGAAAGAGAGAGAATGGTACAAATTGATTTTTCTAACTAGAAAAACCCTAAAACACGGACTTGTAAATATAAAAAAAAAATGGATAGACAATATACAATTACGTACACGTATGCCATCTAGCAATTGGCTAAGATGGAGAGGAGTACGATAAATATTGAGTTCTTTTTTACTGATAGGCAATGATATGCACAGTAGTGATAGTGTAGAGGAAACAAAATCAGGAAAAACTCAACTCAAAATGTTTCACCAAATGACACAAAAAAAAAATTCTTAACTGTTTTCGTATTTTTTAACAGTTCAATAATTCAAAAATGTTTTTAGTGCTCGGCCACAGGCAAAGGTTAGATTATTATGGACATCTATCTTAAGGGAGTGAAATACAGGCCCCAATAAAGTTGAAATTAATCAAAAGAATATTGTTAGGTAACCCACATTACTAGTTAATTACAATACATCAGTTCTTAGCCTGAATAAGTTAGTTGAGTAGAGATAATTAGCAGTATTAAGGCAAGTTTCCTATAGATAAGATGAGGGGACTAAAATAGAGGGATATCTTGTAATTAGAAAATGGGGAGAGAACAGGATTTCTTGCATACCTTGAGTGTTCCATACAAATTCATTTATTTTTATATAATTCTGATCCAGTTTCTATCAAATATTGTCTAACCAATTAATATATAATTGGAAAGATCTCCCAAGTGATTAATTCCTCACAGAGATGTATAACTAGGCAAGCAGAATTATACTATAAAAATTTCCAAGGAAAATAATTATGTTTTAAGAACCATCTCGTGCACAACAATACCTTGATCTTATGAGATATCCATAAACCAACATCTTGAAGTAGTTTGTTTCCAGAAGCATCCTTCTGGTCCATGGCTTGCATGCTTTCAGTAAGAAGATCTTGTCCTGCTCCCTCGGCTATGACTATGACCATATGTCCATTTTCTTTTAGCCTTTTCTCAATAAATTCAAAAAGTCCACCCTTTCCTTCAAGGTAGAAGGGTGACTCCGGAATCAAGCAACAGTCCACATCTCTGCTAGCAAGAGTAGCATACATAGCAATAAAACCTGCAGTCATAATATTCATCACAACACAAGAAAAGGAAAAAGGAAAACAAATAGATCCAGCTCCTAAAAACACAACTGGTCCACTTTAGAGGATAAAATACACTTATATTTGTCGATTAAAGAATCAACAACTGAGGATTATGATAAAATCAAGACAAAATAGCTTTTTTTGTCCCATTATTTTTTGGTTTTTTTTTTTGTTTTCAATTTAGTCACACTATTAATTTTAGTGTCAATTAGGTCCTATTTTTTTAAATGATTCAGTGTTATCCCATTACATTGTCTAACAAAACAATGCAATGTAATGTTGACGTGGTTATATTTCCTTATATGGCACTGATGTGTATACCTATGTCAACATGGCTACGACATCACCAAAAATATATCCACGTGGCATAGATGTATCATACATGTCAATACTACATCAACACCATGTCAACAAGCATGACCACATCCACACGATATACTTTTCGTTAAACAACTTCACCATTTTGACAGAAAGAATAACATTAAATATTGTTAAAAAAAGTGGCACCAAATTGGCACTAAAACTAATAGTGGGACCAAATTGAAAAAAAAAAATAATAATGAGACAAAAAAAGCTATTTTGCCTAAAATAAAATAAATGTATGAAAAAACTCCTAACAATTACAATAATTTCTTTTCTAATTAACAATTATTAGTGTCTTCATCCTCTAAATTGCACTTTACTCACTTTAGAGGAGCCAACTCCACAACACACAAGTCTGATTAAAGAGAGCTAACAGTGAAACAAATTAGGGCTTATATAATCTGAATTAGATACCTAAAAAATATCAACGAATGCAAAGTATTCATACCACTATAACGTCCCATTAGCTTTACAACACCGATGCCATTCTCAATACTTTCAGCTTCAACATGTGCTGCATTAATGGCACGTTGAGCCTCCTCAACCGCAGTATCAAAACCAAAGGATTTGTCAATAACCTAAAGAAAAAGAACACAATTCCCACATGAATTTCCTCAAAAATAGATAATCGACACTTCAGATGTATTTTAATGGTAAGATTAGAGTTCTAGAGGGAAAAAAAAATAATAATAACATGACATTTTGAACAAGCATACCGGGATGTCATTATCTATGGTTTTGGGAATTCCAGCAATTGCTACTTTCAGACCCCGGCGTCTAACTTCCTGTATAACACCAAAACCTATTCAGAATGCTTTCATATATTAAAAGATGCAAAGAATGATAACAGGTCAATCAGGCCCTTATAAAATTTATGCTACCAAATTTCTTTTAGTAAATCACATGCTCTGAACAGTCCCTTGTAACTACCATCAAGCTTGACCTATCTGTAAAAGATAGTACTATACAAATTACATTTGAAAACCAAAAAAGTTTAAGGTGTTAAGATTCTATTGAATTTGCACTCCAGGACCTAGGTCAACTTTGTCACTGCAACTACATTTACATGAGGTATAAACTATTGCGCTGTTTTTTTGGAAAGAAAAGAAAAGGGCTCGTATGTAAGAGCAGAAATATACATACATGACAAAAATACAGTTCCAACCTTGGATACACAGAAGGGATGAATCAGCTTTTCAGTAGTTACTAGTTATTAATAATCTATAATCTATAATTTGTAATTTGAAATTATTTTATCTGTACTATCTTCTCTTACTGTGGTTAGCAATTAGAGTGAACATATGTAAATTTATGAAATGTCAACTGAGATGCAGAAAGCAAATTAAACTTAAAATGCCTGATTAGCTGGCTTCATTAAACATTATCAAGAAATTCAACAAATAAACCAAAATAAAGTACACAAATATCTCGATTTGTAATCTTAAAAAGGTATACATTAAACATATTTTTTCTTCAACAAAATGATATTCTTATTTTTCTTATCATAGAGCAAAAGATAGAAAAACTACATTATTAAAAACTTTGAATTGCTATACCTCATAAATCACAGTTGCTCCTCTCTGTGTACCATCTCCTCCAATAATATAAACCTGTAACAATACCAAAACAATGAAAACCCATGCAATGACAATAACCTACTCAGGTTTCAAGTACATTGATATAACAGAACTCTAAATTTGTGATTCCAGCATTCATCATCATTACAAACTTATTATGATACAGTTGACAATGGTAAACCTGATTAATTCCTCGATCCTGGATGCTGTCAACTATCTTTCCAGTATCATGCCCCCCTCGTGAGGTCCCAAGAATTGTACCCCCACGCTTATGGATGTCATTGACCACCTTAGGTGTTAAAGTAACGGTGTTCTTGGAATAAAAACCTCTATAACCACCCTGTGTAATACCGGATACAATATAGCGGTGAAGAAAATGGATCAATAAGTGTACTAAGGTTAAAAGGCAAACAGAAAAAAAATGTGAACAGTTATTTATACAACCCAAAAGTTCGTTTAGTCAGGTATCAATGGGAAATTCTCATTAAACACCTACGTTTATTTGCTAGAACTTGCAAAAATAATGAAATGCACACGTCTCATGTAAACACCACATCACACTTTTGTATTCAATATGCTGTCTTTTGAAGGTAAATACCAGAATGTAGGATTCATCTAACCTACCAATTATCCAAATGCTTTCATAGCAGCTAGTCAGCTAACCATCGTTACTAATGTTTTGTTCACATATGTTTATCATCATGCCAAGAATTATTTAAGAAAAAAAGGTTCATGATCTATTGCATAGCCATAGGTCATCAAGATTCCCAAATGAACATTGGTTTGTTTTGTTACAAGAAATTCCAACCTGGTGCGATAACAAAACAAAGTTAATTTACAGATCTAATGTGATAAAGAAAAACCAAGCAGCAAGGAGAGCTAGAACTTGCTTAAAACAAACATTAAAATGATTATAAAGACCAATAGATGTGTCAAAAAAATTTAATTACAGCTAGTTTGGAAAAAACTTCCTAATAAACATTTTGTGGGAGAAGAAAATAGAATGAATTAAGGAGAGAAGATGACTTTAACTTGCTGAGTTTATAAATTAAACAGCGTTTGGTATTCTTACCTTAGAAAATCTTTAACAAAAGTTCTCATAAGCTAGGAGCTAATTCAAACTGAGATTTAATTCAAAAGGTTGAAACTTAGACTACATTTAACTGTATTCAGGAATGCCTCTCAAAAAAGAAAATAAGGAATAAAAACCAAGAGTGTGCACAAAATCAGAGTCTGTTAGATTGATTGTCCGGTAAACTATCCACGCAATTTGATTTACAAGGATGAAATCAGATTTACACACACAAAGTCAGGGACGGATAAGCACATCAAAGCAATGTAAGTTTTCATACTTAATGCAAATCACAGGATATATAATCCAGAGCAATAGATAAAGTAATGAACATACATCAAAAGAGAATTTACTCACTCACATCTATGCCAAGGACTTTGTTAACACCATACATGTAAGAAAGACCACAGACAATTTCCCTTATGACAGTGTTGAGGCCAGGGCAGAGTCCACCGCACGTGACAATGCATGCGTGCACATCATCTGATCTAAAGTATACCTAAACAGCATAGATTCGGTGTCTGTGAGTTGAAACAGAATTGATTATTCATTCGCAAATATTCTTAATATATGCACAGCAACCAAGGGAAATTACCTTTTGTCGAGGTCCTGCACGTCTAAAATGTACACCTCTTGGACTATCCTTGTGAACAACAACCTGTTAAAAGGGTCAAATAAAAGCAAAAACAACTAAGCACTTTGTTAATGCTGATATATAAGAAATAAATCCACGGTTCCATTTTATTTTCCTTCTTCACCATCGGAAAAAAAATTAAAAGAGGTCCAGTCCACTCTTTCCATCAACGATAATTGATTAAGTATCAGAAACCAATGGAAAGAGTTTCCTGTTCCGCTACTCTTCAAACAAAGCGATAATACATTTATTCAATCGCATAGTCGTCGATACTTTATACGTCAGGCAAGGCAAAAATAATAAGTACATAGCAAAAGAGTTTGAGACTGATGAAACGGAGAAATAAATACACAAACAAATCGCCAGCGTAAATAAAAATAGATAGAACCTTCTGAGGTACAGTGTCGTCCATGTCCACGAAATACTGCCTGAAGATGCAAAAAATTACAGAATCAGCATTTCGAACAGAAGACATTTCATTCTCACATCACAATCACAGCATTAAACAAGCGATTCACTTACTTGACAACCGAGTAAGCAGGATTGGATCGAAGCGGATTCGGATACGTCTGCCAAAAATAAAAAGTATTACACAAACAAGCGGCGAGTGAACGCGTCAATGCGACACAGTTCGCAAATGTAATCAAATAATTCCTAGAGAGAGAGAGAGATATACAGGAAGATCTAGAATGTAATCAGTGAAATGAGGAACGTCTTCGAGTATGTAACCAGCGTCCCCATGGACGATCTTCAACTGCGAATCAGAATCGCTGGCCGCCATTGTTCTTCTCTACAGAATCTTCGTGATTTCTCTGTTTACTGTTTTTCTTTGCAGATTTTATTTATGGTTAGTGGAGGAGTTAGTGACGGACGAAGCAGAAAGAGGGTGGAATGAGTGTGAAAATGGAAAGAACGCTTTATAGTTTGGTTGTGCGCCGATTAGTTTAATTTCAACGAGAATCTTAGTCCTGACAGGTCACGATAGATCTTCACCGTCTGCCTGTGTCAGTTCTCGTGATGGTGGAGATGAACGATTAGGATTGAATCTTAGAATAAAGTTGAGTGTGCTGGAAGAGTGCTTCTGGAATTCAAAGGACTCGGTTTTACCAAGATGCGGTGGATGCAGAAAACTAGTGGCGCAGTTTTACCGGATACTGTTCAATCTAAACAAACAAAAGTTGTACGACCCCTGTTTTGGACTTCGACTTTTACTTGTAGAAGCAGTATTTCCTTGCTTTACACGAGTGTGTTAGCACGAATTATTTAAAAGGTTTTTATTTCTTTGGAAGATATATTTTTATTTATAAATAGGTATATATTTTCAGAAATGAAAAAATTCAAGGTCGATTTTTAAATTATTATATTTATTTAAAAATAATTAATTCAATTTTTCAACTTTTAAAAGTATATAATTTTAATTTTTTAATATTCAATCATAATTTTTTTTTTCTTAATAAAATTATCAAATACAACCTTAGTTATTATTCATATTTAAATATAATATGTAATAACATTTGTTTATTATTGATAAAAAAATTAAATTTATTTATTTTTAAAAATTATAAGATTAACAATTTTAAAATATAAAAACTATAATTAAAAAAATGAAATTATATATTTAATTCTTTTATTTATTTTCTAAGACACGAATCAGACTGTTACAAGAGAAAGTCTTAAAATACTTTCTACTATTAAATTATGTCTACAAACTAAGAACAAAATACATTATCGTAGTTCGTGAAAAAAGAATATTATTTTTATGTATACGATATTATGATGTTATTTTAGCATTTTAATATTTTTTATTAATTATATTTTTTGTTATGAATACATATATTAATGAAGATAATTAATATAATAAAAAATGTTTTGAATTAAACAAATAGTTATTAAACATGCATGATTAAAGATACATGCTTATTTTAAAATTAATAAGTTTAATTATTTTAATTTCCTTTTAAAATCTCCAATAATATTTGAAATAAATTCGGAATTCTCAATAGCAAGAAGATTATACAGATAAATATTAAAAAAATAGGATGATTACGAATATTTTTTAAATTTAACACATTACAAATTAAAAAAAATATTATTCGTTTTATTTTAACACAATATTAGTATGACAATATTTTAAAAAAAATATGATATAATAATTTGTTATATTGATTAAACTTAATCATTTTATTATAATATTATGTGTGTAAACATATCAATATAAAAAAAAATTATTTTTTATCGGATATAACATTTTAAGCCATACTACATTAACTAAAATTAGCATAATATTAAAAGTAAGTTTAAAACTCTATTCATGATTGTAGAAAGAATTTAATTTTAGAAATGTTTTGAAAATTATGTAAAAAATGATTTTTTATGTGCTTTAATACTATTAATGTCAATTAGCATTTTATTTAATTAGTATATTAGATTAAGAAAAATAGTTTGAAATTTACATTATTGATTAAGCAATGTATGTATATATATATATATATATATATATATATGATATTTTATATAAATTAATCATATTAATTATTTAATAATATTTATTACATAAAAAGAAGATAAAAAAATTTATAACTTGAATCTTTTTATATTAATTATATGTATAATATTTAACTTCTAACATGCTTTTTGAGTGCTGATAGAGCTAGAAAGCAACACACTGGATAAGAGATATGAAACTGAAAGTTCTAGTCCTAAAGAAGACAGAATTATTGTCTCTCTCTCTCCTATTGTTTTCCTAACAAATATAAAAATCTCAAACTTTATTTGACAATTTGAGGCTATTTAAAAAGAAAAAAAGAAAAAAAAAAGAGAAAAAGAAGTACAGGTGGAACGTTCCGAGTGGATACAACGATGTTAACACAACACCGCGTAATAAAAATCAGTTTTTAAAGTTCCACTCGCGATTGCGCATCCACCCCAAACGCTCCCTTAACCCTCCCAACCCAAACCCCAAATCCGAAACCGTCCTATTCCTCGTTCGAATCAGGGGCATCTCTGAACTGGAACAGCCAGATGCCAGCGATTTGAGCGATACTCAGTGAAGAAGCTGCGTAGTGCGTTTCGCTCTTCCAAATGGCGGTTTCCGATAGTCCTAGCGGTGGCTCCACGCCGCCTCAACAGGAACAAGCCAACAAGTACGGTTTCACGAAGCCTCTCTCGCTCGCGGGTCCCACCGACGCTGATCTCCAGCGTAACAACGAATTGGAGAAGGTAATTAGTTTCTGATTCGTCTCATCTGCGATTGTTTAGGGCCCCACGCCTTCGCATTCTCGCTTCGTGTGAAACCTAAACCTCAAATTTGTTTTTGTTTTGCTTCAGTTCTTGCTCGATTCGGGGCTCTACGAGAGCAATGAAGAATCCGGGGCGAGGAAAGAGGTTCTTCACCGCCTCGATCAGGTTAACTGCTTCTTCGATCTCGTGTTTGTTGTTATTTGAGCGTTGATTACTGGGGTGATGTTTTGTTTTATTCACCTGTTCAATTTATGTGAAGGATGTTCCTCCAAGTTTTATACGAGTTTTGGGGAATTTGTTTCATGTTGAGGGACATGATTTGGATTGTAACCTGCATGCATGTTTAGGCTTAATCAGGGCTTTTTGGATGGTGCCCTTTCTTGTTGTGTTTGGGGTTTTTCACTCTCTCCTGGATTGGAATTTTGTAATGACGAAGTTAGCCTGTAATGTAGATTGTGAAAAGCTGGGTGAAGCAGTTGACGCGCCAACGTGGCTACACAGATCAGATGGTTGAGGATGCAAACGCAGTCATTTTCACTTTTGGTTCTTACAGACTAGGGGTGAGTATGCCATTTTGACCTTTTCGTGATGCATGACAATAGCTATTCTCTCATGATTGTTTGGATTGTGGGGGTTTAAATTAGAGGCAGGCGTTGCATGGGTTGAAATCTGCTAATTTCTTCAGAATATGCTTGTCTTGTTTAGATTCATTTTAGAAATTAGCAAGGGTTATGAGTTGTCAGTAGCCGAAGGAACTTAAATATGGACGTAGGAAAGATTTAAAGTAGAAATACTTTGAGATAAGAGTGTATTTATTGTTATTAGGATTTGGGAAGAGCTAAAAGTCCGAGAATACTTAGTCAGGTGGATCCTTTGTGCTTTAACACTTTATAGCTGCCTAGAGAAAAAGATCCCTGATGTTGTTAAGCATTTGCTGATGAAATTTTGTTTAATGTATAAGTTTAATTCTCCTGGACTAGAGAGTACTAAATTTCCAATTATATAAGCCTTTTGTTTGTAACAATATTAATGTTTCAATAATTTGTAGGTTCATGGACCCGGAGTTGACATTGACACTTTGTGCATTGGTCCTTCTTATGTGAACCGAGAGGTGACACACTGCTGCTGGTTACTTTTCCTCAATTTAGTAAAATCCCTGACATTGGTTATATTTTAGCCAATTTCTCTCTTTTGCAGGAAGATTTCTTCATCATTTTGCATAACATTCTGGCTGAAATGGAAGAAGTTTCTGAACTTCAACCAGTTCCTGATGCACATGTTCCAGTAATGAAATTCAAATTCCAGGGAATATCTATAGATTTGCTGTATGCAAGTATATCACTTTTGGTTGTGCCAGAAGTAAGTTTGGTTATTCATTCATCAGTGTCCTTTTATCTTCTTAGAGCAAATTTTCGTTGGGGACAATTTTATTAAAACTGTATTTGTCTTATTAGGCTGAGAATTTGAAGACTTCCCTAACTTAAGCTCACATTCCTTCCTAAAGCTTTTAGCATGTGTCGTATATGAGTACTGCTATAATTTGTTATTTATCTTTCTTTTCTGTTTTTAGCATGTTTGATTTGACGGTAGGATCTGTATCTTTTCACCCTCTTCCATAGAACTGTATAGCAATTAGGAAGGGATAGGTGTTTTTATTGTTTAATTTGAAGGGAGGGTAGGATATTAAACTAGTATGCTGATTATTGACCTTCATGTAGCACATGTACGTTTTGCTGAATGCATGTTTTTATTGTTGATCTAAATTTATTTATGCAGTTTATTGAGTTTGATACATTATATTCTTTCTAAAAGGTTGAGAATCAGTATTGTGCTTATTATTTTCCATTTCCTGTTGCCTTTTGCATTCTAATTTGATTCTAATGGTGTGTTTGGTTGGGGGTGGAAAGCAAATAGAAGGAAAGCAAACATGGATAACAATGTTTTTTCTTCCGTTTGGTTGAAGAGAAAATGGAAGGAAAAAAGAAGGGAAAAGTTGACTTTCAAAATATTCTTTACCTTCAATTTTCTTCCAATTCAAATTTCAAAATTTTCTCTCCTCCCTTCATTTCAAAATTTTCTGTTGTACTTTCTCAGTCTTCTACTTTAGAATCTTGTTTTATTTTAACTTGCCTTTAATTTGATATGTTTTTCTAACATACTTATCTTCAGGACCTAGATATCTCGCATGGTTCAGTGCTGTATGATGTTGATGAACCAACTGTTCGAAGTCTTAATGGCTGCCGGGTGGCAGATCAAATTCTTAAACTTGTTCCAAATATTGAGGTTAATATATATGTATTTTAGTTTGATTTAATAATATACTAGATTTAATGGTTGTTCATCTTATTAATATGATAGTCCATTAACCCTTGATAATGATAGCACTTTCGAACTACACTGAGATGCTTAAAGTTTTGGGCTAAAAGGCGTGGTGTTTATTCAAATGTAAGAGCAGCACCTACATTCTTATGTTTTTATTTTTTATTTTTTATTAATTTTAGCACCAATTACATTAGCTTTTATAATCATCTCAAATACTGTTTTTTGGTGTGCTTAGGTTACTGGATTCCTTGGTGGTGTAAATTGGGCTATTTTAGTTGCTAGAATATGCCAGCTTTACCCTAATGCTATCCCTAGTATGTTGGTTTCTCGATTCTTCAGGGTCTATACACAGTGGCGGTGGCCAAACCCTGTCATGCTATGCTCTATAGAAGAAAATGAACTTGGGTTCCCTATATGGGATCCTCGTAGAAATCCCCGAGATAGATTTCACACTATGCCAATAATTACACCTGCATACCCTTGCATGAATTCAAGCTACAATGTCTCAGCAAGCACTCTTCGTGTTATGATGGAACAGTTCCGCTATGGCAATAAGATTTGTGATGTAAGATAACTCTATTATTGCTCGGTTTATTTTTGTTGACGTTCTTTATTTGATTGGTACTTCTACTGTTAGGAAATTGACCTTAATAAAGCCCAGTGGAGCGCACTGTTTCAGCCTTATATCTTTTTTGAGGCATACAAAAACTATTTACAAGTGGACATAATTGCATCAGACACTGATGATTTACTAGCGTGGAAGGGCTGGGTAGAATCTCGGTTGAGGCTGCTTACCCTGAAGGTACAGTCTTGTCATAGTTCGTATAAGACTTCCCTGTATTTGGGTTTAATTGATTTCTGTTTTCTATTGAAAATACTTAATCTCTGAACATTTTGGTAAATTCCTTTTTCTCCGAAGTACAGTCTTGTCATGGTTTAGTACATACAAACTTTCTTGAACCAAGTTTAATCCAATTCTATTTTTTATTCACTGAAAATATTTAATTGCCAAACTTTACGTATATTCTTTCCTTTCCCATGTATTGAACATTGACACTTGCTTTTAAATTATCTGTGAGTAGATAGAACGAGATACAAATGGGATGCTGCAGTGCCATCCTTACCCACATGAGTATATAGACACATCCAAGCTGTGTGCACATTCTGCATTTTTCATGGGTTTGCAAAGAAAAGAGGGAGTAAGAGGTCAAGAGGGGCAGCAATTTGATATACGTGGAACGGTTGATGAATTCAGACAAGAAATAAATATGTATATCTACTGGAAGCCAGGGATGGAAATTTTTGTTTCTCATGTTCGTCGAAAGCAACTCCCTGCATTTGTTTTTCCTGATGGTTACAAACGCACTAGAATGCCAAGGCACATAAGCAATACAACTGAAAAAGCAGGTGATGATGCCACAAAGTGCTACTCTGGGTCTGGGTCTGGGTCGTCTGAAAGATGCATCAAGAGGAAAAGTTACCCTGAAATGGTGGATAAGAAGCCAGACAAACCAGATAAACGGGCATCTATTAGCCCACAGAGGTTAGAATGTGTTTCTCCTGAAAGTTGTACTAATAAATCAGGTGGTACAGCTCAAATGAGTATTGATAGTATTGAAGGGGTTTGGTTGGCTGGTTCAACAACCAAGGATGCTAACAGCAATTGTGAAATTAAGTCATCTGATGTGCTCCCAGGAAGTGGACTAAGCACTGAGGTAGCTGACATGCAGATTAGTGAACCAGGCTTTGTTGACACCACACATGATATGTTGAAATCAAGGAGTGTAGAAGTTCCAAATGAGGTAAGCTGCTGAATAAGTGGAGGAACCTTTGGAAGTTGTTTGGTTCATGTGAACTTCCTTAATTAGAAGTTGGTGATGCATTTCAGAATGGAGTTGTCAATGGGGACAAAGCTCGGGATCTGGCTTTAGATTGCTTGGAAAGTGCAGACACTGAATCTACTAACAGCTTGTCAGACTGTAAAGAGGGTGTCATTGATATGGATCGGCGACTAGACAAAGCTTGTAATTTGATCACAAGGGATGAATGCTCAGATTATGTACCAAATGCCAGCTCCCAGAACCTCAATTGCGAGGTGAGTTATTTCGTTTGAGGACTTTTTGGATTAGGAACTGTTGTGGATGGCAGTGAAAAAACTGGAAGTCTGGGAGATAGTGAGTCAGGGATCTTTGCAGGGTGATGTTTGTGTGGCTGATCCAGATCAGTTCTGAAGAGAGTGGGTGTTTTCTTGGAAATAGAGTATTTCAAAATATCAGGGCTCAAGAATATAAGGTTTTGAATTTTCTAATCTCTTTGTTTTCTCGGTAATAAAGGCTATCTCTGATCTTATAATAATACTATTCATTTCACCTCATCCTTTGCTTCATGCCTTTTTGGCAGTTACCAAAATTTTATATTTCACAAGTTTTCAGAATAAATAAAGAGTCTAATCTTGTTTTGATTTTTGGTCTGATTTTGACTTATTTTCTTTTATTATAGCTTTGTTTGCATATTTATAGCCAAATTCAGATTATAGCCTGCCCCTTTTTTCTTCCCTTCTTGTTGGGTCTTCTTGTTATGAACAACTTTTTATCTTGTGTATTTTCCTGTTCTTTTGAAGATAATTTGACTATCAATTTTCATGGTAATTGAATTTCTTAGTTTTCTGACTGGTGAATATGTGGTCGCAGGTCCTGCACCACTATACGTGCTATGTTTCCAGTAACTGTGCTTAAGAACCTATAACTTGTTTTGTGTATAGAGAGGCTCAGAGACCAGACCTTCCTTTTGTTTCATTTTACAATTTTAAGTTTAATTCATTTTTTCCCTAATTGTTATTATTCTTTCTATTTTCTATATTGTGTATAGCCAGATTTCAGACTCAGAAGTGTTGTAAATTGAAGATGGGCTAGGTCAGAATCTCTGCGGAACTCGTGAAAAACAAGCTTTTTCAACACTTTATGTGAATAAGAATGTTTTTATACTGTGCTCTTTGGTTTTGGTTTTGTAGGTGGACAAGTTTGGAGTGAATCACATGATATTTGGGAGGTTAATGGCTGAATTCCTGTCACGCTGCTACCCTGTGCTACGTTGTGGCTGTTGCTGTGCTGAGATCCTGTGAGTGGGACTAAGGATTTAATTGAACATTGAGGAACAGATACAACAAATGATGGCAGTGAAAGAGATTGGGGTTTGGGGTATGGCGTTGCGATGATCGTTTGTGTACATAGATGAACAGCATGACGGTGACGCTTAAAAAGGTGGTCACGTCCTGTTGTTTGAAACATGGGCTCGTCTCATCTTCAGAGCTCTGAATTGTCTCATAAACCTTAACATATCTACTTGGATTTTAAAGGAGTGGGAACTTTGTTGTTTGCGTGTGACGTGGATGTGATAGATGCATTATGTAAATGTAACAAATGGCTTCTTCGACTAGGTTATTTAGAAGAGAAAACAGTAAAACAAAAATATTTTGGCGGCAGAATAGGGTAGTCTTCCTTGTCTATCCTTTCATAGGAATTTCGGTGGGGACGATCATTCTGTCCATGGGGTGTCGTTGGTCTTTCAATTTAGTGAACACTTGTGATAATAGTTTCTTTCATTAGTGTTTTCACATGGCTGTCTTTTATGTTTTTGCTTCTTAATTTGTTTGCGTTTATTTTGCTTCAGAGTATGAGTGGTAAACCCAATTATACTGAATTTCGCGCTAATCACTTGACACAACATAATCGTATTAGTTAGTTATCTAAACATATTATGTGTGAAACCTAGTTAATAAATTGAGGTGCGACTTGTTAATCATATCCAAAACTTGCATCTCTAACTCAATGAAACACTAGGTCACTGGTATATATATAACAGATTTTTACAACATTTTTTGTAATTCTTTTTCTTTACTATTTTTCTTTACTATATATGTTATATCGTCGACCTCACTTTGTCTCTCTCATCTCATACGGTGTAATATTTGTTATAAAAAAACTTATGGGGAAGTAAATTATCCTTTTCAAAATATCACCTTTTTAACGAGGTCATGTGAAAGCGGTAGTAATTTACATTGTATTATTCATTCGTGCATAATATCTTTACATGCCGTACAAACGGCTTTCTTAATTTTTACTTGCAGCATAATCTCTTTGTAACTACAAATGTACCTTGTATCACCATGATGAGTTATTGCTTGCAGCATTACTCTCCTTGTAACTACAAACGTACCTCGTGTCACCAAGAAGAGGAGCGATATCAAACTCATTTCCCACTCTTCTACGTGTAGAACCTGAATGACAACACCGACGAAGAACTTGCAAAATCTCCTTCGTGGAAGGCCTAGTTGAGGGCAGGGAGCTTGTGCAAACGAGGCCCAATTTGAAGACATTAGTCATCTCTTCTTCATAGCGTGGTTCTTTGACATCCTCATCGAATGCATCAGTAAGGCTCTTCCCTTCAGTAAAATGCGCCCATGCCCATTCAACTAGGCTGCATGCATGCTCGTCTCCTAGATTAGGCTTTCTTCCCGTCACAAGCTCCAAGAGCACGACTCCAAAGCTATAAACATCAACTTTCTCGTTAATCTTAGTTGAATAGGCATATTCTGCAATGAAAGTGAAGCATATGATGAGATGAGCTTAGTTCAGTATCAATGTAAAAACTTCTGTAGAAGGCAATTTAGAATCACTTACCCGGTGGAATGTAGCCAAAAGAACCTGCTAGACCAGACATGGTGTGTAATTCCCCGGGCTTTGCCAACATCTTGGCGAGCCCAAAATCGGCTATTTTAGCTCTGAACTCTGAGTCCAACAGTATATTGCTAGATTTAACATCCCGGTGGATGATGGGGGGTGAGCATTCATGGTGCATGTAACACAGACCTTGTGCAGCCCCAATGGCAATATTCAACCTCCTGGGCCAACTCAACCCAGCAGGCGATGTTTTCTTCTCTGCATGAAGCCATTTGTCCAGGCTCTGATTTTCCATGTATTCATAAACTAGAAGCTTGGAGTTCTCACTTGCATAGCAGCACAAAAGCTTCACTATATTCGAGTGCCGAATATTGCCAAGGATCTCTACCTCTGCCTGGAACTCTTTCTCCAACTTGTCATCCACATCCTTGCTATTCCAGATCTTCTTCACGGCAACATACTCATCTGGACGATTTGAAGCAATCCGATAAACTTTCCCAAACCCTCCACTTCCTATAAGGTTATTGTCTGTCAAACTTGAAAGGAAGTTTATTTCCGTGAGATCAAGCCTCTGGAATGACGTGAGCCTCCACGTTGCAACCTTATTATTATGCCCGCAGTGCTTTTTGCCCCATTGCGTTTTCAACGTATAGAAAACCAGGGAGGCTATGACCAGCAACACGACGGTGGTGGCAGCCAGAATCAGGGCCAGTGATTTCGAAGACGAATTGCTCGACTGTGGTGCCGCTGACTCGGTTTTGGTCAAGCAGTTAGCAAGGTGGACGTTTGGATTGTAAGCACATAGATGAGGATTGTTCAAGAAACTGTTTTCAAATGCGAGGTTATTGAACTCATCAGGGATTTTCCCAGATAGCTGGTTGGAGGACAAGTTGAGAAAAACAAACCTCAACATATCAAATTGAGGAGGGATTTCACCTGATATGCCATTTTGAGACAAGTCCAGGTAAACCAGGCGAGGAAGAGCAGTAATAGCTGTGGGAATCTGGCCAGAAAGTTTGTTCCGTGACAGTGTCAAAGTGTTCAGTGATTGCCACGAAATAATCTCAGATGAAAGTGCACCCGAAAGTTGGTTGCCATCCAGCATGAGAGTACTAAGCTGAGAAAGTTGCATCAATTCCCTCGGAATTTCACCCGAAAGCATGTTGTTTCTCGCATCAAGAAACACCAGATTTTTGGCTGAAGTAATCCCAACAGATATCCCACCCGAGAAGTTGTTGTTGGCGATCTCCAGTCTCGTCATATTCCAAAACAGTTTACTCGGAAGAGGCCCAGAAAAGGAGTTGTTGCTCAAAATCAAGGAGGAAAGGTTACTGATAGTCCACAAACCCAAAGGAACCTCCCCCGAAAATTTGTTATTATAAATCTGAACCGTGGCGAGAGAAGGACAATTCCCAATCCACTCAGGCAAAACCCCTCTAAAATTGTTGGAAAAAGCAACCACACCGATAAGGGCACTACCTGCACACAAATGTTTTGGCAACCTACCGCTGAGTTGGTTCTCAGAAACCTCAAACGCTATAAGCTTGGAATGCAAGCCTAATTCTGGAGGCAGTGTTCCGCTCAAGTTATTGCTGTAAACCCTGAAATACTCAAGACTAGGAATTAGGCTTAAACTTCTGGGAATCTCACCACACAAGTGATTCTGGTACAAGTGCAAGGTACTCAAGTTCTTTAACTTTCCAAAATCTCGGGGTATGAAACCCGACAAATTATTCTCTGCGAAATCAACATTCACTAATTCCAAACTCTGCATCGTAGCACTAGGAATCACACCCGACAACCTGTTACGGAACAGGAACAAGAACTTCAACTTCCTCAGCGAGAACAAACTCCCAGGAATGCTCCCTGATAAATTGTTCCTCGACAAATCCAACCTTTCGAGATTCGTGAAAATATTCCCGAAATATTCTGGAATCTCTCCGATCAAGTTACAGTGCGGCATATACATCTCCCTCAAATTTCTTAATTTCCTAAACTCCAAAGGGATTTCCCACGGCGCGAGTTTTAGATTATAAGCCAAACCCAAGAATTCGAGGTTGGACAAGTTTCCGATTTCCTTGGGGACGGTTCCGTTGAAGTTGTTTTGGAAAAGATACAGCGCTTGCAGCTCCGGCAGGTTCCCGATCGCCGCGGGGATCTCACCGGAGAAGGAGTTGGCGCCGAGGTTGAGGTCAGTGAGGCTTTTGAGGCGGTCCACGTCCGCGGGAATTGCTCCGGCGAGGTAGTTCTCGGACAGGTTGAGGTGCCGGAGGTTGGAGCAGCCGTACAAGGTTGTCGGAAATTCGCCGGCGATGGAGTTGTTGGAGAGGTCAAGCATGACAAGGTGTTTGAGGTTGCAGATCGTGGAAGGGAGGTTCTTGGTGGTGGTGATGCCTTTGCTGGAGAGGAGAAGTTTCGTGACGGCGCCGCCACTGCAGCGAATCTCCGTCCAGTCGCACGGCGCCGACGGCGACGATTTCCATGATCGGAGCGATGGTGGGTCCCCAAGTTCACGTTTGAGTGTGAGTAGGATTGATAGTTCGGTTTCTGAAATTACCTGAGAGGGTACAGCGACGCTGAGTAACAGAAACAAATGAAAGGCAACGAAGAGGGGTACTTTGGACATTTCGTATTTTCAGTTAGAAATTTTGCCGGGAAAACGTGACCATCAAAATTCGAACATGACTCGGTTCAGGTTTTGTTCTGTCTCTCTTTACTCTCTTATGTGAGTGTGTTTTTTTTTTTCTTTCTGATGTGTTTCAATGTTTGATGTGTTGTGATATGTGAACTGAGTTTATTATATATTGAAAGTAATCACGGGAAAAATAATATAAGCACTAACAATGAACTTTAATTACACGGGTGAAGCTGAAAATGATAGAAGGTAGACAAAAATGTGAAGAGTTTCATTCAAACACGATTTGTTAGGATATTGTGTGGCATTTGCTGGATTTTTTCAGTGGATATCTTTGGTTAGTTAAAACTACACAATTGAAAGGACACATAATGATTTCTTTTTCTCTTTTATGTTTTTTGTTTTGGTTCCTTTGCCCACCATCAATATTGATTCTCTGGGAAATTCATTTGGTTTAAATTGTTTCATTGGTTTCTTGAGCCTCTAAAGGTGAATTGGGCCACAAACGCATGGATGAAGAAAAAGAGAAAGTTAGTCAACAGTGTACGAGTGAATATCTTTATGTTACTAAACTCAAGCACGAAACCTACATTTTTTTTTTCAAAACAATATCATATATTCAGACATTTTTTTCACCACTTTCCAAAAATTAAGGTTCACACCCCTTTTCTATTCACAATGTCCAAAATCCTTTTCTTATAAAATATTTCAATACTTATATACTGTTTATTGGTTACAATATAGAGTCATTGTAAAAAAAAAAATTATTTAGGAAAATGGAATTTTAGAAGTTGGGTAATTACGTTTAAAATAAGAAACACATTATACCTTCAACTAGAAAATTTAGCCGGTTTTGTTTAATTTATTTGAAAGAGATAATAATAGTTTATTTTTTTTAACAACCATCTTCAACGAATTTTTTAAAAATAAGCACTGTTTTTCCAGAAATAATATCAACCAAATAAGTATTTAGCACTTTTTTCTTTCTTTTCAAAATTATTAGCTGTTATAACTTTGTTTGTATTGATGATTAGAAAAAGAAAACATTTCTTCATTTAAAAAGATGGAATTTTAGAATTTGTGTAAGAATGTCTAATAAAACATAGGTTATGCATTTAATCTAAAGAGTTACTGTATATTTAATTCAAGTTATTTTAGTGACATAATTACTAATTCTTATTAGCATATTTAGATTTTTTTTTACGTAGCTATTTTCTGCAATTAATAATTTCGCATACACTAGTTTTTTTTTTTCTTAGCAAATAAATATATTCATTATATAAAAGTAAAAAAAAAAATAGTTACAAGGAGATACAGATACAAAAGAATCTTAAGGTTAAACACGTGCATATAAAAGGAAAGTTATATAATATTTATGAATAGAAACATTAAATACTAGATAATATTTGTGAAATCAACAAACTCAAATATTATAATTTCCAACCAAGAATTGAATTAATTTCTTTCTATTTAGTGTATGAAAACTTTCAAAATAATAAAGTTGTACACTGTATATGAGAAATAACTCATGACTATTGACTATTTTTTCATCCCAACACATTAATGTAAATTCCGTTAATTTATATGGTATGATTAAAACAATTCTTTGTAAATGTCATAAAGCTCCTAAAATGCTCTTTATAACACTACAAAAGTTTACCAAAATATAAATAACACAACATGCTCTACACAATTAACAGAAATAGTAGAATCATTATCTTTATAATACTCAACATATTCTCTTTACTAACTGGAATTGTTATATGTTTTTTCTAACTAAATAACTCCAACGAAACATTCAATAGTGAATACCTTCCCCATTTGCAAAATATATTGGATAATGAGAAATTTAAATCTATCATTTTCTTTATTTTTCCTCTCAGAGTTATGAAGTTTGCTTTTATTTTACTACATGTTATCCCACTAGATAATCTTTTCTTAGCCTTGTTTTTGTTTTATGTATTCTTAATGTTTCAGGGTTAGCCATTTAAAATTATGATAAGTATGAGTTTAACAACAATATAAAAACTTTTTCTACAAGTAATGTAAAGACAACTTTTTCATTATTTCAATAAATTAACTTGTAATCTTTAAACCGTTTAATTTTGTCAAAATGTAACCTGTTATAGCATTATTGTGCATGATCTTATAACGTGAACAATTCATATTTTCGGTTTCGAATGTAGAGGGAAGAAGAGAAGGAAATTAAAACCATATATGTACTTGGGATTCTATTCCCCAAACTTGAGTTTTATTAGCTACGAATGAAAGCACTTAGAGAAAATTCTGCAAATAGGAGACCGCATAAGAAAATTGTTTATGTATATCATACACTCATGAAATTTCGAGATCAAACTCAAACTTTTAACTTCATTTTCGGCCACAGAATCTTCTCATGACTGGTCCCATGTGGTCAATTCTCACGAGGCTACCATGAAACTGATAGAGATTAGTGACAATGGAAATGTCTAGAAGTGGTTAGGAAAGTTCCCATTTCATTAGTATATTCTAAGTGTAGTGCGTTTCTCTTATCAGTGCCCTTAAAGTGTTCTTTTAGTCAAAATTAAAACTTTCAAAAGCCAGCATAATTTTAACTGCCATGTGTTCGGTGCTATTGAACATTATATTCCTAGAGTTTACATTTGAACATTACAACTTGTGATATTTATTGTAGCCTAAGAAAACAAAATAGAAGTTGAAAGTACTATTATAAGTTTCTTTTCAGTCATAGAAGCAGTAAAAAGTCAATGAGGGTTTGCATTTTAAATGGACCTCTCTTATGAATAATAACTAGTAAGACTCTTTTAACTTGGTTTGATCTTACCATAGCAACCCCACAACGTAGATATTTTGACAAATTGGTCTGGTATCACCAACCATTAACCAAACCCCCACTTCATTTTTGTGTTTTAGAATAATGTTCCTAGTTCTTAGAAGATGCTAAATTGCTTTATTTGTTTAGTTGCAACTTGTAACAGACTAGAATAAGTGCTCCATTGGAGAAGGAAAATGAACCCAGGAATTCGCACAAGTTGTAGATATTTTTTATTCATGAGCAATGCATAAACACGCAAGTTCTTTTAATGTTCAATGGAGAGTAACATATATTTCCAAAAGAAGCTAAAACCAAAGAAAGCCCCAGTGAACTTATAACTTGTTGATCAGTATTATAAGTATATTCGAGTAAACTATATTCATATTTTAAAGGTTTTTCCGCAAAACTTTTAGGGTTGTTATTATTATAAAAGTCAACAAGTTTACCATATATGATGATTTGTGATTAGATAACTCTGCATGAGATTTTCTTTTGAAAAACAATTAGATATTTTTTAAAATGTTTATAATTAAAAAAACAAGTTTCAAAAAATTAAATAAAATATCTAAGTAAGAAAAGAGTAGAAAAACTTGTTAAAAAAAGTTATTTTAGTGCTTTTCTCAAAGCTAAACACTATAACTGCTGAAAAAAAGCTATATTATGAACGGCACTTTTCTCAAAGCATAAATAAATTAACCTTGAGCCATACAGAAATTACTGTTTTATAGCAAACCATACTTCAACGAATTCGAAAATTAAGAGAATAGAACATCAATTCAATTACGAAAGAGCTTGCAACTTATGGAACTTACAAAATATATAACTAAAAATATTGGGGTATCTCGTAAACTGCTAATATTTTATAAAGAACTTATGTTGGTTTCTTTATCTGATTAAAAAATGGTCTTATCTTCTTAGGTACGAAAGAATTGAACTTGTTTACTAAAGAAAGGAATTACCCAAGAATGAAATTGATTTTCAAGGTTAGTGTTTCACCTCCAAACATTTCAGCCTGAACACATCGACAAAACAATAATTATTCTTAGGGGGTAAAAATGCACTCCTTGTAATAAGCAATCAAGAAAACATAATTGAATTGATGTTACCTTCCCAGCGAAAGTTTTAACAATGGAATGTGTTTCATCGTCCATCTCAACCTTATGTTCATCCATCATTTTAAGGATATGGAAAGGTGGTTTGTTGGCAGAAAGGTGCATCCTTAGTAGTACTTTATACAATGGTAAACTAGAAAGGCCAAAATTATGGATATATGTAATATAACTGTTTGCATATTCAAGATTCCTATCTTTGTCCAAAAACTCTGCAATGGCTAACACAAGTCCATGTGGGGCTTCCAATGACAATCTTTCATCATAGCCAAAGCTCTTTTCATTGCAATAATAGCCTCGTCTATTTTTTTCATATTCACATATCCTTCTACAAGAATTTCCATTGTCTTATAATTTGGACAACCACCCTTTTGCAATGTGTGGAGATGTAATGATTCAGCTTCTTCCATTAATCCATTCCTCACGTATGCACCCAAAAGAACATTAGAGACTCTGATATCATACTTCTGACAACTTGATTCCCATTCTAAGAAGATTCTCTTGGCTTGTAGAATGTCCTGAAGCTTCACCAAGCAAGTTAGTATACAAGTGTAGTTAGCACAATTGATTCTTCCACCAACTGCCTTACTAGCTTCCCATAACCGCAAGACTCCTTCCTTTTCCTTCAAAGAAACTGTATATTATATAGTCAATTCTTGAAAGTAAGTCAAAGTGGCTTAATGCAAATAATTTCTACTACATGCATATTAATGCGCTTTAAGACATTCCCATCATTAATTCTCAAAACTCATTATTTAAAAGGCACAATCATAATTAATCTATGGCATAACTAAAAACAACAAGTCAAACAGCAAGAGGCATAACAAAATAAAGAGTACAGCACCAAACTAATTGCTAAAGATTGTAAGGCATAAGCTAAAGACTCGACACCTAAAAAACAAACATAAGCAAGAATTATCCTTATTTGTCAATCAAACTCGTCATCGCCAAGATATTCTGAGATTTCTTCAAGATTATTGCTTTCATCAATAATATACTCATATTTCCTCCTCTTTTCCTTCCTCTTCACTTTCTACATTAATAAGTACCACTTTTTGTTCTCCATCTTCAATAATCTCCCCTGCACTAGAGCTTGAATGCCTTGAAGTTGCTTTCTTCAATTTTGTTTAGTAACTATCGTACTCTCACCTGCCCCAACTATGTTACCAAAAACTTCCCAAGTCAAAGCATTTTCATAAAAACCCAGTTCCTCTTTATCAGTTTTTCCATATCCACCCATTTCTGCCACCAGTCATGCATAATAACTATAATCAATGACATTTAGTTCACATTCTTTCACATCAAGAATGTCAAATTGTTCTCGGAAAGCCAAATCATTCCCAAGTCTTAAAGGTAGAAAAAATTAAATCTACTTACATTCTCAATATCAGCCTTATGCTCAACTGGTCAACTCAAGACTTAAAATAGCAACAACATACAAACTTGGAGAAAATGATACATGCATCATCCACCGCACAGTTGCGAAGATGGTTATCAAATCGCACACAACAAAAAATTAATTAGTTAAGAACTAAGAAAAACTACTTTTTTGTATTAATTACGGTGAATTATTCCAGGTGATTCTAAGGAAAGCCAAAAATTTGTGTGTTGGTTTTGAGTTCAATCTTATGACAAGCAGTTTTCTTATTAACGGAAGTGTTGTCAGTTTTCTTCTTTGTATTTCAAGCAGATAAAGCTATTTCTCGAAGATGAGCGGAAGTGAGGGAAGAAGAGATCATGAAGCGGTTTCTTCTCACAGTAAACTGTATCCTATTCGTTATGAGAACCTCCGGTGACCCACTCATAATGTGGTTTCACTTCGTTTGCGGCGGCCACCGCGTATAGCAGTTTCTTCGAAACTGCCGGTTTCCCGTTGATGTTACTCCCCTATCTGTCTATGTAAGAATATAGAATTACGGCAGAAGCATTGTTCGGTTGGTGTTACCTTTGATACAGATGATGTACAAAAAAAGTCACAGAATGTATTACATATTCTTGTGATGGAGATTCAATTTGTAATATGTTTCTCCTCCACACTATCTCCACACTATTTTGCGCAATTGGCATGATCCTAAAAAACAATTTTTAAGGTAATGAATTAGTTAAGAACTAAGAAAAAGAGTACTTTTTTTATTAATTACGGTTAATTATTGCAGGTGATTCTAAGGAAAACAAAAAAAATTTCCCTAAGTGTTACGGTGGTGGGTTGGTGTGGTGTTCAATCTTATGACAAACAGTTTTATTGGAAACGGAAGTGTTGTCAGTTTTCTTCTTTAAAGAGGTTTCTGTTTCAAGCAGAGAAGGTATTTCGCGAAGAAAAATTTCAAGCAGAGAAAGGTATTTCTCAAAGATGGGCGGAAGGGAGGAAACAAGAGATCATGAAGCAGTTTCTTCTCACAATAAATTGTATCCTATTCGTTGTGGGAACCTCTAGCGGCCCACTTATAATGCGGTTCTACTTCGTTCGCGGTTTGCGGCTACATCATTATCCGGCTTGGTGTTAAAGAGAAACAGATGACAAATTGAATCTCCATCACCAGAAAATATGTAATTCTTTGTGTGGTTTGTTTGTATATTACCTCGATCAAGGGTAATATCAAACCGGACAACGTGCAGCAACTAAAGTCATTCATATCCCCTTGACATACTCCTTATGGGACTCGCCACTCGCGTGTACTGCCAGCAAACCGGCGCCCACGGGTGAGCAAAATTACCGCGCTCACGGAATATGACGATAACTTCTGCCGTAGCAGGATCAACCTGAAAAATACGGTGAAAGTCAATTGCGTGACGATTATGATTGCTGACGTTGACACGAGGAGGCGCGCCACGCGTAGAGAAAGTCGGTGAGATCGGTGAGGACACCTATGAACACGGACGCCGCGAAGAGATTTGGTTTCATTAACACGAGGTTGGATGTGGCGGTTCCTGCCGCCACGTTGCGGAGGAGGTAAGACACTGCCAAGGGAGTAACATCACCGGGAAACCGCCGGGAAACCAGCGGTTTCCAATAAACTGGAGAGCCAAACGTGGTGGTCGCTGCAAACGAAGTACAACCGCATAATGAGTGGACCGTTGGAGGTTACCACGACGAGTAAAACGCAGTTCAGTGTGAGAAGAAAGTGATTCACCGTCTCTTCTTCGTCCCATTCCAACATCTTCTCTTTCTTTGCGCGGTTTTCTTTCAAATTTATGTTACTATAAATAAAATATAAATATAAATAAAATATTTTTAAGAAATAATAAAATTAATTTTTTTTTTCATAATATTATTTCTGAAATTCACAAATTTTTATTAATTCAATAATTATAACTGATTCCCTAATTGGTACGGTGTGTTGGTGTGGAGTTCAAACTTATGACAAACAGTTTTCTTGGGAACGGAAGTGTTGTTAGTTTTCTTCTTCAAAGAGAAGTTTCAAGTAGAGGAATGGTATTTTTCCAAGAAAAGTTTCAAGCAGAGAAAAGTATTTCTCGACGATGGGCGGAAGGGAGGATAGAAGAGATCATGAAGCGGTTTCTTCTCACAATAAATTGTATCCTACTAGTTGTGGGAACCTCTAATGGCGCACTTATAATGCGGTTCTACTTCGTTCGCAGTGGACACCCATCTGACTTTCCAGTTTCTTGGAAACTACCGTTTCCCGTTGATGTTACTCATACCATAATATTGTTTTGTCTTATTCATGGATAATTTAATGGATTTTTGTATATAAAGTTATGAATTTTTGTACTTTATTTTCGTACGTACAATTACTTAAAATATTATTTTTGTACATTATGTTAAAAAGAAAGAATTGCAACAAAAGTTAACCTCATATTCTGTTAACGCGGTGGATTTTGCGGCTACAGCATTGTCCGACTTGGTGTTAAGGAGAAACAGATGACAAATTGAATCTCCATCACCAGAAAATATGTAATTCTTTGTGTGGTTTGTTTGTACATTACCTCGATCAAGGGTAATATCAAACCGGACAACGAGCAGCAACTAAAGTCATCCATATCCCCTTAACGTACTCCTTATGGGACTCGCCGTTGGGATGGTCTCCACTCGCGTGTATCGCTAGCAAGCCGGCGCCCACGGTGAGTAAAATCACCGCGCTCATGGAATATGACGATAACTTCTGCCGTAGCAGGATGAACCCGAAAAATACGGTAAAAACCAATTGCGTGGCGATTATGATTGCTGACGTTGACACGGGGAGGCGCGCCACACGTAGAGAAAGTCGGTAAGGAACCTATGAACACGGACGCCGCGAAGAGATTTGGTTTCATTAACACGAGCCTGGGTGTGGCGGTTGCTGCCGTCACGTTGCGGAGGAGGTAAGACACCGCCAAGGGGAGTAACATTAGCGGGAAACCAGCGGTTTCCAATAAACTAGAGAACTAGATGTGGTAGTCGTCGCAAACGAAGTACAACTGCATAATGAGTGGGCCGTCGGAGGTTCCCACGACGAGTAAAATGCAGTTCAGTGTGAGGAGAAACTGCTTCCCTATCTCTTCTTCGCCCCGTTCTAGCATGTTCTTTTTCTTCGCACGGTTTTCTTTCAAATTTATGTTTCTATAAATAAAATATAAATATAAATAAAATATTTTTAAGAAATAATAAAATTAATTTTATTTTTCATAATATTATTTATGAAATTCACAAATTTTTATTAATTCAATAATTATAACTGATAACCTAATTGGAAAGTGTCGTTTTCCCGTTAATGTTACTCCCGTAATACCTTGAAATATTATTCTGTCTTATTCATGTACAATTTAATGAATTTTTGTATATAAAGTTATGAAATTTTGTACTTTAGTTTTGTACATACAGTTACTTAAAATATTATTTTTGTATGTTATGTTGAAAAGAAAGAATTGCAGCAGAAGTTAACCTCGTATTCCCTTAACGCGGTGCTTTTTGCGGCTACAGCATTGTCCGGCTTGGTGTTAAGGAGAAACAGATAACAAATTGAATCTCCATCACCAGAAAATATGTAATTCTTTGTGTGGTTTATTTGTACATTACCTCGATCAAGGGTAATATCAAACTAGACAACGTGCAGCAACTAAAGTCATCCATATTCCCTTGACGTAGCAAAATTACCGCGCTCACGGAATATGATGATAACTTCTGCCGTAGGAGGATGAACCCGAAAAATACGGTGAAAGCCACGTTGACACGAGGAGGCGCGCCACGCGTAAAGAAAGTCGGTGAGGATAACTATGAACACGGACGTCGTGAAGAGATTTGGTTCCCTAAACCCATATCCCCTAACGTACTCCTTATGGGAGTCGCCGTTGGGATGGTCTCCACTCGCGTGTAGCGCTAGCAAGCCGGCGCCCATGCTGAGCAAAATTACCGCGTTCACGGAATATGACGATAACATCTGTCGTAGCAGGATGAACCCAAAAAATACGGTGATAGTCAATTGCATGACGATTATGATTGCTGACGTTGACATGGGGAGGCGCGCCACGCGTAGAGAAAGTCGGTGAGGACACCTATGAAAACAAACGCCGCGAAGAGATTTGGTTTCATTGACACGAGCATGATTGTGGCGGTTACTGCCGTCACGTTGCAGAGGAGGTAAGACACCGCCAAGGGGAGTAACATTAGCGGAAAACCGGTGGTTTCCAATAAACTGGAGAACCAGATGCGGTGGTCGTCGCAAACGAAATACAACTGCATAATGAGGGGGCCGTCGGAGGTTCCCACGACGAGAAAAAATGCAGTTCAGTGTGAGGAGAAATTGCCTGCTTTTCCGTCTCTTCTTTGCCCCGTTCTAGCATCTTCTGTTTCTTCGCGCAATTTTCTTTCAAATTTATGTTTTTATAAATAAAATATAAATATAAATAAAATATTTTTAAGAAATAATAAAATTAATTTTTTTTTGATAATATTATTTATGAACTTCACAAATTTTTATTAATTCAATAATTATAACTGATGACCTAATTGGAAAATGTCATTTTCCCATTAATGTTACTCTCCTATAATACTATGAAATATTGTTCTGTCTTATTCATGGACAATTTAATAAATTTTTGTATATAATGTTATGAATTTTTGTACTTTATTTTTGTACGTACAATTACTTAAAATATTATTTTTACATTATGTTAAAAAGAAAGAATTGTGGCAAAAGTTAAACTCGTATTCTGTTAACGCGGTGGATTTTGCGGTTACAACATTGTCCAACTTGGTGTTAAGGAGAAACAGATGACAAATTGAATTTCCATTACCAGAAAATATGTAATTCTTTGTATGGTTTGTTTGTACATTACCTCGATCAAGGGTAATATCAAACCGGACAACGAGCAGCAACTAAAGTCATCCATATCTCCTTAACATACTCTTTATGGAACTCGCGGTTGGGTGGTCTCCACTCGCTCGCGTGTATCGCTAGCAAGCCGGCGCCCACGGTGAGTAAAATCACCGCGCTCACGGAATATGAGCATGATGAACCCGAAAAATACGGTGAAAGCCAATTGCGTGGCGATTATGATTGCTGACGTTGACACGGAGAGTCGCGCCGCGCGTAGAGAAAGTCGGTGAGGACACCTATAAACACGGACGTCGCGAAGAGATTTGGTTTCATTAACACGAGCCTGGGTGTGGCAGTTGCTGTCGTCACATTGCGGAGGAGGTAAGACACCGCCAAGGGGAGTAACATTAGCGGGAAACCGGCGGTTTCCAATAAATTAGAGAGCCAAACGTGGTGGCCGCCGCAAACGAAGTACAACCGCATAATGAGTGGACCGTTGGAGGTTACCAAAATGCAGTTCAGTGTGAGGAGAAATTGTTTCTCCGTCTCTTCTTCGCCCCGTTCTAGCATGTTCTGTTTCTTCGCGCGGTTTTATTTCAAATTTATGTTTCTATAAATAAAATATAAATATAAATAAAATATTTTTAAAAAATAATAAAATTAATTTTTTTTTATAATATTATTTATGAAATTCACAAATTTTTATTAATTCAATAATTATAACTGATGACCTAATTGGAAAATGTCATTTTCTCGTTGATGTTACTCCCCTGTAATACCATGAAATATTGTTCTGTCTTATTCATGGACAATTTAATGAATTTTTGTATATAAAATTATGAATTTTTGTACTTTAATTTTGTACGTACAGTTACTTAAAATATTATTTTTGTACGTTATGTTGAAAAGAAAGAGTTGCGGCAGAAGTTAACTTCGTATTCCGTTAACGCGGTGGTTTTTACGGCTATAGCATTGTTCGGCTTGGTGTTAAGGAGAAACAAATGACAAATTGAATATCCATCATCAGAAAATATGTAATTCTTTGTGTGGTTTGTTTGTACATTACCTCGATCAAGGGTAATATCAAACCAGACAACGTGCAGCAACTAAAGTCATCCATATTCCCTTGACGTACTCCTCATGAGACTCGCCACTGGCGCCCACGGTGAGCAAAATTACCGCGCTCACGGAATATGACGATAACTTCTGCCGTAGCAGGATGAACCCGAAGGTGAGGACACCTATGAACACGGACGTCGTGAAGAGATTTGGTTTCATTAATACGAGACTGGGTGTGGCGGTTCCTGTTGTCACACGAAGTACAATCGCATAATGATGGGTCGTCGGAGGTTCCCACGATGAGTAAAATGCAGTTCAGTGTTAGGAGAAACTGCTTCACCGTCTCTTCTTTGCCCCGTTTCAGCATCTTGTTTTTCTTGGCCCGGTTTTCTTTCAAATTTATGTTTCTATAAATAAAATATAAATATAAATAAAATATTTTTAAGAAATAATAAAATTATTTTGTTTTTCATGATATTATTTATGAAATTCACAAATTTTTATTAATTCAATAATTATAATTGATTCCCTAATTGGAAACTGTTGTTTTCCCGTTGATGTTACTCCCATGTAATATTATCAATTTTGTACTTTATTTTTGTACGTACAATTATTTAAAATATTATTTTTGTACGTTATGTTTAAATGAAAAAAATTTCGGCAGAAGTTGAAAATATGTAATTCTTTGTTTGGTTTGTTTGTACATTACCTCGATCAAGGTAATATCAAACCGGACAACGTGTAGCAACTAAAGTCATCTATATCCCCTTGACGTACTGCTTATGGGACTCGTCGTTTGGACGGTCTCCACTCGCGTGTACCGCCAGCAAGCCGCTACCCACGGTGAGCAAAATCACCGCTCTTACGAAATATAACGATAACTTCTGCCGTAGCAGGATGAACTTGAAAAATACGGTGAAAGTTAATTGTGTAGAGATTATGATTGCTGACGTTGATACGGGGAGGCATAGAGAAAGTCGGTGAGGTCGGTGAGGACACCTATGAACACGCCGCGAAGAGATTTGGTTTCATTAACACGAGGCTGGGTGTGGCGGTTCCTGCCACCACGTTGCGGAGGATGTAAGACACCGCCAAGGGGAGTAACATCAGCGGAAAACCGGCGGTTTCCAGTAAAATGGAGAGCCATACGCGGTGAATGCAGTTCAGTGTGAGGAGAAACTTTTTCACTGTCTCTTCTTCGCCTCGTTCTAGCATCTTCTTTTTCTTTGCGCAATTTTCTTTCAAATTTATGTTACTATAAATAAAATATAAATATTTTCTAGCATCTTCTTTTTCTTTGCGCGATTTTCTTTCAAATTTATGTTACTATAAATAAAATATAAATATAAATAAAATATTTTTAAGAAATAATAAAATTAATTTTTCTTTCATAATATTATGAAATTCACAAATTTTTATTAATTTAATAATTATATCTGATAATATTAAAAAAGTTTACTAATAATAAATTTACACATTTTAAAAAAATTAAATAAAAAATATAAATTTAATTTAAGAAAAAACAAATTAATCTTTTTTTTTTTTATTATTATAACTCAAATTGATTAACCAGATTGAGGAGTTAGGAGGAAAGGCATGGTAAATTATGCTTATGTATAGAATATCTATTTACAAAGTTGGGTTAAGAATATTTTGAGTTTCTTAAAAAAATGCATCATAATCCCTAACTTTTAAAACTATAATTATTCTACCTTTTATAAATATCCAACTTTCTAAACCTTTATGATTTTAAAAGTAAAAAAAAAAAAATTAGAAACAAAAGATTTAATTAATTTATTTTTTTAGTTTGAGACCACAATTAGAGAAACAAATTTACTTGAAAGCGGATAGAGTCAATTTATTTAAAAAGTTTTGTTTAATTTCTATGCAGAGAAAAATACAACGAAAATGAAAAATGATAAAATGAGAGTTTATTTTATTTTCAATTGCAGTTTTAGATTTCTTTTTAGTAGATTTTTTTATTGTAATATGATCCCATCCATACACCACAAGTCACTAAAGACGTTGATTGACAAATTTATAAGAAGTTTCACTAACTATTCTATAATCACTTTGATGTGTAACAAATTATATGGACATTTTTGTAGTTACATGATAAGATAATATTATATAACAAAACTAATAAAATAACACTTTCTCACAATAAAAAAATAAAATAAAATACATATAATTATATATAATAAGTTTGTTAATTTTAAAATAAGATTGTGTGATTTCAAATAAAAATGTGATTAATTTTTCATAAATGATTGTACATTTAGTACTTTTATACTAAAATTATTTCTAATAATGTTTAATGACTTATAAGAGATAATTAAATAAAAATAAAAATAAAATGAGGAAAATTTAATGTAACCAAGAGAAATTAATTTCACTAGTTGGAATAATGCTGCTTACAAAAACTGTAAGTTGAAATAATGTAGCCAAGACTAATAATTTTACATTATTCAAATAAATTTCACTGCCTGGTTGTGATTCAGTTGCTACTCTTCTTCTTCTGCCTATCTATGCTTACGTCTCACATCTAAAATGTGACACATTCGAATGTGCAACTAAATGCCCTATTGCTTATACATGAAAAGTTTGTATTTTTTTATATTCTTGCAAATTCCACGAACGGATGCAACTGTAGCAATAGCTGTAACTAGGAAGCACACCAAGCTCAATACTTGAAGCATACACCACTTGAATGATAGTCTTTTTATCTGTCTCTGTTCAATGTGCATTTGTATAGGAAAGAAAACAATGAGTGGCCAAAACCCAACTGCTCCGAGGAAGCCGAGAAACTCATTGAAAAATGGCATGACCATGGCAAGAAATGTGGCTACTGCCACATATATTGTCCTCCAAACTAGCCTACAAAAGCTTATCTTACATTTTATGAACCCTACTTTGACTGGGTACTCCTTGTTTATGAAATCTGAACGTGGCCACTTCATGCTAAATGCCATCTCAATTATACGAAATAGTGGTTGAGCCATCACCTGTCACATAATGTTATATTTCACATTGCATAGAGAAGATGCAGGTTAAATAAAAAAGTGAGATATGCAGTTAAATTCATACGAAATAACTTCATAAGAAAAGAGAGAGAAAGTTAAATAGAAAATGAAATGTTGAAAAACAGGATAAATGTCTAATAATTACTATTTGTTAAATTTTTGTAAGTAACACTAAATATTTATGTTATTTTTTTTAGGGTTGGGTACTTGTATACTTAAACCATTACTCATATTTTTAGTTTAATGAAATATTATCTCAAGTGTCTCTTGTACAAACTAGTTAAACAATAACATGCACTTTTTGAATAAAATAATATTAAAAGCCTACGAAATATCTAGCTGTCTCAAACAAAATTTATCTATCTTTTAAATCTTAGTAGGTAAAAATTGGTAAATATGTTAATACATTTATATTGATATAGATGCAAGCTTTTGTAGGAGAATTCAATACTTATCATCCAGAAAGAAAGTAAGATGATGTAGATGGAAGATTTAGAATTATTTTTAAAAAATAGTACTTCTGGTAAAAAAAATATCTCTTCTAATTTATACATTGATAAGAAAGAGATTGAAGTTGATAAATAAATATAAGGGTCTAACCTGATATGCTCCCAGCATATGGATTACAATGAAAACATTGCCAAGGGCGACCAACCAGTATGGCTCATAAAATCCAAAACCAGTGAGGATGTTCCCAGGTGTGTTATTTCCAAAAGCAGCATACCCAAGCCCACCGCATAGCACAAAAAGTAATGTCATTGTTGTGATTCCCAACACATTGGCCTGTTTCATCTGTTTGTTTTCTGGTGGATTCGACTTCAATGAATCCTAAATAATATGCATGCAAGCAAATTCATATATAATCAAATTTAATTTAATCACCTCTTTCTAAATAGTTTTTTCTTAGTATAATTACTTCAGTTTAATGATGTGTTCTTACTCACTTACCATTATATCATAGACAACAGTAGCAAAAGAAGAAGCAAGCGCAATGTTCCCCAAAGCACTGAAAATAGACCAAATTTTTTCTGATTCAGATAGGTCTGGTCCTACGTCCTTTCCAAATAGAGTTGTTGGTTGTCCTTTACCTGTTCACACCCCCAAATGTTTCCACAGTAAGTTGTTAGGATAATGTTCTATACTAGGACTAATTTATGGAATAATTCATTTACAAACCAATCATTGGTTGTCCGTACACTGCTGTAACAGAATTAGGAAATCAGATATCATTACAAGAAGGTAAAAATCCACTAAAAAGTTATAACAATAAACTTCTACAAACATCTCCTTTCTTGAAATGTGAATGTAATAATAGACCATTGTAATCAAAACATAGTCCTCTAAGGTGATGGGCCACTTGGTGCAAAACCTCTAACAAGCTAGTGGCATTATTTGGAAATATATAATATTAAAACTAAAATCTCGGAATAATATTGGAAATCTTTTGGAAAAATATAGGTGAAGGTTATACCTGAGACCACGACAGCCAGAGAAAGCCCACTTCCAATGAAAGCATAACCAAAAGAGGTAGCGGCAGCAAGGGTTGAAAGCGACGTTAACTTGTTGAAATCTGGAATTTGAGACAAGAAAATTTGTACAACCCCAAAACCAATCATATAGGGATTATTTGAAAACTTGCAATAAGCATCATGGCCGTTTCTGTGAAAGCAAATGGCTTTCTTTATTGCCCTGCATGCCACAATCAGAGTTAACTCCGTCATCGCATTAGCACATGATTATTATCATTATGCACAATCAGCAACACAAATGGAAATAGTTAGTTAATGAATGTAATAAAACAAAATAACGTACACCAAGCTTATAGAACAAGTTATAGAGTAGCCCACTGTAATCCCAGCGAGCTTCCCATACAGGACCGCTCCGCAAAACACGTTCATTGATCCACCTAATTTATTAAATGAAAATATGGAACTAATCAAACATTTAAAATAGGAAATTAAGGAATTTATGTACATGATGATCTAATTTATGCACAAGACTTGCTAAGGAAGTAGATTAAATAAATTTATAATAAGTTTATAGTATATAATACCAAGGTATGTATCGACGGCTTGCATGTAAGTGTAGTTTCTCTTGCCAGTGACTGGATCAGGATATCTGTAGCAATCAGCTATAAGACTGTAAGTATAAAGCGAAATGAATGCAAATACAATCATAACCGCTATCCCAGCAACCCATCCAAGTTGGGACATGGCCCATGCGAGAGCCAGCACTCCTGCTCCTACAACCACCGTTATAATGTGCGTCGTGGCGGTGAACACGTTCCCTGCAAGCAACCATGACAATTCACAAACTTTTCAGCTTATTCTGGTGCAGGTGAAACAATGAAAGAAATAAAGAAAATACTTCATCCCTTTATTTCTTCAGAGTGCGCGCACTGCACTCCTATTCCTGGTGGTGTCAAATCATATTTTGAGGGAGATGTCCAAAATTGGACTCATTATTTGATAAAACTTGTTAAAAACTGTTTTTATATTTGTTTAAAAAAAAAGGCTAAAAAATTAATAATGAATTTACATTAATTATTCTAAAATAAAAAAGTGTTTCTAGAAATTAAAATAAAACAATTTTTTTATATTTTCAGTTTTTGTTTTCAAAAGTAAGGAGAATTTTTAATTTCAAATTGTAAAACATCTTTTTCCTTTTTCTTTCAAAAACAAAAGTAAAAATAATAGTATTTTACAAAAAAAAATGGCGAGGCAAAGAAAAAACTACAAAATAATCAAACAACTCCGAAAAGTCGCCAATTATTACACATCATGGAGGAAAGCTTTCGGCTTGTTGTAGCTGTGTTTATTATTCTTCTAGATTGGCCAAAAATCTTGACATTAATACATTTATAGTTTATTTGTAGTCGAATCACAAATTATTAATAATATATCTTTATCAAATGATATAATATGAAACAATATTTTAAACGACATTGACTATGCTCATAAAAAAAATCAAACATGGGAAGAAACAATCTTTAAATAAAACCACTTTTGACTAAATATTTAGACTGTCAAACTTGTTGAGTTAAATGAATGTAATCTTGATGACGATTTTTCGTGGTCTAATCAGGACATGGGACTCCATTTTTCTTTCACATATTGCTAGTTCACGTGTCAACAAAAGAAACACTTAATTCTATCTTAAAAAAATATTAAATAATGGTTTAACATCATAAACGTCAAACACTTCACTCCTTTTAAAACATAATTTAATCAACTTATTTATGCTTGACAAAAGTTTCATTGAACAATCCAATATATTTTTCTTCCCCTTTTATAGTTTAAATAGTTAAGAAATGTTTAAACAAGTTGGTCAGAAAATGAAGTGGCATAATAAAATAAAAAACACATCTTCATACTGCTACCGTGACATAAAGGACTGTTCATTAAGAAAGTAATGATTTAAATTTCTGCCTTATTAAAAATCATTCCTTTTTACACCAGAATTGAAATTTTTCATAGGATAGAAAGAAATATATCCGTGAACTTAGACTTGTCCATTTCCTTCTGGAAATGGAGTGAATGACCGGGGCAACACAGAAAAATATCTTGTTTCTACATTGTGGATTAAAAATGGCCAAAAAAATTTCTTGTTTTCAGTCGGCTTTATTTTCACAGTTTGTGATGTCTAACTATAAAGGATAAAACTTTGCACGTGGTTAGTAAGAAACATGATTAGGTCTTGTAGGACCAGCTTGCCAAATATAACGGTATATGTTTATCTTTACTGAATTCGACCCATGATACACATACATATATTTTTTTCCATATATTTCACAGACACTCAACAACTAAACAAAAAATCTAGCTGGTATTTATTTTAGAATTTTTTTTCTTACATTTTTATTTTAAAATTTTCTTTTGAGTGTTATGAGGTGTTATTTACTTTAATCGATGATATCAATTTTATTAAAAAAATATAAAATATATATTTAGATTGGTATCACAAAGATGTTTTGAAAATTTTGAGTGTAATTAGTAATATATACTAGGTGAATTTATTTCACATAAATGAATTTGAGCAGGTGTTGGATGGCGGTGTTCATGAAGGCTGCATGCATGTATTGATGTTTACAAAGAGCAAAAGTGATTACTAGGTCCATGATGTGGCCTATTTTATGTTTATGGTTGTATGTGGAGAGGTTTCAGCATGTGATTTGTATGGATGCATATTTTTCATAATTAGATAGATAGGAGAGGCTCGGCAATGAAAGTAACTAACTAATCATGTGTGCCAGAAAAGAAAATTAGGAACAAATAACTGAAAAAGACAGAGAGAAAAAGTGTGTGAATTTAGTTTCCGTTAGATCCGAATTCTATAATCACTCCATTTCTCTCACTGTTTCTTCTGATACAAGTATTTCTTTGAATAGTCCATACTTGTTCACTCCGTGAGCATTAATGCCATAAAAATAGCATTCTCTAGCATAATAATATTATCTTCAATTCTAAGAATCTTACCCTTGCAAGGACACGCATTAGGGGAATATCTCAAATAACGTGTACTGATCTCAGTACATAAATCACTCATGTGGAAAATCTTCTGACACGATCAAGACCTCAAAAAATTTGTTTTCAATAATCGTGCCAGAAAACAAAAAACAAGTTGTTTTCCACTTCGAATTAATATTCAAAACGCGGTAGATCGATCCAAAACGTAAACCACACGGTTTTTAATTGACGTATTTGTCTTATTACGAAAATTTCTTTCAAAATGCATCAACACAAAAACATGTAGAACCAGGAGCGTCTAGTGTAAATTGTTCGCATCGCATCGAGTCCGGGCAATATATGGTGAAGAAATTGAATAAAATGACGCAATGAAAATACGAAGGAAAAAAAAAATGAGAAAAGAGAAAAGAAATGAGAAGCATACTAACCAGTTCTCTTGGGTCTGCCATCGTCGTCGACCGGCGATGGGTCTCTGACGGGAATGCCCTTCTCTGTTTCAACGCCCATTTGGGGATCTCTAAGTGAGGAAACTCAGAAACCTTCTTCTGTGAACAAAATGGAACGCGTGAAACGAGAGGAAGATGATTGAGTAGGAACACTCTCACTCAGTATATAAAGAGGTTTGAGCAGAGACAAGTGTTCAATTTGTAACTGAAATGCGACATTTGACGAGTTTTTTTCGCTTATTTCTCGCTTATCGGACTCTACTAGTCCTAAAAGTCATAACGCCACTCTTTTGGCTATTTATATACTATCTATTTTTATCCTATTTTCAAATATTATACCTATAATAAATATAAATAATAAATGTTCTACACTCTTTTCTATTTCCGTTTTTAAACGTATTCAAAGACATTTATTATATCAATATATAACGTTTATTACATTCAATGTGCTTTATTTATTAAAGCGTGTCTTCTTAAATACTCTATTTAATTTATTGAAGATAAAATTTATCGTATATTAAAGCATATATCCTTAAATACTGTATTTTTACAATCAAGTTATTTCTTCTGTTTTTCTTTTTTTAATTATTGATTATTTTTTTAAATCAACTAATAATATCCATTGGAGACTAAATTAGTTTTTAATAATTATTCTTTACTAATTAACATTATATATTATACGAAATTATAGTGTTTTAAATTCTAATAATAGAAAATGGCATAATTAAAATAGTTTTGGAATCGGATTAACGCCCAAACAAACAACAAATAACAATCATTTTCTAACAAAAGTGAAAGAAAGCACGAGTCGTCTTGCAATAAATTAGGTGCTCTGTCTAAAATACACAACAAAATATTTTAATCTTTTTTTCCAACTATATTTATTTAATTAATTTATTTATTTATTATTATAATAGTTTTTTTTATAGGAATAGTAATATTTTTAAAACTTAAATAAATGATAATATAATATTCAGAATATTATAATTGAGTGCAACCATTTCTATCTGTCAATGGTACGCACATGCCGAAAACGACGATGAGACAATAATTTATGATTGTCTTTCCAGTAAAAATAAAAGGTAACATGCAAAACTACATATAAAATGATATATAAAATTCATTAAAATATTAAATTGTGAAAAACAAATATTTTTACATATTATGATTACATTTTACACAATTTTATATATTTGGATATTGTATAACTTTTTATCATCAATTCTGTAATAGTTGTTTCTCTCATGCCTGTGTTCTAATCAAATCTTACTTTAGAAATATATTTCTTAGTTTTCACTAACATTTTATAAATATTAACAACATTTTAAAACCTATTATAAGAATTTTAAGTTCAGTAACAAGTTTTATAAGTTTAAAAAGAAAAAGAAAAATTGAAGGATAAAACTTAATTAAACAAATGACATGTTTCCAACTGTGTCATTGACTTACACAAAGTATTCAAAGAACAAAGCTATAAATAATTGCTCTGACATTCTTTTATGTACCTCTGTAACTTCTGCATAAAACGTGTTTTAATTCAAAAAACATCATATAAATATTTATGCTTGTAATTTAAAATATTAGAGGTAATCAATCATTAAAAAAATATTATTATAACATTTTAAATGCAAATAATTTACACAAATTTTATCATAGAAAAATATAAATTACAATTCTATTGTAACACATTATTGTTAAATAATTTAAAACAATTAAAAAATAAATCTTAACCTAAAGAAACTAAATGGATTATATACATTCTTTAATTTTAAAAATCTAAAAAATACATAATGATCATATTTTTAGGGAAGTATTTTTTGCATGCAACATTTTGGGAGTATATTACTAATCCTATTATTGCTATTTATATATGATCTATTTCTAAATTTAAATTGATTTTTAAAATATTATACATATAATAAATACAAATAATAATATCTGTACAATTATTATTTTTTTCTAAAAAAACCACTATATGTGTGTTGTTTTAATGTAACATTTATTATATCAAAACATGTATTTAATGTATATCATTTATTACATTTAATGTATTTTAATCATTGCGTATATGGTCAATATAACCTCTATTCAAGAAGCAGTTTAAATAGTATTAATTTTTTTTTTCAACTCATATAGATAAAATAATAAATATTAGATAATATTTTAATCATGGCTTTTTTATTATTTTCTTTTGTTTTCTTACAAAAATAAATTTTAATTCCTCTTCTTCTATAAACATAAATTTTAATTTAATATATTAGAAATATGTAATTATAGTGTTTTAACTTCTAATAATAGAAAATGGCATAATTAAAATACAATTTAAAAAAAATACATGAATAAAAACACATTTAACCTTTTAATATATTTATAATGTTTTTTTATCTAAGACTTAATTATCTAAATTATGAGATTAAGAAAGGTGATGTAATTAATTGATAGTGATAAATTTGACATAAGTTTATTGTATCTCTTGCTAGATATATAATATGAACATGGCTCAAAAACATTACATAGATATTTATGCTTATAATTTAAAATATTAAATGTGACAAATCATAAACAGAAACTATTAATGTAACATTAGTGGAACGATAAAATGATCATATTTTGAGGGAATGTTCACATATTCATTAACAGAGACCGCATGAATTGGACACAGATTACAATTAAAAGATAAATTTTAAACAAGTTTAAAATTTTAACCATTTGATCTTCATTCAACGAGTTGGATTTATGTGAGTACATTAATTAAGACACCAAATTTTCAATTACCAAAAATTGGTTCTCCATTCATAGTGCATGAACAGAGAGGCACATTATTTAGTAGAAGAACAAATAGCAGGTGCGCGTGCGAAATGGACCTCATTCTAGCGTAGTTGTCAAAATTGAACGTATCATCTGACTCAAAGAAAGGTTCAGTGTTCAAAAAGAAAGGTGCAGTGTTCAAATTTTGTGTAAAAGGATTATTTAAAAAAGTAACTATGATACCTAGGTTATTTTAAAATTTATTAATAATTTTGTTAATAAAGTAAAATATTCTTATTTATATATTTAAATATAATCTATTAATTAAATAAAAATAAAAATAAATTAATATACATAAATTAAATATAAATTTTACTTTATTAAATTAATTTTACAAAAATAAATTAAATTTAAAATTTATTTTTATTATAATATTATAATTTATTCTAGTAAATTTGTTAAGTTTTATTGAATCATATGTTATCGAGTTATTATCATTAGATCAGCTATTTATAAATTTATATTTGAACGGATAATACCTAAGTTGAAACATTTCGGATTCTATATCAATTAATAATAATAATAAATTAATGTATACAGAATAAATATAAACTTTCCTTCATTAAATTTTATATAAATAAACTGAACTTAAAATTTATTTTTTTTAAATTTTGTTAACGTTATATTTCATTTATATATTAATTTATATATTATTGTTAAATCTTATATTCAGTCTCTCTTAATATAAAATTAATAAATAAATATTTTATTAATTATATAAATAAAAAGAATGCAATTTGAACGGTGACTATGAAATGTTTGTGATGGACACAGAATTTTGTGAACTTAGTGGGAGAAAGATTCGAATAAAACAACTCGAATAAAGCACGAACTTGCCTTTAGTTTTTGGGTACAGTGGAATACCTTGATCTTAGTCAAACATGGAGAAAGGTTTGCTACCCTTTATTAATAAAAAAAATAACACATTTTAAATATTTTTTCATTTACAGATTCTATCACGATTTTATCTTTAAAAACATGAATCCATGGAAAAAATAATTATAAACTACATTCTTACTCTTAGAAGACATTTTGATTTTTGACATTTCAAAATATTAAGTATTTGACAAAAAGTAAAGAACCAATTGTTTCTTAACAACAAAAATTATTTGCAGTGGTTAATCATGATGTTGATAATGTTATTGTTAGTGTTAACTCGGATATTTTTATTTTTTTTTAGTGTTGGAAGCATGATTTAGAGATTGACTAAACTCATTCAAAAGTTCATGATATTTGAAATATCAAAAGAATCCAAATTGTAATGTTTGAGAGTGTACATCAAATTTAGATAGTAAATTCTAAACATTTTAAACATATGAATTATTACACATGAATACTTCAATTGCAAGTGTAAAGCATATTTATTAGAATAAAAAAAAGTTCTAAATAAATTTCTATCATCATTAACAACAGATAATTTAGTGCTTCAATTTAGTTTTCTACATAAAAAAAGTTCAACATCATGAATAAACTTTTATATAAATAATGTGCTACAAATAATGGCATAAAATTATTAGAAGCACCAACACTTGTTATCCTCACTTGGTGAGGTCTCTTCAACTAATTAATGTTGAAGATAAATTTGAAAGAATTTTAATTTGGTGAGCTCTCTTAAATGATAATTAATGAGACTTTAAGTGGCTTTTGAAATATTGAAAGGCCAAACTTTTTTTTGGTAAATATTGAAAGGCTGGATTTTACTTAAATAAATAGAACTTTCTTAAATTTAAAGTTTAAATTTGATTTATTTATTTTATATTTATTTTTTATGCTTGAATATTAATTTGTATACGTTGACCCAATTTACTAGTTTATTTAAAAACATATATTTGATTAATTAAACCGATAAAGCTACTTTTAAATAAATCCATTAACTGTGTAAAGTAAATCCATTAACCGCCTTAAATTCAACATTTTAAAAGTGGCAACAAATATACAATTTTAATATATATTATTAATAATTTAATACATATTATCATTATTAATACTACTATTAAATGCATAAATTAATTAGTATAAAATTGTTTTAGTTTAGATTGGTTTGATTTAGAGTATTTCCAAGGAATTTCAAGATGACATACTTGATTTCTTCAAATTAATATTTATTTCTTATATAAAAAATAGAATAATAAATATAAATATTATAGAATATATATTTTTTAATTTATATGAGTTGTTTTTATTAGACATGTTATTAAGTTCACTAAAAATATTTTTAAAATCCAAATGAAACTAATCCAATTAATTATTTCATAATTTGGAATATCTCAATATTTTCAACTATTATAGTTTTCTAGATTCTTATTCAAATGGATTAACAAATGGGGTTGTACATGCAACACATACCAAAACTGGTATGTATTGTATGTTGTTTACATGGTAATTATTAGTGCAATTACTAACATACCATTTTGAAGTATATAAGAAAATTAAATCAATTATTTCTCATATTAATCCCATTTTTAGTCAATAGTTAATTAGAATTACTTACAGAGTAGCAAGTAGCTCTGCAATTCCTTTATTAATCAATAGTTATCAAACTGTAACAATCTACAGTTTCTTCTGCTATGGAAAAAAAAAAATCTACTATAACTTCTTATTTATGTTAATTAGTTTAATAATGTTACATCTGCATAATTCACAGCCATTTGGTTTCATGTTATTTTCTGTCCATCTATAAAAACATATCTTAAAAGTACATGATAGATGGTAATAATGGTCAATATAGCCTATTGTTTATACATGAAAAGTTTGTATTTTTTTATATTCTTGCTAATTCCACGAATTGAACCAACTGCAGCCACTACTGAAACAAGGAAGCACACAAAGCTCAATAGCTGGAGCACACACCATTTCAATGATAATCTTTTGATCTGTTTCTGTGCAATGTGCATTTGTATGGGGAAAAAGACGATGAGAGGCCAAAACCCAATTGCTCCAAGAAGGGCTAGAAACTCATTGAAAAACGGCATGGCCATGGCAATAGTTGTGGCCACTGCCACATATATTGTCCTCCAAATTAGCCTAAACAAGTTGAATCTCAACGTTAAGGAGCCTATTTTTGTTGGGTATTCCTTGTTTATGAAATCTGAACTTGGCCACACCATGTTAGCCCCCATCTCAATTATACGAAATAGTGGTTGAGCAAGCACCTGTTACATTACATAATCATCAATAATATCTCACATTAGACATTATAATTTAACATATACAAGTTGAGAACCTTTATGCTTAGTTAATTGTATGATTAAAATTAACTGTTTTTACCTTTCATATTCACATTAGCCCATACACATATATATAATGTATATAAAAAGGAATATCACAAGAAGAGGATATAGAACCTGATATGCTCCCACCATGTGGGTTACAATGCACACATTGCCAAGGGCAACCAACCAGAATGGCTCGTAAAATCCAAAGCCTGTGAGGATGTTTCCAGGTGTGTGATCCCCGAAAGCAGCATAGCCAAGGCCACCACATAGCAGGAAAAGTAATGTCATTGTTGTGATTCCAAACAAATTGGACTTTTTCATCTGTTTGCATTCGGGTGGATATGACTTCAACGTGTCCTAAATAATGCGCAAATAATCAAATTGAATTGAATGACTTATAATTCCAATTTGTTATAGCAGTCAACTCTATCTGTTTAACTATACAATAATGTGTTTTTACCATTATATCATAAACAACTGTTGCATAAGAACAAGCAAGTGCAATGTTTCCCAAAGCACTGAAAACCCTCCAAATTTTATCAGCTTCTGATAATCCTGGCCCTACCTTGTTTCCAAACAAACGGGTCTGTTCTCCTTTATCTGTTCACACAAACAGACTTCATTAAGATTGCAGTGGAAGCCTCCAAAAAGGAAATTGGTGCAGACCTCTATTGGAAATGTATAGTGTTAAAATTTCGGAATTAGTGTTGGAAAGTTTTTGGAAAAATATATATTGGTGAACATCATACCTGAGACCACGACTGCCAGAGAAAGCCCACTGCCAATGAATGCATAACCAAAAGAGGTAATAGCAGCAGCGGTTGAAAGATATGTTAACTTATGGAAATTTGGGATTTGAGACAATAAAATTTGCAACATCCCAAAACCAATCATATAGGGATTATTAGAAAACTTGCAATAAGCTTCGTGACCTCTTTTGTGAAAGCAAATGGCCTTCTTTATAGCCCTGCAAATAAGAGGAATTCAGAGTCCCTCATCTCATCAGTTTGTGATTACAATTATACACAATGAGCAACCCAAAAAAATTAGCTTATCAATGTAATAACATACGTACACCAAACTAGTAGAGGAAGTGATAGTGTAGCCCACAGTAATCCCAGCAAGCTTCCCATACTGAATCAATCCACAAAACACGTGCATTGTTCCACCTAATCATCAAGTTGAAATACGAATAGCATTTTGAAAGAGTCTTAAATTTATGCAGATGATTTGATTTCAGTAATGCAATTAGATATGTTTGTAGTATATATATGATACCAAGATATGCATGAACGGCTTGCATGTAAGTGTAGTTCCTCTTGCCATTGATTGGATCAGGATATCTGTAACAATCAGCTATAAGATTGTAAGTGTAAATGGAAATGCATGCAAAGATGATCATGGTGATTATGCCGGGTATCCATCCTAATTGGGCCATGGCCCATGCCAGAGCAAGCACTCCTGCTCCTACCACCACCGTTATTATGTGGGTGGTAGTGGTGAACACGTTCCCTGCAAGTAACACAAAATGTAAGAGCTGAAACTGGTGAAAGTGAAACTAGAATAGAATATAATATGGTTACTTGAAGAAATCTCAAGTTAACTAAAATTTAGGGCGTGAAATTGAACTATAATATTTAATAAAGTATAAATTTCATCTCCTAGGTATGATGAGATGCGACACTATCAAATTAGGAAAATAAACTATTTTCACAATGATTAAAATACTGGCTAAACTCATTTAATATTCTTATTTTTATAAAGATTTTTTTCCTAGATTATCCTCTAGTTTCTATTATAAGGCGTAATTTTGAAAAAAAAAAATGGTCTTTAATATAAAAGAATTTACAATTTTAATAAAGCTATTTTTTTTCTATATCCCCCTATTAAAGATATGACTGTATGTGTTACTATGAATTAATTTAATAATACTAATAAAGATAAAAATGAAATATTAATAAAAAAATTAAAAACATCAATAAAATTTGATAAATTAATTGATTTTGTTGAAAGTGTTTTTACAAGTCCGGAGAAAGTATTTCTTAAGAATGATGTTTAAATTTAAAGACAAAAAATATTATTGAAATAGTAAATTAAGTTATAAGGTTTAAGAAATTGAAATCTGTATATTTGAGTATACCGAATGTACTCTTATTTTTGTTTATATGTGAGTATAAAGGAACTACAATATTATAAATATTATTTATATTATCATCTGATTAAAATTATAATTTTATTTCAATAGCATACATAACCTTTATCCACGTTTTTTTCTCATCTTGTAATAGTTTATCTATATTATTTTTTATTATACTCTCCTGGTTCTTATGTATAAGAAAATAAAATAAAATAAAAGTAAATTTTATTCATTTAATTATCATCTAACATTTCGACTGCACCATTATCATCAAATTTTATTTTACAATACCAATAATAAGTATATTGTATAAATAATATTAAGATACTTATAAAATTTAATATGTTTCACTTATTTCTTTACTAACGTGAAATTATTATTATTTTCTTATAAATAATAATTGAAGTAATTCTTATTTTCTTATTGTTACGCAAAAAACTGTTTTATTTTTTCTGTTTTTTTATCTTATCATGTTTGTCACTCCTCTATTCAATCCACCAAAATGTTTATCTAGTATTCCCTTTAAAACAACAGAAGACGTTTATTAAAGTATTTAAATAAATTATAAATTTTTTAAGATAATTTTTTATTAAATAAATCCTAGTTAAAATAATAAGTTATTTAAAAAATATTAAAAAATATTTTATTAAACAATTTTTCAAATAAATTTTATTACCAAAATATTATTATATGTCATAATTAAAATTAAATTAAAAGTATATAACATAATGAATTATTTAGATTTAAAAAAAAACTATTAAAATTAAATATAAATTATTTAATAAAATACACTATAGTAACACTCATACTTTATTATTTTAAATATGAAAAATAACTAGTTGTTTATGAAATGTCGTTATTATTAATTAAAAGGTCCCTAGGTGTCCTTATGATAAAAACCCAACTTTATCAGAAGTCAGATATATGCACCGCTCAACTTTCATCAATTATTTTGTGGGGACAAAATAATTTATGATATCCATATACTAAAATTTTAAAATTACACAATTTTATTTTTTGTATTATCACTTTTGCCATTTTTACTAACATAAGGCATAAAAGTTATGCTATTTTTGCAGTTTTCTGTTCCTCTTTCATATCTAATAAGTCTCATATACACGTGACACTCTTGTTCTTACATACGAGTATAAAACAAAACTGGGGCTATGGCTCCCTTCTGCCACAAAGGAGATCCACCGTTTTGAAAAGGTTATTCAACATTTATGACAAATCAAGAAACTGACAATAGACTTGGTCTAATTTTGTTTATGAAAAAAGTAACCTGCGGATTATATGCAAGCAATAAATAGGTCTAACTAGGAGCAGTTGCCTTAAATTTTTTCATCTCAGCCAGATAAAAATATGCATATATGTATGAACAAGTAATCTGAACTAGAAAAGAGACAAAACTAGAAGCACTGATGTCGATAATGGAAGCATACTAACCACTTCTTTTGATTCTGCCATCATCATCCACTTCTGCAATCCTACGGACACTCTTACCAGCTTCAACTTCCATCTTTGCGACTCACAATCTTACAGAGGAATCTGATATAAAAGCACAGCACCGACACATCAACCACTGAAGTTAAGCAAAAGAGACATAATCGAAACCGAAAACGTCCTCAGTTTATATATAGATACATACCTGCTAGTTTCAAATCAGAATGCTCTGTTAATTTTCTGCACTAAAATGTTTCTCTACTCTGAAATTCGAGTGTTCGTGTTTCTCGCTTACTCATTTTCTCCAATGTTAACAACTTACCTTGCTTTCTGTCAAATACGCGCTTCCTTTCACCGTCCTTCTTATTCTTATTCTTATTCATTTTCTTTATATATATATATATATATATATATATATATATATATATATAAATTTAAGACTCTTAATTAACACACTTTAAAATATATATATTTAATTTTTTTAATAAAATTCATGTGAGAAAAAATATATATACAAACAAAATAATATTAAAAAGTAAATACAATCATTTTCGATATTGTAACAAGTAGAAACTGTAACTAGAATGCGACACAGCAATATCGTACACGTCTTATCTGTTCTCTTCTAAAGTTTCCTGCTCTCTTATGTGTTTTTTGCGGTAACGATGTGTATTTTTTCACTTATATTTATATATTTATATGTTATTTAATTTTCTGCCGTGAGTTTTTTTTATATTCGCATGCATTTCTCTTCGAGTGAAAATATCACAAATTTTCGAATGGTGAATGATAAATTTACTTTGATTTGGGGTGGTGAATTTATTTTAACTTGGTACGCTTACTTAAAATCTATTTCAGAAAAATTTTCGATATAAGAATTTATCTTGACTTAGGATCTCTCACCTGCTTATTTGTTAGGTATTTAAATAAATGAGTTAACACTGAGAAAATTTTTATCAATAAAATAAATCAACAATTATACAAGTGAATATGATTCTAATTTTTATTCAAAATTTTTAAGTTAAAAGTTTGTATGATATAATTTATTTATCATCCAAATTTATGTTTTGGCTTAATGACGTCTCATCAATCTCAAGTTCATGTACCAAAATGATGTTTCACTGTTTCAAATATATATTTTCTTTATAAAGATAAGGACTAACTATGATTTGGTGAAAAGAATGAAGCGTAAAAAGTAATTAAAGCGTCTTATGAGTGGGTACCAATTTCATTTGGGATTTGCTACTTTGGAAAGTAAGAAATTTTATAATTTGAGAAACGCTTGCAATCCTAGAACGCACAAAAGAACAAGCAAATGATAACAGTTCCTAAAAGTTCCTTCTGGAACTAGCTGAGTCATAGTTTCTAGTATTAATAAATTATAATAACACTATCAATGTTCCTTTTGGGCCTAACAATAGAAGTTGGGTCGAATCAATACTACCTTCTTTCAAAACAACCTTATTTCCAAGTTGTATGAACATTGAAAACTTTTTTCTCAAAGAAGACTCCCCTTCAATAATTTTAATATTTATTGTCAATGATTTTTTATTATTCATATTATTATTTTTAATTAGTCATTATTATTAATATAATTATTAAAATGAAACAAAACATAAATAAAAAAATAACTCTATGGGTCCAATAATTGATTATGGAAATGTTTTTTACTATTATAATGTTAAAAATAACATAATTTTTTCTAAATTTATTTCCCATTTTTAACAAACATAAATTACTCTCTTCTACTTGACATTGGCACTTTCTTTTTCTTTTTCTATTTCAAATCAGCACTCCCATTTGTTTTTCTTTCTTCTTCTTTTTTATGTACATGACATTATGCATAAAAAATTTATTAGTAAGCAGGGTTTAGTGGTGGGGTGATGACTACTAAGAAAGGGTTTTGGTTAAGTTGACTCTAAACTTAGGCATGGATGTAGTGGTCCAATGAGGGGTCAGTTTGGGATAAGTGAGGTGGAGTAAATCCTAACATTTTTCTTCATAAATAAGTTAAATTTTATGTTTAAAAACTTCTTGGTTTTTTTTACTTTTCACTACATCATAAATATCGATAAATTTTTATTAATTAATAAACAATAATTATATAAAAAAAATAATATTTTACTTTTTACTCCAAAATTTTATTTTATATATTATTTAATATTAATATAAAATTTCAATTTATCTTAAATTTTAATAATATATTATTTAAAAAAATAAAGAATTAATTTATATTGAGAAAAAAATAAATACACTTTATTACTTAAAATAAATAGGTAAATTATAGATAAATACCTCCCTCACTCTCTAACTTTTAGACACAAAATACAAAAAAAATTCAAAAAATAAAGAAAATACAATCTCATAAACCTATTAGAGAAATATCAAATTCATTAGTATAAATAGTGACTAAAGAGATTTGAATTAAGTTGAATAACTTTGTACATAGGTTAGTAAATTCAAAATGAAAAACAAAATTGTTTTTTTTTACCTAGACCACGTATGATCAATTTAAAGTGTTTCTTCTATCATTATACGTGTATCAAAAAGGACTTACAACTCTTCACATATTGATTTAACGACCATTTCAAGAATATGAGTTGATTGAACATAAAATACATAATTTTACATATTGATTACTTTTTTTATAATTAAATCTTTAACTTTTTCACTATGATTGAAAATTTTACATATTTAAAAATAAAATTAATTTAAAATATATTAAATAAATACATATTTAATTTTATAAACTGATTTTATTTATGAAAATAAATTAGAATTAAAGTATATTTTTTATAATATTTACTTTCAAAAACAGAATTTTCGGAATATGAAACATATGTGGAGATTGAAGTTATAGAGTAAGATTTGAATGTAGTGGGTTGTTGGAGTGATGGCACATGTAATGTTAGATATGTGTCATTTTCATAGACAATCCCATTAGTGTTGGTCTTGTAGTCAATGTTAATATCATTGATTTAGAATATGCAGAGATATATACCAATGATTGTATGTAGCATCTGTCCTTTTTTTTTTTTTTTTGAATATGGGATCCAAGTTAGGGTGTGTTTGCTCCGGAGAAAATTATTTTTTAAAATTTTTGTAAAATATGTGAATTTTGATTTTAGTCCTTGTATTTCTTTTTTAATTTTCACCACTCTAAAGTTTTAAATCACAATTTTTAATTCATAATATTCATTTTAAAATTAACTAATATATTTATTTTATTAATCATAAGAAATTTTGTACGTGATACATAGTGATATTATATTATAATACTAATATGCATCACTCTAATATTTCGTTCGGCACTTAAATAAATAGTTAATTAGTATCATAGGGGTAAAAATAATAATTTTAAATTTTAAGAAAAAAATAAAGAATTTTTTTTACTGAAACTAAAATCAAAATCCCAGGAATAAAAAATATATTTAAACCTAATTTTCTAAAAGACTTTTAATACAACTTAAAAAAAAAAAAAGATCTTTTCAGAAAAGATTTATTACAAATTTAGTAAAAGTGTGAGAAACATTATTATTAGAGGAGAAAGAAAGAACGTTGGTGGAGCAATTTATGCGATCACTATGAAATGTTTGTGATTGAATCTGAATTTGTGACACTGCATCAGTGGTGGTGGGAATGTCTCTGTCATGATTATAACCATGAATACAACAGCACAATTGAGAGACCAAACCACAGTAATGGTGAAAATGAAAAGTCCAGTAATGACAATTACTCTTTTGGTTTTCTCAAGCTTGTATGTCTATAAAACAATTAACACTAAAAATTAATTATCATAATATTAAAAATCAAATTGTAAAAAATTATATTTATGACATAGGATTAGGGTTTGTGAGAAAATGACAAAGTTCAGGAAACTGGGTCGACCTACCGGTTTGCTTCCAATTGTTTAGAACAATGGTCTCGCAGTTGGTGAAGCACGAGCGCATCGAAACTATCCAAGGTAGTGCAAATTAATGCGACGTCGTTTACCACTCAATTTCAGATTTTGATCATATATCTAACAGTGTTTCTGATTTGATTTGCAGGCCGATAATATGGTACAGCTTGGAAAGGAGGTACGTTGTATGTATCCTTTCCTTATAATTTTTAATTCTAATTCATGTTGGAGTCAATTTATTTGCTTGCACTGTGTGTAAGTTTAGCTCTTTCTGTAACCTCTTTTCAAAGAATAGATGATTTTTAAAACAGGGTCAATCTATTAAGGATGTCGTGAAGCTGTGGAAATATGAATACATTGATGCTCTGTATTTGTCAGGGGCAACTATTGAAGTGCTAGTATGGTTGTCGCCTGCCATTGTGGTAGAATGGCTTGGTGGGTTTTCGTCATTCTGCTGCCATTTAAATTTCTGGTTATGCAGGGGTGGACTAGAATATACGGTTTAGAGTGTCAAAATAGTAATTTTTTTCCATTTGCTTTGCCTCCATTGGGGTTGAAGGTTGCTCATTTCTGTGCTATTGCAGCTGCAACCATTTATTGATAGCAATAGACAACAAGTTACTAATCTATTTAGACTTATTGGATTCTAATTTTTAGGACAAGTTAGGTCTATCTCAGTTTTTCTTTTGCATTCACATCACCTTGCTCACCTTCAAATCAGTTCACCATAATCAAGGCATATTACAATTTTTTTTTGGGGGGTCCTCATTTATGTTTTCTTTCCCTTTAGTACTCATACATTTTATTTTGTTAAACTTTGTATTGTTAAGTGAACTTTTTTCTGCATGATATATTAATTAGCATGAAAAGCATTACTATGTTTTCTGTACTTTAATATGAGCTATCATGCCTTGTTATTTAGTTTCTGTGAGGTTTTGGCTTGATACTGTATTCCATTTACTACACTGCTCGTTTCTAGTGTCAAAATGCTTGTCATATACAGTTCACTAGAAACAGTTATATGTACACTCTTTTTTTCATTTTGGCCTTGAGAATGAACTTGGTAGAGTAACCATTTTGTTTTTTCATTTAGCATGAGGATTGGCCTATAATTTTACATTGTAATAACTTGTTTTAGGGATCGCAATGTGCTGCAAGACAAGCTACTAGTTTTGTGCGAGGAGATGATGTCCTTCACAAGCTGTTTACAGAACTGGCTTATCGGTACAAGTAATAAACTTTATCTAATTTATGTTGTCAGTTTGTTGTAGTAAATTTGTAACACTGAGCAGACATTATGTTGTGCAGGGATAGAGCTGGAGGATACACCAGATTGCTTCCGAGTGGGTGATGCTGCACCAATGGCCTATATCGAGTGAGTTCATTTTTAGGTTCTGATATTTGGCTTGATTTCACTAAAGAAGTTGTTGTTTTCTCACTGTTCTTGATGTTGCCCTGTCTATTATCTAATATTGTGTTATAGTTTAATCCTTCAAATGTTCCAAGTTGCTTAGAATGAGGAGGTTGAAATTGAAACTTTGTATTAAAGAACTTATATGCTTTGAAACAGGTTTATCGACAGAGAAAATGAGCTTAGGCAGTCAAAGCCACCAACTCCTCAGCCACCACAGAGAGCACCCCTTGATCCCTGGACTCGTTCTCGTCTCAGCAGGCAATTTGCAGCTCCTAAACAGGAAAAATCTGGTTCTGATTTGTGATTCGTTCGAATGTAGTCTTAGTCATTCTTGTATGCATAATTATGGGATGACAATGGCACGTAGTGACGTAACTTATTTTATTCTTTACTTTTGAATAATAGAAGTTTTCAATTCTTTCTAATGTACAAGTAATGAAGAGGACATATAAAACAGTAGAGCCAACTGGCCCAACACCCTTCTATTGCTGTTACAATTTACAAAAAAATTCTTCTGAGTTAATTTAAACTTTCTTGCAAATGATTATACAATTTGCTCACAAGAGAAAGTGCAATAACCAGTTTTGCACTCAACACTTGGAGGGTTTGCATGTTTAAAATCATGGGACCCATGTGATTTTATAATAAATATACAGCAGCATGCTCACTATTTTATAGAATATTGTGTTTCTGTGTAAAAAGATCAGAGAAGTTCACAAACATTTGATTACATATGAGTTTAATTTTTATGCACTTGTATAAAATAATTTACATTATCAATCAGGTGACATCTTATGGGTCCAATAAATATGGGTAAACAAATTTTAATTTAAACACGTAAAACATTTTTTTTTAAATATCAAAATTACCTTTTTTTTATTTTTTAAAAAATAATCAGTAAGGGTTCTTGTATATACAAATTTTAATTTTAACAAGATAATTTTTTTAAGTAAACTAACTTTTTCATTTAGATCCTCACTCATGAACTTAATGTCAACACATTTCTAAATCTGTTATCCATTAATAAAAAATTCAGATTAATATAACTTTTTAAATAATTATTATAAAACTCAATTAACTATACATATTGATTTCTAAAACTTTTTTTTAGTGTCTGTCATAGTATATTTAATCTATATTATTTTCTAGTATGAATACATATTCTAGAATCAGAGGGTATGAGATGTTTCAGACATGCTTGTGTAGAGTTAAAGAATAACAATGAACTTCAATGATCTGGAACAAAACAATTACTCTATGAGATTGATGAAGTGAAACATTTTCACAAGATCAAGTGAAAATGTTATTCACCACAGAATTTTTGTATTTATTGATGGATTCATTGGGGTTTTCTTAAATTTGATTCAGAGGATCATTTATATCAAAGAGCTTATTTACTTGAGTGGAAACACTCTTTCCAGGTCTGATTTTTATGATCCCCATGTTCAGATTGCAGAATAACATAATGTTTCACTTATAGTATTTAGAAATATCACATATAATTCTCACTTATAGTATTTTACCATCCCTCACAGTATTTGGAAATATCAGATTCCACAATGTTTCTTTGAAGTACAACTAATTAACAATCGGGTTTCTATTAATATTAGTGTATTTGTGTCTGATTTAGGGTTCTATTTGAGTTGACGGAAAAAAGTTATTAGAGTTGGATTTGAGACCATAAGTTTATTTGGATCAAGAATTAGCCCTAACTATACCATATAATATTGGAAACTATATACAGTTAAAAGATTTTCTGATAAATAGAATCTAAATGAAGATCTGAAAGTGTTCATTTTGAACGATTGATAAGTGAACAATACAAAGATGTTTATAAAGAAAGAGAATATGAGTGAATCATCACAACATTGTTACAATAACAAAGCCTAAGAATACATGTTATTAATACTGATAGGTTGAGAAAATCTGATAAACTTTATTTAATAATTATACCCTGTAGTAATACACTGATAAAATTACAGAAAAACATAAAAGCTTAATTAAAAAATAATGTTACTATAACTATTGCGTCAAATGATACTATAACATATACACTAAGGATATATATTATTTTTATATTAATATAAATAACTTTATTGGCATAAATACTAAGACAGTTATTATTTGTTTATTAGGATGACTTTCTTTTTATAATGTAACGTGTATTTCTCAAAAATATGATGTATAGAACAGTTAAATAATATGATAAGGAAAAAGAAATAAAGTTAAATATATATAAAATGAGTATTTGTAATATGAAAGTGTCTATATATATTATTATTATTTTTCTTTTTATTAAAAGAAAATTGTGTACTAATAGTGTAAAATGATCCATAAAATCATTATTGTTCTATTACTGTACAAATACTCAACTCTTCTGGATAGATATAATAAGCACCAACTATGAATATAGTTTAATCTGAGCAGCTTTCCTTCATTAGCTGAATGATAAAATTAAAGAGACAAATAATTAAAGATTATTAGTTCATTATAATTGCATAGTTCATAAAATAATTAATAGTTAAATAAAGAAGCATAAGTAATAGTATATATATATATATATATATGATAAAAAGGAATAGCATCATCATGGGTGGTACCAGAAAATGACACTAAAAGTGATCAATACCTGAAAGTAAGTCTCCAGTTTCTTCTTCAAAGTCGTATGCTCAAAATTGATATGTTGGAAAGTCCTGAAGCATCTGAAAAGGGTATTCAGAAGAGATTTGTTGATTGCATGCACGTTAATATTTGTATTAAAAAATGATATAAATAGATATATGTATTAAAGTGTTTTTATTGCTGTATAAAAATTATAATACTGTAAAATGTCAAGGAAGTAAAAATGAGTTACCCCTCAAAGTTTTCTGCTGCACAATATTCACTGAATCTGCTGCATTCAGTCCTCACCTTCTTTGCTCCAATGCTGTCAATAAATGGAGAATTTCAAGTAATTTTTCAAGACTTCTTTTTTTACATAAATTTAAAACACAGGAGAGAAATAATGGTGCCCTAATCCAAGTCATGAATTAAGAAAAGTCTCCAAACTCAAAGACATGTCATTCTTCATTGCAGTTTAGAAACATTGATAGTAATGACAAGAAGTGCAAACAGTATCAGCATTTAGGAAAAACAGAAACTATGTGCTTAAATTATAATAATGAGAAGCATTAAGTTCACCTTGAGCAACTACCCTTGAACTGATGCATGTAATCTTCTAGCTTGGTGAAATTTAGAGGTTTAGTCATGCTGTTTATAGTAGCAGAGTAGATGAGTGATTAGGTAGGAGAAGAGTAGAAAAGTAATGTAATAATTGGAATGATTTTCACTCACAGTGCTCTTTCTATGCTGTAGATCAGTCTTACAGAATCAGTGTAGAAAAGGGTCACAATTTCTTCAGCAAAATTGGGATTAACATCATCTTGCAATTCTTCTAACTGAATGAATTGCTCATCAAGATACCCCTACAATAGAAGTAAAATTTTACATGTGCAGAAAAAATAATCACTTTCATGTTCATTTTCAATATCAGTAGTAGTTTGACAAAATGTATGTTGCAATTTTTTTACAGTACTTAATAATATCATTATATACACATTTCCTCTCTCTCTATATATATATATTCTCACAAAAACTTTTTACTCTTTTTTATTATGAGAATCTTTTTAAGGTTGACTTAATTTATCTCAATTTTTCTTTGAAAATATATTCAAATTATATATTATAATAATAATAATAATAATTTATGATTAAATAAAGTTATAAATATATATTATTTACTTAGTTTATATTTTTATTGACTCAGTTCACTATATTTTTATTGAAAAATCTTTATTTGATTGACATAAAAAATTAAATTTAAAAAGTACTTTGAATTGTAAATGGACACAAAACTGAATTACTTAATTATTTAATTTTTCTATATTATGACAGTATAACACTATCAGTCAATTAGAAAAGCATTTTAAATTTAATTTTTAAAAGTTTATTAAAAACGAATCATCTTATCATATATGGAAATTTAATTTTTAATAATAATGTAAAAAATTACATTATTAGTTAATTTTAATTAAATTAAGTATTTAAAATCAAATAATTAAAAATTAAAATGATTTTTTTCCCTAATAAATACATAAGTTTTCATGTAATCAAATTTAATATATAAAATAAAGAATAAAAAAGGTTAAAATAAAGAGAAAGAATAATAAATATAGAAGAAAAAGAATAGTGGAAAGTTAAAGACCTCATCAAAGAGTGAACTTCGAATGAAGAGAGCTTGTTGTCTCAACTTAGTCTTGTCCATGTCTCCTTTTCTTGAGAGTGATCAAAATTTTCAACAGAAAATCAAATCAAAGAAGATCAAGAAAAAGAAGAAGAAAGGATTTGGATTTTTGTTCACTTGTTCCAATGTCTTGTGGCAACTAATATTTATAGCATTCAGATAAATCATATTACATATCATTGGAGAGAAAAAAAATCAAAGAATTTTATCTACTAATTCCTTTTTCCTCTTGAAAGCAACTACCCTTTATTATTCATTTGTTTCATTTTATAAATTGACCTCTATAAAGTAGAATATGGCAAGATGCAATTAAAGGGAATATTACTCAATCAACATATCATCATTTGCTTAAACTTTTTATATAGATTCCCTCCCTAAAATACATCCTATATAATTTAAAAATATATATTCATGCCATTAAAGTTTCAAGTATCCATCAAAATTAATTAACCATCATCCCAATAATATATAAACCAAGAGAAATGTGTGTGATTTGTATAATATAAAATATGAATTTAATGATCTTGTATTAAGAGTATACAATTATTAACCAATCACAAATCATGATATGAATATTTTTAAATAAATTTTATAAAAGTTAATAAATTCTTTTATGATAGTGTAAAAAAATCTTTATACAGCATAGATTTATTAGTTTGCAAATATTAGTAGGTTTCTTACCAAAAGTTCATTAAAGTTTGTGATTATTGAGAGATTATCCCTGGTGTAGGTAATCTAATATAGTAAAAGAATAACCTTTTTAAATGGCATGTTAACATGAAAATAATGTTTCAAAACAAGTTTCATATGATTGTAAAAAATCAGTAAAGTATAAAACAATGAGAGTGAAAACTAAGTGCAAGAAAAAAAAAAGGAGAATCTTAGTACAGAATATAAAATGAGATATTTTAATTAGAATATGTACATGACAACCATACTTTGTTTCTTGTTATGTCAAATGTCTGCAGATAACATTTTCATTTAAAGCTAACATAATTTTTCACACATTAAAATTTCTTTAATATTTCAAACCAGATTATATATATATATATATATATATATATATATATATATATATAATAAGTAAATTAAAGTTTTCTGAAATATATGTTATTATTACATTATCATCCTATCTTATATTAAAATATATAGTCTTTTCTCTTGACAAATTCAAGTGCATAATAATGTACTTCATTATTTAATTTTCATTACAGTACCATTAGTTTCATTAAAGAAATATGATGTACAAAGTCAAACTCTTAAAGATACAAACATTATTTAGTCTTCTCTCGTATTAAAATATACACTTCTCTACCAATAAATATTGATCCACTTGGTAAGAATAAAAATAATGTTTTATAAGAACATGTTTTTGAATTTTGTTAGTGATGTTAAGTATTTATTAACGGTAACTTTTGAAAAATTATTCAAATATATATATATATATATATATAAAATAATTTTATAGTTCACAGCTATTTTTATGTATCAGACAAAATATTCTAATTGCTAGAATGGTAATTTGTATAAAATATCAATAAAACTTGACTTGTCTAAATGGAACCTATAACTTCTATGATATTTAAAAAATATTTTTTATAAATAATTAAAATTAGTTCTTTTTATGTGTTTGTTATTCAAGTATTGTATTTTTTAGAAACATGCATCAGTTTTTTTCTTTTCTTTTCTTAAAAGAACAGGAACAAACATGTGTTGTCATTTTCTTTAGGAGCATTGTCTATCTGTACAATCTAAACTCTAAAGATGACACCAATACACACAATAGAACTTTATTAGCTACTTTTTCCCTAAGGATGTATAGCATCTTCTCTATTCTATTCACAGAATAGGTCTAGTGAGATAGGGAAACAAGACGAATAATTCAGATGCAATAAATATCTAGCTTCACAAATCCAAAAGATGAGGCTAAGACAATCATGAAATTCAATCATGATCTTCTATTATGAGAAGAGAACCTTTATTATAAGTTTTCCAGGAAAAAAATTACTTAAAAAAAGAATAATCTTCTAAAGTTTATGTGTTAATTTCAACTTTTTGCAATGACCAGAAATTAAACAGTTTACAATCTTATTAAAAAAAAAACTTATTTTCAATAACTTCTCTTAAAATCAGTTATTGTATTATTAATTATCAACAAACATAAAAGTAACATCTATTTTTTTTTAAATCTCTAAAAAAATATACCCCATTATTTTTCATTTATATATATATAGGCCTAATTTTCAGTTTTGAAAATAAGGTATAAATTCCAGAGTCTAATTGCACATAAAAATTTATTTAATGTGCTTGCATTGCATAGAAGTTTATGGTGTATACATGATACATACACATAATTGTTGATCATTATATGCAAATATAACCGTCCCCACAAAAGAATTGAAATAGCATAAACATTACATCAATTCTTTTATTTGCATGCGAGAATCTTACTTTAAATAGTCCAATGGTGGACCCTGGCATGTCTTTTTCCAGTTCAACCCCACCTACACGAAGTCGCATACTGTTTCCGATAAGAGACACATCATTTATTCTAAAGTTGCCCATAAAGAAAAGAAAACAAAAGCAAGCAGTTTGCAATGCCACTGTCATTAATTTGCATTTTTCTCTCCAATGGTTTCTGCAGATGCCCTATCACATTCACAACTATGCATCGAACTAATTCTGTGGTGCATCACAAGACTCCTTGATGTCTTGATCGGAAAAAAAAGGACTCCTTGCTGTATATCAAACAAACAAAGAAAAATCTTCTAGATGAAAAATATAACTGATTGAATGATTTAATATTCTGCCTTGCAGTAAGTATTCGATGTTGATAAGAACACCACTATGGCCTCATTAAACCCTCTATCAAATGTTACTTCCACATTCCACCAGTTTTGTAAGGGCATGCGTTCTTATTGTACTGGTCAACAAAATAATGGCGCTGTCAGCTTTTTCATGTAATTGTTTCTATTAAGAATATTTATTTTCTCAGTATCATGTGCCCAGAAATAAATTAAGCACACATGAAGTTATTCCAGATGGTTAGTAGAAGGAAGATCCAATCAAGGAGCTTAAAGGGGGTTGTGTTGTCATTAATCATCATGAGAACTTGATGGAAGAATTAACATGACAAGGTCTTCTTTCCATCAAATACAATGGCGAAACTATTTATCAATTTTGAATTCATTATAAAATACAAGTAAATTATGGAAGAGAAAGAAAAAGAAATGAAGGTAATAACAATTTTTCATCAAGAACTTATGAGACCTTTAGGCTTTATATCAAATATTATTTCCACTTCCATTAGCCAAGTATACGTCCACAAGATTACGCCAAAATCTCGAAGCCGGTCATGAATCGTCCATACGTTAGCTTCTAAGTTGCTGTCTCGCCGATATTAATTTATTTGGTTTCAATTATCACAGTCTCCTCAAAAAGCCCATTGCTTGGTAAACATTATGAAGTGTGGTATCTGCTATTTCTGCTGCATTTCTAGCACCTTGTGCCAATACTTCATCTAAATAACCTGAATCGGACATGATTTCCCCATAGCGAACCTGCCAAAGTGGGGGGAAAAAGGAGTGTGATAACGCAGACACCATGCTCACTAAGTAAAATATAAGGGACCAACTTTTACAAAGGAAGCAAACAAAATCCCGCTAAGCAGTTAATAAATGGAATAGTGAGACAACAGAATAGAGGGAAGCAAAAGACCTATGAGGACTAATTCTTGAGAACATGAACATAGTGTTGGTTCTTGACCGAATGACCGTATTCAACTATATTAGTACAGTGAAAACTGAAAAGTAATAAACAAAAACTTGTATGTTCCCCTATGCAAACACAATCTGGACATCGACCCAACGTACAAATTTCAGAGAAACATCCATTGTGTCTAGAACTCGTTGGAGTCAATTTTCCACTACTATGAACTGCTGAGTACACAAGCTAGCGAAGGTGCAAGAACCAGCCAGGTAAAGGCAGTAACCCTGTTCTATCACTGTCTAGGTCCCCTTTCAGAGTAGATCAACCCTCAACCGTTAAGAATAGGCTATGTTTAAATCTACTCAACCCTGTTTGACCGATTAGACTTGTTCAACCTAGTAACATGTTAATACTACCAGTTCTTTGATAATTAATACAAAATGTGCTTAGGTAATAAAGAAATTTCTAATTAGCTAAGAAACCAAAGTTGGATAATTAGAAACATGTAAAAGTTAAAAGATAAAAGATGAATGATTAAAAAAGCAATGAATAACTAAAGAGTTCATGATAAATTGTGTAAAAGTAAAATATACAGATCATTCTTTGAGTAAGAGTTAAAAAATTTATTATTTGCTTAATATCATTAATAAAAATTTAAGCTACTACAGTTCAAGAATTCAACTGAATATTTCGTTTTAAGTTTTGTTAGCATGAACTTTGGAATTAAGACTCCCAGTGGGTTGAGATAGAAATCAGTAGTCAAATGGAAAGTATTTCATCAATCAGCAAACATATTTGCTTATGAACTTTGAAGTGTTTAGAGTAGACAGATAAGCTGATGGCCTACTAAAGCTCAAGAAAATAGCAACCCAATCCAAATCAAGGCAACTTTAAATTGTACAGCTTCTTAATCTCCAAATAAAATAAGTTATAAACTATTAAGTTATGCACTGACTTTTTTCGTACAATACTGTCTTTGGATAACTGTTTTAAATACATTCTGACCTTATATATTACATTTCACCTCAAAATTTCTCTGTTTTATCAGTTAGTTGATTGTTTGGGAAGCAAAAAACTAAATGACGTGTTTCTTCTATGCTGAAAAAACATTCCAGCAGAAAACTATTTGATCCCTTAAAATACCTTAAAATTCAGTTTTAGTTATGCGTTCCTACATTCACCATAAGTGTTATGGTTGCAGTCCTTCATCAGGGGGTAAAAACATGTGCTTTTGTAGAGATTAAAAACATAAAAATTTATAGGGACTAATTTCGAGAGGCCAAAAACATTTTATCCTTAACATATATTTTATTTTTGCTGAATGTCATTTTGTAGGGTTCAGAACTAATTTACAATAATATTACTTGGTGACTTCATTTCTTATCCATATCCACATTTATATTAAGACATAAAACTGTCAAAGTTTTGGATGTCACCATTTTATAGATTCTTTCCCACCTAATCCTTTTCTTGGGGGGAATTGAAATTGGATTGGTTGTGTTTTGCTTCCATGTGGGATTTGTGTCTAGTTTTCTAAGTACAAACTATCCAAACAAAACTTATTCTCGTATAGTTAAATCCAAACGTATAAGTCATTATTTCAATATTGAACTTTTCAGAAGTAATTAGATGCTACTTATCAAGAATACTTATGCCAACTTAGTGATTAGAAATGCTGACTAATAAAAAGTGTAAATGGAGCTAAGTTGTTGACGCATCAATATGGATTCTAGTAGTAAACAAGAAGGACAATGTAAATCTTTACGGAGTAGCCAATTATTATTGCTGCTTCATAAAACTTGCAAAAGGTAATTTAGTATGTGAAACCTGAATGGGATGTAAATGATCAATCAAAGCATCTGTTAAAAGGGTTTTGAATGTGCCCCAGTTCATGTTTTGGCATTCCTGAACAACTTCCTGCATGAAAAAAATGGGTTTCAAGTAGGATTGAAGAGTTAGCAAATCAGGAATTACTACATGATTGGGGATTATTTTAAATAAATTAACAGGTGAATACTTAAGCTGGAATTTTTATACATACACAAAAATTCAGCAACACATCTCATCAACTAACTTTTGACTGGCAGATTAGAAAGAATTATTTTACAAATTAAAGCCCAATAATTATTCTCAATTGGCAGCAATGTGTTGAACAAGTTTAAAGCATACACATGTTATTGCCATAATTTGAGAAAGACTAGTTCATGATCATTAATTTAAAAACGGATACATGTTCTTCAAGCACATAACAGACCATCCTAGTTAACTACTTCGCAGCTTCCCAAATATTAATTGAACTAGATAGATTCAGAACCACTATGAACATATTGATAACAGAAAAAAAAAATTATAATTATAAGCACAAAATATATACATACATATATATATATATATATATATATATAGCATTTCTGACCTCTTTCGTCTTTCCTGAGACAAGCTGGTATATGGAAAGAAGATTGTTACATTCAGGCCTCTCAGAGTTGTCAAATTCCAAGCTGTAAGATTTGTCATAAAGTGAACCAAAAAGAAAGATTTATAGAAAACAGGTAAATGATGAAAAAAGAAAGTATTTAAAGCTCTGAGGACCATTTGCAAGTACTAACCTTGGAAATGAATCAGTTTTGCAACGTTTGATCTTGTTTGCTATAAGCTACAAAATAAAATAAGTAACCTCAGTGCAAGAGCAAGCAAAGGCAAACTAACATTACAGGACTGATAGAAAACTTATATTCATAGTTAAATTTACTCAAATATTCGTGTGCGAGTTGCAAGTAACAGTTCATTGAGTACGGGTGACAACAAAGATTGCAAATTAAGCACACCTAGTAGGGCAAACTAGTCAAAGAAGTAGGGACAACAATAATATTCAGTGTTCTTATCTAGTGAGGATATAGGGAGGGTAAATACAGACATACAACCCCACCCCAAGTTACAGAATTTGAACCCATGATCTAGGTCACAAAGCAACAACTATATCATTACACCAAGGTTCATCACAAATTAAATACACATAATCATATAAAATGGAAGTCATGTCGGTGTAAGGGTAATTTCTAACAGTCAAGTTTTCTATCCCTGAGAACAAAAAGCAATTTTAACCAAAGACTCAATAGCACTATAGATCTATTTCAATGAGAAATTAAAAAAAAAACGTGATTTTCCTTTCATTTTGTGAATAAGAACCTCCCTGTTTCGAATGTAGCTCTCATGATACAGACACTTAGTTCACATTATTTAAACAATTTGAAGCTAAACCTCTTAATTCTTCATAAATCCCAACCTATGCACTTGTCCCAAAATCATGTGTCACTACCTGCCCCATTTCTCTTTATCTGTCTAATAAGGTTATAGAACATAGATTAAGAAACACACAAGTATACTTGATTCCTCATTTATACGTTATATTGAAATCATTTTTCCCATTATGCCCTTAATTTCTTCTTTTTGATATCTTTCTAGTTAATTTATTTCTCTGTTATTTATTTCTCTATCATTGATAAATAAGTAAAATATTTAAAAATTAGGTGAAAATAGAAGCACAGTTGATAGGATAGTATTAATGCTATTTTGGACTTTTCAAAGAACAGATACTAACAATTTTTTTTATTCTAAAAGGACAAACAAAAACTGGTAACAAGATCTGGTTATGCAGACTAGCAGTTCAAATTTCATCAAATGATAGACTAACTATAAATCAAATGTTTTAATACTACAAAACTATTAAACGCAATCAAAATGTAATTTGACTTTCATATCTATTACATCACATAGACATAATAAATATGACCAATGATTATATACATTTACATTTTTTATATAAATTTAAAATAAAAATATTGACAAGGGAGAGATCAAATTAAAAAGGAAAATCCTAAAAAAGATTTGGTAATGTAAAATAAAAAAGAAATAAAACCATAAGAGTATCCTACAAAACCAAGAATAACCAGATCTGTATAGTGAGAACCACATCTCCACTGAGCCAAGCACAGCCCCACCAATCATCATACTGCCTTAGTCCTCAGACATATATACCTTCTAAACAAATGCTAACTAGAAGTCATCTTAAAATTTGCCTGAAAGATAACTGCTTAGTGTTTACCCCATTACCTTTTCATGTCTAGTCACTATACTGGTTAAAATCTCTAAAGTTTCTTTCAACTTTTTCCCACAGTTGTAAAATTAACTCATAAAACTCCATTGAAACCGATATGAGGATTTACAATGAGAAAATATATATCTATCAACTTTCAACAATAATCAGAGTCCTTTAGAAACAAAAATCTTATACTACCATAAATTCAATATTTGTTCATGGTTGAACGTTACTGCATATAAAACTAAGCCTATGTTGAGATATATTACACATCAACCAAATACAAGCCACATGAAATTCCCACATAGAATCATAGATTACATGTAAACAGTTTAGAAAACAAGTATAGATTACGCACCATGCAGTAAGGCCTGCAAAAAAGTTAACTATTCTTACTTACATCTTTAGGATCAAGAATATTGATTCTGGATTGATCAGAAGGTGCGGACTTTGACATCTACAAAATTGAATCCAAAATAAATGCAAAATAAATTTAAGTTCAAATCAATAAATATTGTTCTGCACTCCAATTCCTAAAAAATGACATTGATAGCAGACAACCTCCTGTAATTTCTGTCATCTAGCATTCTGCATTCTTTGATGGTAAAACAGAACTATCTAACATACCAGTTGAATTTTCAAGAGTTAATAATTTATCGAACAAATGAACTGGCTGATAGTGTATTTACTAAAGAATTAGATACAGAAATGTTGTGTGTGTAATGTATGAACGTATTAGCAGGAAAAAATAGAAAACCTTGGACAAGCCATCCGTTAGGGACATTATCCTGGCACCAGCTGGAGGTATAAGGGGCTCTGGAACCTACATCCCATAAAGTTCTGTTAGAAAAAAATACATTTCCATTGCATTATGATTCATTAGCTCTTTTGATGGGATGATATATAACTTGCCTTAAATATAGTACCACCTCGGCTGTTATAAATGTGCAAAATAAAAGTGAAAAAGGTCAAGCCCAATGTAAAATCTATAAAAGGAAAAGAATTCCAACCCCATCTTATGGATGATACTTATCTCCAGTTTAGAAACAATTACTCACCCCCCCAATTTCTTCCACTTTCTCCCTCCATATAAATTATTAACCCGTTCAGCCAAGTCACGAGTCAACTCCAAATGCTGCTTTTGATCTTCACCAACAGGGACAAGATCAGACTGCAGAAGCATGCTGCAATTATAAGAATTATTCTTATTCAAGATAAATTTAATATAATGTATTTTAAATAAAATTTTCCAAAAAAATTTAGGTTGCAAAACTAATCAAGCAAAGCAGCAATCATATTAAGTAACATTAGCTTATTTATTTAGGCTTTTTAACTTTCACTATTACATTCAAGGACTTAACAAAATTTCCACAAGGTAGAGGGTCAGAAATCACCTGATATAGAAGTATATCAGAAGCCATCAGAACAGGATAAGTCAAAAGAGCAACCCCAACTTCTTCATCTCCCTACATATCCAATTCCACAAGAATCTATTATTTGTATAAATGAAAACATACAAACCAGTATGAGAGTGGTGAAGAAAAAAAGGAGCCTGAGGCTCAGTAGAGCTAGTAGCAGAGAGAAGCTGTTCTCTCACATCAAGTGCCCCTTACCCTCTCTCTATTCTCTGTTTCTGGCTTTGTGTTTCTATCCTGAAAAAATTAGCAATGTGCTACTAGACTAAATATCTAGAATCTAGATTCAATTCTATAATTGCACACTTTGACTATTTTATTGATTTTAGTTGCAATATGTTATGAAAAACTTATGCGACTAACTATAACTTATGAGTTCTATTGGATGTTATGCTAATGAACTTTCATTTTAATTTTAGTTTAACAAGTGATAGCAAGTTAGTTTTATTATTTATGTTATTTTCTATATATTTATACATGCATAAGTATTGATTTGCACTTAAGTTACAACCTTTTACTTCCCATCTTACATAAAAATCTCAAATTTTGACATCATTGAACTTATAACTTATCCTTTTGGAATAGACTTTACTCATTATCAAGGCCTAAACATCTGACCAGAAGCTTCTGCCTTCCATTATTTAAAGAACATTAACCAAAAGGTTAGTAGTTGGCATTACTGAGAAATGAAGCATAACCAGAGCTCAAAAATGGTGTGGTGCACAGTCAAGTTCTTGACATTCAAAATAAAGGGAGAGGTTTTTTTTTTTTTTTTTCAATTATTACCAAAATTAAATGTACATCAGTGACCACACTGTCACAACCAACATAGAATACAAAATATAAAAAGTTAAAGTAAGTCCAGAGGAAATCTTATTCCCAAAGTTAGCTTAATTAAAGAATAAAATTGAACTATATTACTTTGAGAAGACCACTGTCAAGAAGGAAATTAGATCCATAAAACCAAAAAAACAATAAATAGAAATTAGGAATTCATACAGCCATAAACGCACCGCCTTGCGAGATTTCTCTTTAAACTGTATCATTTTGTTCAGCCAACCAATTGGTGTCGTGGAACTTAGCAGCCACATCAATTCTACATGTGCACGAACATGAGACTGTACAAATACTGAAGCCTGTATGCACAAAACGAATGTCATTTATACACAGAGATCTTGACATCTCCAACATAAATACTCTTCCCCGAAAGGTTCAGACCAAAAGTTGTAAAGAACCTTGGAAGGATCCACTCCACATGCTAGGTAAATAGCAGCAGTTGACCTTGTAGCCTTAGATAATTGTTGGATGTCATATGGTAACGTGATCTGTAAGATAAAATCCAAAGGGATGAGAAATGGGACAGTGTCATTCAACATCAAGAAAACAGAAAACTAGCCATGACCAGTAATTCAGTACAATGAAAAGGAATTTAAAGCATAAAATTAGTCCACAAAATCCTCTCAGAAAACCAATATACTTAGCCTGATCATGTTTTAAAGTGCACCTTTGAAACATGGACATTTCAAAAAAAGAAAAAAAAAAACGTATCTGACACAGGTCAAACATGAAGTGATGTTATATATCCTAACAAGGCACTTCAAATTTGCTGGAACAGTGTTATATTGTCTGTGTCCATGTAACTTCCAGCATCCATGCTTCATAGGTTGTACAATTTGACCTAGAAAGTCTGGCCACTCTTTATACCATCAAAAGGATAACTTGTGAGGATCCAGTCGAAATCTCAACACTAAGTAAAATGTACATCTAAAGTGCGGAGAACTTAAATTATCCTAAAATTCTGGATCTTTATCCTCAGTTATAAGTAAATGTGTGAATTTTCTTGGGCAGTGCTGGTAAGCATCATTGATGAGAGGCCCCAAATTAATTGACCTATTTGTGAATTGGTCCCAGAAAGAGTAAATGTTACAATTTAAAGTACACACTTGAGCTAACGGTACAAATAAAGAAAAATCATGAATTTCAAGATTCTTTGTCACATGATATGATATACCAAAAAATTAGTTATATGAGCTCAGACCTGCGGCTCAAACCAAAACATCATTGAGCACTTCATAAGTCTAGGTAGTAGAAGGAATCTAGACATACCGCATGCAGGTCGACAATGAAGAAAAGTGTTTCATACACATTCTGCAAAACGGAAAATATCATGTCTTAAGAAATATGCAAATATGTGAATCAAGAAAATCAAGTAGCATTATATACACGGAATCCAATCAAGGTTTATTTAAATAAACTACTCCATAGTATCTACATGAAGAGAAAAATGAAATAAACTTTTACATAAGATAGCATAACTAATTTGTCCAAGTCACATTATGCCACACTCGTCCCCAATTAAATTACTTGTGCAATTCAAAACAACACCTTGGAATAAGAAAAAGAAAAATAAACCTGAAGGGCAACCCAATTCTTGATGGCGCCAAAATAGTTTCCCAGGTGAATTGAGCCCGTGGGCTGAACCCCCGACACTACTCGTTTCCTGTAAAAAAAAAGAAGCACCAATAAACGACACAAAATGCTACTTAATTCACACCAAATTTAAAAAAAAAAAAAAAACGATGATTACTATTACTTTACGGAGGTTGGAGTGGGAGTCTCTGTGGAAGTAGCAGTGAGAGTAGTACAACAGCGGATGCGAGAACGGAGCGTAAAAGCACGAGACCTGGTGGTTCCAACTTGCAATTAAAATCAAAAGACCTAAGTGTGAAGTGAAGAACAAAACGAAGAGAGAGAGGGTAGAATACAGTGAAGGGACAAAGCGTGGACGACAACACGATAGAACCGCGAAATGTGAAACGCTCATCTTCTTCTTCTTCCTCTCCACGCACGCCTTACCGTTTAGCTTTATCTGTCGCAGCGACTCGCTCGTAGTTTAAGGCGGGTGCAGCTTTGGATCTTCTTTCTGTATCTACAAAACCTTCATCAACGGCTCTCATTTGAAGTATCAAATTGTTAACCCAAATGCCTAATCTATTTTCTACATTATGTTTTTTTGTATGATTTTTTTATTTTTATTTTTAGAGAATTATAATTTGTATTAATTATTGATTTATAATTATATCAAATTATTAAATTAATTATTGTCTTAGCTTACTTTCTCTTACTTTTTTTCATGTTTAATAAATTCATCACAGTTACATTTTCAATATAATCATGTTTCAAAATTTGTGTTACAAAATGTGATCTTTTAATATAATCAGTCTTTTAATTTTAATTTTTCAAAAATTAAAAAATATATTATTTGTAGAATAATACATATATAAAATAATATTTTTTTAATATTTAATAAGAAAATGTAAAAATAAATCAAGATGACTCATTCAAATTAAATAATCACAAGTTAAATTTTAAATAAATAAGGTTAACTAACTCACCATCATAAATTTTCATAAATGAGTGGATTGAATCATTATATTTTTAAAAACAAAAATACTTTTTAAAAATGTCTTTTTTTTTCATGAGATACAATAATTCAAACACAAAAATAATAAACAAAATTATGATATTTTAAGCATAAAATAATTGATAATTCAAATTATAAATAAAAATTACATTTCAAAATAGTCTCAATGATATTATCTAAACATCTAATCTTACAATTTAAAAGTGAATTAATCTTAACATAAGAAAATTTTGAGAGCGTTAAATTTTTATTTTTTTTATAAATACAGAAAAAAAATTATGTCAAAAAAAATTTGGACCAAGTCTCCTTTCATAACTTAGTAAAGTCCGCCACTGAATATAATAATATTACTGTTTATTTTTTTAAAACGAGTTAATATCACTCAAACCTTGAATTAACTAAATATTATAAAATATTTTTTTTTAACTTTAATGCTTTGAATCTACGAATTAGGTATTTCAAAAAAAAAAATTAGGTGATAAACTTTAATCAATAAAAAAATGATGGTATTCTTTTGGTAAATAAAAAAAATGTTGTCCGAAAATGTGTGAAACAAAAAATTATAAGAAAAAAAAACGATGGTAAAAGAGTAATGAATGGTGGTTTAAATAGAAGTGTGGAAGTGCAGTGTTAAAGGAGCCATAAAGTTCAGTACTTCCCCTTTGATGCGGTATAGTAGCAGCCTGAGGTTCAATTTTCTCTTTTCCCTTCTTCCTCTGCAAATCTGGAAACCCTAGCATAGCACGCCAAAATGGATGACGAGGAGAGAGAGAGGCTTCTGGAGAGGGAGAGAATGCAAATCCAGATGATTCGCCAGCTCGATCTCGAGCACCTCGAAGTCGAAGAAGTCGATTACTCCGATGAAGGCGAAGACGCCGTCGACGAGGAATATGCGATTTTCCTTTCACAATTAAGTTCGCCTAGTCCTCCTCGCTCTTCCGCTGAATTCACTTTCGACACCTACATCACGCCGTTACATACGTATCTCGGTGGTACGCATTTGTATTGTATTCGTATCTTATGTATCTGCGCCTTTTTCTTTCTCTGAAATGCATTCTCACATTGTTTTGTTCTTTGCTCGCAGATGTTGAAGACACGCGCCACAGGACTGCGTTCTTGGAAGGTGGAACTATATTGAACATTCCGCTTTTTAGTCTGCGAGGTATTTGTAAAATTGATTTTAAATTTGGTTTAAATGGATTTTGAAGCAAATTGATTCGTATTTTGCATGTATGTGTGTATTTTCTAAAAGTTGAGTTAGTACTCAAACTTAACATAATTTTTTTGTTCAACTCAACATTGAGTTTGGATTCAGTCGATATGTCAACATGCAACCAAGCATACGAAATTGACCTAAAATCTTGCTAGCTGGCATTTCAAAGTGATTTTGGATCATTCAACAGGATCTAAACATGCACTATATCTTCTGCTTTCTTGGACGGTGTTTTGTTTGCTGATGAGACATAAAATTAAGTATTAGTGAATAATTTTTGGAAACTCGTACTCTCACAAGGTGGAAAATGTGTAGACAATCAGACTTTTTAGGACCACGTTTGTGCTCTACTCTGTAAATTTTCAATTTCAAAACAGGTTTCGGTCTAGTCTTTTCCATTTTAGAATTACTTTTGTCTGGATGTAATTTGAGGTTCACTGAGCCTTTTTGTCCCGCTGCATTGTTCGTGGTGTTTATGGCAGTTATATTTTTTCCCTAATTTAATTTGTATGAAACTTTTGTGAAATTTGTTCTTGAAAAATGGTGTATAAGTTATTTCCTCCTAGCTTGAAAGGTGGCGAAATGTCATCTTCTCATATGGCTTGCCTTCTTATCCTTCTTAGGTTTGTTTTATAATTTTTAACTCACGAGTTTAACTATTCATTGCAATATTCAGGAGTTGTACTCTTTCCTGGGGCTACTCTTCCCCTTAGAGTTATTGAACCTCGTTTGGTGGCTGCTGTGGAGAGAGCTTTCACTCAAGATGATATTCCTCATACGATTGGCGTGGTAACTTGTGATGACTTTTTACAGTTTATTCATGCTTGGAATTCGGTTTTAATTTTTGTCTTAAACATAAGTGAGGTGTGGACATGCGTTTCAGATTCGAGTTCACAGGGATACCGCAACACGGAGGACGAAATCTGCAAGCATTGGGACAACTGCAGAGGTATTACACCTCAATTGATGTACTATTTATACATGTTGAATAATTTACGTCGATACATCATGCCCACATGTTACCTTTTTAAATGTAAATATAACACACCATCTATTTAAGAATTGCACCTTCCTGCTACCCAATAACAACATGTCTGTAAGAGACATTATAAAACAGTAGCAATTCACTTTACTTCAGAAATTTAATGTCGGCACAGCAGCTTTGTATATCATTCTTTATATGTATTTGTGCAAAAATCGTTCTAATTCAACTCTGCATTTTGGGAGAAACAGGGCTGAATTACTTGCTTATATAACATTTTAGTCATTAATAAAACCTGATTTTGCAATGCAGAAGGGATCAATCCCATATCTCTTAATGGAGGGAAAACAAAAAAGAGATCATCTATAGTTACAAGTTATAGTCTCCTTAGTTCTTACTACAGTTAGACATCGTGTCTATATGCATGTTGGTTTATATTGTTCGCTAAACTAGTATCTACAGATTCGACAATTTGGGCGTCTGGAAGATGGTTCACTGAATATGGTTACCCGTGGACAACAACGATTTCGCCTAAGGCGGTCCTGGAATGACATAGAAGGAGTGGTTAGCAAACTATCATTATCTTTACTGCCTTTTTATTTTGTCTAGGTTGGGCATAAGCTATGTAACTGAAGGCTGACAAATCCCTTATTCTTTGATTGGGGTACCACTAGCCTTATGGAGAGATCCAAATTATTGAGGAAGATCTGCCAGTAAGAACTCCAAGGGATGCTTTTGGCAAATTAGCACCATTGAGAAATATGCCCCGTAGCCACTCTGTCTCATATACGGTGTCTTCACCACATTCTCATGCTAAAATGCAAAGGTCAAAAAATGAGGAAAGTGATTCAGAACCAAATTCAGAAGATAGTTTTGAGAGTGGGCTCACATTGGTGGAAAGGAAAATCCATCTATCCGTTGTTGGCTCCAGTTATGTGCATGATACAATGGATGAATCAGCAAACAGCAGCAACACCAAATTCATCTGTAAGTCAGATCGGGAAATTAGATCCAATCTGGATTCAAGGACTGGGAGCTGTTCCACTTCTGGAAACCACTCATCGGAAGAGCTTAATAGATGTAAAAAATTATGTGCCTATCCATCTCATAAAATTTCAAAAGCATTCTGGCCCCACTGGGCATATAGGATGTTTGACTCTTATTTGCTGGCACAAAGGGTTGCAGGTAGCTTTGCTTTGCTTCTTTTGACTCTTGATTAGATATTTCTTGCAAATTTTCCCCCTTCATTGTTACGGTAGCACTATTATTGGCTAAATAAGAATTCTGATTATCTTTTCTACTTGCTGGTCTGTTAGTATTGATTTTAAAATACAAAAAAGGACCTCAATGAAAAATTCTTGAGCAAGTTGTGGATTTCTAGAGTTTTCAGAAATGGTTTTGCAATATACATTAATACTGTATTAATCTATGCTTTTGTCCATTTATTTATTATTATTATTATTATTATTTATTTGTAATTGACTGAAATTAAATAATAAAAGTCTTCATTTTTTTATGAAAATTTTACTATTGTATAAAAATTCAAATCGAATAAAAAATTAGTCTCTGAATCTTTTATATTTACTTTATAAATGTAACTCTTAGAATATGGTTGTGCTGTGTTGATAATCTGTAGATATGTGGAAGCGAATAATTGGGGTGCCTAACCTAGAAAGTCTCATTAAGAAGCCTGATGTTTTATCGTTTCACATAGCCAGTAAAATACCTGTATCTGAGTCTACAAGGCAGGAGCTGTTGGATATTAATGGCATTGCATACAGACTGCGTAGGGAAATTGAATTACTAGAGAGCATTGATCTTATCCGGTGTAAAAGCTGTGAGGTAATAATTGTCGTACCAAAGCCCTGCAGTTTTTTGACTTTATATTGCTTGTGAATGAAATATAGAGACAATTTTAAATGTGAGATTCTGTTTCAACTTTCATCAAATGTGGAAAGTAATATTTCTTCCTCTTTTTTACCATCTTAAAATTTGCAGACTACAATTGCAAAACGAAGTGATATGCTAGTGATGTCAAGTGAGGGTCCTCTTAGTGCATATGTGAATCCAGATGGTTTTGTGCATGAGATAATGACTCTTTACAAGGCAAATGGTTTAGCTCTCATTGGACCAGCAGTAGCTGAATACAGTTGGTTTCCTGGGTAAGTGTCACTTCATATTCTGTGATGTTATGAACATATCAAGTTATTTATTTTTCTTTAGAGTTTAGAAGAACAAGGTATGTCAAATATCAAACTATTGCATGTCGTGAATCTGTATGATGCTTCATCTAATGGTGATGAAACATTTATATTTACATTACTTTTCTCACCTAGTGTTCTTTCATTTAAATGTGGTTGGCTTGATTCTATTTTCCATTGTGCTGTTGGATTTGTCCTCTCATTCTTCAGAGACATTATCTACCTGATACCTGGGTTTTGAGAAAAGAAAGGCAAAAGTATTGCCAGTTTCTGCACTCTTTATGGGCATATAGTCCATTTTGTTACTTGTGTGCAGTTGTTTTAAAGGGGGCTTTTGTTAGATATACACAGGAATTGGAGAGCTCTCGTTCTCTTCAGTTAACTTTTTAATTTCGTTTATGTGTTAGATGTGTGCATTTATTATATATAAATACGGAAAGATAGAAATATGTAAATAAGGAAAGTTAGAAATAGTCCATTACTAGAAATTAGGGATTTCATTGATTCTTTGTATCATTAATTGCTCGCTTATTTGATTTTAAAATAGAAGCGCGGGTACAACACATAATATTAAATCCTTTCTACAATATGTTTGCTTCACTTTGGGAAGATACATATTCTGTATTTCGCTTTTATCTATTTTTTCTTTACTAGAAAAGTTGGTGTTAAGTTTAGATAAACGCAAGAGTAATAGAATATAAAAAAATATCTTGTCCTTGTCTATTTTAATGCCTCTCAATTCATAAAGAACCGAGTTTTTATATTAGTGTTATATATTTAATCAACCTTTTGTTTCATTATATTGAGGTTTTTCATTTGATTTGTATTCGCTTAACCAAATGTCCATTTAATTTATATTATTATAAAATAAATTTATAGTTGACAACTAATATGCTTTTGATTTTTCCGCACAAAATTCTCTTATTGTTATTTTTCTAGCTTTTGGTCTAGAGTATCGATGCAAGTGTGCTTATTGAGGAGTACATGGGTAGAATGGAATGTCGGAGTCTTTTAGCTAACATTTTCAGACATAGAGCTTAAAATGGTATCTTCGTTGAATCTATCTACAATTCCATTAGGGCTTAGGCTGGTATGCAGGGGGATTGGAAAACTCTCCATTAGCCTTTTCTTTATTTTATTTTCCTTCTGCTCTATGGAAAGTTCTATTATGAACAATCCAGACAAAAAAGGTGTCTTCGCAACTTTTTTTGTCATGGCCCTTTTTTCAATGGCTTTCCATCCTTCAAGGGAAGTTTTAGTAACTAAGTCAAGTATTGATTAACGTCTCTGCTATAACCCAGCAATAAAAATTGAAAAAAACTAAGAAAAGGATGAGCTAGTAGTGCCCTGTAAAGTGGACATACTGTGCAACTCTTGTTTTTCGTGAGATTAGTGCTGAGGATGTTAGATAACGTCTACTTGTTTAATTAGAACTGAGAAACTTACGTACCAATATGCTACTTTTGGCAGGTATGCGTGGACAATTGCTACTTGTGCAACATGTAAAACCCAAATGGGGTGGCTTTTTACGGCCAGGAGCCAAAAACTGAAACCCAGCACTTTCTGGGGGATTCGGAGCTGTCAAGTTGCAGAAGTACAACGCGAAAAGCTTTAGTTTATTTATGCAATCATCTATCCAAGCTTAATGAAACCATGTTCAAGAAACTCTGCATGGTTATGTATATAATGCAACTTTCTTGTAGCACTGCGCATGGTGATATTACGTATATTAGTAAATGTGTTTGTAACAGCTTGGAAGAAATAAGAAAGTCACACATTAAGATCATTTTTTGATGAGAAGAATTGCGAACTCTTTTAGCAGTCGTGTTTTCACAGGATAGATGAAGAAGCGACCTATATTTTTATGAGAAGTACTTAAAAATAATAATAATTTATTTTGTTAGAAATTTTTTTATATGCTCTGGTCTGCCTACACTGCAAGCTAATGTGCAATGTATGAATTACCTAAACTGTTATATATTTTATTTAAGTTTTTTGGGTTTTATACCTTACGTAAATGGAGTTTATCTAAATGGGTGTAGCAATTTATTTTTGAATCTGCCTAAATTACCGGGACTCTCCTTGTATAAACATTTTTACAGAGTAATTAAAAATTATCCCTTCCATGATATTTCAAGTAATTATTATCCATGTTCGGAATAATTGAGTTTTATTATGGTTGTTTCAAGTGATCATTATAAAACTTAATTTTATCATACACGATCATGTATGATAAGCACACTACCAATGTATCTTAATTGATTTATTCTGTTTACAACATTTGGACTAACTGATACTTTAAGTTCATTAATTGCACACTATTATTTTATTGAGACGCATTAATACTTTGTATCACATTTAACATATTAGTAAGCAAATTATATTTATAAAAGAAGAGATCAAAATAACATCAATCTAAACAAATTTACTATACTACAAAAATCATATTTCGTGCAACATAAATTGGAGTATTAATAGTATTCCCCTGACAAATAAAATCCTTGAAGAATAAGCAACTTTTCAAAGTTCATATGGCAATGCCTTATACTAAAAGCCTAAAAAGCAATAAAATAAATCTGTTCCTAAGAAGCTTATTGTGTATCACTGTAGGGTGTGGACCACATAATATTCAACGGTAGCTTCGGTAGCCTGGGCTGTACATGCAACTTTCTGCATATTTGACAAGATCCTTAGGTCGAGGCAGATGAGAAGCCAAACCTGTTCACCAAACAGAGAAGACAAGATTATAGTGTGAAAAAAAAATAACACGACTAACCAATGTTGTCTAAACTGATTTTCAAAAAACTCACCTAGATCATATGCCTTAGCCGCCACTTTAGCAGCAATGTGGGCTGATATCTTCCTGATGTTTGAGAATGGAGGGTAAATCAGTCCCTTATCATAGTTCTCCTGTGATACTTGTGCAGCCAAAGCTTCAGCTGTTGCAAAAGATGAAAGGGTCAATCAAGCCATATATTTCATCATTTTCTTTTTCTACTCTCTTCAAGAAATTCTTTTGTATAGTATATATTTGTCATGCTCAAATAATCTATTGATCTAATAGCTCTAGTTTGTATGTACTCACAGGCTGCCAAGAGCATCTCATCACGCACACGGATTGCACCAGAGATGATCAAACCCAAGCCAAAACCAGGAAATATGTAAGCATTGTTGGCCTGAATTGCATAGTAGGAAAACATAATAAAAAGGTAAGCCACTAACTTTGGCAATGTGTCTGACCAATAAGAAAATGCTTAGCGAGTGTTAAATTAAACCTGTCCAGGAACAAAAAGTTTTCCTTCATATTCAACAGGATCAAATGGGCTTCCACTAGCAAAGATTGCTCTACCCTGCAAAAATAAGAGACATAATGTGGTAAGTAAGGTTTATTTATCTGCTTCAACATTAACTCGCAATGTGATGTTTCATGAGCTATGCAAATATCAAATAAGGAAAATTTACCTTGCTCCATGTGTAGGCTTCTTCAGCTGTGCACTCAGATTGTGAAGTTGGGTTTGAGAGAGCAAGAATGAGTGGTTTCTACATGCCAAGAAACATCAGAAACATCAGAGATATAATCTTCCCATGAGGTAGCAAAAATATCATTAGAGAAAGCAAGAAAAAACCTCATTCAAGGATGCCATGGTTTCAACCACTTCCTTCGTAAATGTCTTCCCTGCTCCAGATGATCCAATCAAAACGGTTGGCTTGATTGCCTGATGGAATGAATAGTAAGGAATGATGTTCGAGAAGAATCAAGGCTAATAAATACTAAATATATATGAAATTAAGAAAAAATCTGAGACACGTTCTTTACCTTGACAGCATCTAGAAGCCCCTTCACAGGTTCATGCTCATGGGCCCAAGGCTTTTTGAATTGCTGAAGTGATTCCTGACGAGAGCTAACAATAAGTCCCTGGAACAGAACAAACTTGTTATGAGAGGCTAGGGAAGAAGAAAATGTAGAAGGAAAATAAAGAAGATTACACTCTTTTTATTCCAGGAACCTCAGGCATTTTACCTTTGAATCCACGAGCCAGATCTTCTTGCGGGTCTCTTTAACTGGAGCTTTTGTCTGGCCAACAAAATTGTATTTAGATACTTCATAAAAATGAATAGTATTAATATAGAAGAATACAAATATCAAGCTATACCTGTTTTGAAATCTCAAGAGCAATCAGCTCTGCTATACCAGTTCCAGCCTTCAACAACCAAAAGATTAAAGTAATAAGAAATTTCCTCCCAAAGAGAAAACATAATCATGCATTCTCACAAATCACGTATTACCAAAACAAAAAATGAATATAGGCCTACAGGCTCTTACCTCTCCAGCACCCAAGAATAAGAAGGTGTGGTCAGCTAAGGTTCCCCCAACTAGTTTCAGGGATGCAAGCAATCCTGCTAATACAACAGATGCTGTACCCTGCATTCAATCAAAGAAGGTCAGAATCATTAACCTGAATTAAAATAAGAAACCATGCACAAGTTAAAAACTTTCAAGCATTCTTCTACCTGGATATCATCGTTAAAAACAAGATGAGATGAGCTGTATTTTGCCAGCAGATCAAACGCATTATGATTGGCGAAATCCTCAAACTGAAACAGAACCAACAATATTAGTAAAACAATAAATTCAAGCAAACCAAAGCCACTGCAGGTGTTGAATCTGATATAGTACCTGTATGAGAACTTTCTCCCCATAGTTCTGCTTAACTGCGTGCATAAACTCGTCTAGAAGCTCCGCATATTCCTGAACCACAACAAACAATTATCATGTTAATGAAATAGAAAAATCATACTCAATAAATACAGTTAAAAAATGTGCATTCGTTTGCATTTATGTCTATGAATGCCAAGGATGATCAGACCTTCCCAGTTGCACGCCTTTGTCTAAGCCCAATGTAAAATTCATCATTCAGCAACTTCTCGTTGTTTGTGCCAACATCAATGGTTATAGGCAAGCACTGAAAACATAGAAGATCCAGATAGCAAATTATTATTGCATAAACTATGAGTAGGGGAAAGGAAAAGGGAATGGAAAAAACAGCATTAAGTAGTTCTTACAGATGAAGGGCGAACACCTCCTAAAGCAGTATAGAGAGAAAGTTTCCCAACAGGAATTCCCATTCCCTAACAAAATTTTAGAAAAGAATTATGTTATCATAATTATCTTTGTGTGTAATGCAGATTTAAGAGACTAACACTATTATTTTTTACCTGGCAACCAAGATCTCCAAGTCCTAGTATACGCTCACCATCGGTCACAACAATAACTTGAATACTCTTTTCTGGCCAGTTTTTCAGTACTTCAAGGATCTTGCCTCTGAAGAATTCAAACACTTAGTATTTTCTCAAATTCTTATTAAAAAAAGAAGAGCAGTGCCATGAAAAAGGCTTACTTTTCTTTCAAACTGATATATAAACCCTGAGGACGCCTAAAAATGCTTCCGTATTTCTGGCATGCTTCTCCAACCGTTGGAGTGTAAACAACAGGAAGCAGTTCCTCAACATTATCGATTAGAAGCTTGTAGAACAGCCTTTCATTCCTCTCCTGTCAATAGAGAAATTTCAGAGACAGTGAGAAACTTCGTAGCAATAGTTCTTGGTTATATGTTCCTTACACTAGTATATAGTAAATATATGTACACAAAATCCAATTTTTAAAAAAGAGAGTACTACATGGTATATGCACTTTACATGTATAATTAAGAAAGTACCTGAAGATCCATCATGGCCATGTACCTATGTAGAGGAACATCATACTGGCGAAGATTGTGCATCAACCTCTTTTCCTGAACATCAAAATAGCAGGGGAATTTAGCCAAAAATCCTCGTATTGCACTGCATCTAACACACCATTTGTATAAAGGATTAAAGTTTGATGCAATTTTAAGTGTTTTGTGTTTTGGTTCTGTTCTATGATCAAAACCGGAATTTCATCTTGACAACATATGCAAAACTTTATTGCGTAAATTATTATCACCATGAAAATCACATTCTAATTAGAGAACAATACTAGACACTTTAAGAATTGAGACCAAGCTTTTCCCTTATGTAAATAAGTAACCGAACGTGATACTAAGAAGCAATAACCTGAAGTTCCTGATTGAAGATAGCTGGAGGCAAAAGGCCACGCAAGTAATGAGCATCTCTCTCACCCTCGGTAAAGGCCAGCCCCTTGTTGTAGCGTGGATCTCTCAGCAAACTGCATCCACTGTAACACAACATTGCAAATGCTTGATTACCACACAACTCTAAGCAAGTAATCCAACATTTCATTGCAACACAAAAACCACTCCTTGTGCAGATCGCACATAACAGGTCAACAGAATAGCCTCACAAAGCATTACATCAGCAAATAACTCCACTATCTGGTGATCTACCAAACCCAGTATTCCAAACCACATATAATCCAAGAATGTCATGAAACGGGAAACTAAATCCTCCAAAAATTATTTTTTTTTGGAGACGATCAGAAAACAACTCTAGCATAGCCAGAACTTAAAACTCCCCCATTAACAAGATCACATAGACAAATGAGCACAGATCCAAATATGTAAACTAAAACCTACAACAAATTCCATGTTGCCTTTTTCAACATCTCAAATGTTTCGTAGTTGATACCTGGCCACAGAGAAAGTCCACGGAGTGATAAGCTGGTCCTCTGTGGCACTATCCTCACCATACAAGTCCCTCACACCCCCACCATGGCCATTGCTATAATACTTCGTCACAGAAACCTCACCACCGTTCTCCTTCAACGAATTGCTCGACATGATTACTGCCAACAACTTCTGTACTAGTCTCTGCCAATGCAAGCCATTAACCAAAACACAACAGTGAGAATTAAATTAAAGACAAGTTCATGTAGCCATATTAACATATGCAATGAATACAATGCAAGCAATGATTTTCACCTCTTACTTTGAACCTACGCAGACAGAAAAACAAGCAGGGGAAAACAGAACAAAGTTTGGTATGTGTCCAAAACATCCTTGTAATGAATCTATATATAAGCTCTGCTCTCGAGGAGTTCTTTTACATTTATTTATTTTTTATTTCCTTTTACTTTGCTTTGGTTTGTTACGTGATAAAATTAGAATTAGATTTCAACGTGAATGGGAACTAGTGTGGCACGCGCAATAATCAATTAATGCAGGAATTGCAGTCCTTGCTGTCTCGTACTACCCAACAACAACATTTTCAATATTTGATTTCATACCATGCAGTGTTAAAAAAATAGTAAATAATAATAATAAAGTTGGCAAAATTAATAATGAAAATGAAAATTACTTTTGTGGGTGGTGGGAGAATATTAATATTGTGTGTGTGCCTATTGAGCCACATCATATTGACTTGGCGGAAGATGCAAGTCAAGGTTTTGAAAAGAAGCTTCGCAGATTCTCCGCGTTTTGTGAAGAGTCAATGTTGCCCTGCTCACAACCACTTCTGCTCAGCCAAAATGGTTGAGGAAGAAGACACAAAAGTTCACACCTTCCCCATTCTTCTCCACATATTCCACTTCTAAACTTTCATTTATTTCTTTTCCAATACTAAAAAATTCAATTTTTTAAGAGGGTCTACCATAATTCTGAAAATGTTCTATCAATACATATATTACATACTTTAAATTGTGATATAATAGGAATAACTGAAACTTTATTTGTTTAATTATGAAAAATATTAAAATTTAATTATAATATATAATAGTGAGATATAAATTTATTAAAGATGATTTCAACATTGTTAGGATTAATTAGGTTGATTATCCCTTTCAATATTAATTAAATATATTATATTTTCTTGTATTCAATTTTGTCGGAATTTTAAACAGTTTTTTGTTTTCAAAGTTGCAGTCACATTGGAAACACAAAGTCCAAATTCAAGAATTGGTCACCCTTTTCACCTTCAAACACTTTTCGACTTTACATTTCTTATCTTTTCTCTCTCTTCATATCTTAATAACTACAAAAATTTAAAATCAACTTAATGTATTTAAAGACCTTCGATTATACAAATATAAAGAGTTAGTATTTAAATTTTACAATCTTATCTACAGAATTTAAAAATTCAATTGAATAATACTATTAAAAAAAATATTATGAGTGGATTTGAGGTAATAGACATGGCTAATGTAACAAATGTTTAACAAGCTCACAAGAGTCAACTTTCATATTAATTTAATCTACATTAAACATTATTTAATATTCACTTTATTATTTTAATTAGTTGCTATCCATTTTAATTATTAAAATAAAATACAATTAAATTTTAAGTGAAATTTCATGTACACGGGTTAAAATAAATTATAAATTTCTAATTAATATTTTCATATATTAAAAAATTATCGAATATTTCTACATATTCTATATACGCTGACACACATATTATCAAACTGTCATCCGTACAAAGGATAAACTACATACTAGAATTTAGTGGATTAATATTATTTAACTATTATATTAATTCTTAATTATTATCAAATTTTTTATAAAATTTAAGTATATATATTTACTATGTTAAAAGTGATAAATAGAAAACTAATAATGACTGTTTTAATTAAGGGTGCAGATAATATGGATTGGATCAAATTAATTTATTTTTTTACTGGATCTATTAAATTTAATTGGATTGAATTATATTATTTTTAATAATTTAATAACTTAAACTAATTATAATTAAGTTGGATGAATCATAGAATTAAATAATTTTAAAAAATTATTCATTAAAAAAAAATTACTTTAAAATAAATATTTTTAACTTTTTTATAATTACAAGATAAGAACAATATTTATATTATATGTGTAAATAATATTTGTGAGGTAAAATATAATTTTTTTATAGAAAAAATTTAGATAAATAGTATTTTTAATTATACATTTATTATGTAGTAAGGGTTAGAATTTGATATTTATATACTCGTTATCTAACTCAAGTTTAATTTAGTACACTAAATAAAACTTAACTTAAAGAACATCATGGAATTGGTTTATTAGTAAAATTTTATAACTAAAAATAATTTTTATTAGATATATAATTAACACTACTTCTCCAAAATTTTATAAATATTTATTGAAATAAAAAAATTGATTATACTTCTTGGCTTCTACAAAAATATTCAACTACACTTATAAAAAATAAATAGATTGAAATTATCTAATTTTATTATTTATGATGACATAATAAAATATTTAAAATTTTCAAAAACAAAAACAATACAAAATATTTTAGAAAATGTATTTAATATTTTAAGAATCTTATCATAACTTAAAATCGTATTCATTATTCCTCTAAAATTCATATAGATTGTAATTTCTAATAATGAACCTGTATTCATTATTTCCCAGTTTGACATTGAAAGTGTGAAAACTTTCATCAACCTTTTTGTCAAGGAAAAGTGGTTGCAAGCCATTCAAATCAAAACTTCAAAACTGAAGAAATTTCCAAATCAGACTTTTTCATTCTCTAGAAACAAAAAAAAATTATTCATATCTGAAAAAAAAATATATATTTAACAATTCTCTTTTCATTTTGTACGAATTTCAAATGAAATAGTGGTTAATTAATCATAACCATACATGAATGAGATTAGTTGAATGACAAGTTGTTCTTGTTTGACATGTATGGATGCTCTTCTCTAATAATATTCATAAGAATAAAATTAGCTAAAAATAATATTTAATTTTTTCTTTACTCCTATTAATATTTATAGCAAAACATTCATTGAAAACTTCAAAAATGGCTTATGTTTTTATTTTCAACAACTTTTTTTATCTTTTATTTGTTCTCAAGTGAATTATATCAATGTTTGTATTTATAGTAAATAAAAAAAATTAATTGCTTCTTTATTTCTTAAGATATTCCAATTATATGATTTTAGTTTCTCTAGTATTAAATATATGATTTTAGTTTTTAAATTTGGTAACTAGATTTGTTTATACATTTCAATGGTGCAGTTTTAGTTTCTTAAACATTTTATCAATTAATGTTTATAAGAAAGAAAGAAATATTGTATATAAGTCTTCATATTTGAAAGGTGTAGATTATTATAAAAAGTCAATTCACATGTACACTCAAAACTCTAATGTTTGACATCAGGATCTTTAATTTGTTTAGGAGTTAAATTGACTTAACATGAAATTGGTAATTACTAGGGTATATAAGAAAAATAATAATAAAATTATTAAAATTGTAAAATATTGTTAATTATTACTAGGATTTTTAATTTTTTTAATTATTTTCACATAAACATAACGTGATACCTTGCTCTTGAAGAGAAGAAATATTTAAAAATTAGAATAATATTTATGAGTTTTGAAAATATTATATTAAATGAAAACAATGTAAATAAAGAATTACCGCGTGGTCCACGCATTTCGCGTTATTTCCCACGCCTTAATTTTGATTAGTACTCATCTCATTCAAAACAATTTTTAAAAAATTTAAATAATAGAAAAAAATTAATTATATTTTTTCATCACTTTTTTTTATGTTTAGAAATTATTGACAAAATAGTTAGGCACAGTTATAATGTAATAAGAAACACGTGTTTTAATTTTTTTTTATCATGGTTAATTATTTTTACAACTCTCTCTAATTCATAGTTAATGTGAATTGTTGTGAACTTGTGATGTCGTATAAGGATGGCGTATAAGTATTATGGTGATTCATTTAGATAATTTATATTTATATTTATATTTATATTTATATATATATATATATATATATATACATATATATTTTCTTTTTTCTTTTTTTTTTACCTACGCAGTTATAATTTAGGTTGTGTGATTAAAAACAGTTTAAAGAGATAATTGGCCCAATACTGATGTTGAGTCCAGATGATCGAGGCCCATAAAGCCCATAAGTTGTAATTAAGACAACTGCTACTGACAGGGATAGCTCAAAAGGCATGCTCAATCCATAAAAGTCCACAGGTTTTTCTATTTTGTTATTCTTTTGTTCTATTTTTTCTTTATTTTTATGTTTCTTTTATAAATACTTAAAAAAAGGTGAATTAAAAGTGAGCTTGTAATTAGAAAAAAAAATTAATTAAACATATCCTTAGGAAATTTAATTTTTTTTTAATTATATATTTCTTTCACCCATGAATACAATTTGATCATTATGAGTGACAGTTTAAATTATCTATTATATTGTTTTTTATTATCAAAATGCTCCTTATTATTTTCCAATTTTATTAACAATAAAAAATAAATCCTATATATTAATAAGGAAAGTTCATTCTTTTTTTTCCATGATTAAAAAATATCAACAAACTATTAAATCAATTACATGAAGAAGAGTAAGTTAATAGATCACAGCAATTTTAAGGATAAAATAAATAAATTAATTAATCATATTAACTATGTTTAATATTTTTTTATTAATGTTAATTAGTTAAAAGAGTTTATATAAAAGACTAAGATTTGTCATTTAAAAAGTCTAATAATAATTAAAAAAACAACTTAAATATTATCTTTATTCTTTTGTAGATTTATGAATTTTATATAAGAAAAATTATATTTTTATCAATAATAAAAAATATATTTTTATTCTGATCTTTATTTATTATTTTAAATTTATTGAATAACAAATTATCAATTAATTAAACTTTAATTTTGAGGTATAATTATATTTTTTTTTATTTCTTTAATAAATTAATTAATATAATCATCTAATTACAATGAATACTAATTTATTAAAATATTACTGATTAATTACAAAATAATACAAACATATAACCTAATATTTATACTATTATGAATAAGTTTTTTATAATATTGAGTAACATTTATCAAACTTTATTACATAAAAATATAATATTTCTCAAATTCTAAAAAATGTGTCCTTATAATTATTTATTAACTAGATGTAATATTATATGTTATTTAGACAATATATTATCATTGCAATATTAATAAATATATATAAAAGATAAATTAATATTTTTAAATAAAATTAAACATAATGAAATTTAAAGTTATATTTAAAATTATATTCATTGAATCATACTCTCAATAAATATAATAAATTTATTATTCACACATAACTTATTATATCTAATTATCAATATTAACTAAGAGTATTAAATAATTTTTTTTTAAAAAAATATATAAGATCTTAACATTTAGGAGTAACACATACTTATGCATAATAACTTATAAATAATTTTTTTATTCTTTTTCGTGTTTAAGTAGTATGTCTACTTTCATATAATAATCACAAGATCATTTTCACTTACCTTATTAAATATCTAATCAAATAACTAATAACTAATAACCAATGACTTCTCTCATCTAATAATAAGTGGATAATAACTTCTCTCATCTAATAATAAGTGGAGTAAAAAATTTTCTTAAATTTTCATTATATTATATCTCTATTTACATAATTAAATTATCATTAAACTCTATATATATCTCATATATCTTAAAGAATCTTATTTATATATAATAATAATAATAATAATAATAATAATAATTTTTATATAAAATAGTACTTTTAAAAACTATTTAACTCATACTCACCAAAAAACCACATCATTTCACCAATATAATCATCAGTAAAAAATATCTTCAATCAAATTAAATTATAACTCAACAGTTGACATAAACTCTAATAAATATGTATTTTATTATTATTTTTAAGTATTTAAAAATTGTATTTATTTTTTACATAAAATATTTCACATAAATAAATACTATCATATATATTTGCATAATTATAATTTTTACTCATTTGAAACAGAAGCATTTAATCATATTGGAAAAAACTTATATCACCACTTCAATTGATAGGGTTTTATCTATATAATATATATATATATATAAAAAAGAAGATAGAGGAAAAAGAATTCAAAACTAAAAAAATAGAAAAATAATAATAGAATAAGATAAAATAATATTAAATACAATTATTAAACTTATCTAGTTATCAATATATAATACTATAATATGTAAAGAAAAAAAATATTATACAAAATAATACAAAAATTAAAGATAATAGTACATATTTATAACACATCTTTTATGTACACTTTCAAATAAAAATATAAATCTTATACATGTGTCAATTAAAAAATATTTAATAATAAATAATTTAAACTTAAATTTTATCTTTTAAAAATAAGATTCATATTTATAGAAAATTTAATTCAATAGTATAATAAATATAAAATGTTTTTTCATCATTAAATATTAAATACAATTATTATTAATACCTCAAATATAAATTAATATAAAATATTATTAATTTAATTTAAATATATTAAAATTGAAAAGAAAAAAAAATGCTATCAAAATGTAATAATGGTACATAATTGTGTACATTACTGCAAGTTTATAAATTTATTACCGAACTTTTTCTAGTAAATAAGTAACTTGTACACTTATTAACAACATATTTTTAAATGTAGATAAATAAATAATAATTAAAAATAGATAACTTCAAATTTATCTGAAATCTTTTACTTAGTTATTTATGAATCATTATTATAAACTTAATAACTAATAGTAGAAGAAGAGTTTAAATTATTCTTGAGAATTGAAATTAAAATAACTTTATATATATATATAATTTATTGATTTTTTTAAAATAAAATTATGACTAAATTAAGTTGCATGTTATATTATTACTGTTTCATCAATCTCATTAATATAATATAATATTAAATTAAATTAGAATAAAAAAAACTTATATATCATAAAAATTAAATCATTTTTATAATATTAATTATAAATAATAATTTCATAATATTTTTTTAAACTATATTTTTAATTTTATTTGCATATCTATTTTAACATGATATGATTTTTTTTTATCTTTATCTTTATCTTTACATTGGATTTTTAACAGTTTTAAAATAATGTGTCAATTATAAAAGAATTAAATTATATATATATTTCAAAATATTCTTATAAAGTTGAATTTTACTGTAATTTATATATTAAAAATATTTATTTAAATTCAAAATATTTTTATATATTTGAAAATATTTATTGAAACACATTTCTCTAGGACATCGGAACCATTTCAAATGATTCCCGATGATAATTAAATTTCTTTGTTCTTTAAAAAAAAATAAAAAATAAAACATGAAAATTTAAGTTTTTTCAAATAAAAATAAGAGAGCAGTTGTTAGGGTTTTCACTGCATTTCTGTTTGCAAAGGAGAAATTCATATGAAGAAATTTGAATTTTGAAAGAAAGGACGAACTTTAAATTCATGGACCGCTTGCGTCCTCGAAACCGAACTGTCTTTTCTGGATTTACAAATGCTGAGGTATCATAGTTATAATGATTATAATTGTTTATTTTTATTCTTGAATTTTTGTTTTCTATTTCCTATAGAAATCGCGACGAGTTTTATATTCTTTGCTCTGTTTTAAATTAGTTTAGTTTTGAATATAATTATAAGTTAGAGTTTAATATCATTTCACCATTTTAGCATATCCTGTTAATGAGTTGAACTTGTGTTCTGACAAACAGATTGAGAAAATGGAGAATTTTTTGAAGGATCCTAAGGGAGTATCATTGAGCAGGGAATTTTACCAAAAACTGGCTGGAAGTTTCAAGTGAGTTTTTCTTTTAAATGGATTGGGTTATTTTCTAATAATAAATGAAGTATTGTTATTGAGGAGTGATGAAATGTAATGTGTGTGCAGTCGTTCCTCTGGTCGTGCTGGGAAACCTGTTATAAAATGGACAGAGGTTAATGTTCTTTCTCACTATCTCGTGATTTATTTCCTTAATTTCCTGCATCCTATCCTTCAGATACTGCTGATTTATTTTTCCTATATTCAGAACTTTTAGTTTTTTGTGCGTTTTCTTTAAGTAGTTTTTAATTAATCCTTATTTTGGAGGAAATTCTAGATTGAAAGTTGGTTTCAGACTAGACTCCAAGAATTACCACAAGTCCCTGACAGTGAGTTGATGGTTCTTAAATGTAAGGAAGGTGAGTCTTCTGGTGAAGCTTATGCATAGTAAGTAGTTATACTGTCTTCAAGGATTCAAATGGTCAACATTAGATTATTTAATATAATTACAGCATCTTTCATTGCTGCTTAAGTTATGGTAGGTTGCCTATTTTATGTTTGATGTCTTTTATGTATATGCTTTCTTCAAGTTTTCGAATAATCAACAGCAAACTATTTAATATAATTGAAGTGTTTAACATTGCTGCTTAAGATATGACTTTTATGTTAAGCTGTTTTATGTTATTAGGAGCATGTTTGGTAGAAGAAATGAAAATATGATACTGAAGTGAGAATGTAATTTGCAGAAGTGAAGGGAATATGAAAGTGATAATAACATTCTCTCCATAAGATCTTTTTCACTTTCTAATTTCTTTCTGATTTTTTTATTGATAGCTCCTACACTTTTATTTATTGGTATATTTGAGGCAACTCCTAATAAAATGAGTTTATCTTGTGAGATTGTGCCTTAATTGATTGATTTACAGGAGAAATGATGGGAGACCCATCAGAGTTGGAATTTGAAGCAAGATCATCAAAAGATGGAGCATGGTAAGCATATGCAGAATATTGCAGTTAACTTAAATTCTCCTAACCATCAGTAAATTTTAATGTTACTTAAATTCATGCAAACTTTTCCACCACTATAAACCCACTTGTGGATTATAATGCTTATTGGCATGGTTATTTTGGAGGTCCTTCAATTGTTGATAACTTCATTATATAGTGTCCCCTTGGCGTGCACTCCATCTTGGTAGAAAAAAATGTTGTTTGAATTCTTCAATTATGAAATAAACCTCTAGCTCTGGTTGTAGGATCAGACACACATCCCAATGATAGTGGAATGGAAAAAGTAATTTACATATGGTACACCAATATCTCTTCCTGCTATCTTATTATCAATTAATTATTGCCATTACAATTAATGTGGAAACGCACATTCTTACATAGGAGTTCCTAGAATCAGGAGGCAACTGGCCTTCAAAATTCTAATATAATTGTTTTTCCTCTTTCTAGTAAAGAGACAGTTTTATGTTTTCTTGTGGATTATTTAAATGGTGTTCTTTCACATACACACAAAGTTAAACGTGATGTTTCCACTGGTTCTTGTTCCTGAACAGTCTTGTCTTTCCTCAATCTTGAAAAAACTAAGCTAACTGCGTTTTTAGGGAAAGGATATTTAAAAGATTAAACCATCTATACCATAGTACTATAGTGGTTAACATATTAATCATGGGTGCACTATTATTCTTTCCCATGCTGAAATATTCTGGGTAGTTTATTTTTCCTTTTTGTTCATCTGTACTTTTCCTTCTCTTTCTTTCACTTTCTATTCTTGAAAAAATAGTGACATTCTCATAAATTTTACTGATTTGTTATCAGTTGCAACATAGAGGCACATTATATTCAACATCACTGTTCCCATCAATTATGTAATCTCTAAATATTGTGTAATTGCAGGTATGATGTTGAGGCATTTCTTGCTCACAGATTTCTTAGCACAGGGGAAGCTGTAAGTTTTAATAATCATGATTATGGATTGATAAATTGTTTTCCCCCATAGTGGTTACTAAATATTTTCATCTGAGACACTCTTCCTTTTTGTTAAAGGAAGTCCGTGTCAGATTTGTTGGATTTGGAGCTGAAGAAGATGAGTGGATCAATATTAAAAGTTCAGTACGTCAACGTTCAATTCCTTTGGAAAACGCGGAGTGTTCCAACCTAAAAGTTGGAAACTCTGTCCTTTGCTTCCAGGTGAATTAGCCTGAATTTCCTCACCAAAATATTTTACAGGGAATCACTGTAACTGTATTTAACTTGACAGTTCCTATTGAAATTTAGGAGAGAAGAGATCAAGCAATTTACTATGATGCTCAGATTGTAGAGATCCAAAGGAGGATGCATGATGTTAGAGGTTGCAGGTGTCTCATCTTAATTAGATATGATCATGACAACAGTGAGGTGGATATCATTTCTGTAATTGAATATATCAACATTTTCATGTGTTATTTATAAGTTTTTAATGTTATGTTTACCCATTTCCAGGAAAGAGTTCGGTTGAGGAGACTTTGCCGTAGAGCACAATCATAGGTATATTTGGGTTGAGGAGACTTTGCCGTAGAGCACAATCATAGGTATATTTGGAATGAATTCTTTTTTACAGGTTGGTTTTCAAACATTCAGCAAACAACCTGGGTGCAGTAGGAAGCCGCTAGTACTTGACATGAAATTTTGGAGGGGGGAAATTATTAGAAATGGTTATAATTATTAGTAGATAAGTGGGCCTATAAATAGATGAGGCAACTTCAATTATGTTTACTTGGGGCGACCCAATTGAAGAACAAAATGTTTTTTCTTTTGGTACTTGATTATTCTTATTTTTTTTAAACTGAATGATGGCAGAAAAGGATTAAGGTTGAATATGAATTGAATGGCGGTTTAATGCATACATATGCGGACACATGTAGCAAAAGGATTTGTTTAGTCTATGCATGAAGGGAAGAACTAGTAAAGTAGATAAAATGCGTGCAATAATCATTAACTAAAATTACTATATTTGTATATCCTCTAATTTTATATAGTCTCATTTTAAGTAAAATAAGAAATAAAGCTTCTCAATATAAATAGGATAGGGTGGTAAAAATCTGTCAATTGGTTTCAAGTTTTATCTTTATTTTTGGAATAAGTATTACTTATCCTAAAGAACATCTCACACATAAAGTATATGATAACATCATAATAAAATATCTGAGAAAAAGGAATAGAATTTAACAAGATAAAAAGTGTACAAATATGAGGTGTTTTATACTCTGATTTTAAAGGTTCGGTCTAAAGTTTAAATATTCCTTATCCAGGCGAAACTTAGTAAGAATAACCAGTAATGTCACGAATGGATGAAGCAAACACTTTTAGATGGTATCGATCAGAGCCAATCAAGCCTTTTCCCTGATTATCCTCACTTAAATCCCACTAGCCGAAATTGAATCCGTCAAGTAAGAAATAAGCCAGAGATCCAGATCATTAGAATACGTCACCGATGGGCCTTCTCGCGAAAAAGAGAGAGTAGGTTATTCTTATCGGTGCCTTCTTGCGAAAAAGAGAGAGTAGGTTATTCCTATCACTAGGAGTAGTAACGCTTGCGGCGCAGAAGGATAAATCGAGTAGCTAAGCGCTAAGAAGCTATCTAGATAGTTAGTTTCCAGCTGAGGAAAATTGGCTTAGATTGGTCTTAGCTTCGACTCGTAGTCTTCGACCACTCTTCTTCTCCCCGAAGGTTGCTTGCTTCCATTCAGGTAGCTATTGCTTCGAAATGGCCGAAAAAAGGAAAGTCTTATTCCACTTGCTTTCTCGCTTGACTTGAAAACTGGAAAAACTAACTAGGCAGCTATCGGAAAGAAAACAAACTGACTTGAAAACTGGAAAAACTAACTAGGCAGCTATCGGAAAGAAAACAAACAAGGAGTTGACTACGCAGGCTTTTTAGAGAGAGAGAGAGTAAGGGGGGGTTTGCTTGCTGGCCCTCAGGGCTTATAGTCTCTCAGGTTTCACCAACTTCACGTCGGGTTCACTGAAGTGAGGTTTAACCTTAGGACGGTAGCGAAAGCTTCTAGCTAACCGGGTCAATTCAAACTCACTACATACTCCATTGAATTCTGTTTTGAAAACTATACCTGAAATGCAAAAATATAAAATTTCAGTTAGGACAGAGTTGTGTATTTAACATAAGATCAAAATTGGACTATCTCTGTAACTGAAAAACTCCTTCACCAATTCCGCTTATAGTCCAATTTGACTTTAAATGTATTCAAAATGCTTAATGATTTTGTTAAATCAGTACAATAATCGTGCACATTATCTCCTGCACACTTCCGAGCATGAATGTATTATGATACTCTCAGTTCATTACTCAAGAGGTCAAGATATTATATAAATAATTTATTAAATGTTAATTTGATAGTTTTTGAAAATGATTAATTACTTAAATGATTTGATTGACATTACACACGAGTAATTAATTTATACTTACACCTGAGTTTATAATTTTTTTTAGAATTAGGGATTTAAGTAATCCAGAAAATACTTACAATCTATTTCTTTTATCTTTTTAAATAAAAATGTTTATTTCAGAATTCAACCAAAAACTGCAATTATTTTCTTCACACAAACAAGTCAACACTCCATAGAAATATAACTACTAACTGGAAGACCCTTTTTAAAGGTGTTGGTTTATCTATTCAATTTGGTTGAAATCATGATATTGTCTTATTATTCCCAAGATTCAACTAAGCAATCATTGAGAGAATACTATAAGAAGCAAAGCACAATATTACTCATTAATTTAATTAATAGTTATTATCATAATGACAGTACACAATTTAATTAATAATTAATAGTACACAATAATAAACTTCAAAATTTATTATTCATATCATTATCATAGTCTTTAACTATTAATTATTTAATGACAGTACACAATTTATCATCCAAAATACAATAGAACCCTAACTTCACACCCTCCATACCACACAATTCAATAGCTTTTCCAATATCTGAATCAAAAGCGACATGTATTTATGCATCAATTCTGACATGTATTTATGCATCAATTCGCCTCTCACTTCGTGGAATAGCCGGGGGACACCTATCCAAATAGATACTCAACATAAAATGACTTGACCAAATGAAAAGCATATAGTGGACTGATGCCTAATCCATACAGATAGACATAAACATGACACATAATAAATATATAGTCAATAAACTTAGGATTTCCTTTCCCACAGGACACTTTCATTGTATCATCCCAAATAACTATTACAAACAAACCATCAGTTGAAGACTTCACCTAAACCAAGTGTCTCTAAGCATGGTATTCATGTTGTCAGTCCATAACAATGGTTTAAATTTAGATTCCCAAAGAAAAAAATAAAGTCCTAAAACTTGATAATGTTTTATATTACTTTAAAGTTAATTATTACAAGCCTTTAAAATATTGAATTTGGAAAAGAAAAGGAAGACTCTCCATTTTATCAGTGGCCAAAAAGCCAACTTTTAAAGGACTATCTCATGGAGACACAACTATTTCTCTTCTAGATGTGACATTCAAAATAGGACAATTTAGACAAATAGTTGGAAACATACATTTAAGTTTAAGCCACCCCCTAGATTCCAAACAAGAAAATCCAAATATTAAAAAAAAAAAGAGAAATAACATACAGCAAATAGTTCCAAAAACCAGTTCCTTGAACAGCTTCTGATTTCTTTGACATATAGGTTCCTCTAGCAAGGTTCCTCCAGCAACATAACATTGCAAGGACCAACCAAAATCTGCAAGTTGCCACAGCCACAGAATTCCTACTGAGTAGGAAAAATGTGAAGCAAAATGACAAAGAGCCAATGCAACCAGGTCAGATGAACACTAAATGTTTCATTCATATATCTAGTTTAAACAAAATACATTAATATTTCAGCTGCACAATACAAGAAGTTGAATAATAATAGCTGCAGAATTAAATACCTGCTTCACAAGTCCAGGTAACTCTCAGGAAATACACAAATTAATATTGAAGAGGTACAGAAGTTATCTTCCAAGATGTGCTTCCGTGACAGCCAAATTCTCAAAAGAATCATATGTGCACCTTGCAATGTTTGTTGTTAGAACAATAAAATGAGCAACCAGTCATATGGGGCAACTGACCAGGAGAAGCCCATCATGTAGACTTTGGGAACCGGAAGTAAGAAGTCATTAGAATAATAGAAGTATAAATTTCAAAGTCATCATTACCTACACAAATAAATGACAAATATTTGAAACATCTACTAACTGAGATTTACATAGATTCCATTCAAAACAATCAAATAGATTGAAAATGTATGAACCACAAATTTCTTAATTGAAACAGCCATAATGTGAAGGTATATTCAATAGTAGAAAACTTATAATGCAAAAACAATTTTCAAAAGCAAAACAGAAAAAAGTGAACATATTTCTTGAAAAAAATTGAAAGTAAAGCATCCTCACCCTTCATTTCAGTTAAGACTCATTTAAATTTCACAAGATGTACTCACAAATCAAACAGAATTGGGAGTAAATTATCACAAAAAGAAAGCAGCAGTAACAATAATAATAATAATAATAATAAAAATAGTAATAATAATAATAAAGAAATTACAATGATTTCAGAATATACAACTTTCTATTGGTCAAATTCAAATATCAAGAAGCCCAGAAGTAGCATTAAGTCAAAAGTGATAGGGATAAAGAGGGCAAGTACAAGTGTGCAAAGCTTAAATGTCCAGTTCCCACTGGAAAATCTTAGTTGATATTTGTTAAATACCATCAATTAACAAAGTCTAACCTGTGCACATGCCTTCAATATAGTAATTACTGTTCAGATCTGTACAAACTTTATATCAAAAGACTCTTCCCAATTGACAATCTAATTTTACTCATCACTCAAGTATTTTTGACAAAGTTGAAAATACAGTGCACCGGTTTTGCGTCATGATATGTGATCATAAAGAAAGTTTAGCATACATTAATGCTGAACTGCATTCTTCGGAAAATTGGTCAGAGAGCATGTTCAGTTCCCAACTAGATGTAAGAGGAAGCAGGATTGTGCCAGCAGTCAAAATGGTCAGCCAGAAATCTCAATTTCAAAAGTTTATGACACTGTTCTCCCATAACAAATAGATGCAATATAGAGATTCTTTGCCCATTTTTCCTGCAGAAACAAAATATTGAATGTCAACATGTATGATCATGGAATGGTAATGAATAAAGAAAATCAGATGTACTGTTTACCTTAACATGAGTGCTAGGAAAAGCAGATGTGCGAAGTGTCTCCTGAGTTTCATCAGCTGGTTTTCTTCTTGGGACACTAAGAACAAAAGCAGCCTGGTCCCATGTTGCAGCTGTTGAGGTGATACGATAACCATTATCCCACCTCCTATGAATACCTTCACTGGGATACAAGAAATCAAGTTCCACAACCTGGCATTAAGAATGGAGAGAAGAACATATATATAAAAATCAGTTGGATTTCTTCAATGCCACAAGGAGTTTTTAATCAGTAACAATTTTTTAAAATGCAAGACCTGATCAGAATAACCAGCACCACGGGACATAACAATTGCCCATCTAGTGCCAGCAGTGGCCATTGCGGTGACATAAAATCCTTCTCTCCATTTTTTGTTAATCCACTTAAATGGAAATGAATCACTGACTTTATAGGATTGCTGTAAGTACTGGGTACCTAAAAGGATTAATTGAACAATAAAAGTAAGCCGAAAGTTTAAACACAATCAGTCAAAATGTGCTAAAGAGGGGATCATCAAAAGTCAATCCAATTATTCTGATGCCAAATATACATTACACAAAGTCTCCAGGGATATTGTTAACCTTTAGACATTACAACCAATGAACATCCATTATGAGCTCCTGCTATGGCACTAATGTAATAATTATTTTCCCATTGTTCCATAATCCATTCCTATTAAAACAGATACACGAATTTGTCAGTTTATATTAAGTTCAAAACAAAAATAGGAAATACAATACAGATAAACTACGTAGTTATAAACATGATACTTTGATATCACCAGCATCACACACATAATGCCACTGCTGAAAAATAAAATAGCCAACCTTGTGAAGAAAGTAGGAAGAGATTTCATAAACTTGTGCAGTGAAACCAGTGCCAGCATCCATAATGAGTGCCCAAAGATTAGAACAAGAAGCCACACTGCTGATAAATAATCCATCTTCATTACCTTTATCAATGTGTTGGGCTAATCGCACATCAGCAACATTATAATGATACCTACACCAAAAGATATATCTTTAGGCTCTGATGTTTTAAAATCACTTGCAAAAACATATTTAACATCAGAAGAAAACCTTTGCTTCATCGGTCGACGAGCATTGTATACACTAATCCATTGTGTAGCAGGCATTCCCATTCGAACCTTCTTTTTTGGTTGTTCATCATCATCCTCTTCCATGGTCAATCGCCCCCTCTTATGTCCAACTTGACATATAAGCTACAGAATAATAGCGCAAAAAAGGGTAGCAGGAGTCAGATTTTAATAGTGTAGACAATAAATAGTAAATTATAATGTAATAATAGCATTAAGTACCTTCTGAGCACCCTCAGTGTTTATTGGCCTGATATCTGGATTTGGGCCCACAATTCCATCAAAAAGGGATATATATTTTGCATAATTTGGTTCTTCATCAAACTTCAGATTCACTACATATTCAACAAATTGCCGGAAGGGTTGAGGACAAAAGTAACACAAAGTTTCTGGAGAAGTGGCCATCTTTTTTTTGCAGACAAGAAACCCTTTATTTTCTCCCTGTAAAATAAGTTACATAAGAATCATATTTTCATTTACCTTCAGGAATCAGTAATAAAATAATCATATCTGAAACAATTATAACCTGATATCCTTGCCAAGGAAGCCGACCACGAAGAAGGAAGACGAGAGTGTAAGCAAGAGATTCCAAGTCATCTCTCCTGCTACCTGTTCTACCAAGATGAGCATGCACGCTAGCATAACGAACCGTGCCCCTGTGGCAAGAATATAGTTCACAAAATTATTCAAAACCTGTATGTTGAATAAGGTTTATAGATATTTAACAAATAATTTACCTAAAAACATCTGGACGTTGATCGTATTCAACATGAAGGCCAGTTGAACTATCACGCCACCGAGTTGCTGTGTAGATAAAATGGGAGTGCAATATGAGCAGCCAGATTATGAGAAATTAGGCATATGTTCATTAAAAATGTACATATCAAAGCTTCAAGGGTAATGTAGTGTACTTACCTAATCCAAGATCAACCAGAAACAGCTTCTTTTCATCTGAAGTTCCAGGGGGTCCAAGCAAAAAATTCTCAGGTTTTACATCACCGTGCACATATCTGCAATAATGATAGAGAATCATAAAATGCTCTTGCAACAAAATGTGAACAATATACTCAATTTAATTAGTTAAACAACACAAGCATATGGAAAATGAAATCCAGAGTTCCTATTCAAAAGAGCAAATCCAAATTTTATAGTTCCCAAATCATTTTATAAATATAAACATTGTTCAATCAGAGAAATTAGATATATTCCTCCTTCGTCATGTCACCAAAAGATAACAACAAATGATTGACCCTGTTTTTCTTACAGATAAACAGAGAACACTAATACAGTAACATATGGTCACATCAGTCAGGAAGCATTCTGACCTGTAACCAATCTGTAAAGAAAGTAAAAACCATAAATATATCATAAACATAATCAGGAAACTAAGCATCACCCTTTAGAATGCATCTTTTCCAATATGGAGATAGCCTCAATTGCAATACATGCAACCATTTCAGTAGACATGCTGAAATCCAAAAGGAAAAAGAAACAAAAGTTAGCTATTCAATAATAGCTCCAACATTAAGAAAAATATAATCATTACATTTCAATATTTTCAGAGATACTCACGTATGTGAGTTGTTATTCCAAACATCCCACAAACTGGGGCCAAGCATATCCATGACCTGTATGTAACGTTTAGTTATAAAAACATTCAGAGACAACCACAAGCCTCCATCCATCAATTAAAAATTAACCATCACATACCATAATGTAGTAGTCACCTTGCCGTCCCTTGAAATGTACTCGTGGAACACCATGACTACCGCCTAATGCACTACAAGACATGATCACGGCAAAGTTAGTACATAATATCCATAACAAATTAAGACCCCAGCAGAGCAACTCGATTACGTTGGAAGATTACAGTCAACTCACTTGTAAACCTGCCACTCATACGGTGGTCCATAATTGCACCCCTTGCTGCTTCTATGCTCAAATTTTAAGGCTACCTACAGTCATTATAGCAACACGTGGATAACAACAAATCCAATACGCATCAGTCAACACAATTTAAACCAAAGATCACATGCTAAAACCATACCTCAACAGCACCAGCACCAGTCCGTTCGCTAGAGTTCATAGCTCCTATCCGCCTACCAACATAGACTTGCCCAAATCCTCCCTTCCCAAGTTTTCTCTCGATTCTATACAACGGAGAACCACCAACTTGAACCTGTTGTGAAAAAAAAATACACAAAAGATTCACTTTCAGCACATAAAAAAATCATTCCATATCAGTAACCTTGCTGTATAATTTCTAGTTCATCCATCTAGGATTAGAAACAGCAATAAAAAAGAAATGTAAAAGCCAAACTTGAGCTCAGAGCAGCGAAATGGGACCTTTTATCATGCAAGCTGTCGTGAGATGTTCAGTGTTACACAATGGAAAAGAAAATAACAAAGAGAAACAATACATCTAATCTAAGCATAACATTGAACAAATAAAGATATGCTCGTGCATTTCTTCAGAACTCAAACTACAGAGAGAAAATGTGAAACTAATATCACCTTCTCTGGAAGAGGAGCAGTGGTGCCTTCGTCTTCAGCTCCCGGAGCCTTATCTGCGCTGCGGCCACGACTATCGTCTTCATCCATGTCTTCCTCTTCAAAAACCCTAACCGAAATCTTATTATTATTCTCTTTCTCAGCTAACTCGTCTTTCAAATTTCTATTTCTGGCAACGTGAACAGCACTGGCGTTATCGTTCACGATTTTATCAGCGGCGGCGATCGCGCTGTTCTGTCTCCGGTAACTCCGGGTGGTGGCAGCTACGGCGGATGTCTTCCTGAGTGGAGCTCCGGCGGCCGCCGGCGAGGCTGGCTGAGTGAGCGGGTACGCGTCTGCGTTGTCTACGAGGCGGTTTCTACGTGTTCGTGGACGCAGCTGAGGCATGGCAAGGGTGGTGGTGGGCCATGAGGAAGAGGGAGACTCATGAAGGTTCCAGAATCATCGATCAGATTATGAAGTTTAAATAAAAGAATGGTAACATAAAATCGGAAAAAATGGGTTGAGCAATGGATAAATAACGAGGGAGACACTATCAACCCGAAATTAGGGTTTGATGAGAAGGAATTTTAGAGATCTGCGAAGGAAAACAAAAATGAAAAGGATTCTTTGTAGTTCTAGATTTCTAGTACAGAATAGAGAAAGATGGATAGAACTTAGAGAGAGAAACAGGTTTGTTATTTCATTTTTTTTTTCATAATTTTTATTTTTAAAAATGCATTTTGTTATCGTTGCATTTCATTTCTTGCCACTTATATGTGGCACTAAGTTATTATATTAATAATAATAATAATAAATAATAATAATTTATGGATATTCTTTTGTTTTATTTTATTTTGGAAGTGTTCTTTGTCTGTATGTTGTTGTATTCTGTATAAAGACTTGAAAAGTTTTCTAGTTTTGAAAAGTTTTCTAGTTTATAGATTAAAAGAAAAACACACACAACATTTTGTTTGATAAAAATAAATAAATAAATAGATTTTACAAATGTATTTTTATATTATTTTAATTAAGTATTCTAGTGTTAATTTTTTCATTTATTTCATTTTTATTATTTTTCTATCTACCAAACAAAGGGTTTAGATTAAAACAAGATAAAAGTGTAAATACATATAATATACTTATTAGAATACAGATATTTGAATAATTAAAAAAAATTGTTACTGTTATTGTTTAAAAAATTGTAAACTTAATTTGCATGTTAAATAAGACATGTTAATAAAATGTCTACTTTTGCATGAACAAAATATGATTATTCTTTAAATTATTTCTGACAAGATACCCTAATTTTTTCTATCTTTCTTTAATAATTTTTTTATATAATCAAATTACTTTCAAAAGAAAATGTAGTTTATTTTTTAGTTGACAAAGTTAGTATTATGACTATATTTTTGTTTAAAAGATCTAATATAAATCTTAAAAGATTCATAAGTTTCTTTTCTTAAATAATAGTGAATTTTTTTGGTGGATCTTATATTTTTTTTAAGTTTAAAACTTAAAATGCTTATATCAAAGATTTATAAATCAATTTTATATTTTGTATATACTATAATTATTAATTAAATTTAATTTATCTATTATGTTTTCATACAACTGTTTACTTAAAAAAAAATACAAAACATGCTAAAATATTGTAAATATGTGAATTATGACATTTTATTATATTTTATATTTTTAAACATGAAATTAAGTATCAGTGTTATAAATCAATAATATAATATTCAATAGTCATTATTAAATTGAGATATTATTAAAATTATTCTTTCTAAACAAATTCATAGTATAACTCAAACATTTTTTTTTTTCAATTAAAACGGTGTTATACATATTATTATAAAGAGTTTTCTTATTATTATTTTTTAAGAAAGAGCTTTCTTAATTTGGTGATTAGAATGTGGTACTGATTAAAAATAAAAACGAGATAAATTGTAAAATCAAAGTGTAAGTTTATATTTTATATTTAATGTGGGTTTTACTGGTAAGTTTATCTGAAAATGTTTTGAAGTGTTTATTTTATTACAAAAATTTTAAACTTAAATAGTTCAATTTCTTTTTTAAATCTTTATAATAGTTTGTCAATCCAATAAATCTATAATTAACCTTATTATTTAAACAACTTTATAAAAAAATGTATTATTTTGAATAAACAAAGTTAATTTGTAAAATTGTATGGGTCAGGTCACAAGCCCATACAATTTCTTTTATTATTCAAAAATTTAGAAAATAAAATTTTATATCTTTTTCTAACTTACATCTCTTTGAGTTTAAAATTTGTTCTCTCTATATATATATATATTAAAAATTTTAATATTATGTTTTTAGAAAAATTAGATTCTACTAAAAAAAAAGTATTTTAATTATGATTATCTGTCACAAATTCAATTATCAGTATTTTTTCTTGATATCACATGAAAATAAATTATTATTAAAACTATTAACATAAATTTTCAGATCTTATTTGAATAAATAAGTGTTTTAAAACATTAATAAAATTTGTAATAAATGCATCTTATTAGAAGTTACCTTAATTAAAAGTTATTTTAAAAAAATTACCTGAAGAATTAATAATATTTGGTTAGATTTAAAATGTTTTTTCTCTTATAAATTTCTAATTTTATTTATGACGTTTAATAAAAAAATGCTGAAGGTTACCATTTAGTTGAGACTTTGATTTTCTAAGCTGTTATGAATACAGGCTTTGATTTTTTAAGCTGATATTTCTGGGAAAAAAAAGTAAATAAAACAAATATATTGTTTAGCTGTGATGGATCTATGAACATCACTCATTTAGAAAACAATATGTATAATATTTGTTATAAAATTTTACTGTATATATATTTAATACATTTTAAGAATTTCAAATTATATATATATATATATATAATTATAAATCATGCATGTTTTATTTAGATTTTTCTTATTTAAATTTTGGATGCAAGGAGTTACCCTCAAATCATATATTACTCCACTTCTTATATATAACTTGCAGAAAATCTTGAAAGTAAGAACTTCATATCTCAGATTAAGATCATGGAAGACTATGTAAATAAACCTTTAGGATCTTTATAGAAAGTTATAACATTATCAAGGAGGCAATAACTAATTATAGTGTGTTCATGAAGTCAAGATTACAATCTTACATATCAAAAAGAACAATGATTACAACATTTTATTTATATTATTACTGAAAGATGTTACTTTATCATATCAACTTTATTAAATGTGTCTTACATATTTCTGATTCATCCATATGAGTCTCATTTTGTTTCTCTTATCAAAGTTAGGTGGTAATCCAACATTTGGAGGCACCACTTCTCTTTGGACATCTTGTTAATAAAAGATAAAATATGTAGCATTTGTACAAACTTTATTATAATTTATTAAAAAAAATATTAATTTATAATTAGTTAAATGTAAGAAAATAATATAGTTTAAATTTAATTACATTATTTAATTAAGATTAAGAATTTATAGTTTTGTAAATATAGGTTATGTTTAAAAGTTATGTTGAATATATTAATGCTCTTGTTGATCTTTCTTATATTAATCTTAATATATAATTCTTGTATCTCTTAATATTTGAATCATTATACTTAATATAAAATTATTAAATTTAATTTTAAATTTATTAATTATTATTAACTTAAAATTTTAAAATATTTATATTTTTAGTAAAGACTATTTTCTTATATTTTTTATTTTAAAACTCATCAATACCTTTCAACTTTGAGTTTTATGCAATTTAGTTAAAGAAGCCAAACTTTTAACTCATTATATAAAATAAATAATTACATTTAATTATTTAAAGTAAAACTATGATCCTTACTTTTACATTTTTAACATAATTATTCAAATAGAATCGTTACTTTTACATTTTTAACATACTTTTACATTTTATTTGAAATTTTAACAACTTCAAAATTTTTATAAAATAGAAAATATAACTACTGGTTAAATATTCGATATAGGATTAAAACTTAATCTTATATTTCAACAAAATTTTTATAGAATACAAAATATAACTACTTGTTAAATATTCGATATAGGACTAAAACTTAATCTTATACTTCAACAAAACTTCTATAGAACACAAAATATAACTGCTTCGATATGGGACTAAAACTTAATCTTCTACTTTAACCAAATTTAGATAAAATAACTATGCATAGTTTGATATTAAATATGGAATAACTTGATAAAATGTTTAATGATTTTCGTGAATCTTTCGAAATTATTTTCTTATAATAATACTTTTAATTCAATATCAATTAAACAAATAATTATATTTACTAATTAGTAATTGTAAACATGAATTTATTTATAATTGTTGAAGATATAAAAATTGAGTAAATAAGTAAAAGTATAAAATGTTCAAATTTAGTCCCACATCTAAAATAACTGAACCATTCTTTTGTAGTTCAAATATATTGGACTTAAGCTTCACCAAGTCAACTTAGGAATTTATTTCTTTTCAGTTTTTTTAGACAAGAAAAAATGTAATAGTGAGTTGCTGTGATGATATATGCAGAATAGTAAGGTGATATTAATTTTCAAAATTTAAAATATTGAAATTTGAGTAAATCTTATAATTTGAAGGATCAATAATGCGTTACTATCAGATCTGAACTTGCATGTTGTATTACTTGCTTAGTGTTGCATTTCTTTAGTTCATTCATGTAGCATTTCTTTATCAGATCTGAACTTGCATATTGTATACATACACTTGCTTAATTCATGTAACATTTCAGAGAAGAACACTACGAGGCTGCCCTATGTAATATACACTATAATTGAAAGGTAATCTTAAATAAATAATTTTGCTATTATTGATTATGATTTACAGTAATTTGCCTTGTATGATTCAAATTAGGGCAATTATTCTTTCTCCATGAGATCTCTTACTGGTTAGTTTATCCATAATAATTCTTGTGTTAATTTCATGAAAAATTATGAAACAACAAGATTATAAACAAAATATTTTGCTCCTAATTGTAAGATAGAAGGGTTGAAGAAACTCTTACCAAGTCTTATATTACTCGTCGTATACCAATGAAGTTGTACTGTGATAATTGACTTCATCTACATGGATGTTAGACAGTTATCTAAAATCCAATTGATTGGGAATTCATTTAACAAAGGTGGTCACAAAAATAGTCAGAACTTAGGTGTTTCAGAGAAAACATCATGAAACCACAGTTAAAAACCCTTCTTAATTAACAGAAGTATTAAGTTAAAGAAGCTAAGAACATGGATAAGATAAGATCCATTGCAGTAATTAACAGTAAGTAACATACATGGAAGAGTAATTAATTAACTACAGTTTACACCACACACATTATTCTATTATACACATCAGCAGTAGTGATCCAACCATTTCTGCAACCTCAACTCTCTGTAGAACCTCGCTATGAACTCCTCCGCAGCCTCATCCACGTGGAAATCCTTCTCCACTACGTCGTTCAACATGGAAGCGGCAGATCCCGCGATCTTCACGCGCCTCTCTATGGTGCCATCACCACCGCCACGGCACATCCTCACCGCCCGGTGAGCTGGCGAGCGTCTGGAAGAGGGTGGAGAGAGCTTCCTCCGGCTGGCATGCGAGACGCGCGGCGGGCTCCCGCTGCAGCTGAACTGGTACTCCAACGGCGACACAAAGGACACGTTAGGGTCGCGGGGGCGGCACGTGAGGGCCTGGTGGTGGCGCACCACGACATCGTTCAGGGCCTTCCCTATGTTCTTCCCTCGCTTCATGACATCATTTTGTATGAAGAAGCCGAGGAAACGCACCGTTTTGGAGAGCTTCTCCGGGACGAGGGGTTGGTTGGGGTCCATGCACGTGATGTCTGCCACATGTGGCAGAGTGAAGTGAGTGTGTTTCATTTGGTGTGAGTTGAGCAGAAATTAACCTAGAGTGGTGTGGTCCAATTACAGAGACAAAGTGATGGAATTGGTGAAGAGGGTTTGGTTTGTGGGTGTGGTAGGGAATTTATAAGAATGAAAAAAGAGACAGTGTAAGGGTAGAGAAAACAAAATTGGTTGGTTTGACGTTGCTGTTAGGGATAGTGAACCCTATAATCATTACAGTTTTATTGTGCATATCCTTCTTTTTCCCTTTCTTCTCTTATTATTGGATGTTCCTGAGCAATTATTGTGTTATTATATATAACACCTACACTTATTCCTTTTCCTTTTCCTTTTATCTCTCTTTTCTCCATACTTTATCTTCTTAATCAATTTTTATATAATTAAACTGAACAAGTCCCTCCCATGTTTGATCCTCACTCAGTTCAAATTTAAAATGGTTGATGGGAATTGAATTGAATTGATTATATATAGTTGAACATCATAAGATATACAGTTACCATAATACCACCAGCAACAGCAAAAGTCTCAAACTGGTGGCGACTTTGTGACCTTGGAGTGACCATTTTCTGTGCTGTGGACCCAGTGGCGTGTGCTGATACGCACCTTTAGTGAAGTAGAATAGTAGAATACTTGAGTGAGATTTTTCTTTTGTATATTTTATATTATAGTAATGGATATAGAATTAAAAACCATGGAAAAGCAATAGTACTGACTCACGGATTACGCACATATATAGTTATAAATTAGGATAATCAAATATGGAGGGGTCTCCAAATGACAACTTTTTGTTAGGCATAAGTTTTCCTTTAGCCCTACATTATCCATATTTAATTCCCAACTTACATGTAAAGCCTATGTAAATTGCAGACTTTGCTTATTTTATTTCCTCTATGGCCTACCATCATCATGATAGTATCAATTATCAGGAATCCCATAGAACTTTTATTTAGTCGGTGATCGAATTATGTATTTATATAGGTATCTGACAATTCAATTATTTAACCTAAAAATCCTTTATTTGTTCTTATCGAAAGTAGTCATCTACAAAGTTTTGTTTGAGATATTCCTTCACTTTGTACTTAATGCTAGCTAGTAGTTTAATATTTCGAATTATCTTTGCTTTTTCTCAGCCACTCAGATGCTGGCTCATGGTGAATATGTTGTCTCTGTATAGGAAATTTCTGGGTACATGATATTAAAAAGTCAAAATTTATGTTATATAATTTAATTTCACAGGAAATTGTAGAATAAGAAGAATATGAAAATGAAGAACAGTGACAGTAAACAAGATTAATAGCATTACAAGTCATTTTCAGTTGGTGGTGATCATGATTTTCATTCAGTCATTAATTGCCTGGTTCCCATTTTTATTCTCCCACATGCAAATACTTATCTCTACTGTATGTCATTGTCAATCACAATTCATTCAGCTGATTCTCTCTCATCAATTGCCCAGTTACAGTTTTTACTTATTACATGTGCAACTTCTTATTATGGGAATCTAATGTAACTATGTATTGTGAACTGATATTTAGGAAATTAAGTATATGTTTAAGAAATTATCTTCATTACATATTAGATTGATGGTAGACACTTCGATTAAGAGGAGTTTTATTAAAACATTTTTGGATTAGCATTACCATAAGAAAAAACAATTTCTGCTCAGTAGAATAAATAAACATGTGGTATTATTATTATTTATCTAGCTGTTTGGGAAGGTGAAAAAGGAAGTCATGTTCATAGAATGAATAGAAGAAGATGTGGATGATGAAGCTGACTTCACCTTTTTCTATCTCAACGAAATCTTTTATTCCCTTTATTAATCATCAATAATTTGCTGACTGAATAAATTTTAATTCATATATTTTATCTATTTTCGTTGGAATAATATGAAGATATTTAGTTATTCATATTATTCAGTAAAACTTTAAAAAAGTTAACTATCAATACTTAATTTTATCCGAACAAAAATAATAAGATAAAATAATAAGATAGAATAAAATGAGTTGTGTGAACATTCTTATTGAGTAAATAAAAAATATTAAAAAAAAATGAGACCATTTTAGAAGAAAATAACTTCATTTTTATGTTGAATATCATAGAAAGCAATATCATATATTTGGTTATACTTGTGTATTTGAAGTTGTCTTTTTTAATTAAAAATTTTCGATAAAAAGAAGTCTAAAATATCTAAAATTAATGTATATATTTCAAAAATTGGATTTGACTTTTATATTTTATGAAACTAGACCTAAATCTGACCAAGTCCCACATCGTAGCATATAGTAGTCTCATACATCCTCTACCCCTATAATATAGGGATTAAAATGTAAAATCATTTTCACGTGCTTCATGTGTAGTTCTCACTGAGTATTATTTGAGGTAAGTTTATTTATCTCAATTATCTATTTTTCATTTGCTTTAAAGTCAAAATTATTAATTGAACATATAAAATGAAGGTTTACTTAAAAATGTAGATGCATTATTACATTAAGTTCTAGAGTATCATTTGTTGTTTTGATATATTTTTATTAAAATATTATATAGATTTGATATTTTTTATTAAAGTATTATATAGATTAATAGATTAAGTTAAATTCATTAATGATAATTTTATGGTTTTTAAAAAATATATTACAAAAGTTACAATAATAATCATTTTGGATGATTATTTTTGTTTAGTTATATGAACATTTAGATTAATTAAATGTAAAAGTAAAATGTTTAGAGTATATTTAGATATATATTATATATCTTTATAAGAATTTCTTTATTGAAAATATAGATTTTTTTTTCTGATAGAGAAATTCTGGAAAATCCTTTTCCTTTAGGATCAAACAAGCTCTTGTTTGAGAATTATTAAGAGGTAATAGTATTAAGAGGTGATAATAACTTTGTATACACAATAAGAGGTGATAATAACTTTGTATATTGTTTCATAATTAAGTATTAAAGAGGTAATAATAATTTTGGATGGATTTTCTATTGATTCTTTAATTATCACGAGAACCTTTTGAATCAAAAATAAAAATCATAAACCAACCAATCATTTTTTTACTAAAAAAAGTCTAATCTTGATTTTTTTTTATTGTATATGGAGCGAAGGTATAATAAGATAACACTTTCTACTTAAAAATATAAATAAATAAATCTAATAATTTTGTAATATCACAGGTAAAAGATTATAATTGCTTCAACTAACAAATTCACCAGGAAATTCACATGCACAAGGGCACTGAAGTTTAAAAACAGTTTTTTTTTTTTTTTTAATATTTTTAGCTATTTTTGTAAAGTATCAAAAAAAGTCTCAGTGAGTGACACTACTTTTACATTCAGATTTTCATTTTTCGTAATTATAAAAAAAAAACGAAACAACTTGAATCATTAATAATGATATTAAAATATTAAGTCCTATCTTTTAAAATAGAGTATATATTTTTTATTTTATTAAAAAGCATGTTTGTAAAAAAAAAAAGGAGTAACACATGGGGAGAGGATAAATAAATAATTTGGATTGATCAACAGAAGATTCCTATTCCATTTTGATCATGTACAGTTGCACCACTGCTTTTCCTCTGTTTATATATATAAACATATTTTTACTTTCTTATTCATATTACTTTCTTTAATGATGATATTTAGACATAAACACTTCTATATTTTTCTATTTGTGGATCACATCATAGGTAGAGAATCATGGGACAAGAATCTGATTCAAAATGGGAAGGTAAAGCAATGGTTGAGCTAGCAGACACAAATGCAGATGTAGCATGGACTGTGTTGGAGGATTTCTGCAACATACACAAGTGGATCTCTTTAGATACATGTTACCAACAAGAGGGGATTCTTGGCAAACCTGGTCTCATCCGCTATTGTGCTTCTACTATTGTAGATGATGTTCAGAAGACATCGACCATCAAGTGGGCCAAAGAGAAGTTACTTGCCATTGACCCTGTTCAACGTTGTTTGACCTATGAAGTTGTTGAGAACAACATGGGATTTAAGTCCTATGTGGCCACATTCAGAGTGCTGCCAATGAAGGAGGATGGGTGCAAGATTGAATGGGGTTTTGTCTGTGACCCTGTTGAAGGGTGGAGTCTCCAAAATTTGGAATCATATGTTGAGTCTTCTCTCCAGTTCATGAAAAAAAAGATTGAACTTGCATACAACACACATTAGGATTTTATATCTGACTGGAGATTGAATATGTTGGTGGTTGAAACTTTTACCATTAAGTATAATAAAAAAAAGTGTGTTATTAAATTTTTTATTGCAAATGTATGTTTTCTTAATAATTCCATTTAAAACTAAATGTCAGTGATATAATATCTTAAATTTATATATATTCAATTCATGACATATGAGAATAATCTCAAATCAGAAAATTTTGAATATTAATCTTTTAGAATAATTTAGTACATAAATTTACTGTGTAATATGTTTTGGTAATTTTCCTCTAACATTTCAAGTTATTTATATTTAATACTAAGTGTTGGTTTTATATCTGTATTTAGTTTTTCATTTTTATTATTGTTTTATTATATTTAAATCATTATTTAGTTTTAAAAACTTCTTCCTCATGTTTAATATTTTAAGATTATTACCTCTTATATTATGTTTTTTCTAACTTTACTAATTACTTATTATTTCAGTGTTTTTTTTGTTATATGATTATGTACTTTATCCGACATTCTTTTTCAATAATTCTTACATGATTTTATTTATTTTAAATTTTTTTACCTTTCAAAATACTTCCTACTTTTTTTTGCAAATAATTTGTATTTAATTATTTCAATATTTTTATAATTAAAACTTCATAAGGAAATGATTTTCATATTTTTTAAAAAGAAAAAAAATTCAAATTACACAACATCGTAAATATATATATAAAAATCAACTGCTTGAGAGAAGTGTCATTCATGCATTGAGACACCTTTAGGTATCTACTACTCCTAAATAAACACTTGTTTGTCCATTTTTTCTCAACTTTCACATCATTACACCAATCATTTATTTACACTTATCTGTATTTTGTTTTCTTTTTATCTCTTTCCACTTTCAACCCAATCTATGATAACTTTTTTTTGTCTTTCTTTTAACAAATGGCATCTGTGTCATTGTAATTGTGTGGCTGCAAGAGTTTGCACACTTCCCCATTAACTCTCGTGATGCATAGAATATTTTCCTTCCCATACATACCTCAAGGAGCAGTCCAATAATTACATTAGTTCCTCACTCACTCTAACCAACTACACTACCTCAGGTACACAATAATGGCAGAGGAATCTAACACAAAATGGGAAGGTAAAGTCATGGCTGAGCTACCAGGCACTGATCCACAACTAACATGGGATGCCTTACAAGATTTCTGCAACCTACACAAGTGGTTTCCTATAGAAACATGTTACAAAGTAGAGGGTGTTTCAGGTCAACCTGGTGTCACCAGATATTGTGCTTCCACTGTTCAAGAAGAAGGAGTTGGTGATGATGCTGAGAAGAAAACAACCATCAAGTGGGCCAAAGAGAAACTACTTGAGATAGATCCTATTCAACGCTCTTTGTCCTATGAAATTGTTGAAAACAACGTGGGATTTAACACCTATGTGGCCACACTCAAAGTGCTGCCGATCAACCAGGATGGATCCAAGATTGAGTGGAGGTTTGTCTGTGATCCTGTTGAAGGGTGGAACTTCCAAGATTTGATGTCATATGTTGAGTCTTCTGCCAAGTCCATGGCCAAGAAGATTGAACTTGCATATAACACAAACTAGGTAGATTGAAATTATGATCTTTGGTGACAACTCATTGATTTAGTGCCCTTTCATCATTTCATCTTGCTTTTTTAACTTGTTTTTATTTCCTGTCATGTTTTAGTTTCATCACTTTGGATCTAATCAGTGCTGATCCATTACTTCATTTTCTTGTGTGTGATTGGTCTTGTGGTTTCTGTCATTTTTGTTTTTATTTTATTTTTTCTTGTGGTCTCTCCCTTCATTATTGTCATTTTTGTTCCATCTTCTTTGAATACCCTTAATTTGTGTGAAAATTTTATTTTTATTTATTTTTTTTCTTATATATATAATAGATTATATTAGAATATATTAAATAGATATAAATCTTATTTTATAGTTTAATTTTGTAAGATTAATTTAAATTTAAATTTATATATCAAAATCTATATAAAAGATTTTAAAGTGTGTTGGAGATTTTAAAGTACACTTTAATATTACTTATAAAATAAATTAAACTTTATATATGCTGGGAACTGTGATAATATTCCTTTTGAAGTAGTATTTTAAGTAGAATTTCTTAAAAGACTTAACTTTGAATTATTAGTTTATGCACAATCAAACATTTCAAATGATGCACGCAATCGAGAAGGATAAAGACAAAGAAATACACGCAATGGATTAAGAAGAATCACTCTAATACAGTTAACTAAATCTGACATAAATGATGATAAAGATTAGGTACATATGACCTATTCGTCAAAATTTAAAATATTTATCTGAGATTTGAAAAAAAAAATTATATAAAAAAGTATGGTAAATTTTAAAAAAACTTTATACAAATTTAATGATGCTTTAACTGTTTTTTATTTAAAACTTATTGCGATTAGGATTTTGTAATTTGAGCTTTAAAAATATAAATCATAATATTTGAAGGAATTTTATGGATTTGTAAGAATTTAAATAATTTTACAGATTATAACAGTATTTTAATTAAAGAAAAATATTTAAAAACTTAATAATTAAAGAAAAACATCAAATATAAAAGTTAAATTAGGAAAAAAAAATCTATTTTCATTTATTCAACAACCATATATAATAATAACAATAATAATTTAGAAATTTATTGTTTAAAGCAAAATAACTCAGGCATTAGCAGAAACAAGAACTCCCTCTACTCCTTTCACTATCGAAGTTGAGAAAGACTGAATGAAAGTAAAAAAAGTCTCATATATTTAAACGAAATTGTTGCATGAAAAGATATTTATATATACAAATGAAAAATGACAAAAAAATCATAAAAATTCAATCAACAAAATAATCTATTAAAATAAAAATTCAATCATAACATATATTTTCTTACGTATTTTTTATCAGTTTAATTTATTTAAATTATATACTTTGTAGGCCTTATATTATATTTAAGAGTAACTCCACTTTTTATTTTATATTTTCCAATAAATATGAATTAGAGAATTTGATATTAATATTTTGTAATATTTAATACCGTTAATTAAGTGAGGTTTGATTTATGAAATCGTCTCTTATTGGAAAGATTAGGTATATTAATACCTCTATTATTTATTCGTCCACCCATATATATTATTTCTGAGTTTTTTTGGCAACATGTCACTTTCCAATCTCCTCAAATCAAGACTTTTATTCATTTTTCATGTCAAACAGCTTTTCTAATAATTGATTTAATACACTTTAATTTTTAAAATAATTTATTTCAACTTTGTTTTATTCACATATATTTTTAAAATTTTATTTAATCTGTAATCACATTTCAAGTAAGTATTAAGTTTTGGTTCTTAATTCAATTAGTATTAATATAATATACGAAAATTTAAATCAAACTTGTAAAATTTCTATATATATATATATATTATGATGAAAATCATAATATTGGAATGGGAAGTTTACGTTAAATAATCATATATATTGATTTCTTAATTGCATGATAAATATTTGAATATAACAATTATATACGAAACTACAGACAGACACAAGATGGATTGAAAGAATGGTGGATCTAAATCATTGAAAAATGAAAACACTACTGAAATTTAGGTCTGTTAAATTTACAAGTAACAAAAATCTTCACACAATTCATATATATATATATATATATATATATAAATCAAACACCCTACAAAACGAAAGATTAATAAATAAACCTATCTGCTTCATTCGCCACCCCATTTCCTGGGCGATTTCAATTTTCTACAGTTATCAAACTTGGCATCCCTTGTGTTTATTTGTTCTTCGGTGTTAACTTCAACCCCATTTTTCTTTTTTACATTTTCAAATAGTGAATAGTCTCTTTTCCATCCAGTTGATAATATCCTGAGCTATCTCTTCACGCTCAGGCTCAAACAAAAGGTCATGCAAGAAACCATCATAGAGCTTTATGTCTTTGAACTTTGAAGCTGCTTTGTCATATAGATCTTGTGAGGCCAGTGGATCAGTTACCTTATCAGCAGTTCCGTGCAGAACAAAGAATGGCACAGTCACCGAGGTGAAGTTTCTCATTAAGTACGAGGATATCCGCAGTATTTCATGCCCAGTTCGGACCCTTATAGGTCCTGTGTAGACCAAAGGATCAGAGTACTTAGCCAATAATGCTGCTGGATCCCTCGAAACTGGAATGCCCCTTTTGTTTGCTCCTTTGAATTGGAACCTTGGAGCCACCAGAGAAAAAATTGGAGCTACAGCCTGCATCAACACATCATATGACTCAATCATTCTCTGTAGCTAGATATCATCATATCATACTCACTATATTACAACATCTTTTAGCTGCAACATGCTAGCATAGGTAGCATTGTAGTAGGAAATCAGAAACATGTTAATTTCAATAGCATGCAAAACTTACACCAACAATTGGATGAGCTGGCTTCACACGTAAAGCTGGCGAGGTTAATATAATTCCTTCCACCATTACTTCAATATGAGGATGGGAAGCAGCCTATACAGAATTTGCAGAAATTAAATTTCCAAATTCAACAAAGACAAATTTAATCCCAAAAGGTATAGAGAAGATTTCAGCCCTTACTTTCAAGACCACAGCTCCTCCAGTGGAGTGACCAAAGAGAAAGCATGGTATCCCAGGATTCTCTGATCTGATCTTTTCCAGGAAAGCCCCCTGTTCATGGCATTACTATCAGTAATACTAAAATCACTGACTGACATTTGAAATGCAATATATCTACCATGGAAGACAAGCAAAGAATAGCACAAATATTCGAAATTGTTGTTAATAAAATTATTAAATGGCAATGACATTGAACATCAGAAACAAACTTACTATTCTAGAGAGCAAGATCAAAATATTAGTAAGCCAAAGCAAAAAAACAAGCTAGCAAGTTAACTTGAATCTGTTTTAGGGAATTTTTTTGCTTTTTCGGAAATACGAAAGTGAGAATATTTATCCTTATGTTTATAAAAAAATATTCTTAGATGTCTTTTGTTTCCTGGAAAATTTTATTCTCTGGTCTGCACAGTTTCCATCCTCATGTTAAAAAAGTCAAAAAGTTACATTTCCCGTCTGAATTTCCTAATCCTAATCCCACCACAACTTCCATTTTTTTTATTTAATAATTTTAAAAGTTTAAAGTATGAGAAATATCAAAATTAACCAACATATTTTTGGATATACCCATAAATAACATCCCGATTAGACTATTTTTGAAAATGAGTTTCCTGAGAATATAGAACCAAAACTTGAAATAAAAGCCCCTTAGGAAATACCACTGCCCCATGCTCTAAGAATAAAAGATTAACATGTATTTCAACTTACGCAATATCTTTGTCCCAATGTTTAAAACAGTAGAAAAACTATTATGCTGAAAACGGTTTTCCATTCCCAGAACCATCAGGAACAGGAATATATACCACAAGTCTATCTATATTCATACAAGAACATGATCTTTAATTGAAGAAAGTAGGAATATACATACTGTATCTGCAACCACATGATCAAGAGAAGGAACATAACCATGCAATCCATCACTACCTCCATGACCTGTAACAATAAAACAATCATTCCAGATCCATCACAAAATGTTAAGGACAGAATTTCACTGTTACTAAGTCTAAGGTAGATCCGTTTGATTAAAAAAAAGTGCGAACGAATGAGGATCACAAGGGACCGAATGGAAGAGAAATCTTAAATTACCTATCCAGTCCATTGCATAGACAGCAAAGTCGCATGATGTTAATTTCCTTGCAAAGTCCGCATATCTTCCACTGGAAAATGAGTACTAAGTCAGAAGAGGGAGGGGGTGGGGGATATTTCTTATTAGAAATATTTCCTTATATTAGAAACAATCAAAGATTTAAATGTATTGACAATCACTTGAAAAATCAAATTTGGAGAAATTAAAGGCAGACAAAACTAGTCCCACAATGAAAAACATCCATTGAGTCATGAAAGATTGCAATTTTTCAAATAAACAAATAAATAGACAAAGCAATTAAGCCAGATTACCTGTGTTCATTAAGCCCATGAATGATGATCAGAATGCCCCTGAAAGAACAAAGAAAGTTGAACCAAATGTTACAGAAAGCAAATAGAAAGTTATCTGTACATCCTAACAAGAAAAGAGGCAGGGAATGAAAATAAAAAAAAGAAAGCACAATCAATATGCAGGAGCTTTCTAAATATGCATTCGTTAGACTGTCTCATCAGTCATGTCGGAAAAGGACACAAAAACAACTGAATCCTGTGAACACGACTAGAAAATCTGTGAAGCTTAACGTTTTGCTGTTTGTAAACAGTTCAATAGTAAACCTACGAGTCAATAATATTGCACACCAACACAATAATACACAAGCAAATTGCATTCCACTCAGCATGGAGGAAAAAATAATTTTACACCCCATTTCTTTTAAAAAATAGAATCTCAAAATTTCCATCACTATCTCTTTGTCCAATTACTCTATATCACCTATAGACAACTCAATTCTAGATAAACTTAATTCACCCCAGTTCAATTCTAAGTTCTCTCACAGGAACGACCTAAAAACTAAAACACCCCCCCCAAAATGAAACCACGAAACTTGCTCGCAAAATTTCCACTCTTACAACCAATGAAACATAATGACCGAAATTTATGTTGTTGAGAACTTGAGTTTAATCTCTATCTCTAGAATTCTCTACGGGTACACACGAGGCTAAGAAATGAAGAACAGAACACACAGATACTAGAGTTCCTTAAGATATAGATTTTAACAGAATTCCGTTGAAATAAACTGAGAAGACGTGTTGAAATTGTCAAACGTAAAGTGAAAGGAGTGAAAGAAAAAGCTTACTTGACATCTCCAGCAACCGGGAACCAGGAGCGGCAAAACAAAGCATTGTTTCTAACGCCATAGAAGATGGAAGTGTTCCACCGGTACCACCCTTCGTCACGACCCATTCCCAAGTAGTCCTGCGCCAAGGCTCTTCGTCGGCACGTGTCCTCCTCCTCGCGCACGAGCCAGCGCCGCCTCAAATGCTTCTTGGGTGAGGGCGGCCCGGCCGCGGAGGAGAGGCGGCGGCGGCGGGGGAGGATGAAGAAGAGGAAGGAGAGGAAGAAGGTGTAGACGAAGATGAGGGAGGCCTTGAGAGCCTTGAGGAGCGGAATTATGCGGTTGCTTGCCCCCGACGTGAGAGGCTCCATCTCCGTCTCGGCAGAAGACATGACTTTCTGCGACGGAGACGATTTCGGACACAGACACGGACACGCAACACAGAAGAACAGGAACAGAACAGCGAAAAACAACACAACAATGCAAATGCAATCTGGTTTGACGTAGTTGGGTGTTTATTTATACTTGTTCCGGATCCGTTTGTTTTGTGGGCCCTGATATCCAACGGCTCAAATTACACGATGGATGTGCTGGAAAAAAAAGTAAAAGCTGATAAAACGTTGTTGGCATCGGAAGTGGGAATAATCAACGAACGGTGATTTCTATGGTACAGCCAATACTCGTTGCACTTGCTGATATGTTTGGCTAGTACACTCCACGTGGCATATTTTGATTTGGTATACTTGGCGGGGAAAAAAACGCGTAGTCGCATTAATCGTGGTTGGCTTTTTCCACTACTTCTTTAAAACTGCGCGTGCATCACAAACGCTTCTCTTTTCCTTTTTACCGCATTCAGAGAGAGAATGTCAACAAAGAAATTCCGTTGTAACAAACTCGTCTCATCTCAGCATATAAATTTCATTTTTTTTCTTACAATTTATTACTGCTACAAGCAACATTAAGAAAGAGTAAATTTCTATTTTTTCTTAATAAATTTAATCAATAAAATAATATTTTTCTAAAAGTATAAAGTTGATGTTATAAAACATTAAATTATATTATCCAATTATTAATTAGAATAAAATTATCCTGATTTTATTACCTAATGCATTCATGTTTAATATTTATTTAAATACATGATTAGAAATTTATATTATTTTTAAAATGAATTTATCTCCCAGCATTTTCTTTTTCTCTTAAAAGAGAGAATGAATTTATCTCGGTAAAAAACGAGAAGATTTGGAAAGTGGAGACGGAGATTTCGATTCCGATAAATTGGAGGTTTATGAAACGCACGACGTGTTTTGTTGCGTATCATCGGATTGCGATTAGGTGAGAAGAAGAACTAAACTTCTTCGCGTTTTCGTGTGTGGCCTCATTTTCTCTTCACGTTCCTCTCTTCTCTCAAAATCCTTCTACACATTTCAACTTTCACCAATTTTATTTCCATCTTCTGAGAAAAATGCTCGTGAATTGTGTTACAAGACTTATTCAAGTCAAAACATGTATAAGACCAAGAAAACATAATTTAGAATTGTTAATAAGAAAATGATAATAATTTTGGTAATAGATGATTATTAGATTGATTGGTGATTAGGGAACAAAGAAAAGTAAACATTATTATTGAAATATGTTAGAATTAGGCAAACAAATTTGAAGAACATCATAGGTTTCAAAATGGTTGAAGTTGGAGGGCCCCAACAAATTAAACACAATTTTTTAGGTGCAGAAAAAATAAGAATAAAGACATCACCATCTTAATTTCTTTTGGACCAGATCAATACACTCACAATTCACAGGTCACAATCAAGATTTTTTCGAGGTACTCAATTTTTTCTTTTGCTGCATTTTCAGCTTCTACCCATAATGTAATAATAATACTCAACTTCTTATAATATTTATTATATATTCTTCATTTATATATCCTCAACTTGTTTATTTTTTTTACATAAATACCTTCAAGTTATTAGTATACGATTTGTACTATATTCAGTTCCACAATATTAATATTGTTGGTACCAATATTCCAAATTTAAGATACTCAAACATAATTAAACCAAACATTTATAACCTTACTTTCACTTTATGTTCATGTGGTAGGTCACCATCACTCGAGTCATGATGAACAAAACTGCACTTAATCCTTCTAAAGTTTATCTCTTTTATAAATGTATATCAGCAAGTATACTGCAAGATGAATCTTTTAAATAGGTTTAAAAGTTATGTAATAATGAATTTGTTTCTACATAAAAATGTAAAAGCTTTGAAGTTTTGCAAAGGAAATGAGTAGTTAGAAGGAGGTTGAACTTAATTAGGAGGTGGAACATTGAACAGGTTATGGTTATTTGGCTTCTGTTATACGTCAATATCAAATTAATTATGAAAAATGTCTTTAAAAGTGCACCATAAAATGATGGTTGACATGTTTGGTATTAGGGCAGTTTTAAGAATAAGCAATGTTGTTGCTCCTGGCTTTCATGTCTGGTTTTACAAATTAATTATATATGTAGGTCTTATAAATTATAATTATCACATCAAGCATGGAATTTTTATTATAATTTTGAGCATGAAGGTTATGATTCACAGTTAATTTAACCAACACCTAAATGAGTTTGAGAACGAATAGAAACAAAATAATTTTTTTTTTTTTAGTTTTTAATTATTTTTATAATTATTGTAAAGATGTTTTTTTTTTTTTCTGTAATTATATATAATTATTAGCTTAGCGTTACATATTGTTCCTTCTAAAATAGTTTTTTAAGCTTAGCTTAGTTTTTTATGTGATTAATGAGCCACATAGAGTTTGTTACAAATCCCACAAATTAAGAAAAGTGGTCCAATTTATGATTTTCTGTGATCCAAATTCTTTCGGCCTAATTAGCGGATTTGGATACATAGAAACTGAAGAAGATATCATTCGTGATTGGGCTACCCATATAAAGGGTTGAGAATTAATTATCAAGTTTAACTAAAACCTTCATTAGAAAAAAAATAAAAAAATCCTTAAATATTTTTATAAAGCCCAAACTTTTACTATCACCTCAAAAAAAGTTAACACATAAAAGAGAATCTAATCAACCCTTTGACTATAGTTAAGTATTCGATAGATTAAATTAAAGTAAACTATGTAATTTTCGAATGAGGTTTCATGTAATATTTGTTCCTGTATAAGAATATGTTTATAGAGTTTTGGAAGATTTGACGAGACATTTAAAAGTTAAAGTATAAGTGATATGTTTTGGCAATATGCTAGGGTTTTTTTATTGGCTTGGGTAAAATTAATCTATTTTTTCATCTTAATCAACTAAATTTAATTAAATTGGATTTGATTGAGTTTTTTTTTTTAATAATCAAATTTAATACTTAGATTTGGTTGAGTTAGATTGATTTATGTTAAAAAAATATCATCTCTTAATAAGAGAACGATAATATTTATATGATGAACACAAACTATATTTATATGACAACTATAGTTATATGATGAAAGTTTAAAATGATTTTTTATGATAAAATGGTTTTGAAGAGCTTCTTTATTAAAAGCTCCAAGAAACTCGTGAAGGTTAATTAATAAACTTTATTTTCTTCCCTCTCATAAATTGAACTCCCTTTCTCATCACATCACATGATTTCGGATTTCGTTAGTTAAATCTGCTGATCTTTTCTGTTTGTTCTGCATTTATAATTATACTTTCTTTTCATCAATCAACAGGGACAAGTGGTTTTGGTTTTGTTTTTGGTTTTGGCTTTGGTTTTGGTTTTGGTTTTGGTTTTGTTTGGGGAGACTGAGTACCCACAGTTTCCACTATATAGCATGCTGCATCTTACTTCTTTAGTCTCCTTCTCAGCCACGACAGATGGAATTACCAACAAAGACAATGAATTTAGCAGAAGCATTAGGTCAACCAATATTAATTATACAATCACACTTGGAATAATTTATACCATTAAATATCCATTTATAGTTATGTCTTTATGATTAAATGTTTAATCTTTGTCCACATATTTTTATATCCATTAATTCGTCATCATAATAGTATACCAAACTAATGCTTATACTAATAAATATAATTATTTTTGAAAGAAAAATATTCCTAAATATGAACTAATACTAATGTAACATGATGTGTCTTTTCTTATTTGGCCTATTTTTAGTTACCTCCTCCTTATATTTAATTGTTCATATTGCTTTATGCTTTATATGGAATTAATGCAGGATGATACGTGACTCGATAAAGCGTGTTACATTGAACTTTTGGGTTTCAAATTAATTTAACAGAAAAATGTGACGTTTGAGAATATTGGAGTGATGACACTTGAAGTGGTTATCTGTGCATGCCAACTCTTTCCTGAAATATCTGGTTTAAAGTTCAGACCTTCTTCTTCTTATCTTGTCATTTTCATTGTTAATTAGAAAAAACAATTGGAGTCCACATACATCTGCTCTTAGCTAGGTTTTCTGAATGTTTACCTGTCTCAAACCCCCAATATCCTATACTATGGGTACCATGTAGTAGTAGCTACGTATACTCCACTCTCTTCACTCGTATAAATACATCTCCAAACTACTCGAACAAAAACCACAACATTATTGAACTCTACCTTTTACATAGAACATAAACCTATCTCATCTTTATAGTGATGGCCCCAAACCAATTTAGTTCCCCCACCACCAACATGATTAGTGGGTTTCAAGGCACGGTATCTGATGTAACCTTAGAAGACAACAACGTGGCCCTAGAAGAAACACATCAAATATCAACACTGTCTGAGGTAGAGAATGCGAAATGCGAGTGTTGTGGAATGTGTGAGGAGTGCAGCCACGAGTACATAGGGCGTGTGCGTGATATGTTCTCGGGGAACATTATATGCGGATTGTGTGCTGAAGCTGTGCATGTGGAGATGGAGAAGAATGGTGGGAAAAGAGAGAAAGCTTTGAAAGAGCACATGAGCGATTGTGTGAAGTTTAACAGGCTTTGTAGGTCGTATCCTGCTTTGTATCGAGCTGAAGACGTGAAAGAGATCTTGAAGAAGACTCTAAGAAGCACGGCCATGTCCAACAGAACTAAGAATTCGAAGGATATATAGTCCAGGAAGCAAGGCTGGGACATAGGGACGATGAGAAAACGTAGTGGTGTTGTGTTGATTAATCTTCATCAACTTTTGGTTTCAGATTTTCTGCTATACCGTAACTTAGTTTTCTGTTGTAGGCATGTTGAGACATCAATCTTCACTGTTAATATATGCAACTGTGAAGGTACTTTGAAAGTAAAATATTTGAAAAATGTTGCATGGATCATTTCATCTAATTACGAGGGAAAGAGAGAGGGAAAGAACTATATGTGTATAATATGTGATAGAATATAATAGGGAACAAGAACAATTGAAATAAACATGATTTTCGGAACTGTTTGATACTTTCTGTGAGACAGATAACAATATATGGTGTGATGTTCTTTAAAAAAAAAGGAAGTGTTCAAATATTATTGTTCTGTAAGTGTTAATGAAATGTTTGTAAAAGTATTCGTATGTCATTATTCAAAACATTTTACACAAAGACTAATTAAACTCAACCATTTTTACATATCTTTCTATCCTTTAATAAGATGTGATGATCTTAACTGAATTCTTATTAGATGTTGGCAAGAATATTTTATGCCCAAAATATATTCAAATTAATAAACTCATTTGATTTATGTAATAAAAACATATTTTAATTTACAAATACACAGTGAGCTTTAAATATTTTTACATAAATATTTAATATGGTTTGATATTATTCTATTCATTTATAAGATATATTGATAATGTAATTTTTATTAGACTTTGAGATGTTTTATATTGATAATGTGTATAAATTTAACTCTTAAACTATATATTTTAAAAGTAAGTATATATCTGAAATGAAAAAAAAAAAATATATATATAATAAAAAATAGTTTTGTACTGTAATTCAATTACAAATTATTATATTAGATTATAAAGCTACATAATTATTTTGTTTACTACTCGTGTAAGGCAGTACATTACCGTTACCATTAGATTCAATTTATATATGTTGAAAAAATTGATTGTTAGTTTATTTATATTGTCTGACGATATTATTTGGACAAACTTTTTTTATAAAAAATTCTAGAAAAAAAATAAAATAATTTTTGATCTTGTACATAAATTATAATCATAAATTTTATTTTATAGTTTTTTAAATTTCTATTTTTTAATTTATATATATATATATATATAATAGTTTTAATTTATAGGAATAATGTTGACCAGTAAAAAGTTATTAGTTGAAATTACTTTATCTTATAATTACAATATCACAAGAACGAAATTACAGGATATATTAATTAACAACTAAGTATTATACAAAGTTCACATTTCTTCGGCCATAAAGTATTATTTACTTATAATCATTTCGAATTTCAATGTAGGATTAATATAATTATATTTTTATCCTCATCATGAAAAAATATAATTGTTTGTAGCAGAAGAAAACTAATTTTCCTGAAATCGCTAAGGTTTTCAGTGTATATAATTTACTTAATTAGCTAGGTAATGATTTTTTTCCTTACTGTTCTTCTTCCTCGCCCTTATGCAGTTTCTTCATTGTTGGTTCATTACGCGAACTCCAGTTTTAGTGCAGGAAACAAAACATGATACAGAAATGATTAAGAATATGAAAACAAATTTCGAAGTAAAGCGCGATTGTGTAAGAGGATTTCTCTTTCTCTTATTCAATAAACCAAACCCCACCATGATTGGTCAATGCTATAATCTTATTGGTTGAAATCCATTTCATGTAAATTCATACAAAAAGTATATTTCACAGAAGGGTTTTTCATTATGCTATCAAAAGTAAACAACTTCTGAGGTATGTTGACTTATGAGTTTGTAGATCAATTCAACTGAAATTAATCATTTTCCAGTGCTTAATATGGAGATAGATGATGATTAGGGTTATCTCTCTGAAAAGCAGAACCACAATTCCTTATTTTGTTCATTTTTGAGGCAGTATTTTGGCTGTGGCTTCTAGCTCTTGTAGCTTTTTTTCATTACTTTTTGCAAAATTTCAGGTTCTACCATTTCCCATACTGGAGGGGGTTTTTTCAGTAGTTTATTGTTGAGACAATATTTCTGGACTTCGAAATCTTTTTTTTTTCTTTGTTACTATTGAAGTTCAAAACATGACCATAAATCATTGCAAAACATGATTAAACAATATTTATATGGGTATAGTTTTGTTTTTTTATATATAAATTAAATCATAGAAATGACTTGAAAGGAAATTGAATAAGAAATATGATATATCTTTTTTACTTTTTCTTTTTGAGATTCATTAAAATACCTCATCCACTAAATAATGAAATTATGAATATTTTTTTTATGTAATACATATTTATATTTATTTGAAAGATTCATGCTGTTGAGAATCGATCCTTGAAATATGAAGATCATATTGTCTCCATCCACAAGGTCGTAGTGATAACATTTGGAATAATTCTCAAAGTTTGGCCACCCTTTAAAGCTGCATTAACAATGGTGAAATGACAATACCAAACCAGATGACAATGGCGAAAAGAGACTTCCACTGCGTGCTTTGCATGTTGCGGTCCCCCATCACATTTGCTGCCAACCCACTTCACAAGATTTCATTGTGTTTCACTCTCATCCACCACAGTTTTATATTCTTTCTTTTTCACTAATAAGAGAGAAAAACAAAAATCTCTATATACCTTATCTAGATATCTATTATTATTTTTTCCATATCTATCTTATTTCAGATTCAATTTATTGAAAATTATCACGTTTTTGGAAGAGTAAAATGATGTATGAGAGTCCATTTGAACACCTGAATAAGAGTAATATGATTTATGAGAGTTAATTTAGACACCAGATAAAGATCATTTAGAGATATTATTTTATTTAAGAGAAGTTGATTTTAAGATTAATTTGATTATCATCAATGAAATGAAATTTAAATTCACTTTATATACTTTTATGTCTAAATTTTAAAATTCTCCTCACTCTCCAAAAACAAAAGTTTGTCTTCTCCTTGATGGATTACGTGCATTAAAGTGAATCACTTTTCATGTTTGTCGTCATCCAACATGCACGCAGTTGGTTAACTCCCTCCTTGTTTAACTCCATCCATGTCTTCGCTTATCGCAAATGCACCAAGTATAAGTAAATTTTGTATCTCACCGAGTATGTTTTGACGAATTTTCTCATCCTGAACCAAAAACTGTAACATAATCTCTCGTGGCTTTGAATTATGAATTTCAGTAAAAATAAACAAATAAACATTGATAAAAGATATATATAACAAAGGTAGTTTATATAATTTTCACAGTACACACCACTGTAACTTTGAGGCTGTGTCACCTTGAATTAGAAACTTGCTTCTAAATCTATTAGTGGATCATCCTTGGCAGATCAATTATATTTATTCTTTATATGTACTAGGGTTAGTATTTATTCTGACATGATAAATATTATCTATATAATCATAAGCTAATTTTGCTAAGTTGAACTACATTTCTAAACTAAAATTCAAAGAAGTAATAAGAAGCCTGTGGTTTGTGGCTATGTTATGGTCTGGTAATGCTGTGTGCTGCTGTTTTGTTCTATGACTATATATAACTGACAGAGTTGTTTTTATATTTCCTTAATTAGAAAGGTTGTTTTTAAAAACTTGAGTGGTAGAGGTGTGGATGTATGCGTAAAGTAGGGTATGGTATAGGACCTGCCACTTGCTCTGTATACATGCAACATTTCTGAAGCTTCACGAGTTAAAGCCAGAGACGTAAGATTAGAGCTAGTTCGAAATGTCTTGGCAAACAGGGAATAGATAGCTAGCTAGCTATCTATCTAGCCATAAGTGTGTGAAGTGCATTAGATTTATTACTCAACATGTAGATGTAACATTTCTTTATTAAATCTTTGCTAAAACATAAGCTTGTTGCAGAGCTAGTGGACCAATTAATAAGTATTGATAGCGGACTTTACATGTACAAATACAGTTAGTCTGTAAAGGCTTTCGAGTTGTCACTTGTCAATCAAACGCATCGTTACTTGGAAATCTTATCTAACTTCACTTTATTTTTTCTTACTCTCACCCACATCTTTCGTATAAATAACCACATGCACCCTTTCAAAAGAAGGCATCAAATAAAGCAAATTAAGAGCAGGCTAGTTAATTTCCTACATGGTCTTCTAGCCAATACTCTCTTCATAATTACTTTTACTTTTACTTGTTTGATTTCGCCTTTGCTTTCACGTCAGATGTTAAAAGTGAATTTGTGCTTGAAACTACTTTAAATAACTTGTATTTTTCACGTAATATTCAAATATTAAACCAAACACGTCTTTACATTTATTGCTTCTGTTCTTGCCTTCTTCTCAGTTAGCTTGACACTTTCTCTATGTGTTTCGTTTCCCTCACAGGAGCAGAATCAGCAAAAGCTTCGAAAGGCTGTGTCGGACGTGTCCCTGGAAATTGACAAATACTATAATGAGTTGAAGTTGGAGAGGCAACTTGGTGCAATTGAAGAAGTGGAACAAGCTGAATGCCAATGTTGTGGGTTGAAGGAGGACTGCACCATAGTTTATATCACAGAGGTTCAAGAATGTTTCTGTGGGAAGTGGGTTTGTGGGCTTTGTTCTGAAGCTGTTAAAGAGAGAGTAGGGCGAAGTCCTACAGTAGCCATGCAAGATGCTTTGAACTCACATAGGGATTTCTGCCAGGAATATAACGCCACCACTAGACTTAACCCTCAACTCTCATTAACTCATTCTATGAGGGAAATAGCCAAAAGAAGTTTAGAGAGTAGGAAATCCAAGGGTTTAAGCACATCAAAGCTTAGTCGCACCACTAGTTATCCCGGAAATTATAAGAACTTAAGAGCCTCCAGATTATCATGATTCTACTAATTTTTGCATGACACATAGTTAAGTGTTCAGTTTTTAATTCTTTCTTATACTTAAAAAACTTAAATGTGTCATGTACAAATTGATTGAAATCATAAACTTGTAATACTTCTAAACTATTTAATCTTTTCTCCAAGAAAATAAAATAGTTGGTTTTAGATTGAGTTAGAGGAGATGATAATTGACATTGTTCTCCTTGAATATTATTTACTTTACACAATATCATCAACATTCTGATATTACCTTTTTTCTCTCAGCAATAAAATTATCTGTTAAGAAGTGCTGCAGTTGTTATTATGTAGTAAAATCTTCATTAAATGCAACAAAAGAAAAATGACATCCAACGTACTGATACTTTAGTTTGTCCCTTTTAATAAAAACATAAAGATGTTTTTCTTTTTTTCTCACTCTTTTTAAATATATAGATATATACAGTTATAGATAGATATTGATTTGCAGATAGCAAAATTTCAAGTTTCCTCTATGGTGCACCTAGTAATTTTGCAGTTATACTTTGAATTTTACCCAAATCTACGTTTGGAAACTAGGCCAAGGAGAATAAGTTTTCACCTTTTTGGAGATTAATTCTAATTTCATTATAGCAGTTTATCAAGGAACATTTTTCAACACTGTATAGTTGTAGTTAATAGAAAAAGCAATAAAGAAGTTAGAAAACAATAAATTTATCGAAGAGAGGGAGTTGGGAGGGAAGTACGAGAAGCCCATGGTTTTAGGGTCTAGATTTGGTGTGGTGCAGTCATTAAATTGGAACAGCTTGGCTTCACATTCTTAGAACAATTTCTCTGATAGTACAAATTTTGTAGATACAAAAACTGATACCATTTTGTAATAGATATTAATGATTAATAAAGTGATAAATATTTCATTTCAATAGCTTGCTTATTAAAAAATATACCTACTCTGAATGGGTTGTCTAATTTTTATTGAATGGATTCAATTTGATGGTTATATCTAGCAACTGTACCAAACCCTACACCAAATTAGCATGCACATCCTGTGATGCTGCTATATGCATTTTACTTGCTAATACGTATGATGCTTGGATAAGCAACTAATGCCCGAGAATAGGAAATGAATTTTGGACTTCTCTATGAAATGAAGTAGTAGAAAACAAAAATTTACTTCCTATATGTAGCAAGATACTTAAGCTTTGATTTCATTTTTCCATATCTGCTCTGTGCATTAGCAGTGTCATCTATCAGGTAAATTCCCTGATTTCCTCCATTAATGAAGATCAAAATAATCTGCATAATACTTGTACGTTGATTTCATTTCTAGACTGCAATATTAGGAAGTGTTTTGGTTTAACAACACTGCTGTCAGGTTGATATTCATTGCATAATTACAAGCCTAGACCAATGATGATTATTTGCTTTGCTTAACATCCCTTTAGAAAACTTGAGTCAATTCAGCCTGGATTTTGAGTTGTTTATACTTATCTTATGATCCTGCAGAAGCATGGTGTGCAAGTAGCAAGTTGTAAGTTAATGCAGATTGAGATGGAATACCGATTAGTGTTACATTTTTGTCATTTAGCCCAACATGAAACAATTGGTCATTCAAAGTTGTGAATAATAAAGATTCTGAATTAGTTTTCATGTCATATTTGACCAAATTTAGGCCTTTGATGACAATTGATGAAGATTCTATTTGGTATAAACTGTTACAAGTGACTTGACTCACTTGGAATCACATTAGAATATAAAACTTTGGTTGAATGTTTATTGCTCGCATGAAGAGACCAAATAGAGATTGAAGTGTATTGCCAGCACTAAAAAGAGGCTCAAGAAAGAAAGCTGCATAATGTTGACTAAATCAAGAGCTTCAATTAAAAGGTATTTTAAAAAAATTATTATTATTAAAACTGATTTTAAAAGTGTTTTAAATTGATATATTTTTTTTTTACAATTTTTTTTTAAATTGATTCTAAAATTAATGTAAAACTTCTAAAATAAATTATATAAAAGAGATATTTTTAGTAGTGTTTTTCTTTCTTTTTTCGTTACACTTATGTTGATTCCTATTTGATAAATAGTTCACAAATGCTTTATACCCAACATATTCCCTACTGCATAAAACCCAAAATTAAAATCAATTAAAAATGAATGTTATGTGGCCCAAAACAATGGTGATAACTTTGTTGTTGATGAATGAATACAATTCAAGTGAAAGTTTGCAATAAAAGAAATGTAAAAAAAAAAAAAAATAGACGAAGAAATGAGGTTTTTACTGTATCAAATCAAAATATAGAAAAGTAGTGAACCAATTTTTTGGCATTTGGCCCATGTAGCCAAAAAACAGAAAATTACACTTTGTTGTACTTTGATTTTCAAAATGCTTATATATATCTATTTTTGGTATTGTCTTTCTATACAGTATAGTTCTAGTGTTTTTTTCATATAAAAATAAATTCTTTTTTACATTAATTGTAACCAAAAAATAATGTGAAACGTGAATTTTTAAATCAATTATAAAGAGAATTGATTAAATTACTTACAAAAATCTATTTGATTAACAAAACTATGATTCAATTTAATTTGGTTCTATCTTTAAAAACATCCAAATGGTGTACGGCCCATATAATTGATTAATTAATTTTAAAATCAATTATTGTAGCACCAGTTGTAATGTAAATTCATAGTACAAACATCCCTACATTTAAAAATGCCAAATTAATCTGATTTAACAATAAAATAAACTGCTTAAGTGCAAATCCATCAACGTCAACTTTATTTGATCCAATAGTTGCTTGTTGTTCATATATTGATTGATATATTTGTGGATCTAAGTGTTTGTAGATGGGTTTCATGTGAATGATTAACAAAGAAATTGTGTATAATTCATCACTTTTTCTAAGTGGAATCTATGGAGTTTTGACACCATGGTTAGGGTTAACACCATGTGGTTCATCCCTCTAATAGACCATGTTAGTGAGTTAGTCACCATCATTGTGGACCTTTTAGTTCAACATTAATATATAAATTATAGTGGCCTTTAAGAAAAGAAAAATAAATATATATATTTCTGCACGGGTTATGTCAATTTATTCTCTTTGAAAGTGCATTAAAACTTTTTCTACCACTTAATTGTGCTTAATCTATCAAAGAATTATTAAAGTATAGCTGAGTGATTGAACTGGACCACTAAACAAGAACATGGAACCCTACAAATTTTAAAGAGATTCACACCCCCATTAAATGGATCGGCTTCGCGTCATGCATACCTCATTATATTCAATAATTAAAAAATCTTAGTCAATTTATTAATCAGAACACAAATATATAGCTCAAAAGTGCATCATATTAATCCATATCTGAAACCACTAAACCAAGACATTACTTCTCTTTACAGCATATAAGCACAATTCCACTTTTCTATATGACATAACTATATTTTTACATTAAAATGGATCAATTATTGAAACAACAACTGATAGTGTATCGTGTTTAACCATAAAAGTTTTAATTACCTCTCAATATATCATTCTAATTTTCACCAGTTTTCCTTCTTCTCCCATTAACGAAACACTAATTATCTGTTGTGTATCATCAAGAGAAGATATGTACTGCTATCTGAATTGATTATCTTTTAAACAGATGAACAGCACTCAATTTAATGTAACAAAATATGAACATATATATTATGTACTATATACCAATTTCATTTTCCTTTTCTACCTTCTTCATCATTGCCTTTCTCTCCAACTCTTCACTGTTTCATCCTACCACCCCATGTTGATGTTCCTTTACTCCCCACACTAGTTAGCTATCCACTATGGAGCTAAAGCTACTTCCAAGATATATTCGACACCAAGCTTCACTACTTAATGTTAAAACTCCACATTGCATTCCATGGTAAGTTTAACTTTGATCAATTATGTTAAAAGTCATACAAACATGGTTTTTAATGAATTGGCAGAGTATTTTCTTTTGTAGACATGAATTAAAATTCAAAGTTAACCATCTAAATTTAAATGGATCGAACGTGCATGCGATGCAACAATAAGTCCAGTAGTCGTTACTGCCCATACCATGAGCAGTGAGCAGTGAGCAGTGACCACCATCATCAACATTACTTTTGCTAGCTAGCTAGGTAACTGCACCACACTCCCAGTCTCGCCCATCACCACCATAATATCTCTACTTTACCTACAATCCTTATCATCACTGACAGCTATGTCAAAACCAGTTCAACCTTATGCTATGCTTTTAATAACAACAGATGACTCTTATTCACATCCCAATCACCAACCATACTGTCATCACTGCTACTTAATTTCAATTCTGATTTCTAACCAGATATAGAATAGGATATATGCTCAATTAGATTTAAAATAATGTGTTACATATGCCATAAAGTTTGGGTAAGTGGTAACAGCATCATACCAAAAACGTTAAGAGATATATATTATTATATATACAGTCCAATTTGACAGACTATATGCATGAGAGTATATCCACTAGCTAAAATATATAGACACATTAGTGGAGATATTGTGTGTGTTTATTAATTATGAAGGTTAAAAGTGCATGATTTTATTATAATGAATGAAGGTAGCAGGAATGAAGGGGAATTTTGAGTGTAAAACCCTAGAAAATGGAGATGGGTAAAGCATGCCGGGTGTGACAAAGACCACACACTGTATATTCCTTCGAGAAAGACAGAGTGGGTCCGTTACTTCTCATAGCACACAGTGATAGATGCATAGGTTGAAGACTACTGAATAAGAATGAAAGATTATTATTGTTATTATAAAGTGAATGTGCCCACGGCCAGTACTAATCATCAGTCTATGTAACGTAAAAGACTCGCAACTTTTTTTTTCTTCACATTCTTCTACTTTGTGCATCTATTTTATTTTCCCTATTCTCTTTCAGCTTTCTTCGCCCATGGCTCTGCTCATTCCCCTTTGCCTCACTTCTAACTCCCATTTGTGTTAGCATGGTACACACGCACCCTTTCCCTTTTTCTCTCCCTTAAAGTTTTTTTTCTTTCTCTCTGCACCTCTTTCTGCTTTGTGAGAGCGAGAATCCAAGATAAGAAAATAAAGTCCAAGCAAAAGTGGTTCAAGAATCTTGCTTTTTAATATGCCAAGGAAAGCTGGTGTATCCTGCGCTCCACCAACCTCTGCCCTCGACTCATAACAAAATTACACCACCACCCCTTCAGTTTATTTTTCTCTGCAGCCATGTGTGTGCACTCAATTATAATTTTGAGTTAGTAGAACTTAATCTGAATAAGTCACCAATGAATAACTCAATCATAACTGTAAACAATCGCCATGTGAGCCACAGATTGAATCAGAACAATAAGTTTATATTATAGTCAAAGAAAGAATAAACCATGAATTGTTCTCTTTCCTGAACAATCTCCAAACTGATAGAATTACGTTATAGTCTCTTAAAGGTTGAATATTCATCATTTTAATCTTCTTTGAAAATACATATAATTTTGTTTCTTCTTGTTTCCCTTTCCATTTCCGACAACACCATGTGTCAAGGAAACAAGTCATTAAGAAGATTGCTGGCATGCATGGACGTGTTGTCCTCATCTCAGAAATAGAATTGAATCAGTTATTCTGTTCAAATACCCCCTCCTTCTTTGCATGGTTGTTTTGTCCGACAAACACTGGAATGAAACATCAAACAGAAACCAAACGTATAAGGTTCTGACAACATAAAACAAACAAAGCGCTGAAGTACCAAGATAACCAAAACTTTACCAAAAGTAAATTAACCACTCTGCGGCATCCTCTATATCATATCTTTGTTCTCGATTCGAACTATAATTACTATAGTTGGGCCAGTAAATTTTTATACACCAAAATCAAAAGCGTATCTTCACATCGACCCACCGTTAATTAAGCGTATACTTTTCATTTATGGAAATTATAGAAAGAAACTAATCAGTAGAACGTGAAGCTGATATGACACATGATCATTCACCAAATTACATTTATCAATTCCTTTGTGTGTGCTTTCCACCTTTGAACCTTTCCATTAGAGTTTTAAATATAATAATTGAAAGAGTTTGAAGAGTTTGTTTTCAACGGTTACAGAAATTCTTTGTCACTTTCTCAAGTGCTCTGCCAGTGAGTCGGTCAAAAAAGAACATTTTGGTAACAATCCGACAAAATCAGAGCCTTTTTCCAACATCTGTCCCTGTTTCCCTTTCAACCGTTTGTGTTCAAACACCAATCTCTAAGAAGTCATGGTGCAGTTTCGTAATTATGTCTCAACCCAGTGGCCAGTTCCACTTGTTGTAGCATTCCATCTATTTAAGCACGCACACATCCCTCTCTCTCACGTCCAACCCATCCTCTTCAAATAGTATTTCCGAGAATATTTCATCATCCCTCTCTCCCTTTGTTTGCTTCCAATCCAATTCTTCTCTACACTCAATTCATTTTGACCCCGAGCATCATCGTCAGCAGAAAACTAAGTACTCCTCCAATTATGATAGTTAGGTACGTAATAATATCTTTTCATTATCTATGCCACTTTTGAAAATTCTCTTCTAACTTCATATCCTGGCGCATGCATAATGTCTCTTAACACATGAACTGACTCACATGAAATTAATGGTTGCTAGAAGTCAAACTCATCACTCATAGCCACCTGCAAAAGCTGCATATATGTTTTTCATTTTTGTTACAAGAAGACATATATTCCTTTGTCTTTTTCCAAAATATATACACACATAGAATAAAGAGTATTTCATAATACTTTAATATATTTTTTTCTTTCTGCCCATGATTATTTTAATTGACATACTATTGAACTTTGATCACTGATCACTAACATAATTAAAAAGTTACGTTAATCATGTTATGCACTTTTCACAGCTTGGGATCCGAGGAGATAAATCCAAGGTAGAAGATAGAAGACTGAATTGCTTCACAAAAAATAAAACTCATCGGGAAGCTAGACATGGCCAAAGGATCTTCGAAGTCTTCAAAGACAAAATCTATGACATTTATATGTCTCTTCTTGTTTATGCTCAACTTCTACTTATCCCATGGAGATCAACAAGAGGTTGAGCTTTTATTATCCTTCAAAGCTTCCATCGGTGACCCGCTTCACTTTCTCTCCAACTGGGACACTTCCTCTGCCGCTATATGCAAGTGGCACGCCATCAACTGCAATAACAACGTAAACTCTTCCCACGTTAATGCTGTGGTGCTCTCAGGAAAAAACATGACCGGCGAGGTTTCCTCATCCATTTTTCAACTTCCATACGTAACAAACCTCGACCTTTCCAATAACCAGTTTGTCGGGGAAATCACTTTTAACTACTCTCTCAATTCTCTGTCTCCTCTTCGTTACCTTAACCTCAGCAACAACAACCTCACGGGTTCTTTGCCTCAACCCTTGTTTTCCGTGCTTTTCTCTAACCTCGAAACTCTGGATCTCTCCAACAACATGTTTTCGGGGAACATACCTGACCAAATTGGACTGCTTTCCAGCCTAAGGTATCTTGATCTTGGAGGCAACGTTTTAGTAGGAAAGATTCCGAAGTCGATCACCAACATGACCACTTTGCAATACCTTACGTTGGCTTCAAACCAGTTAGTGGATGAGATACCTGAAGAAATTGGCCAAATGAAGAGCTTGAAGTGGATTTACTTGGGCTACAACAACCTATCAGGTGTGATACCAAATAGCATTGGAGAGTTGCTCTCTTTGAATCACCTCGACCTTGTTTACAACAACCTCACTGGACCTATTCCTCAATCTCTCGGATACCTCACCGAGCTTCAATATCTCTTTCTCTACCAAAACAGACTAAGTGGTCCAATTCCCCAATCCATTTTCGAGCTGAAAAAGCTCATTTCACTTGATCTAAGTGATAACTCTCTTTCGGGTGTGATATCTGAGCGTGTGGTTCAGCTCCAGAGGCTGGAGATTCTCCACCTTTTCTCAAACAACTTCATCGGGAAGATTCCAAAGGGTGTTGCATCTTTGCCTCGGCTTCAGGTTCTTCAGCTATGGTCAAATGAATTTATAGGTGAGATTCCTGAAGAGCTAGGGAAGCATAGCAACCTCACTGTATTGGACCTCTCCACCAACAAACTCGCAGGGAAGATCCCAGATAACATATGCAACTCTGGTAGTCTTTTCAAGCTGATCCTCTTCTCCAACTATTTCGAAGGAGAAATCCCAAAGAGTTTAACATCTTGCAGAAGCCTTCGCCGAGTGAGACTCCAAAACAACAAGTTATCGGGGAAACTACCATCAGAGTTAACCACACTGCCTCAGGTATACTTCTTGGATATCTCTGGAAACCAACTTTCCGGAAGGATCGATGACAGAAAATGGGACATGCCGTCGCTTCAAATGCTCAGTTTGGCTGACAACAACTTCTCAGGAGAAGTCCCAAACTCTTTCGGGACACAAATTCTTGAGGACTTGGACTTATCAAACAACCAATTCTCAGGTTCTATTCCACTCGGTTTTAAAAACTTATTAGAGCTGGTGGAATTGAAGCTCAGCTATAACAAACTCTTTGGTAACATCCCAGAAGAAATTTGCTCGTGCAAGAAGCTTGTGGCCTTAGATTTGAGTCACAACCAGCTCAGTGGTGAAATCCCGATGAAGTTCTCCGAGATGCCGGTTCTCGGCCTCCTCGACCTGTCGGAAAACCAGTTCTCAGGGGAGATTCCACAGGACTTGGGAAGCGCGGAGTCTCTCGTTCAGATCAACATTTCACACAACCACTTTCGTGGAAGTTTACCTTCCACCGGTGCTTTCCTCGCCATCAACGCCAGTGCAGTCACCGGCAACAACCTTTGTGACCGTGACCGTGACGCTTCAAGCGGTTTGCCACGGTGCAAAAACAATAACCCGAATCCAACTTGGCTCTTCATCATGCTGTGCTTTCTACTAGCGTTGGTTGCGTTCGCAGCAGCTTCTTTTATCGTCTTTTACGTTCGTAGGAGAAAGAGCTTCTCGGAGGTGCGAAGAATGGAAAACGAAGATGGAACCTGGGAAGTGCAGTTTTTTGATTCGAAAGCAGCGAGATTGATGAACGTAGATGATGTTTTGTCTGCGATTAAGGATGGAAAAGTTGTGTCCAAAGGAAGGAACTGGGTTTCGTACGAAGGGAAGTGCATGGAGAATGACACGCAGTTCGTGGTGAAGGAAATCAGTGACTTGAATTCTCTTCCGATGAGTATGTGGGAAGAGACAGTGAAAGTTGGGAAGGTTCGTCACCCCAATATCGTTAACCTTATTGGGACGTGTAGGTGTGGGAAGAGAGGGTACTTGGTGTACGAGCACGAGGAGGGGAAGAAACTAAGCGAAATTGTGAACAGTTTGAGTTGGCAAAGGCGTTGCAAAATTGCTGTTGGTGTTGCAAAAGCGCTTAAGTTCTTGCATTCTCGCGCTTCATCCATGGTTTTGGTCGGAGAGGTTTCACCGGAGATAGTTTGGGTCGACAGCAAAGGTGTCCCTCGCCTTAAGGTCACTCCTCCCATAATGCCATGTGTGGATGTCAAGGGTTTCGTTTCTTCGCCCTACGTTGCTCAAGGTACTTAACTAAATCACTATTTTGCAGCTTATTAATATTACTTATATACACATATATACAGCCATCATCTTGCAATACAGCTAGAACTATGCTCTCTCATCAAATAAACTAATATGGTTTTGCATGTTGCCATGACTTTATATTTTGGTGGTCACATTTTCATAGGACGATAGAGTTTGATCATAATAATTCACCATGTCTTTTCAGTCTTATGTTATGCCATATACTGAAACCAAATAATATAAGTTAATGTTTCTTGTTGGATCCATGTGATTGATGGTAATTACTTGTACATTTTCAGAGGCAAGAGAGACGAAAAATGTGAGTGAGAAGAGTGAGATATATGGGTTGGGAGTTATGCTGATTGAACTATTGACGGGAAGGAGCGCCATGGACATAGAAGCAGGCAATGGCATGCAGAAGACTATTGTGGAGTGGGCCCGTTATTGTTACTCTGATTGTCATCTTGACACGTGGATTGATCCCGTGATGAAAGTTGAAGATGCATTGAGCTATGAGAATGACATGGTTGAGATGATGAACCTGGCTCTGCACTGTACTTCAACTGATCCAACGGTAAGGCCATGCGCAAGAGACGTAGTGAAAGCCCTAGAGAGTGTTCACAGAACCACTTTTTGTTGAGTTTCGGCACTCAAAGCCTCAACTCTATGATTTTCCATATATCTGATGAGCATTCCCCTGACCTGTGGTTATAGATTTTCTTCACTCTTGTTTTTTTAATTTGAGTTTTCACTTTTTGCCTTTTTGTTTCAATCCTCAATTTGTTGAAGGTTTGTAGTTTAGCATAAGTAAGTTGTATGAAGGATTGCTAGGGAAATGTTTGCTTGATATTTTACATATAAGGGCATGCTTGCTGATGAGTGTAAAAGTAAATGTAAATAAATTGAATGTGATTAATAAATTAATTATATGAAGGCAATGCTTACATTTCCTATTCATTTCGAGGACTATTTCCTCTTCCTTTTCCCCCAACACCTATCTCTTTTCTTTAGTAGAGTGTCTGTTTTCTCCCACTTTTTGTTAGGATACTGTACACTTATCTAACCCCATTGGCTGTTTAATACATACTTTGCATAATAAATAGATAGTTAAGATCATAAGTTTTTTAAATTATTACATAACTGCTTAAAAAAATTACATAATTCTCTATGTTTTGATCTTAATACTATATTATTTACCTAAGCATAAGATCCTTTCATTTCACTCTCTTAAATAAAAGTTCATCATTTTATAAGAGGACAATTCCTTTATCAGATTTTTTTTTCTCCTTAAGAATGATTTTGTTTTTTATAGACTCTAAAGATAATGCTTTTAGTTATTTGCGGTGGTAGGGTTGAATGATCAATAAAAATTTAAGGTGCAAAAAAATTTTAAGATGACATTGATTTTCTCTCATAACTAGTGTTCTCTCTTATTCAGGTTCACAAATTCAAAGTAAATTTCATACCTAGACAGTGCAGTCCATCTTACTTGAATTAAAGAGAGAAACATCAACTACAAGAAAAAATCTGTCACCTATAATGTGTTCAACGAATTTGAAATTATAGAGACTTATATGTCACAAAAAAGAGTTTGGTCTTAATTTGAAAACTAAGAAAAAACGAATATGCCAACCCCATATGGGAATGGAAGAAAAGAGTTTGCCTCATGATCACAGAAATCGGAAAGTGAATGCTCCTTTGATCTTTACACCAGAGTGGAACCCCAACAACACCACTCATTTTCTGGGACCACCATTTATTTATTTATTGGGTACGGCTTTGATCATATCTTTTGTCCCGTTGTCGAACACTCTTTGCAAAAATTTGCTACAGAACATGGAGCCAAAAAACAAAGCCAAACAATTGCACTAAACCAATAGGAGTACAATCACGCAACTCAAAGCTGCATGCAGAAACTCAGTTTACAGCGAAACAACCAAGTCAAGTCACACTTCGATACACCTATGTGCCCTTCACACTCATATCTAAAAAACAATCATTATTTACATCCTAAATATACACAGTTTATAGATTCTTACGTACTAAATATAACCCTTCTTTTCTCTCTAGTTTTCGTCTTAATTTCCCATCAATTGGAGCAAGTTATTCTGGTTTCAAATGCTTCACTATTTTTTATCTTGTTGGTCTGTCTTTGGTGTATGTTAAACTCAATTTCCAAAAGCTAGCTAATTTATAAGTGGGTCAGATAAATGAACCGAGTCTAACTTTAAAAGGAGGATTTTTTTCAATTAACGTGAGACATGAACCTAAATTTAGAAATGGTTTAATCTAAAAGATATGTTACATATGGTATTGCTGCGACCTAATGATGCAATCACATTCAACGTTGCGATTGTCATAATAATACAATCACAAAATCTAACCCGCAGACAGACATTGAACAGAAACTTTTGATATTAAATACAATGATAAGGCGACGCATTTTTTCTTTTTTGGTTTGAATGCATATATACTGTAAATGAGACCTTTAGCGAGGTTATGATTATAGGACTGATAAAAGACATCGATTAGATTTTTTGCTTCTTGGAGACGAGACCCCTTTCTTTGTTCTGTTGATGATGCAAGTTTGAATCTATGATGATGGCTGTACATTCACAATCACTGCTCATCGGCGTCTGGTCTCCTTCCATACATAACAAACTTCAATCATACTCAAACAACGGATCTAATTTTTTCCTAATTGTCTCTCACTTTCTTACATATATGCACGCATGCTAAGTCCACCATTTCATTATCCAAATTAATCATCCCTATTATTTCCTAACCCTTTTCTGTATGTTAGCATTTTAACTAATAGTATTATATAAAAATTGAGATAGATTATTAAAAAAAATCAGGTGGTCTGAGATATAGTTGAGAAAGAAGGGTGTAATTAAGATGCATCTAAGAGAAAAAAAATAAGGAAAGTGAAAATTCCAGTGGAGTATGCAGAGAACAGGAAATAGGGGAAAGGAGATTTTATCCCATAATTATGTACCCTAGATCAAATACATTTGTTAAGATTTTTTTCTTTCTGATGGTATAATAAGTTGATATATGCAGTAGATGGGCTCCAGAGTAATCCTTATCTTAAATTTGGTTAGTGTGATTAAGCACTAAATGCAGTCCACTTACTAGGTAAAGTGGTGGTACATTGGGGATCATCCCAACCAGGCCAGACCACAAACTTTCTTGTGTTCCTTCCATGTTATGATGATAGTGCTGAGAGTTCCCTTTTTTTAATAAATTTGGCCTTCTTTTTTTTTTCCTCCTTTTTTCTTTTGAAGAATTTTTTTCTCATGCTATGGCCTCTAAGTAATGATGGTTGTGCAAGAATCCTTTTCCCTTTTCTTCAATCAGAACTCTTGGAGGGTTTCCACAGTTAGAAGATTCCATCAGTAAAGATGAGTCTAAGCATAAAAATATAAAACTAGCTCACATTATGAGGGGCAAACCAGCTAAGTCTGGCTGGCATGGATATGATCTGCTGCAGTGTTTGTTTTTCTCAAAAGCCCCCCAAGATTTCAATTATAGCCCTCGGAGACCATGCAAAAGGTTCTTTGGCTTCATTCTTTCAAGTCAAAAAAGCCCCTTTTCCTCTGATTTTTTTGGTAAAGTCTTCTTCTTTGGTAGTAGGAAGTGTTTGAATTGTTAATGTCTTCGCATTTTTCTCTTCTTTTCTTACTTTGTAGATCACAACAAACACAATTTTCATGAATGCTTCTTTCATAAAAGACAGCTGGCTTTTGTTTTCAGACTTTAATGTACTTAATGATAATATTGGCTCCACGTGCAACCCATCGGATATTGCACACACCCACCCACTTGACACAATTTATGGAGTTCAAAGTGGAGAAAAGGGGTTACCTAGTGCTATTGTCCCATGCATTACAAAAGTTCTAGTATGAAAGCTATGGCCATTCTTGAGCGTGAAACCAAGCATGGTACGCTACAGGAAAAAGGATACATATATAGATGCTGTAGGCAGGTAGTTAAACACAATCTAACATCTAATTTCAAACGCTGCTATTTAAGCACATAATTTTCACAACATTGTCATAAGAGTGAATAAAAATATGATGAGTAAATAAATGAGCATTGAAATATTTACACATTGACTTTGAGCATGTAGCATCACTTGTGCTTAGCCGAATATGCATACTGATACGCCAATTATTGTGACTTTCGCATAATCCGATGTAGCAAATCGAATGCTTACACAGATCTTGCTTTGTTCAAATCTAGTCAAATGAAAGTAGGGAAGTAGTCATTCTATAGTAGTGAATCTAAAAGATACTTTACTTTTGTCTGTAATTTGAACTTTATTTCCATAAGACCTCGGTTTGTCTCTAATTCGTTAATGTGCTGGGTCAAAGATCACATCAACCACTACCTCTTCGAAAAACGAAAGACACTTTCAATGTACTCTGGGGTCGATTTCCTTTTCAATTGACAGTAACTATGGTAAAGTAAAACACAAACCACTCCCCTTTTGTTATATATGCCCTGTTATCCTCACCTGATCTTGAGTTGAACTAGGATTTTGTACCTTACATGTATATGCGGCACAACTGTGGAGGGATAACTTTAGAAAAACAATGAAGTACCTTTGTTTTGTTTTTTAAAAGCTTAAGTTTTATACACCAGTGTTTTATATTGTCGACTGATAAAAAATGAGAATTGACATGTAATTATTGTAAAATTCAATAAAGTTACCTACATAATAGGTTGTAATTGGATGATATAATTTAACTGTTATTAGAAACACTATTTTTCCTTTTAAATCATTTTATGTAACCAAATTGTTCGTATTTTTCCAACCATTTAAAGCTTGATGTACTACTTCGAATGTGGTTACTTGCTAATTATAGATCAAGTTTAGTTACTGTGATTTCAGATATGAAAAGAGAATAAGTATAACTTCTATCACCATATATAGCGCAAGTTAATTCTGCTTATTATATCAGCACACAATTGGTAAGTTCTGCTTTGTAGAAGTAAGAACAAAGCATTGTAAGGGAAATTATGTCCTGAGAATTGATGAGGAAACAAATTATGGTTCATCACAGAAAATGTTCAAACTTGCATTCAAATATTGAGAATAATTTTCATAAATTTGTGCAGAATTGGTCCTTGTCTTTCTTGTTGCTGGATAAGGACACGATGGCTTTAGGAATAAAAATCATACATAGAAGGGTATATGCAAGTGTCAAATTCTTTTGTAGGAACTAGATATACAAACTTAAAAAGGCATATCAAATTAGGATATGATAGAAGTGCTTGAGTTTCTTTTATCAATTATAAACTACTCATTTACATAAACTTAGAAGGAAGAATATAGAGAGGTTAAATTTAGAATTAGCTATGACATCCCTCACGCTATGCTAATGGTCTAATGGACAGAAATGGAGAACATAACGAGGAAGGTGAGGCCCCCATGTCCTCAATTCCACCAGGAGCTGTTCTCTAATCTAATGTAGTGGGAAAAGATAAAAAGTTGGTCAAATTCTGCATTACTAATATATTTTCTTATGTCATCCTAAATACTATTTCAAATATGAAGAACATGTTTAAATAAACTTTTCAAACTTTTAAGAAAGAAAAAAATGAAAATCAAATAAAATATTTTTTTTTTCTTATGTCAAAATTAATATATTTTCACTTTTTAATTTCATTTGATCTAAGATCAAATAATTAATTTGAGAAGGTTTTTTCCCTGTATGATTTAGTGAGTGTCATGTTTGTTCGCTTTGATGTTTGGATAAGAGAGAGGATTCATAGTCGTACTCTTTCTCTCTCCTCTCCCTTTGGGCTAGTAGGCCCAATAAAACTGATGTGCAAAAATAACATTTTAAAAAATTTAAATTATATAGCTGGCTGGCCCAATAAAGAATAACACTGAGGCCGGTTTGAACCTAGCAAGCCCCACTGATTCGAGAATCAGAATAGACTCTCAATCAAACAAATATTATTGTACTACTTATGAATGTTAATTTAAGGTTCGAAAGAATTAAACAAAATATTTATCAACCATTCAAAATTTATGTTGATAATATTAATTTAAAGCTCTTGTTATTATACTTTTCCGTTTGTAAAACACTAGAATTTTAAATTATCTTATATAATAGTCATTATAATATGTTAATATACTTTTGACTATTAATGGAGATAAAAGTCTAGACCTTGAGGATATATTTGAAGATGTGATTTCATAGAGGATTCAGTGCTGTGTCATGGTAATGACATATGAATATTTTGACAAAAACCATGATCATTTTTAATGATTAGATACTTATCTGTTTTCTTTGAATGGTTTGGCACATACTGTGTGGTGTACTAAAGAAACCCTATTGTATTATATTACGTTCCCCTCCTCAAATTTTTATATATTTTGTTATCTTCTACTGGTCTTAGTTATCTGTCATATGATCTTGGACTAATGACTTATGCATGATGTATATTAGTCAGTATTTATCTTTTGGTTCTTTAGATAAATTTGATCAATTGAATAATATTCATAAAATTAAATTATTTCCACCATTACAGTTTGTTAATTGAATGCATCATCACGAGAGTTAGGAACTCTACTAGATCCTAGGAAATAGCTTTATTCAATTAGAAAATATCTGATACTGATACCATATGACAACACACACTAGCTGGTGGGTTTGAATCTTTCTCTGGAACCTGGTGGAGGGAGTTAGCAGCAGCATTTTGTAGTCCTGAATATAAATTAGTAATTAGAAGTCATGGATATTTGTTGTTTCCAATTGAGAATTAATTTGATTTTCATTAGATAGCACATCAGTAACTTGGGGTTCTGATTCTGACATGGAATGCAAGCCCAGATTGCAGTGGAGGCATGGTTTTCCTATGTCTATTTGAATTGATTAAACTCACAATTTGATTCTCATATGAACTCAGTTTCTCCTTGTATCAAGTTAAGATTTTGCTCTTGGAAAGGTGATGGAATGTTATAACAAGCTCCACAATCATTTTAAAGTCCTTCAGCATTTCAAGCTTATCTGACTTTAGTTGTTTTTGAAAGGAATCTTGCTGATAAAGAAAAGAATATACAAGGTTAAAACACAATGAAAACAATTTACAAGGAGAAAAAACAATCAAAGGGACCCCTTTCAGGAAAGGTGGTGACTTCATAGTGCTTAGAACAACACTCTGCACTCTCCAAAGTTTTCCATAATAATAATATAAATCGACAAAAAATCGAAAACAAAAAATACTAATAAAGTTAAACTCATTATACTCATATCAACCTCCTAAATTGACTTTAAAATCTCAAGACCTGAGCAAGTTTGCTATTGTATGCATATCCAACTACAATCAAATTTCAAAATACTCAATATATATAAAATTTAGAAATCTCTTTCTGCAATTTTACTGTTAGAACCATGTCTACTTTTAATCCTAGCAATTTAACCACCACAAAAAAAAATCTTACAGTTGAATAAACAGTTAAATTTTACTATGACAGACTACTACAGTTTGTTCAATTGTTATAAGCATCTTGATACATATATTCAATATCTCTTGTTGAATTGTTTGAGTAAACAACTTAGTTTAAGATGAAGTTTTAGGATATTGGTAAATTATGCGCATGAAAAAAATATACAAATAAAAAGTTAAAAATTTATAACAGTTTTTTATAATCAATATTAATTTTTCTGCAGTGTTAGAATATCTAGAGCTAACAAAATTACTTAACAATCTACAATGAAAACTAAACAAGAATATTATTTTATAAAATATATTGTTGAATAATATGTTGTGATAAATGTTTATTGTTGATTGAATATTATTAAAAGAATTTTAAGAATATTTAATAATATTTATGTAACTCTGTATTTATAACTGATATAATAGTATTTAATAATATTTTTTAACAATTTCTTTCTCCACTTTTCTTCTTTTATTTTAAACTTTTAGATTTGTTTTTAATGATTTAAAGTAATTTCATTATTTATAGAACATAATATCGGGAATATTATCAACAAAGTAGTATTACATTGACCTCAAGTAGTCATTTTCAAGTATTCTTTGTGAGTCAAATGTAGGATAGAGAAACATCCAATAGAGACTCATTTCACAACATTCCTATGACATGGTTCTGATGAAATAAAGGACTCAACTTCCCTTTTTTTATTAAGGTTGCTCAGCCAAAGTTATGTGGTACTGTTATAGGTATTGACTTGCATTATATTATTATTATTATTATATGAAGAAACATAATTTAAAAAATAAAAGTTATATGCAGGAAGACTAAAGAAGCATAAAAGAAAATAAAGAGCAATAATTGAAAAAGAAAGAAATGGGACCATAGATAGATCTTGGAGGCGCATATGCATATGCATGGCCACTAGAGTTCAAAGCATTCTAGGGATTCGCGAAAGTTAAGATACTCTTGTGCTCTACTTTTCTTTCCTACATCCTATACTGTTTATTCTATCAGACAAAAGACCAATTGATGAACATAAAACAGATGCAATGCGCCGATTCTTCTTCGTTTAATACTTTCCATGCTACTGCTCTCTCATAGGACACTGGCCTACCCATGCTGGACAAACAAATACCACCTTGAATACACATGAAACCCTGCACCAAAATAATAATACATTCATCGTTACAAAAGTTATTCACGTCATCTAGCATTTAAATAAATGAAATTACACTTTACCTGTTGCATTATCTGAGGGAACTCGGTACACAGAGTTTTCTTTCCATTATCATCAAAAATCTTTTCCAGGGTTATGTCTTGAAGTGCAACCAAAGTTGTTTCAAGCATGTCAAGTCCAGCTTGATTTGCAAAGGTAAAAACGGGTAATGCCTGCCAAAATCATATATATTAAGTTATACTTTCATAAATATTAACATTGTAGAATAAGAAGAATGACGATGGAAATAAATATACTTAAAGAAATTACCTTTAGAGAGCAGCACAAAACTGCATCTGAGTGATGCCAAAGAGACTTGAGAATGGACTCACTGCCTTCACCTTTTATTAGAAGTTCTACCCCTAGATAGAACCTGCCAAGCAAACAATCATAATGGCACATGTGTAAGGCTATTTTAGGCCATGCTTCCTTGGTAATTCTTGAAACTTCAGCTATGCGTAGTCAAGGTTTTAAGTGACTCACCTATAGCTGTTAAAGATCCATCGGGCAAGTGTTTGAGCCTCAGGAGTGCCAGGTGGTAAGTGAAACGCATTGTGAGAACCAAAACGCGAAGGAGAAAGTGCTAATGAAACCCTCTGAACAGATGCAATGATACTACGAACATATTGTCTGGCCATGGTTGCTATGTTCTCCTGAAGGTGGACTTCAAATGCAAACTGGAATGCTATTGTCATCACAGATTTTGTGCTCCCAGAATGACCTGAGTTGTCCCCGGCTGCTTTGTTTGCTGCGGTTCCAACCTCAAGTGCAGAAGCCAGATCAAGTGTCCGGTTTGGACTAGCTGCATCCTACATCATATGATATCATATCACACATAAGACAACCACAATAACAAAGAAGAAGAAGATCAGAATCCTTACTCAACACAAATTTTTTATCAGCTAAACAGACTTACCGAGCTAGAATCAAGAGGTATAATACGAAACCCGGAAGGTAAAATGGGTGCATCATCAGAGAAAGATGCATCTATTGGAGCAAAAACAAGTTCTGCACTGGTGCCAACTGCATGCTCGTCCACTCCACTGCAAAGCTGTAGACAGTTGCGACCATAAGGTCTGTTAGCTGTGTACTTGAGGTTGGAAAGAACCTTCTGAACTACATGCAGATATAATTGCTACACTATTCAATTAAAATCAAAATTAACTCGTTTTCATACTCCAAACATGCATCCTTAGTCTAAAATATTCCTACAACTGTGCAAATCCCATTTCGGACATGAGCATCTTATTATTCCCAAATGAATGATAAGTTAACCAACTTAAGTGAATTTCTTTTTAAAGTAACATTAGTGAATTTTAAAAGTGTTTTTCTGGTCTTCGGGATCGCAATAAGGTTTAGTACATGGAAATAAATATGCTGAAGAAATTGTAAAATAAGTACTTACTTGCAAGAGGAATACATCGCCAGGTATAGTCATGTCGTCCCTATAGTAGCCCATGTTTTCAAGCTTAATAACCTCCATGAACTGTTTTAGAGATCAAGTGTCAGCAAGGCACCAATACACACTTATAGAAAACCACGAGAATGTTAATCCAAAAACCAAAGGCCAAAAAAGTATGTGTTTTCCATTTTATTTTATTTTTGAAAGAAAAAGTATATTCAATGCAAGAAACTACGAAATTAGGAGCAAATAACTTGCCTCTTCATGCTCAATTGTGTGAGCTAGTGGAAGAATAACTTGACCCCCAAAACCTCCTGATCGAGCCCCTGGCAAGCTACAGGGACCGGCTTTAATGGCAGCAGCTGAGTAGGCATCAATGCTGCTATCTGCCCATTCTGATCGGTGCTCTCTCAAGAATCTAAGAAGAATTGCTGGAGGGACATTCTACATGGACAGAAAGAGGGTATGAGACAAATAAATAAATGATATATAAGATGGAAAAGCATCAATTTGTATTGCTTGAGTTATTAAATCTGTACCTGTAGCAACATGGATGCTTTGGCACATAGCACAGAACTGCTCACAGAAGGAAATCCATTGTTGTTATAGCCAAGGTTAGCTCCCATCATCTTGCTAGGTGAGGAATTCACAAGAAGGGTGACATCATCCATGCCATCACTTTCTAACATGGACCAGCCATCATCTGCAAAGCCATTGACAGCTTCATTAAAGCCCCTGCGAGAAAAGAAATTTTAAAGTTAGAATACCATAACTAGCCAATTTGTATCAAGCAAAGGACAAATAGTAATACAAACTTGCTCAATCTCTGACTCAGTGCACGTAAAGCTGCAGGCCTTCTTCCCCATCCTGTTACACTTGGCTGAGAAACCTCTTGAGAAATCTGCCTCAAATGACGTAAGGCCTGTATAACAATTACAATTACAATAGTCCTTAGCTGTTGAAAATTCAAAGGCTTATGAAAGCGATACATTTATGACCCCAGATCGTTTTAAGTACCATAAGTTTGTAGCGAAAGCTAACAAGCAGAAACAATCGACTTACCGCCATAGTTGTCCTCTGAGCTAGAAGCATTGATGACTCGTAAAGTGGGCGCAAAACTTCAGGTACACTCCACGGCTGAGGCAGCAAATCAATTGTAATTTATCAAGCAAGTAAGAAGGAACAATTGCACATCACTTTATAAAGGTATTTATTTGACAAACCTCTAGAACCATATGATCAACAATATGGATAATGGATCCCCCGCCTTCGCAAGGTCTTATCAGATACCCACTTGGCAGCATGTCAGCTCTAACAAAATGCTGCACTGGGGGCATAGCAGGACCATTCTGAGTATTGTTGAGTGATCTTTCACAGACCTGACGTTATTCAAAATTACATTGGCGTTAGAGTTAGGCTGAGGAGGAGAATAAAAAGTTTACAATTGTTCTGAAAAGAACAAAGAACCATTGTCACGTACCACAAGACTACCATCCTCCAAAAGTGATGTGTAGCGTAGTAACCAGAAGTCACGACCAGGTGCTAGAGTTGTTGGCGCATACAACTGACCAAAATGGCATATGTTGAAATTAGGATTTAGCAAGGCTTCCAAATATACTAATTTACTCAGGGATGAAGATTAAATTTTTAGCTATATAGACTATAGTACCTGCATGTAAAGCAGCTCAATGGTTCCACCATTTCCAGTGGACATGACATTTAGAACATCCACAGTTCGGCAATCACGAAACCATGAGAGCCTATCTTTGAGGATTTCGGCAACCTGCACATAACATTTTCATTTTCATTTTCAACCAATGCATCCCCACTTAATTCCATAGGATTAGACGTCTAAATTAAAAACAAAGAGGAAGATACTCACCCTGGCAGGTTCTAAACCCACAAGGCCGCAGGCGCGTGTGGCCACTCCAGGGGAACCGTGAGAAATAGCAACGATTCCAATGGAATCCGGACCAGGCTACAAACATTCATCAGAACAAATGTCAAGACTAACATTGCAAACAAAAAAATAGACCATGGTCAAAATATTAAATATTGCACAAAACTGAACTGGTAAAAATAAAATACCATCCACCTTTCACATTAACCAGAGAAAACCAAAAAACCATTTTGTGTCTTTTTGGAAATTATAAAATAAAATAAAATTGTTTAATTGATGCTTCAAAGGAAAATTAGGCTTTGACAAATTACGAAATAAGTAAATAAATAAACAGTTGAGTGCGTAGAGGGTAGGAGCTAGGAACTAGGAAATGAGAAGACTGTGTGTTTAATTAACAAGTTGGTTTGGTTAATTGAAGGTGGATGTACTTTTTTCAGTAATGGAAATGGAATTAACAGTTTGAGAGGAATGAAAAGGAAAGTGCGGTAACCTTCATCCCAGGCATTTGGACCCACTCGACAGCAGTTCCAGTGGCCTTTGAAAGAAACTCTGCTAAAGTCTCCTCTGCAATGGACAAAAGTCTGCATAATAGAGACAAAGACAACGCAAAGCACGAGAATAATAATATTCCATCAGTACAAGGACAGAGAAAAAACATAGGATCCAACAAGAAACGTGAAAAATCAGGCTTTTCAGTTTCACTATTCACTATTCACTATTCACTCACCCTGCAGGGCTAGCATCCCTTGGTGGATGCTGCGGCGTCAAGTGCCGCTGACCGCTCGTCACCACCGAATCACAGCTTGTGTCCGTCGTGGCAAGCGTCGCCTGCGATGAAATAATTGCAATAGATGTGAATATGAATCTCCATTCTAATTAGTATGTGATGAAGAAAGAATATAGTATAGAATTATTACGTTCTGTGTCTGTTGGCGGAAAAAGCTGTTTTCATAAACCAGCTGTGACACCTGCTTCTGCAATCTGTCGTTTTCCTCCATAAGTAACTTATTCATTGCTGTTAGCTTCCTGTTCACACCTTGAAGCCGTGACGCTTCTTTCCGCTGCTTCTCTCTGCACCTGCAACAACCAACAAAACACCATAATTACCCCCCAGAAATTATTAACAGCAAAATTTTAAAGCCTTAAACCATGAAAAAAAAAAGACCAAGAAGAAGAGAGAAGAAACAAGAAAAAGAGGAACTTTGGTTGGTGGGTCATGAAAAATGAAAAAGTTACCACTGAATTTTTTTTTTTTAAATCTTTGTCAAAGAAAGTAAAAATCTTGGTTAAAGGGAGAAATAAAGAGAAGATAAAAAAAAAAATCAGATTTGCACAAATCAAACAACCCTTTTGATCAATTAAATTACTTTCAAGTTTCAACATGGCATGTATGTATGCACATGAATGTTGAAAGTTAAGCATGAAAGGTGATTAGAGGAAGGGAAAGAATTGAAGAAAGAAGGAGAAGAGGGTAGGAGAGAAAAGTAGCTACCTTCGGTTTTGGAACCAAACCTTGATCTGTTTGGGTTCGATGTTAGAGAGAATGGGACACTCTCTGATGAGTTGTTGGCGGCGGAGGGAACTTGGTTTAGGGCATTCATGGTAGAGCCTTTCGAGTGCTTCCACCTGTTCAGGGGTGTAGCGGACGTACTTGCCGTTGTCCAATGCCACCTTGCTCCCATCTTTGCAGGCGGAACTCACCGCCATCATGCCTTCCCGATTTATCGTCCTTATTTATTTCAATCACAGAAACAAAACAAAACAAGAGGTTTCATCAATCAGAAGATGCCCTGAGCAACTATGGGAGTGGTTTGGGATCAGTTGGAGTTGGACATGAATGAGAGAGAAGAAGAATGAAACTGCAAACTTAAAAGAGGTACTACTCAGAGTTTGTCTGTCACAGTTGTTGGTTGTATTGTATTATATTGGATGATATATGGCAGAGGAGAGAGGGAGAGAGGGAGAGAGAGAAGGATGGGAAGTGAATGGAAAACGTAGTTTTTCTTTATTTTGTGTGTGTGTGTCTGTATAAAGAATGGAAAAGGACGAGTGCGGGGTATGTTGGGATTGGGACAGAGAGATGGGATTGCTTATAAGAGAATAACCCCAAATATCAGACAGAATAAGCGAACATTTTTTGTTTTCACATCATTCCCCCTCTGCTTTCTGTTCTTCTTTAGCTGTTTTGCCTGTTGCTTTTGCTGTTGCTTTTCTTGCACTACTTCATTTTGGCACTTTCCATCACTTGGAAAGAAAACCCCACTCTCTCTCTCTCTCTCCCTCTCTCAAAGGTTGTGACTTGTGAGAAACAAATGGAAAAAAAAAAAAAAATGCGACCCACACTCTCGCTCAGGAAGCGTGCGCTGTAAAACTGTAAAGTATTAATGGACGTTGGAGAATGAACAATAGACAAAACCCGATACTGTTTCGTTTCACTTATATGTATATGCCACTGCCACTGTCAAAAAATGTGCTGTGTCCTACCTTTACATCAAATATACCCTTTGCACATGCTGCATCATAATTTATACCGTATATGCATGGTCCACACTCCACATTTCTTTCTTCTGCCTTTTATTCAGGACAAGTTTTGGTGATACATTACGTTACAAATTATAAGCATAAATACAAGCTATGTTTTATTTGTTTTCTGTTCAAAATCAAAATACAAATTACTCGATGCGTTGACATGCCAGAATGATCTCTAGTGTACATACGGATGCACTATCTTTGTAGATCACGTGAGCTACAAAGACAACTGTATTTCTGTTGTTATTTCCTTTCAGAAATTACACGCATCTTTCATTATATAATGAACTACAAGTTTAGTAAATAAGATTATAATGAACAATTTTGTCTTTTTGGTTATGTATGTTAATGGAAAAACAAAGCAGAAATCAGTCCTTTATTATACAAATAAATGGCAGTATTTTTGTATTTTTGTTGTTCTTAACTGCGAGTTGTTCAGTATAAGAATGTATAGTTTTTTTTAGGTAGATGGTATGTGTTTGTGAGAGGAGAGAGAATAATGGTGGGTTGAGTGTTGAGAAATATATGATTAATTGATAGTAGATAATTTTATAGGTAGAAACGAGCTCATCATTTTTCTTGACTCCATAATTATGTCTGTGTCGCCTCAATATGATATTTGGAGAGTTAGAGGAGTTGTTGATGGAGTTGTATGCGCATCACTGAGACAGCATTATTAGGGTTTTCTGCATGCGGGCAAGCTAGGTTTAATTTCAAAATGAATCACCAATTCACCCCATATCTCTATACATTATATATTTTCACTATATCTTCTATATATTTAGAAAAAGAAGACCATGTCATAAATATGCATAATAATATTAAACTCAGGGTAATGAATAATTTGTTTACAGAAAAGAGTGTTGTTTAAGGTGACAAAATACGTTCTCGACTACCTTACTTTCCTATGAATTGGTCGACATTGTTGCCCTACGTATCCTGGTTTTAGGATGTCTTGGTCAAAATAATTATGCTAAAGTCTAAACAGGTTTCTAATTTCGTGTATTTGAGTTTGAATTCAAATCAGATTTCTACATTTGTAGTAAAGACTTCAGAGAATGGAGAATCCCGCTCCATACGCTTGTAAATCGTAGTCTACATTCGAAGGTTGAAATTATAAACAAATATTGACATGCTTCAGCTGCAAAAGGAATAGGAATAGTAGTAATATCTAGCCATGTTTCCACGACATGCACCCATTTATAATATTTTTTTATTCTCTTCATCTTTTATAATTTAAAAAAAAAAAAAAATCTCCATGTTTTCTTATAACTCAATTTTTTTTTTATCTTTCTATTTTTTTCTAATTTGTATTTGCTTTCACATCAGTGTTAGAATTTTGAGAAAATGAAAATAGTGAAAAGAAATTAGAACAGTAAATGAATTGGTCAACACGGTTTTACCAAACAATCTGAGTCTGTAATTGCAACTAATGTATGACATTTTGATAATTATCGCTCAACATGAACATTGCGCACTAATTAAATCTCATCAAATAAATGAAGGACACGCAGCTATAGTTTCTAAATGATTCTTAATTTAATTAGCCTTATATTTGTGCAATATCAAAATATTTAGGTCCAATCATAATTTCTTCACTAGACCCACTAAACTAAATGCGTCATTTCAATGAGGTTCACGAGATTAAGTAAACTTTTCTTCGTTAAATGTTGTTGAATTTTTAATTTTTAATTTTTATGGGTTGAATTTGGTGAAAGGATATTTATTATTTAGAATGTTGAGCATGAAATAAATGAAAGGATCTTTGAGGGCAATTATAAGTGGCTTTACAAGGGTAATTGCAAAGGTGAATAGAGCTTTATTGTGTGTGGCAAAGGCAATGGTGTTTTATTATATGATATGATATAAAAGGTGGCACTACTTTTAGTGTAAAAATTGATAGAAGGAGGAAAGAAGAGAGGGAAGTCAATGTTATTGGGCGAAAATGAATGTGTAAAGTCAATAGAAAAGGTAATGATGGATATATATGTATATATAGAGAGATATAAAGTTGGTGTGGGTAATTTAAATTAGTATAGAATAATTGGATAAAAGAAAGAAGAGATGAGTGAAAGTGGAATTTGATTCTTGAACATTCCGCATTCTAAGAGAGACTAAAACTAATCGTATCCTCAATCGATCTTCCACATTCTGATGCAGGAGTAGCAATGTATTAGCTTATAGAGCACCAATGAAAAGTTAATTATTTTTATAGAGAGAGGTTGCTTTAATTGGGGTAATGGAATGAATGAAAGTGATAAAGTGTTAATCAGCATAGCTTAAAAGAGAAGCAGAGAGAGAGAGTAGGACCATGTCCCACCAAATTAGGGCACGGGGTGGGCCAGCCCCATCACTAATATCCAACCCCTCTTTTTATTATTCTTTTTTATTTTTAATAATTTTAATGAGAGAATGTGGGGTATAATCAGGAGGGAAGGATAATTAAAAAAAATTCAAATAATTTTTTTAAAAATTAGTGAAATAAACCTTAAATAAAAATATTTATTAAATTAGAGTGGTTTAAATTAAATTGATGAAATGGAATAAAGGGGATGTGTGGCGTGTGATTGACGGGAACAGACGAAAGGTGGCATAGGTGGGAGGGTGGGGCCCACATAGTGTGGGCCCGCACGCGTGAAGCCCATTGTTCTGCTTCACTGCGTGTAATCTACTCCTCAAACCCAATCTTCATTCTTCATTTTCTAAATCAACTTTATATATTTTTAAAAAAATACAGAATTTGATTATGAAAATTAAAATTATTAAAATTCATACATAATTCAATCATTAAAATTTATAATTAATATTAGTTTAATTTAAGTGTTGAATTTAAATAAATAAATAAAAAATATTATGTGAAAAAGGTTGATGAGAGGGACCAGGAGACAAGAGGTGTTAGAATAAGGTGCGACAGAGTCACATTCGATTCCATACGCCTCTTTCTTTGTAGCTTTCGGCGTGTGTTTGTGTTTGTGTGTTTCTTCTATCCTCGTCTCTTATACCAAACAAACACACACACACATTCTCTTCGAAGACTGTGCCACTTCATTCTTTCTGTCACCCACTATTCTTCATTTTTGTATCTCACACCCCCTTTTTTCCTTCCACGCTTATCGTCAACGGAACGCACTCTCATTCCTCTCTGCTAAGCTCCAAACTCAACTTTTCAACTCTCATTTCAAAAACATTTCTATATCTTCTTTATTTATCTATCTACCCATTAAATATATTCCTATATTTGCATGCATGTGATTCAGTAAATATAGCATATAGTATTACCTCTTATTGTATTGTTGTATACTGAAATTGTTACAAAATGGAAGCAGACCCAAGGCATTGCTCTTTAACATTCTTTGCTTTTGCCCTACATCCCCAAACACGAGTTCAACTTATTGGGGAATGCGAAATTCCTACACACACTAATTTCATCATTTCATCTCCTTCCTACTACTACCCACTACCCATAATTTCATCATTTCTCATATCTTAATTAATTATCACACTCTTAGCTTTTTAAATTTTGCTTCAAGTGCTTCACATATATATATGAAGCTTTTAATCTTATTATTCTTTCAATAACAAAACAAAGTAAAGACTGACTAAACTTTTAAATTAAATTGAGAAGAAAAGAATGTTATGGTATTTTTTTTTCTTATTTTTTCTAATTTACAAAAAAAAAAAAAAAAAGGGAATTGTTCGAGTTCAATGTAGCCTAAAATTAAAGTTAAAAAAAAAAAAAAAAGTCAAATGGAAGGAGCACCCAAGTCCACCATGTGTGGTACTTGTCTAATTTAATTCGGCAACGTCAAATGGACCATCAAAATTGTGTAGCCCAATAAATGACGGGCTAAATGAACTTAAACCCATTTGTCACTTTCGTATTTAAACTACAGATCGGCCCTTTAAAAGAAAACTGTGTGTGGGCCTTTCAAACCACGTAAATGGAAAAATGTGTGAAGAGAAAAACCCGATATTTTCGTTATTTGCTATAAATAAATAAAGGAATTTATACTCTTCCTTTTACCTTCCTTTTCTATCCATTCTTTTTATTTTATTTAATTAAGATGTCTTAATATTTTTTTATTTTATTACTAAAGTTATATTCTCTATTTTTCTAAAATGAAAGAAATATTTCTCAAAATTTCATTTGTAACTTATTCATTAAATGAAACATGTTAAACGCTTCTTTTTTTTCTTCCTTTTTAATGAAATGTTTGATTATGATTATTGAAGTTTTATTCAAATAAGTAAAAAGCAGCACGTAATTGCTGATTCATTTTTTAATAGTTTTATATGATATTAAATTTTGTTTTGAAAAACTATTTTTTTACAAGAATATAATAAAAGTTTAACATAATACATACAACATAAGAAAGATAATACTAAATCATCTCCTTTTTCAACCTAACATGTTTTCCTTTTTCGTAATTAATATAGTAAAACAAGTAGCACATTTTTCAGGTCTTCAAGAATGAAAAGCAAAAAAAAAGGGGTGAGATTTACACAATGACATAACATTTGGTTGCTTAAAGTGCTAAAAATAGTAGAACATTGAGGATTGAAGAAGAAACATTTTGCTTTGCATGTTGAAGGGAATTAATAAAGAAGTGGCAAAGTATGAGATTAATTATTTTAGCCAAGAAAGGTACATGCAAGGAAACAAAATATCTCATCCTTCTGCTTCTCACTCAAGCTTGTCCAGTTAATTATCTGTCACTGCCATCCTTTGTATTATGCATTACTTCTTTCACTGCAAATTCAAAATCTTCACATAATCCAAGAACTTATGGAATAATTTAACTTATTGTAAATATGATTAACTTCTAAATATGCTATTTCTCTGAATGAAATTAATTTAAAATTGTGTCTTTCCTCTTACAATTAAATTTTAAATATTCTAATGATTTGTAGACATATGTTCGTAATATATGGGAAAGATACCTTCCTTTGGCTTCATAAGTGCATGTACATGCATAAGGTTACGTAGAATAAAAATGAAAAATGAAAGAGTTTTTTCAAAGCCCTAATCATAACATTGTCAACTTTTACATCTTAAGAGGTGCATGAGAATCATCATCTTCATCCTTCCACACTAGTTTAAACTTGATGCAGGACAATTCTTCTATGCATCAGGTTTTTCAGCATCCACTGTTTATTAGCAAATACTATTCTTAGATAAAGGTATAAGGAGTACTATTAAGGTAAATTTCGACAAAAAGTTTAATAATATATACATATATATACACTATTCAGTCATAAAGCAATGCTTGAAATTAACTAAATCAATTTTCATTATGTTAGTATTGTTTACTATGTAGTGTATGATCAGTAAATTTTGATATTTTCAAACTTTGAGAATCATCTAACCAAGATGATTTCATAATTACTAAAATTGTCAGATCTTATTATCTTCTGACAACTGTTTACAGGAATGCTTAATTGTCAAGGAAGCAATGGGAAAAAAGAAAAACAAAATACCAAAACAACCAACTTTTACAAACAATTTCAACTATGGGCCAACTTATTTGAACTTAATTTCACTTTACTTTACATCTTCTCTAAGATTTTTATCCAGTTCTTTTAAGATTTATACCAACTACTATTCTTTCAATTTTTCTCTATCTATCACAACTTTTCTCATATATAAATATTAAGAAATATAAGAAGTATTTTTTTATTAAAATAGTAAACTACTTTTTATTTGTCATATTCATAATTTAAATTATATTTATTAATTATCAATGTAGGAGTATAGTTGACAACATATAATTAAAACTATGTTAAATTTTGAAATATGATAAATAAACAAACAAAAAATGGTAAAAAATTATGAATGATAATAAATAACGGAAAAAAAAGTATTTGTGAATCGCTACAAACATTTAATAATCACGAAATGCTAATTAGTATTATGGGTTTAATTGTCCATGACAAATAAAGATGAAGAAAATTCCTTTGAACGATGTAGGGTTTGAAAAATATGAGAAGGGGAAATATGAAATCTTTATTGTATATTGTTAAAAGGCTGTGAAGAAGATTAGACAGAGTTTGAATAAGAAGAATAAAAATTGGAATAAGTTGCTTCTAAACCCAGAATAGGGATATTTAAAACATTTCTCCGGAGAAGCATGTGACTAGATCATAAAAATCGGATTTAACTTGAAACAAACACATGATGGTGCATAAAACCAACGTCAAAAATTGTGCAAAATTCCTGAAAGCTAAACCTCTTAACCTAATTCAACAAAACTGTCAATAAAAGAATTTAGTTTAATAAGGCATTTGTTGTATCCATAAATATTAGCATAAAGATTATTCTGAAACGTGATTTCAATAAAAGATTTTATTTATTTATTAATTCTTTAACCAGTAGTGTGACTAGGCACGTGGTCTCACGTTACGGTAGTATATTTAAAATTTATGGAAGAAGGTAGAAAAAAAGGTTGTGACGAATAGATTGTTGCCACGTGTGATTGACCACCGTCAGTTTTGGCTTTTGACACGAGCGGAGCACTCACATGGTCGCTGACAGAGTGACACACCACCCATCCTTCTCAATCACGTGCACCTTGTGCCCACACCACTTAAATAATCATAATCTTCCATCTCAATTTTTAATACCATTTTTTTAAATATCTATATTATAGTCGGTTACTAATTTTTCATCTTCTTCCTAAATCATAATTTTAACTCTTCTAATTCTAACTTTTTTTTTTTAATCCAAGATTAAATAAATATAAATAAATTTTTTATACATTATCTTCTTCAGTTTATTTAATTAACCGTGACTTGTTCCGTCATTGCACCTTCTCATACCTTATATGTAACTTTTGTCCTTTTTTTAATTTCTATATTATTTGGATTAAGTTTTTCAATTCAAAAATCTATTCTATAATTAATAGAATTGTACAACATACATGTGATGTATGGTTGAATTATACAAATAGAAAAAAAATCAAATATTTAAATAAAAATAAAGAAATGTCACGTGTTGTCTTTTTTACTTTATAAATTTTACAAATTAATTATATATCTCATTCTTTTTTATATTTTTTAAAATATTTATTAAAATTTTAGAATGGGAGACTAAATTAAAAAAAATTTTGAAAAATAAAAAAATGTGAACATTTAAAATTAAAGAGATGAAAACTACTCCTCTTTTTATTTTAGAAATTTAACTCATAAGCTTTTTCTTTCTCATGATGGTGTTAGGTATGGGCTGGGCTTAAGGTCAATATGGTTCTCCTTCATGCTTCTTCTCCTACATTTCTCACCTAAGTTATGCTATTTTATATACTTTTATATCTTCGTTTAATTCTTGTAACTTTAACTTGTCCTGAGATTATTGTTTTATTTTATTTTCTTCAAAGTTTATTTTTTAATATAAATTTAATTTATTTTATATGAAACAAGTAATTATTTTAATATTTTATTAATTTTTTATATTTATATTTGAATCTTTCGTACCTCTAATCAAGCAAGAAGATATACTCTTGAGTGTAGAGAGTGAGATTTAATTTTATTTTAGGTGTCAATCAAGTGAGTCTTGTCACTAGTTTGCATGTTACATTTGTAATTTATTATGAAATAGCTAATTAATTATTATTTAATCACACACACACACACACACTTAATTAAGTAGTGTAGATTGTAGAGATGAAGAAGATAGATGATAATGTTTCCTTTCTCTGCAGAGCATGAAACAGAGGGAATGGAACATAACTAATATTTTCAGATTAATGTGAGAGATGAAGTGACGTAGAGGAAATAGAAATAGTGTGGGTTGTGAAATGATGGAGGTTTTCTTAGAAAAGAAGGAATAAAGGAGTAATTAGGAGGAAAACCTTATCCATTGTTCATTAATTTCTACGAGGTTAGAAGGATGGTGGGTCGCATAGGGATTGTCATCATCCAAATACACAGTTTTTCTCACCCTTCCACTTGTCGGTGTATGCCACGTGGCAGAGTCCACAGTTATGGATCCATGCGCTCCTTCCTCTACAGTTACATCACCATCACATGCATGCCTTCTTCCCCCTCTTTATTGTTTTTTGTTTTCAGTGACACCATTTTTTTCAGACATTTCTGTTTCCTTCCCTTTTCTAACATATCAATATGATTCCATCTTTTATTTTACTCAACAAATATGTACAGTAATAGAATCTTCAAAAAATCAAAGTTGGAAATAAGAAATTCATTTGGTGTATTAGAAAAAACGAAACCGAATATAGTATGCCAAAAGTTGAGAAAAAAATTAATTTTTAAAAGCTGACTAAAATTTAACCAATTTAATTGTAAGCATTGAAAAAAAATAGATAATAATGTCCTGTAAACTCTAAACTATAAACACAAAATGATATAAAATACTATAATATATATATATATATATAATTATCATAGTTTAATATTTGATTTATTTTTAATAACATCTCATCTTAAAAATTGGAATAATATATTTTAAATTATATTAAATATAATAAAATGTTTTTATAGTTTGTATTATAAAAGATGGTCCTAATTATTTTGATTCTTGTGATTTTTTCACTAAAATATTATAATGGATTTTTAATATTTGAATACTTTTTTAATAATCTTATTTTACTACAAGAATTAAAAACAAAAATGATAATACTTTAATAAAACATTTTGCATAAATCCATGTATTGTTTTTAAAATATATAGTTTGTAAAACTTGAGAATTGTATATTATTGTTAACAGTATTTTTTTTTTCAAAATTAAAATTAATCAAATTCTATTTAGTAATATCTATACTAAACAATAAATTAAATTTATTTTTCAATTTATATATACAAATTGAATGTTTAAAATACTTTATAATAAAACTGACTCATATTAAATTAATCTTTAAATTGTAGACAAGGTTTGATTAAATGACATTTTATTTTTCAAAAATGATTAATTTTAGATTTATTATCAACAATTTTAACCATTTATAACCTTTGAGAAAAATAAGATAGAATTAAGTAAGATCAAAATGGTACTAGGATAAAAATGTAATTTACCCAAAAAAATAATATAATGAGAACTAAGTTAATAACAATTAGACTTAAATGAAAAGATAATACTATAATAAATATAAAAAAAAAAAAAATTAAGGGAGAGCACATGTCTCCTCTGCACTGTTACAGATAGCTAGGTTTGTCTACTGGGATAAAAAATTAAGAACATAAACATGTATAATATTGTTTCTTCCATAGAATGCTTAATTAATTAAAAGATGGTACAATTAATTAGGGTTTGTTATCATATAATTTAAATGGTTGTGCTTGGCCTATTTTTGGATGCAATAGTTAAGCACTAATTAACTTGCTTTTTACTTTTCCATATGAAGTAGTCAAATGATTAAAAAGTTGTTTATGACTCTGTCGTAACTTGTGTTAGTAAACCGTTACTTGATTTGTTTAATTAGTAAAGTTTGTGAAAGAGAATCATATCACCATGTTTTATCTTTATAATTTTTTTTCTCCTTGTCTCTTGTACTCTACTTTTATATTCTTTTTTAGGGTTATTATATACTTTACCTGGGTATATAACATATTTACCATGCCCTAAATTTGCTTTAACAACTGATTCCTTCATCATCACCAGATAGTAATAAGGTTAAAACATAGTCCAAATTCATTGACATGCATTTGTTGAAAAGAGATTTTTATATGACAATATCTATGACATGTAGTTACGTTTTGTTAACGTATTCCAATAACCAGACTACTTTTCACTTGAAAATTGACAGCTAAGAGAAGTGATGGTGGACCACACAATACTTTTCTTGCATTGAGAATTCTTGAGTTAATAATAGTTATTATATATTATATTAGTATATGAGAAAATTGAATAAAAATAAGAAATGAAAATTGAAAAGAATGGTGTTAAATATTTGAACACTATCTTCTACTATTGGCTATAATCTTGTTTGAATTTGGTTAAATAGAAATTAAAGTGACAATTATATCCCTTTACCCTATTTAATTAACTACTCAATAATAGACAACTAGCTCTCCATTTATAAAGGTAGCCCTGAGTTTAGAGTTTAACGGTTATACTTTTTATAATTTCCAGCCTGTCCTCACCAGAAAAAACTAATATTTAGTCTAAGATTAACTGAAACCTACATTTTTTTTTATAATAAATTATATTTCTCTCTATTAAGTATATTTAAATAACTATCCACAATTTTTTATTAATCAATGTTTCTGAGTTATTAATATCACAGCAGTAATTTTATTCAATTAGTTTGGAAAAAACATAAAAAAGATTACATGAACTTTTTATATTTTATAAAAAATAATACATTTTTTTTATCTTACAAAATTTATTAGAAAATTATATATATAAAATTATCAATTTTTTAGGCATGTATATTCTTACATCTAAAACTGATGCTCTAATCTAATCTCATTCACCATACATATATCCCTAATTCTAATTATATTCAAATAATTATTTTAAGTGCTTGATGAGATACTGCTGAATAAATAATTATGGATTAAACAAGTGAGTGTTCATTTTGCAGTCTTTCTATATATGCTTATTGATTGATAAGCACATTGATATGAATTTATTGAAGACTTATCATCCAGTATCATGAAAAATGTCACTATTGATGTATACTACACCTTGGAACATAATGACATATGTGTAAACTTTAATTATTATTATATTTTATTTTCTTATATATTGGGTTGGAGTAACGCAAGAAGAGATGAGATAAGAATCTACATTACGAAAACCAAAGAAAACTTGCAAAATCAAAACGGAGTAGAAAAGAAAAAGAAAAGGATACCAGCAAATAAGCAAAGTAACTTGAATCACAAATTCTGCAGTTTCTTTTAACTCAATTAAAGCCTCTTATTATTTATATTTTACGCTTTATTATTTTTATGACAGACGACTTTTTTTTTTTTTTTTTTTACCTTGAAATAAAAAAAAATTGTAAGAAAAAAAAAAAAAAGAGTTGTCCGATATTGGTGTCCGCTTGTCCCCTTTAAACGCAGATAAACCCCTTCTGCTTTTCTCTCTCACCACTAAAAACCACAACTTTGTCACACTTTGTGTCTCCAACTCCTTATACTTTCTCACTTCACCCTCTTCTAAGCTTTTCTCTTCAACCCACACCAACAAGCCATGGAAGCACAAGAATTCTTCCAGAACACCTTCTGCCCCCAATTCTCCTCTGACAACATCACACCATCCAACCCCAACGCTGCCTCCACCGCCGACCACTTCATCGTTGAAGACTTCTTCGACTTCTCCAACCAAGAAGATCCTCCCCTCACCGAACCCACCCTCGACTCTCTCCCCGTAGACCACTCTCCCACTCTAACCACCCTTGACAGCACCACCAGCAACTCCACTTTTCCTCCCACCGACGCTCATTTCTCCGGTGACCTCTCCGTCCCGGTACACGTGTCTCTGAAGTCTATACATGTGTTATGTTAACAAATACAATTCATGCTTATTCATGCTTATGTGTAACGTCCACACTCTCCCACCATCCAAAAATGCTAATTTTAATAAATTTAATTATTTCCTTTTCTCAATTCCCATGCCACGTCCAATACATACAACAACAAATCCTTGTCCTTATTCCTTACATGTTTTCCAACTTTTGTTCTTAATTTGGCTTTTCTTACTGTCCCAATTTCATTTCATTTCAATACTATTCTAATTTTTTTTTTAAGATGATGATAAAAACTATTGATTAATTAATTAATTAATTAATTATCTGTGCACAGTATGATGATCTTGCAGAATTGGAATGGCTGTCAAAATTTGCTGAGGAATCATTTTCCAGTGAGGATTTGCAGAAGCTGCAGCTGATATCCGGTGCTGGAGTGCAAAATGATGCCGCGTCGTCGGAAACACGTGACCCGAATCCAGCACTGTTCAACCCGCAAGTGTCGGTTCGGGGAAAGGCCCGAAGCAAGCGGAGTCGTGGGTCCCCATGCAATTGGACCTCTCGGCTAGTTGTCCTCTCCCCAAGCACCACGTCGGAATCTTCCCACTCTGATGCCGGTAAGAAGACGGCATCATCATCGCGGAGGAGGGACATGGGTGAGGGTGGTGGCGAGGGCAGGAAGTGCCTGCATTGTGCTACAGACAAGACGCCACAGTGGAGGACTGGACCCATGGGCCCAAAAACACTCTGCAATGCATGCGGCGTGAGGTACAAGTCGGGGAGGCTGGTGCCGGAATACAGGCCTGCGGCGAGCCCAACTTTTGTGCTGACGAAGCACTCGAACTCCCACCGGAAAGTTCTGGAGCTGCGGCGGCAGAAGGAAATGGTGAGGGTCCAGCAGCAGCAGTTGCTCCATATGCAACATCAGCAGAACATGATGTTCGATGTGCCATCAAACTGTGAGGATTACTTGATTCATCAGCATGTGAGCCCCGAGTTCACACACCTCATCTAATCTCCTCCTAGACTAGGAACCTTCCTCTGGAACTTCGGGTATTTTGTACCTACCTACAGTTCTTTTCCTTAATTTTCCACCTAATTTTCTTACGGATTTTTTTTATTTCTTTTTCTGTAACTTCACAATTTTCACTTTATGCTATATGTAGACTGCTTTCATGTTTCTTCAAGTCATTTTGACCGACTTGAAAACTTACAAACTCAAAATTTTCCCAATTCACTTTTTTTTTTTTTTTTTTAAATTATGTTGCAGTGATCGGTAAAATGATGACTTTTAAGTTGAATTTTTGTTAGATTTAATTCCTAAATAGAGTGGAGGATTCTTTAGTGTATAAATAAGATTAATATTCAAGAAAGAAAAGTAATTGAAGTGTTTAGTAGAGTACTAATAGTTAATAAGAGTTGATTTTGCATGGACCACTTCTAACTCAATTTTCCGGCATACACTGTTAACCATGTCCAAACAATTAAAGAGTTGAGCTACCATGGTACGGTGGGAAAGCTCCTAAATTTGGAAGGAGAGGGAAAAGAAACAGCAAAAAAGTAATATATTGTTTTTGTGCTGTATATTTGATTTGAGAAAGGATAAACATCAGAATGACGTAGAAGATTGAATAGAAAAAAAAAGGTAGAAAATTGAATAAAAAAAGAAAGAGAGATTTTGGTAATGGGTGAGTGATAAAAATGGCATGCATATGCATCCAGCATCCATTGATGTCAGGGCATTATTGGTGGCAAATCTAGGTACCAGTCATGCTCCTGTGTAGTCAGCATAAATTTTTCAGTTTTAGGTAAATGTTCCTTTCTCTTATCTTCTTCCTCCTTGTCTTCTTTCAAATACAACATCAGTAAAATTGTTGTTCCTACCAATTACCTTCTTCTTCTACTTCTGTTAAAATTGGAATTCATATTTATTTTATAACTTGTGCAAATGCTCTTTTAAAATAAATCTTTTTTATTTGAATTATGATTCCATTGGTATGTATTCAATTTCACTTATGAGAATGAATAAATGCTTTTACCAATATTTAGAGTCTGTACCAAATAAGTGGTGTAACCCTAATGGACCAAATCCATTGTAGAGTCAAGCATGACCCCAAAGTTCAAAGCTTGCATCAAATGATCCTCTACCAAACAAAGAATCCTAGTTAATATTAATCTGCACCACTGCTACACTATGGGGTTTGAGAATATTCAACAATTAGATGAGTTCATTTTCTATTAGAATTATTATATCACTATGCTCAGAAACAATTGTGGTTCACTTGCATTCATTAATGTGTTATAAATCAAGTGTTCTCAATACTATTATTAACTAGAATTATTAAGATGTTTTTACAGATATTTCCAATCCTGGTATTTTGTTGGACTCCATCAACTTAAAGCAGATATAATGTACGTTGAGATTAAGAAGGCTTGTCTTAATAATTTTTTTTAGAATATCAATAATATGGTTAATTAAAATCGAAAACATGAGGCAAACTGTGTATCCTAAATTCTCTTTAGACTTGACCGAATCAATTGAAGTTCAACAAGTTTCTAAAATTATAATTGATAACAAAGTGCATGCATCATATTAAATTTCTGTAAGATAGACAATGTAATAATTCCATGAGTTTCAAAAATATTAATTATTCGAAAAATTATTGATAATTTCATTTAAAATAATTAATTAAAAAGGTACAATATATTTAGTAACTTTCTGAGGGCTTACGGAAACATCTGATAGAAGATATTTAGTGGATTAAATAAGAAGAAAATGTGTATAAGATTGAGTGAATAATAATTACAGAGAGAATTAATATGGGAAGAAGTGAAAAGAGGGTCCCTCTGTGAAACACTAAATAGACATGAGATATCTGATAGAATCACACTTAGATTTCGTTGAAAGTTCAATAATATCCACTGTGTGAGTGAGTGTTCCTTGGCCTCAGCTTCCAAAAACAAATGAATAATATATTATTATTATTACTAGATGTAACAAGAGTAAACTTTCTTTGTTCCTTCTAAAAGTGTGAGTGCTTGAAGTAGAATAGCTTGAATTTCCATGCACGTGAAAGAATTTGTTCTTGCTTCCTCCCAACCCAGATAACAATGCATGTGAAAGAAGATAGAAAAGAGAAACTTCACAGCCATTTCTCCACCCCCATCACTGCCATGTGAAGTAATTAGGTGATTGGGTGAGTAATGAAATCGAAGAAAAGGAATTTTCATGGATACATTTTATATTATTGTGGGAGTGTATGTACGACCTCAAGCAACACAAATCCAGAGGAGTATATTATATTATATCATTACTTCATCAATGTAACGTCTTCCCATTACGTTAATTCTATTATATACACTCTTATTAAACTACTCATTTCAATAGCTAAATATGAATCTTCTCTCTTTTTTCCTTTTTCTTTAGCTTCAAATTGTAGGTTGCGTGTATTGTTCAGTGAATATATTATAAAAAGTCTCAAAAGAATATGCAGAGAATAAAGCAAAAAAGAAAAGGGTAGAGGGTTATTTAATTTAACCAAATCTTGTTCATAAACAAAGGCTCAAGTATATTAAATTAATAACTGATGCCATTATTAGACTGAGAGGAAGCTAAGATTGCGGTGCTCACATGACACTCTTCCATCCTCATGCACTGCCAACACTGCTCACTGTTAATGTCATCACTATACCAATCAATATTCTACCAATACAGACTACTATACGTATACATACATGTATACGTACTCACAAGTCATTCTCTTTACTCACACTACCTTCATGCATTTATTTATTGCCAGGATTGAAATCTGAGTATTTTCATCCTACTCATGCAATCTTGACATGGTTTCTCATGGATTGATTATGAAGCATTTTAAAGTTGAGGAAAAGAGAAATTGCAATAACTGGCCTAGCTAGGTTCTTGATGAGTGAGAATAAACTTATGAATTAGATTACCTTATATGATTATTTAACAGTGCAATTAAGATAATAGCAAGATCAGATAAAGATTCTTTGACAGTGAAATTTAATGAAAAATTAAGTCAGTAGTTAACAGGGAATCAATAAAATATGACCACCATTTTTGTTTTGAACAAATTTTCGTGTGTCTGGACCTCACCCTCCACAGAGGCCCGAACTAATGAAACTATCGAAGGCCCAGGAAGATACAGTAACATTTAAATATGGTATATAAACCAAATTAAACAGTGACAGGTGTAATTTGAGTACATGATTAGCAAGATTCAGAAGATAAAAGTGACAGTTCTTAAAGGTGATAATATAAATAAAGGAGAAGGGGATAGTTATGGAATTAAAAAAAGGTAAGGTTTTAGATATTGATGTCTCTCCTTAACTAAGCCATACACATCTTTGACCAAGCTTCATGCAGAAACAACAAGAAGTTGCTTCAACCCATTCCAATGTCACAAATGAAATGGACAAGACAACCCTTCATGATATTAAAAGATTATGAACATTTAAATTTGCAGGTCTCCACGTCAATGACCTTCCAACAAAATAATACTGTTCATCTGCATGAGCATGGGGTAGTATTTGCCATGTTCATGACTCCAATATTTTATGCTTGCTTTCGTAATAATCACAAAACCTTCCTCCATACGATCAAACCTCCGATACTGTTAGACACTATAATTAAATTTATCATCTAACATGCATTCAATAAACAAGAATATCAGAAGACACGTTAGGAGGATAAAAAATTATGTTTTGTGTAGTTAAAAATATTTAATATGCTCGCTTAGTGTCCTTAGAATATAACTTGATTCAACAAGTGTTTATTAATAAGAGTTTGTTCCCCATTTAGCCGTAGAACTTGCTGGAATAAACAAAATGTTAACAAAATACTTCTTTAGTTTATTTTTTAAATTGAAATCTCACTCATAGTTTATGATTACTAATAAGGAACTTATTTGGATAAAAAAAAAATTCTTATTAGATATTTTGTATAACGTAAGGCAAGCTAAATAAATCCATGTAAAGGTACAATGTTCTTCCAACTTATTTTTTTTATCCATTAGACTCAATCAAATTTGAGGCTTTTTATGAGATTACAAGTATTTTAAAAACATTAATTATGCTCAAATTAGATAAGATCACTCGATTAGAAAACTTTCTATTTGACATAATTACATATCAAAAACTCAATCTTCATACCACTAATTATGTTCAAACAACCACATACTTAATCAGTAATAAAAAAAAAAAAGTTTCTCATCAATTACAATAACGATAATTTACCAAGAAAATTATTAAATAAACTAAAAAATCATAAAAGAATAAACCATTATCAATGATTCAATCAACTATTTAATAAAACTATCAAATAAGTTTATCCGATTCTCTTGATTTGACTTACCATGGACTGTAAAAAATCAAACAAGTCAAACTCTTTAACGTTTGATTCTTTCTATTTTTTTATTTTTTTATTTTGGTGAGCTAATATGGATTGAGCCACATAGGTTATTTCTTAGTTCGAAAAAAAAAAAGAATCAAACGTTATTTTAATTTTAGTGACAAAAATATTAAAATAATAAAAAACTTAAATTTACAATTTTAAACAATGTTGCGACAAAACAATAGTAATTAGAGTAAATACTAAATGATTAAGGATAATACAATAAATAAATATATAATAGTAAAGGTGGTTTTTTTAACAAGCTCTTCAACAAACAAATCAATCCGATTCACCTCAGGAATTAAATTCAAAATGAATTAGTCGTTCACTTTTTAAGTATGTATTAACTTGACTAAAACTCAGGTCTACCCTCAAAATCTCCTCTGCAATTATTATATTCACTAATTAGCAAGAGCATATTTAAAAAAAAAAATGGGAAAGCAAAGTGGCAACACTTGGGTCTATTATTGGGCATTTTTTATAAATAAAGTAGTAGAGGCTACGGAGTACGAAGGAGTGAGGCTCTCACATGCTCATGTATGGTTATCACGGAGACAGAGTCTCTTTCGTCAAGGCTGTTTTCAGAGAAGATGGAGACATTGTCATTGTTTGTCTACACTCCACTTTATTTACCTGCATATCATGTCTCCAAAAAAGTATACTCAACATAATCTGGTAACTACTGGGTACTTAGAAAGCTGACTACATACCCTCCCACTTCTCAGAAGTCGGTTCTCACATACATATATACATACATACATCTCTTGCGTATATAAATCAACCCCAAACTACACTTATAGATGACGGAAGCAAATGCACTGATTCTAATGCTATTGCTAGCATGTTCGAGAACATGCATGTGCAGAAATGATAGCCAGGTGAATCAGCAATTTTTTGTTCTTTATTTACCAATTGAGGTTGGCATAAATTGATCTTTATAACAATTAATACTGGAACGATCAAACAACCATTGCAACAGACACAAGATCACAGGATTCTCCCAACTATATACCCGTTACAGTGAACTGTCCACAAAACTTGAAAACAATTAACGAGTAGAGCATCCCAGGAACGCAAATAATGTCTCTAATCTGCCAATCAATGGTCTTCAAAAACCTCTTATCGTGGTGTGCTGAGACCCATTTCTGAGAAAATTTGAAAAAGATAAAAATAACATAAGCACAGGCTTACAACAGGAAGTCTATTATTCTACACAATAGAATGACTAAAAGGAAGTGATGTTTAACACAAACAATATCACAGCAAAACTACAGGATGATGCAGTTTTAGAAAAAATGGGTATGAATATGTAAAAAACAGGTAATAAACGTACAAGCTAGCAGCAGGCAGCAAGGAATTGAGCTGGAATATAAACACTTGAAAGTTGCATCCTTTGGTTTTACAAAGAAATTAAAAAGGAGAATTATAGATGAATTGCTTGGTTCACATCCCTGATGTGGTTTTACACATTTAATAAGAATCTAATAGTTATAGCTTCTACCTTCCAAGTATCATTTCTTCTCAATGGGTTTCCGAATGCTATTTATCACATGGATGAAACCAATTAATTACAAGCATAGCATTGATGTATCTAAGTTGTTTATTCTGAGAATGCATAAGTGTGATAGTGTATGATAGAAACTGGATCAGAATCATGATTATCAAACTCTAGGATCAACTCAAACTTGGACAAGTTTACAAGTTTACTGGTTGGCTACAAGTCGACTCGTTTTTGTGATAGACTAGGACTAGACTTGAGCAAACTCGTTTAACTTGGAGATCATGTTACCCCTTCTCTCGATCCCACCTCCTATTTATAGCCAACAGCATGCCTTATTTCTTATTATCCAGCCCCTTAATAACAAAAAACTAACTGAATCAAACAATTAACTAACTAAGGCCATTAACTGACATGTAACTATCCGCGTACAAAATAGGGGAGCTCATATTTAAACATCCTGATGCAAAAGTGAAAAAAATGAAAGTACAGTATTTCTTTTCCCTGCATTTTTCTTCCTGCTCCTGAAAATTGGATTGCAAAAGTAATTGCATCCTTTATGGTATGCCTTTCAAGCTAATAAAACTAGTCAAACCACAAAAATCCATGTTGAACATTTTAATATCAAAATATCACTCTATATATTCATTAAGTTTATTAGGTATCACAAGTCTAACAAAAAAGGTACTTGTAACCAGAGTACATAGTAGATAAAAGCGGACTATAGTGGCACTAGAACTCTTTTTAACCCTATACCAGTGTCATTTGAGGGGTGGGGGAGTTGCAATCTCCCCTCACCTTTCCGGAAATCAGAATTTTACTAGAACCCTCAGTGGTCTCTGGCCCGACCATGATCTAATGGCCCTCTGTTCTGGTCTGTCCAACGTTCTCATCCTGCAGTTACTGTTGTATCCCTATATTCTCTTTAATTTGGTCAGCCTTTTGTTGCAACATATTCTACATTCTGAAACAGGTCATTCAAGTTTCATCCTTCTTTATATAGTATCTTCTTCGCTTTTACCATTTTTTAATTCTTTAATTTGGGTTAAATTTTTAAACATTTATACATTAACATGTACAATATAATTTTTTAGTTCATATAATTCAATACCTTACCTAATCTCAATGTAGCAGCCCCACTATAGTATTTCAGTGTTTTCCTTCCCAAGATTGATAACTATACTAGAGTAGTTCTTTATTTAGTGTGCACTATCAAAAATGAAATAAATACGAAACCTTCATTTTAAGCAGAAAGGTGAATATTCACTGAGATACGTGCTACTCCTACAGAAGTTCTACCATAGAATATGGATAATCCATGATGTATGCTTAATGACTTCCTAGATAGGATAGGAAAAATTAAATGCAATAATATTAATAAAAGCTCTGATCTTGGTTTAACAAGAAATTTATCGCTTCAAATGTGGTCTATTGTACGTACCTTAATATCATTTAGATACAGATCATATTCTTAATTATGCAACCTAAGTTATCGCATCTTAGTCAAATACAAGAGCAACAGTGAGAGGCTTTGGAATGGCAAGTTGGTGGTGAGCACGTATGAACTTTCCAATGGATAAATCAAGGTTTTACTGGTTTCTGTAAATGGCCCTCAAAAGTGACACTGAACAAGCACAAATAACTTATGGAGTGTTTGTTTTTACGTTGGGGAGGCCACAGCTCAGGTTGCAGTACGTGTTTTGCATTAAAAGATGTAAGGATCATTTGACAAGTTCAGAAACCCAAACTTTTCGAGTCTTTTGACCCCCTCAACCTGAAAGCAACATTTTGCTGCTTTAGCATTGAGTAAAATCTTGCTTCAGTATATTGATAAAAAACTTGTCTCTTAACTTAATAATATCAAACAAAAATCCTTTATAGCAATTATAGATCTCAAAGTGATTTTTTATCAAGACTATCCAGACAACATACATCATGTAAAAGTCATTTGCCAAATAAATGTTTCCATACATCACATGTTTGGATTCACATTGAATCATCCAAAATCATGTTGAAATACCAACTAATGTAATTTTACATAAATGTTCATGAATTTAGTCCAACGTCAAGATGTTGATTATGGGTCCAACATTAATTGAGTTGAAGTAACTTCAGATAGAATTTTGCATTGGATAAAAATATTTAGAGTTTTACTACTAACTAGCTTTTAGAATTAAAACATTCAAACATAAATCACTTCACTTCAAAATCAGTTTTGCAAGTTCACTAAAACTCACATAAATCCATCCACGCAACCCCCCATTTTAACCAAATCAATTTTAGAAAAGCATGCTCATTTAAAACCAAGATTTTAAAGTCCAGTTCAAACACAGCCTTAGTGCTCCAATATATTTGGATTATACTGCAATCCAACTGTTAAACAGTGTGAATCAGTGAGAAAATAATAAAAGAAAATCTCAAAAGATTCCGAATTTAATAGAAAACAACAAACACAGGATGAACCATCACAATATATAGTGCTGATATTCTCCTCCAAATATAAATTTCATTGCTCCTAATATTATGCATGCCGCTAAATTTAACTTTTTTATTCTCCAATCAGTTCTTCACAATGAATATGGTCAACGATAGTTCTGAGGCCACTACCTAAGCAAAACTACAATCTTGTATAGGTGAATGACCCTGCATATGCAAGGGTAAGGCTGCGTACAATGACACTCCCCCATTCCTTCACAATGCGAAGAACATCTGACACAAGAGCACGTCAGTTTTTCCTTCTAGTTTTTTATTCTCCTCTGCTTAACAGTTGTTCACAACGACACTATGATTAACAATAGTTCACAGGCCACTCTCAAAGCAAAACTGCAATCTTGTATAGGTTAAAGACAACCTAATAGCAACTTCCTTGTTTTGCTAAAATATAGACTCGGCAAGTTGTCTAATCATGAAGAAAATGAAACAAGCCTTGAGAATCTACGATGCATAATAGATAGGGATTTGGAACTCCACAATGACAATGCGGATAGTTTAAGAAACACTTAGGATGTCTTATTTTAATTGGGAAGATGGCATAAAGAAAAGAGGGGAAGTTGCAATGAAGCTTACAGAGAAGAAAGGGGTAAAAAAGAATTGGAGAAATCAAACTCCGGGGTTGGCACTGCAGAGCATACCCTGAGACAACGACCTCGACCTACTCGAATCGATGCCAAGACAAGAAGTGAGGCGCGCCGATGACACCGCCGAGTGCAGCGGAAGCAGCGACTGCACGCAACCGAGCTCACCACCCAGCCACCTGAACCAAAAAACACAGCATAATATAAAATTCAATCGGGTCAAAGAAAAGGGATCACTTCAGAGGTGAAACGGACTTGCCTGGCCGCAACGGGAGAACGAGTTTTGAGGAGAAAAGCTGCGGGTGTGGACTTGGAAGCTGGTTTGGTGAAGGTGGATTTTATAAAGGTCAATGCTGGTTGCGAAACAGATCTATAACGAGAAGCCATTGCTGCGAGCCACCAAATTCCAGAGAATTAGGGCTTTCACGAGTCACACACAGTTCAGAAAAGGGTTTTGCGAAGGGTTTTGTCCTTTTCACTATTCTTCTTTTTTTTCTTTCTCTTTTTCTTCGTCCTTTCTTTTACTTTTTAATGAAAAAAAAAGAAACAAATTAAAGGAATTTGTAAGGGAGAAATGAAAAAAAAATAAACAACGAGCTTATTATTAATTACCATCATAACATGTCTTTGAGTTAATTTCTGTTTTAGGTTTTATAAAAAAAATATTTTTTTTTCTAATTCCCAAAAGTTAAAAATTACATGGTTATTTAATATGAAGCTAAAATTACATTATTTTATTAAATGTGAAAAATTATACTAATTCTTTTATAAAAATTAAAATAAAATGTGTTATTTTCATATAGGATTAAACTGGGCTTGTTCCTTGAAAAGGTGACGTAAATTTGAATTTGAAAAAATTGAAAAAAAAATAGAGATTTTAGTAAAAAAAATATTTTTTATAAATATTACTCATTAACAAAAATAATGAATTATGTTTATTAAAATAATTAAATTTTGAAAATGAGACAGCTTCAAACATTTGGACTTGAATGTAAACTTTTCATAAGAAAAAAAATTATGTTTTTCATTAGTTAAAATTATTTTATAAATAATATCAATTTAAAAAAAATCTATAAATTATTTATACATAAGTTATTTACTATAAGTAAATTTTATTTATTTATTTTTCTTGAATGTGTCAAGGTTTACTTTAGTAATTCTAATTTTTAATTATTTTATTTTAAGCTCAATTAAAAGACCGAAAATTTCCTTCCCTTTCACAAATTCAATATTAGAGTTTTTTTTTTTTTTCAGTTTCAATATTTTCTGTCCTGATAAACTACCCATTTTTTCATAATAATTTTAAGACTTTTAAATAATGTTTTTACTTCTTTTAAAATTAGTCAGTTTTAATATTGATTTCTATAAAAAAGAATCTTTATTTTTCATAAAATAAATTTTTAAAATACTGATTTTAGTCTTTCTAAAATATAAGAATTTTTATTTAATATTCCTATAGAATACATTTTTCTTTTATTTTTCATCACTTCAAAATTTTAAATATTTATTTTACTCTTTAATATTCTTTTGAAGATTGGTAAATAACATTTAGTTCATATATCTTATGAGTTTTTTTAAATATCATGAAATTTATATCATAAACTTTGAGTAAAAAAATGATTGTTTGACCTTTTCATTCAGTGCATAAATAATTAATTAAGTCATATAACATTAGAGATAAAAACGAGTTTTATTGTTTTAGTTAATAAATATAGTTCTTCACTATATTTTCCAAAACAAATCCCTCTTTGTAAAACAACTAAATCCATTATTAACTACATTCTTAATAAATAAAAAAGGTAGCACCAGGAAAGAGAAAAGAAGAAAATTAATCATCTTCAACTAACATTCACAATAAACTACACTCTTTGGGAGATATCGTTGGTTTTCATTGTCCCACAATTTCGTTAGATTGCTATCTAATCTTCAACAAATTTTCCTGCTAAATGAATTCATCTAATATTACTTTCATTCTTCCAATTATGATATCAATGAGACACAATAAATTAATAATGCTGGAACAATTCTAGCCCAAATACACACACAAGAAAGTATTGAACACAACTACCATAGCCATGTTGCTTAGGCCACAGTAGGATAACTAATCAGGCAATTAATGGCAGTGCTAGATAACGCGTTAGAACACTAGACCAAGTGGCAACAAGATCAAGTATTTATCATATTAGGATGCTTCTGGAACGCTGTCAAAGCAGGGGTAATCTACCAGTCACCGAATCCACAGATGATTTTGGTCCTGATCAAAATGCAGCAATATGTAAAGGCGTTCCATCATAAAGCAGCACATTACAAAAGCTCTAAACAAAGAAAAGGAGCAACTTTCGAAAACATCTGCATCAAAATCAAGACTGTAACATTCAATTGTTCAATTAATTGTAGAAGCATTTCTTGCACGTGTTTTTGGACATACATGACGTACAACCAACAAAAACAACTCAAGTACAAAGCAACAGGAAGCTTACCAGGTCCAACAGCAAGAACAGTTTTTGATCCTGCCAAAACCTGATCATATTAAAGCGTTAGCAATGATACTTCCAAAAGCCACAATGTGAAGGTGTGATAAGACGAAAACCAACCCTTCCAGAGTCAATGCTATTGCATTTCTAAGTTACTATTAACAATTATACAAGTAGAGTTTGTTAATAAGAATGAGCTGTATGCTAGATTTTTTAAGGAGATACTATATTATTAGCCAAATATGAAGTATTACCTGTGTTCGTCCTGCGTCAGCAACAACAAATGTAGGAAGGCCTATACTCTCAGCCGTTTCCTTCAGTTTATTCCTGATCAAAAGAGAAGTCATCAATGAAGGTCTTGTTCTGCTGAACAAGTGAATTTACAGTATCCAGATTGAAATCACATGCTTACATCTCTTGTTGATTCCTACAAGTCACAACAATTTTCGGCTGGCCACATTGTTCCCATTGTCTCAGAAGAGACCGATCACTGCAAAAAGTATATGGTGCTCGAGTTTATAACACCAATAAACTTGTTGGTAGAATTTATTACATCAAAGAATATGTAGCCTGAATGAACTTGCTATTAATAATATAATAGCAAGGTTATGACGTATAGCAAAATCACTGCAGTGAAATTGTTAAATTCTACTAGGAGAAACACTAGGAAAATATTTTAACAATGGATTATGAATCTATCAGATAAGAGACATGACAACATTTCCAACTCAAAACCTTAAGACAATGAACTTGTGAGTCTTTCTCCTAAAATATTTTTCATCTTACTCATTTTTACACAATGTGAGACTCTCACTCATACTTGAATTCCAACAAAAATAATCATCATTTTCATGTTCAATATGAAACGTTTTAAAACTAAACATGTAAAGTTCCTATTTTCCTTTGCTTTAAGGGAAGGGAAGTCATTTCCTTCAGTATAAACAACTTTACAATATGTACATAAAAAAGATGGCAACCATGTCATCCCAGTTGTGGATTATGTGAAGTCACAACCATAACATCCCTCAGACAGCCTACAAAAAATGTCCTGAAAGTTTAACATGACACGGTCTTTAACATTATGGTAACCTATATGTGGTCTTGTTTTTTCAAGAAGGAGATGCTGGTGGTGGATTGGCAGGACTCAGGAGGGCCACTAATTAGATAACTAGAAGATGTCTCAAATGCTTTGAAATGGTCACTTATCAGAACAAAAGTACCTTTGCATTAATTCAGCATACATGCCAGTGGCAGCATCTGCAACAAAACGTGAATGTAAAGGCATAAACTAATAAACAAAAAGGATGGGAAAAGGGAATAATAAGAAAATTTGCAGTAGGTGCAAAGACATCCTTAACAAAAATTGAGATAAACAACTCATCACAGATTAACAATAGTTTCATATCTTACGAGCACATTGGGATGCAATCTTTCCAGATTTCATCCTTAGATCTTGGCGAACGACCAGAACCTGACACAAAGCAGTTCATTTTTTAAATCAGAAATGTTTATATATTGAGTAATTACATTCATGGATACAGAAAACTTTGTATATACTGACTGCTTGAGATTACTTTTAAAAAAGTAAAAAAACAAAAACAGAAATTATAAACAGTCACTCCTGGGTTTTGTTCAGGGATTTCGATGAGAAAACAGTTCACCTGTATATGACCTATGACCTAAGCTTAATCATCAATGATCAAACAAGTTTGTTCGGCAAACTTTCCTCCTAATTGAGAAATAGCAGATTGATAGTAAAGGCACAATTTCAATCATGCATGTCCTTCCAATAAACTAGAATGACTTGCTTACATAATGTACAAATAGTCAACTACAACAGAATTACAGGCACGGAAATACCATTGGCAGTAAAACACTCATGATACGAGAGAGTGGTAAATATGATGAAATGAACAAACCATTTTAAGTTCTCCGTCACCATTGCTTGAGACTGAGAGTTGCTGTTGAAGTTTGGTAGATGACAAATTTCTCTTGGACAAGTGATTTCTACTGGCCTTTGATAAATCTAACAACAACCCAAAAATGAAACCTATAACAAGACCTGGGATGAAGTTCTCTGCCTTGAAACTTCCTGTTAACCATTCTCCTTTTTGTTTTTGTTGTTGCTATACAAACAACACCAACAACACTCAGGCAAACAAATAGCATATTCAAGGTACACAACGTATCATAACTCACAAAATAGAATTGACAAGGTTCCCAAAATATAATGGGTAAAAAGAAGTAACTTAAAGGTTGGAATTTTGGACCACCCCTTTTCTGGGGAAGAGGTGCATGGTTATACGAGAGGATGGTGAAACATTTTGTATATCAAATACGCGTTAAAAAATGAATTTCCCTGAATACAAAACTATGCGGATATAGTGAAAGAGGGAAAGACCTGTTTCGTTCAGTTGTTGGAACAAAAAACCCAAAAGTAGACAGATAGGGGAAGAGAAAGACACGAACTAACCTGGTCCCGAGGTTGATTAGAATTTAGGATTGAAGGGAACATTGGGATTTTGTAGAGAAGGGAGAAGGAACATGAATGGGCAAAGGTTGAATATTTGAAATAGAAGTGGTGTTATCTTAGTCTTAGCCCAAAAGGGTAAACGGATATTGAGAAGATGAAGATTCAACTGTGGCCGCTTTGGCTAGGGGAGAGACCATGCCGCATTAGAATTTTAGGATTCAGTTTTTTTTTTTTTTTAAGGAAGAAAAGGTTTAACGATTATGCTTCAGTGAATATTTTTTTTGTTTTTTTTACCACTTATATTTTTATTTTGTTAATCAATTAAAAGTTATATAACTTTTGAGGATAATAAAGATTAATAAATTTATCATGATATGTAGATGCACATTCATTGTGTATAACCTTTTTTTTTTTTTAATTATGCAAGGCTTTAACTTTTCCATTTAATCACTTTTAATTTTAAAGTTTGAATTTAATCGATTTATTGTTTTGTAAAAATTGGAAATTTTGAAAGTCTTCAGGCTTTTAATTGGAGTGAGGATCTATCTTAGATTTGATTCAATTGCTGATGCACACTTTGTCTTCCTCTTTTTAGTTATTTGTGTGTTCATGTTATCTGAAACTTCTCTCTGAATTGTTAACCCCTTTTTGGTTCTGTATTATTTCAATATACAGGCACTAATCTCTGTAAGAGCCAATTCTTATGTGAAGCCCTCTCGTGCTTGTATTGTATCTTATATCCTTTAACTTTTCTTTATCTAAAAAACTCAACTTTTTTATCTTTACTTTTCTTTGTCTTACATTTATTTGTCTTGTTTATAGAGGATATTTCTAAAGCTCAGATTCAGTGGAAAGAGCTCATTGACGTATTTTCTTGATATTTGATATATGCACATAATATGTAATTTTTATCTGCTTGAAAACTAAAAAGTATCATGGTTGAAAATGGGTTCTTTATTACCTTTTGCATAAGTTTACACTTTAATACTATGTCAATGTTCTGAGTAACACTGTCCTGGTATCTGTCATCTGTTTTAGCATATATGGTGAGAACTCTTATCATTTGTGCCCTTTGGTAATATTTAAAAGTTAATCATAGGTATGTTTATTTTTTTCTTCTATCATCTTTCTATCCTATTTTCTTGTTGTCTCTCTTTTTCTTTTTTATCATATCCCTTATCTATATTTTTCTCTCTTTTTTATTTCTTATCAGAAAACTTCTGACAGTGTTGGTTTTTTTTAGAAAAACTGTGTAAATTTTTTTCCTTATGGACTTCATATTTTTTTTTTCTTTTCACACACACAAAAAAAATAATCTTAAGAGGGATGTAAGGAAATTGCCTGACTCAAACCAAGTGCGTAGAAGCAACAGTTAGGTCCCACTTTGTCACTATATCCAGTCAATTCCAGGAGCACTTTCACTGCACTGTTAAGCATTTCTAATAACTTGCCAATCTAGTTACCTTCTCTCTGTTATACCAGTAAATATTCATAATAGTCTCTGAAGTAGAGATTCTTCATTTTTAAGGATTCTTCTGTTTTTTTTATCAAAGTTCGAATTATAATCTACGTCTCACGAAGCTTGAAGAATTATTATCTAAACTTCACAAATACATATTTCTGAATTAACTTGATGTTTAAGTACATATTAAAAGAATAGAATGTTTTTTGTATGATTCAAAAACTAATATTCTCAAGTAAGAAGTATCTGGATCTGTTCTGATACTTAAACCAAAGTTCATAAGAACTCCTCACAGCAAGTCAATATAGTAGAAATTTCCAATTTGAAGTCCTCATGTGGAAACCATTCATAGATTCATTTTACCATGGCATTGAATTCCATCACAGCTTTAAAACTTAATATGATGCAGTAAATAAGAAAGTGTGCATTGTAAGTATGAGTTAGAGGTTTAGGGGTGTGTTGCTAAAGCGTGCTGCATGGTTTACCACGAATGCAGGGAGAAAAGGGAAGTTGGCAAGTAAAGGTTTGGAATTGTACACCTTACAAAATTCCCTGCTCTATCATCCATTCTTATTCCTTCACGTGTCCCCCAAAACTACACAACGAATCCCAGCCACAACCCTTCTACATAACCCTCAACCAACAACATATTCTCCTTATCCTAGATCCTTATTCAACTAACCAACTACCTTAATTTCCTCATTTCATTCTCAACAATGGAACCTCATGCCTCCAATTCCAACTCTCATTCCAACCATAACAACAACAACGGCGACGACAACCATCATCATCATCATCACCACCACCACCCACGGTTCAAACCGAGCCAACCCATCTCAGACCGAATAGTCCGCGCCCTCCGCCACCGTCTCCGCCTCCTCCACCGTGCCGGCTCTACCTTCTTCATATTCGGCGCCACTGGAAACGTGTACACGGTCACCCTCTCCCCCACGCCCTCATGCACCTGCCCTGACCGTACAACCCCATGCAAGCACATTCTCTTTGTTTTCATTCGAGTTTTGGGCGTGTCCCTCGATGACGTGTGTCTAAGGAGGAGGACCCTTCGTCCCTGCCAGCTCCAACGCCTCCTCGGCACGCCCACTTTGCCGGAGGCAGTGGCGGGGGGCACCCTCCGGCAGAGGTTCCACCAACTGTTCTTTGGAGGAGGGTCAACGAGGCCAAAGATTGAGACGGAGGAGGGTGCGACGTGCCCGGTTTGCCTTGAGGAAATGGGGAAGGAGCAAAACCTGGTTGCATGTGGGACATGCCGTAACCCTATTCATGAAGAGTGCTTGATGAGGTGGAAGAGAACACGGGGAAGAAGAACGGCTAGTTGTGTGATTTGTAGAGCGAGGTGGAGGGATAGGGTGGAGCAGGATAAGTATCTGAACCTGTCTGCGTATGTTAGTGAAGATGACATGGGAGAACCTGCTGGGGGACTCTGCACTGGCTGAGTTTAATGTACATAATAATGTTTCATGTGGTTAAAGAATCAAAATCAAAGTTAACTGAATGTTTGCTATGTGTAAAGAAGGGTTCGAAATTGTTTACGTTGCAATTATAATTAGTCAGAACACTTGTGTTGTCTCTGTTGTTCATACTTCTTTTATCTGCAGTTAGAATGATGCTATGAAGGTTTTTATAAACTAAATCCAACAATGTGGATAAGCTTCTGTTCTATTATAGTCTGCTACTACAAAAGTTTCCTTCCTTTTGTTTTCACCAAACATGCTTGCAATTTGGTTGTTTTCAAAATGAAAAAAAGATTTAGTTGGAACACACAAGTGCGTCCATGAGAAAGATGAAAAGACAGAAAATATAGTGATTCAAAAACTAAGATTTTTTTGAATAAATAGAATTGATTTCAAGTTATTTCGAAATGACTTGGTTTAATCCATTGCATAAATTTAATTGTTTTAAGTTTATTTTTAAAGTTTTTGAGACAGAAAATATTTCTGAACTATCAGTTCTTTTAAAATTATTTTTTATTAACTGCACCAAATCTAAATTAAATGAACCTAACCTTAATGTGGATTAGGATATAAGTTCTTAATAAACATGTTAACCTATTTCCATCCTTTTACATTGTTTTAAAAATAAAGATATAGGATATATTATGACATCTACTTTGTGTTCTTTTTTAACAAAATTGTGTAAGAGTAATTGTGGTTTTTTACATAAATATCCAACCACGATATATTAGTAATATTTAATGAAAAATAACTGTTTATATTAAATAAACTCAACTAAAGTAAAACTTATTGACTTAAAATCAAACGAAAGGTTATTGCAATATGCATTCACATGTTTCTTTTATATAATTTTTTACTTTAAACAGTAGATTAATTAGTTTAGTTTTAAAATTTATGAGGATAATTTGTTTAACTTATTTTATTTTTATGATACAAGTTTCTAGTATATAAATTTTCATATATTTAACGAGTATTTGGTAAATTATAAAAAAAAACTAAAATTTATTTGAAAAAAGTAAACTAAAATATTAAATCATTCTTCAAAATATATTTTAATGCATAAAGATAATATAAATGGATTGGTTTAATGATAAAAATACTTCCAATCATGCATAATATTAGTTAATTTAAAATAAAATTAATTATAATTTTATTAAATTTTAAATTAGCGCTAATATAATATAACTTTTTTTCTTTTTATCTTTCAAATTTATTTATAAGAGTCAAATATTAATTTTCTTTTCTTTTGATTTTTTTCGTGTCTCGTATTGAGTTGTGTATTTACATGCGTTGGGATAAACAGAGTGTGTGTTCTGGCTTTGTGAGTTGTCATCGGAAGCAATGGAAGATGCCGGGAAATCTCTAAAGTCCGGCAACCTATCGCGTAAGGTGGTTGACTTGGCTGCGGGAGAAGCACACAATCTCATTCTTACTGGCGAGTAACCCAATTCAACTTTCTGTGAAATGAAATTGAAATCTCAAATTTCATTGTTTGGTGTGAATTGTTGAATTAAGGGTTGAATTGTATGCTGTTGTTGCAGGGGATGGCAGTGTGTACAGTTGGGGTAGGGGAATGTTTGGACGAATTGGGAATGGCTCAGAAAAGGACGAGCTTTTACCAGTACAACTCAACTTTGGAAACCCAAATCCAAATGGAACCCAAGACACTGTCAAGATAGTGGGAATTGCTGCTGGTGCTTATCACAGTCTCGCTCTTGCAGGTTATCCAATACTTCATACTTTTCAATTTCCCCCATTTTATAGAAAATATCCGAAGGACGAAACCTGAGTGCATTTCTTTGGATGCTTTTAGTGATGTACTCCAATGAGAAATAGAATTTCATCTTCTAAATCTGCATAATAAATGTTTGCATTAAAGTTCAAAATAAATTATCAAGATACAATTTCAATTTTGATAACATAACAAAACTAAAAGCTCATCTAACTGCATCTAAGTTTTGTTCTATCTAGAGAAACAAAACTTAAGTGCAGTTCTTTAAGTGTCATTAGTGTCATGCTTTGAGTAGATCTGTTATCTTCTGATTCAAAATCGTGGTGTAACTTATATTTCTCCCGGTTCTGATCATGGAATAGACGAAAAACCCCCAAAATAGATTTCTGTTCAAGGATGAAATTTTATTGGAACTCCACTTCACCCTTTAGAACCATATCACAAGGTGGATATGATGAAGTAGGATGAACTGATATGGTATTTTATAAGTCCATAATTATCTTTAATAAATTTGCTATTTCTTATGATACACCATATATATATATATGGCTCAGTTATTGATAGAGTGCATCTAACTACATCTAAGTTTTATCCTATCTAAAGAAACAAAAGTTAAGTGTGCTTCTTTTTGTGCCTATAGTGTTCTTCTTTGATCACCTTTAGTGTTATTGTTTGGTCAGAGTTAAGAGTTTCATTGATAATAAATATTTGCATTATAGGTCAACATAAGACATTGACAGCAAATTTCAATTTTGATTCAAGAACAATGTTAAAAACACCTATATGAAATGAAAATTTAGTGCATATCGAAATTTGTCATTGATATATTTAGCGTACAAAACATTAGTACCTGTCTGGTTCCCTGCCCACGAACAAAACTTGCTTAAGTGACATGCAAAATCTAAAACTAATAAGATTAGCTTTTATTTCAGATACAATTTAGATCTGGTTTTCAAACGAAATTGATGTGGATTCAAACATGTAATTAATCACGGGTACCATAAAAAAAAAAAACAAATTATTCGAAAAAGGGTTATATGACATGCAATGTTATTTTAGAGTTTCATGAATTATATCTTGTTTCCCTTTTTCTGAATTCTTAGGTCACCAGGAAAAAACATATAAAAACTTCATTAGAATATATATGTTCAATACTTCTTATTTTTATGTTTTTTGGCTCAGCTAGAATTTGGTAACAAGAGACAGAGATTTGAATATTTGAATATTTTTCCCTTGATGGGAACTCAAGCTAAAGTTACCCAATTTTTATTAACCTTGTTACTAAACTTTCATGAGAGTGATTAGTGTATGCACGCATTTAGATTTGTCAAACAGATATGAAACACCACGCTTGTCAGTTATCTAATGTAACTTAGGCTGGTTCATCTGATTTGAATCTGAAGGTATTCCCCCATCTAATTCTTCTGTCTGTGTTGACAGAAGATGGAGCTGTTTATGCTTGTGGTTACAATTCATGTATCCTTAATATTCTTCCAGATATCACTTGTTTTTACTTCTAGAAGTTTGTTGAATTTACGTTATGTACTAGCATCTACACCCTTGACTACTGTATGGATGGTCAACTTGGTACAAATGGAGAGGAATCACGTGACAATGAAAATGCTGTTGGAGACTATTCTTCAGTGCCCCGCTTACTGAATAGGTTTGTTGAATTGCACCCCACCGATTCTTCATCGGGTCCGTCTGAAGCAGAAGGTAAAACATCACTTAAGGTATAACATGAATTGCATTAATCTTTCTAATCTAAAACTTAACCCAAGGTGACTTCATAATTGATGTGTTCTCAACTGTAAAACTTTCACAGATATGCGCTGTAAAAGCTGGAGGAATGATGTCTCTGGCTATTGATAACCGTGGGATGCTGTGGATGTGGGGAAACTGCCCACAACAAAGCAAAGGTGAGTTAGCATTTGTAAGCAGTTTCACTCCAACTCCAGTTTGGGATTTTCAGGGTCAATCTGTTGTCAAGGTTGCATGTGGAAATGAACATGTTGTAGCGCTGGTTAGTGTTGGGGAGTCATACAATGATGAAGATCTAGTGTGCTACTCTTGGGGTTATAACACCCGTGGCCAATTAGGCTTGGGGGATAGAGAGAGCAGGCTGCATCCGGAAGTTGTTAAAATATTTGATGAGGAGTCACCTTATGAGGTAGCATGTGGTGCCTATCACACTGTTGTGCTCACTCGTATAAAGAAAACTAGTAACAGATTAGACAGCACATGCTGGACCTTTGGCCTTGGAGATAATGGCCAGCTTGGGCATGGAACAACACAAAGCGCATTATCTCCTACACCTGTTAAAGAATTGCCACAAAATGTATCTCTTATTTGTGTTGACTGTGGCTTGTTTCATACAAGTGTAGTTTCCTCAGCTGGGGATGTGTGGTCATGGGGAATGGAGAAGGGCCTTGGATTATGCCCTGATGCTAGTCGAGCAGGAACAGATTCTGGTGATGCACTGTCTCCCCGTCTTATATCATGGAAGCCAAATCAACCTAAATTTCCAGATCCAGTTAAACTTGCATGTGGGGCCGCACACACTGTTATAATTGCGCAAGGGGGACATAGAATGTGGTCTTGGGGTAGGGGAAGAAGTGGAGTTCTTGGAGATGGTAAAGGAGTAGATTGTTACACTCCCACGGTAGTACTATGGCCTCAAATGATGGAGGATTGTGAGGAAGAGGAAGTAAAAAGCAACGATGAGCAAGATAAGGCTAGAGAAAAGGAGACTGCAGCAACAACAGAAGCAGAAGAGAAACTATCCTCTGCGTTGAATGAGCTGAAGCTGCTTCAAACAAAGCTATCTGTGATGGAAAAATATGCCAGTATACTCCATGGTTCTGTTTTTGGAAAACCTTTTGATGAGCAAGATATCCCTGATTCATTGCGGAATTCAGGTTCATTTGACATTGGAAAAGAATGGGAGAAGATGCTAGGGGCAGCAGATCATAGGAAGCTGATTAGGTTGGAAATGTTTTACCGAGACATGCTTGCTGGAGTAAATGATGAACTAATGAAGAGAAGGATCAAGGAAATTGTAAGGGAGTGTATCCAATCTTCAGAGGTGAAAAATTAGAATCTATAAATAAAACAAGATACGATTCCGAACGAAATGATTTCACATAAAAGCAATATGCTATTTGATCATTCCATTTTGCACCATTGGTATGCCCATTTACTTACTTTATTTGCACTCGTTTAACCCGATAGCACATTATCTGTATTAGAATCCCCCACCCAAACCCGATAGTATCTTTGCACATAAATGACCGGTGCATGTTTACTGTGCCAGTGGAACTCACGGAAACAAACCGAAAATGACTACAGCGTTTATTTGCGTATCAATTTTATTACATTTCTTACGATATCAGAAATAAAACGCAAAAAAAAAAAGGCATTACATCAAACATTTCATTTTTTTCTCAAACCAGAAAAGAAAATATACTGTGTGACAATTGATATCTTCAATTTCCATCTGCAACACATTTTTGTACTACAATGTTAAACTTCTTTTTGTTTACATTTAACAAGCTATTATTCTCCCTTCTTTTTTACTTTCAAATCATGTGTGAATTGGTACCAGTGCCTATAAATTGTTGTGAAATTTGTTTACTTTTTCTCTTTCCAAAAATTACTCTATCATTGCGGCATTTATGCAACTTTGGCTATTACTTTCATATTTTGATTTTTTGGTGGGTCACACTAAAGTGTAAAATTTTAGATAATGGGTACAATAAAAGCAATCAATTATCCTGGTCCCACTAGATAATGAGTACCCAGGCTTTGCGTTTTCCATAATCAAGCAGCTAAAGGTGTTTTAGCTGTCCACACATGGCACATCTAAACACTCCCGACCAGAAACTTCCTAAAGATAAGTCCAAAAACCAAAAATGTCTGACTAAAGAAGGATATATGTATAACATAAAAGTACCGAATTAGAATATATATATACAATGTTAAATCCCAGTTTACAATCAACGCCGGCCTTTTCATTCGTACTAAGAAATAGTTGCATAAACTTCAATCAATCAATTGGCTATAATACAATGCCTGCATTTCATACTAGAAGGGGCAACCCAATCCAAAGGAATTTAACAAAAGAATAATGAGAACGTAGATACCATTTTCATATTATATGGAGAGAGGACTCTCAGAAGATAAAGAGAGAAATTAAACACAGAACAAACCACCGTGAGATATCTCTAATACTAATTAATGAATCAGAAAGAATATTCAACTACCTTCGCAAATAAGCAAGCCAAAATCATGGCCCACATTAATGCTGCCTCACTTAAGACTAGGAGAATACGCCGCCGGTAGCACTAAGCTTCTGGACAATATTCCCGATTTCTTGCAGGATGGCCCCATCCTGATGTAGATCTTGCTCAACAATTCACATAAATTACCTGCTTGGCGACGGTGCACTAAATACCAGAAGAACCAGACAGTTAAATAGATTGCATCTCCCACTCCCAGTACATCACAGTTTCCCATTCCATTAACTGGTTCTCAAGGTTGTTAAAGTTTCTTTGGTAGATCATATGCCTTTTTCAGAAACTTGGAAGCTGATTCATCATTTCTATAGCATAAAACACGTAACAATGTGTTTGGTTCTGTTGGATTCCACTGTCCAGAAGTGGGAGGTAATGGAAGTTTAGACCTGGCGGAGGATTTATATGTCTCCATGGTCAACCGTCTAAACTGCTCAACGAGGGTCTCTGTATCAGTTCTGAAAAGAGGAAGGATAGACCTCGCAGTTGCTGAATACTTGTCTATTAATTCAGAAGGCAAGCCATCCCCATTTGCCCAAAACAACTCTTTAAGAAATTTGAAATCATCCTCGATGATCTGAGAGTCCTTCTTGGTAAAAGCTCGTGAGGGACCTCCAGCAAGCAATACAAGCAAGAATCCATCAAAGGAAGCTCTCACTATTTCAGTAATAATACGAGTGCGAATTCTTTCATGAACATTATCTGAAATGAACATTAACTTCCGTTCAAGTTCCTGAAGAAATGGCTCAATTCTTGAAGATGCTGGATCCCCAACATACAAGCCATCCCATAAAACATGGCTTAGATCATGGAAGACAATTCTATATGCTGCAGCCTCGCAGAGTTGCTGAATTCCTTCAAGACACGCAGCTGGAGATATTTCGAATTTCTTTGCTAATCCATTTGAAAAATCTTCTATGTGAGCAGATTCAGAGTTCCGTAGAAGGGTAATTATTCTTTTTTCAAGAATATCAAATTCACCCAGGATCCATTGCAAAGTATTTATGCGAACACAGAGTTGTGGTATTCCAGAAGAGCTATCCCCATTTGTTGCAACCTGAGGGTTTCTCTTCTGAGGATTTGGAGATTTATCTTTTTTCTTCCCAAATCCTTGAAACTTTGAACCAATAGTGCACCTGGTCAATGCTGGCATTGTGGGAAGAAATGTGTTTCGTGATCCTGAATATTAGAACAAAGAATAGTTACTAAAGATGTCAAATATCAGAGCTCAGGTGCTCAAATATAAAATTCCAACATCATTTACCGCAGCCAGATTTTGCTTTGATGACATAATACTGAAGGCATTTGTCAAGGCCATTCATCACTTCAGGAAGCAGTGCAGGATGCATCGGTATCGGAAGCTGAAAGAAAGCATCCAAAGTCTCATTTATAATTCGCAAAACTTCAACAGCTGATGGAGCATATCCTTCCTGATTTGCTTGAGGACTCCAAACCTAGGATAGGATAACACACTAAACTAAGTTAGTCCAAAACAAAGGCATTCAATTAATGCAGATAACCAAAACGCATGAAAATTAATCACATGCATAGTTATGAACATGCTATCTCTTATCAATTAAAAGAATCTCCTTATGCAAAAGAAATACACAACTTACAAATGTTCAGTAATGACTTTACGATGTTTCATCTGTAAAATCATGAGTCTAGGGGTGCGTTTGGACAAACAACTTAACTAAGTGCTTATTCAATAAGTTCCTATCACACGAGAGCTATTGCTATAATTTTGGCAGTAAAAAATATTGAAATAAGCTAAAGAGCTTATTTTGATAATCTTTACCAAGAAGCTTATAGCTCTCTTCAAAGAGTTTCTAGGAATCATATGTTGTTTTCAAAATCTCAAATAATCTCCATGAAGTTCTTCCAAACCCCTCCTAATTCTATTAAAATGTTCATCCGCAACAATTCTTATAGGTGATAAAGTGTCAATGAAAATCATCAACTGATAACAAATGAAAAGACAATGGATCCAAACCTCTTGCTGCAAATTTCTATCGACCCACTCCTTCAGTCTGTCTATTCTAGTTTTAATCCATATTTGCACAAGATTGGCAATTGCACCTTCAGCCTCATAGGGAGGCATCTCACGGATAATTGCTTTACCACCGTCGTCACTTTCTACTGAATCTTCAACTGCTATCTGCACAAGGTCTTTCTCCAACTGATCAGCAGCTCTCAACACTTGAACAGCATCAGGTGTCAATTCTGTGATACCTGATATGAACTGCTTCAATTCGTTTCCATAGCATGCATGAAGGGTGGCCACAGCAAGACCTGCTGCCAAAGGATGCCATCTCTTGAGTATTGGACTGAATACTTGCTTTTCATTGATTGCCAGGCTACCTACATCCTTTGCAAGGATGGCAAGGACAGGGAGAGCATTTGGCTGATTTTTGGATGCTCTCCTGCTAGAGTCTGCCTTCTCCATTATCTATGCAGCAGCAAAACAAGCATATTTCAGCATATGCATCTATTAAAATGTAAGAGGCTGATAGATGAAGAATTTAACATAAAGTAATTTATCGTCAAATTCTATTTAACAAAACGAAATTATCCATTAAACTTCATATGGATATTCAAACCTTTGTTCCCTACAGACCTGGTTGGTACTATATGTTATCTAGTTTTCCCAATTACTAGCAGTCACCATGAATTGTAGTTTGTATACCAATATAATTTCACACTGATTTTATAATAAGTAAAAAATTTGCAGATATTATATTGGCATGCACAACACACTGGTGAGCTAAAGAGTTGTTTTACCCCTCCCCCATGTCCCTCTTCAAGCACTATTGCAATCCAAGTAGATTATAAACCTCAAGTTTTTTTTTTTTTTTTTCAAGTAATTCACCTTTTACTAAATGGAAAAACCAATGGCAGACAGAAGAACTTGCCTGGGCAAAAGCAGTGCGTAGTGATGACCTGATGTAGGTTTCAATTCTTTCACGTGCCACATTGACTTCATTTCTTCGCCTCCGGCGATACTCATTGGATATATCCTCAACCAAAATCTTAGCTGCTGCTACCCCTAAAGAGACTATGCCCTGCATGGTTTCAACATTTCCCCGATCAAAAGTTTCATGATAAGCAAGTAGCCTTTTCTCAGCCCACCCCAATATTGAAGTCAACGTAGAACTCAAAACTTTGGAATATTCTGCATCTTTTGTTGTCTTTGCATCTTTCGCAACTTCTGCCAGCTGGCCATCAGCAGCAGACAGCAGTTCCAGATCCACCTGGCCAGTCACAACAAACCGGTGAAACAAAACCCAAGTGAAACAAAGATTATGCAACGTCTGATTCAACCCAAGGATACCCCACGTCTTCTTGATTTGTTCCATCAGCTCATCGAATTCCTCAATAATCGACGATTCATCATTGGCATCAAAGCAGGATTGCAAAAGCATTTCATAAAGCCGCAGATTCAGAGGAATCCCATCTGCCCAGTGGCATGAATCAGCATAAGATCCATCATACGACCTATTTGCAAGAGACATGACAGCACTACGAAGAACCTGCATAGACTCAGTATTCTTCCCGGTTTCTATAGGCTTATCCAATGCTGCATGAATAATCTGCCGCAGTCGCTGTGCCGCAGAATTCGACTTATCCAAGGGCATGTGAGGATGCAAAATCAAACCAGCCTCGAGAATCTTCAGGGTTCTTTTCTGCCACTCAACATACTCTTGCTGATCAGTAAAATCCGAAGACTTGAGTTGCTGCAGCAACTCAAGCGGAACCACCACAGACTCAATCCTTCTTCCAACCTACAACGAACAAACACTCAGTTAAGCTTCAATGACACAATATTCATTCATATATTGAACAATTCAACATACACAACAACTAAGAACAAGTTAACTAGCACTTGGTGAATATGTTTATTCGAAAAACCACTAAGTTATATTTGGATCAAAGTAACAATCACGGGAAAAAATTGAGAGAATCCAATAGCAGATCAAAGGATTTTGAACTCTCGGCGAACGCAATTGCAGCTGCATTTGTCTGCAATTTCTCGCAATATCAAGGATTGCGTTCAAACCTCGACAGTGACCGCAATTTAAAACCTCAGTGAAAACCGCTAAGCAAGTAAAATTGAACCAGATCAACCATCACTCGTTACATGCATTGCAGGACGCGCGAAAAACCTGAAGAGTGGTTTAAACGAAGAGTGTTATGGACCTGGCCAGCAGAAATCCTGAGAAGAGCGCGTCTCACGCGCGAATCCATGGCTTCGGAAACCCTCATCTGGTTCCGCATGAGTTCTCCGACGGTTAGCGGCCGCTTCGGCTTCCCCTGGCCGGAACCGGAGGCGGAACCGGAGCCAGGGCTCTTTCTGGAGCCCGAACCAGGAGATTTCAAGCCGAAGGCCTTCTTAACCTTGCTGGCGGCAGTGGAGGTGATGGATCGCTGGAGTGCGGGCGAGTTCGGCGAGTTCTGACTGGGGGAATTAGAGGAGTGGTTGGGGACGGAACTGAGAGGCTTGCCGGAGGAGGTGCGGCAGGCAGCGACGAAGATCTCGAAGGCGGTTAGGGAGAGGTCGGAATCAGAGAGATTAGGTGGGAGTTGGCCGAGCGGAGAGGGGAGGTGATCGGCAGAAGATAGAGCGGGGGGTTTTGGAGGCATTATGGGTTGTGGCGGCGGCGTTGTTTCTCTCTTGGAGTGGCCCAACGAGAGGTCCCTGAAGAGATGAGCCATTGCCAGAACAGAGAGAAAGAAAAGAAAGAAGAAGAGAAGAGGTAAGAGACTCTACACTCTCTTCTACTACATACATACACGGTAAAAGTGTTGTTGTTGTTGATGTTGTTCAGATCAGATGGGGACACTCCTTCCTCTTTCTCTTTTTACTTTTCTTCTATTCTCTTCTTTTTTATTCTCAATTACTCTTCTTCCTTTTTTCTACACCTTCAATTCTCACTAATTAAATTTTATTTTATTTTTATCTCTCACTTTCTCCTATATTTCGGCCTATCTTATTGCACAAAAATCAATTTTGTTCAGATATTCTTTTTCTATATTTAATTGCATCATTTCATGTATTGGTCATATCCAAAAAAAATTGAATTGGTGACTCTGCAACGACCAATGGTTTGTAAAATCTGGATCTTATTATAGGATTCTTCCTTAGTGCTATTTGATGTAAGGTAAAGTTTCCATTTTTTTTTTAATGTTTGAAACAATTGTTTTCATATATCTCACAATACAGCTTTTTCCCATTATTTGAATTGTTCATCCGTGGAAAGTGGTGTGTTTGCGAATTTACGCAGTTACGATTTAAGGCGGGTCTGGAAATGAATTGAATAGTTGTATTAAAATTATTGGGTCAATTTTTAATACGGTGGCAACTGGGAACATTATTAAGTGGTTGAGGCAAGTAAAACTATAAACACCTATTTAAATAATTCCTGTTCTTTCCTCTCACAAAATGCATGTTCAGTCTAATATCATCAATGTCAAAAATGTACATATGAAATTGGATTTTAATAGTATTTGTTGGGTGTGGGTTGTGGCATTGGTAAAAGAAATGCATTGAATTAGAAAATGGATTATAAAGATGTAGTAATAATGATTAAAATATTGAAATATTTTTATGGCATTTTAAATTTGATTTGTTTCTTAAATTGTGATTGGATTGCGTGTTGTTTTTGGTGTGGACTAGTGAGGCAGGAACGCGTCAAGAGAAGCCGAAAGTCCAAAGGAATCAACTATTGCCTTTATCCTCTTTCTCCTCCATTCTTTACATTTTTCATTTTTTTCGATTATTATTATTATTATTATTATTTCAATTATTATTACTATAATTATTGTGAGATACTACCATTTATAACTTCAACGTCAAATTTCAACGTCAAACTACACATGATGTGCCAAGTCTAACAACAATATGAATCATCACTTTTAAACATAAATTTTGTTTACTATTTATTATTATTAATATTTATGTATAAACTTTAAATGACACTTGATTTGAAAAAAAATAGTACGTGCAAACAATTTACCATGACGAATCTTCCCATTTAATATTAATATTTTGTAGATGTTTAAGTGGTAAATGTTAACTTATAACACATAACGGTATTAAGCAGTCCAATAAAAGCTTTTATTATTATGCAGTAATAAAAATGAAGCATTAATGTATCGCATTGCTGAAGAGAATTGAGATTGTGGAATCAACTAATTAAATTCGGTATAGGGGAGCCTATGATAGTTATGATATATATGACAAATATTTTAAATTGATAACTTTTTTTTTTCTAAAACCAATTAAGTATAATTTTTTTATCATAAAACCGTTCGAAGAATCCTTTTTATACTTCAAAATTTTATATTTAAAAATTAAGAGTTTATTAAAATTTAATATAGTGTATAATTACAATAATATAATTAGTATATTAGTAAATATATCATAAATATTATAATATATATAATATACATATATTACACAAGGGTACATTTAAGATTGTCTTTTAAAATATCTTTTAAATTAAATATATTAAAAGTTCTTAACAATATTATATTTATTAATTTTTTACTATAGTATTATGTGTGTAAAAAAAGTAATAAAATATTAAGTAAATATATATATATATATATATATATATATATATATATTACTTTTTTTAAATCATATTACATTTTATCAAAATTTCTATAATATTAAAAATAAATTATATAACTATATTAAAAGATCTTTTCATGATTTCTGTAGAGATTTAATTTTAGAAATATTTTGATCTGTTTAGTAATAAGAATATGATTTTAGAAATATTTTAATAATATAAATATATACAAATTAATATATTTCTGTGTGTTCAATAAAGTTAATATACTGTAATAGAGTTATAGAAAATGAAATCTTAATACAATCAAACAAGTTAATTAACACTTAATTAGTATATTAAATTAAGAAAACATTAATTAGCGCAAATGATAACGCGTTTTAACAAAGTGATTCAAGATTTGAATCATATCACTTTAGGTATGTCACTTTAAATATGAAATTAAATTGTTTCAACATTTTTATTGAAAAAATAATCAATTATAAATCAAATTACAAATTTAAATTTTAAATTAAATTGTTTTTTTCTTTATATAATATTAAATAAATATATTTTCTTTATTCACTTAATATTTAAATATATTTTTACGTCTTAATGATTAAAAAAAAAATTGATATAAGATGATAGTTTATCTTATTAATTTTATATCAATTAAAGTTAAAATTAAATAAGTTAAATTTAAAGTTTATTTTTAATATGATATAAAAATTTATTATAATAATATAAAAAAAATTTACATTATTTATTGATAAATATATAAGAGAAGGAATATTAAGAGAAAAGAGAGATTATCTGTCTTAATTATAGAATATAACTTAATATATCACGTATTTATTAAAATAGAAAATAAACCGGATAAAGATTCAGTATAAGAGGATATTTGGGTTTGCATTTGAAGAAGAAACAATGAATGAAGGAAAGTAATAAGGATGGAGAAGGTGGAAAGAAGAAAGAGGCGTAATGTATATAGAGACAGGGAAGCATCACATGGTATTTTCGAAAGGTAATAAGAATACTAAGAAGATATTTTAAAGATAAGAAGATGTCTAAAAAATGTGCTGTTTAATTCCCTGAACACGTGGCTGGTTGGACCTAATTTCATGTCCCCATTACTCTTCCGATGTTTACTCCTTAATTTGTCTCTGTAGGAATTTCTGAGATCAACATTCAACGCCATATATAGGTGTTGATGTTTATGATGATTATGAAAAGAAGAAGATGAACACATCATTATTGCATAACTGGCATATAAAATCTCGTTGGCTTTTCTTAACCACTGCATCATTGTTTGCTTCAATCATGCCAACCACCAGCTGCCAATCAACTTAAACACATTTATAAATATTAATAATGTTTTGTTGCCTTCCCCACCCTGGACCATCTCATCAATATCAACTCCTTTATTTGTTGATAACTATGTAACAGACAAACCACACATGCTTCTAGCAAACGGGTCTGTTCTTTTTCTAAAACCAATGCTCTCATCATTTTTTTCAATTTCTTCTCAAGTTATCGTTAGCAGAAGGTTTATAGACGAGTTCAATCCATGTGGGTTTATTTGGAAGACCATGGACCCATGTTGTTACTTTTAGTACAAACGGCCTGTTCCATCATAAAAATATGCTATTATTATTTGGACACCCCTTTTTTCCTATTTTCACACTAACTCATTTTACAAACATATGTCAAAACAAGTTTCCTTTGTGTTCCTGTTGTATTAATTCTTTTGCATATTAAATGAAAACTTGTTCCATTATATATTCATACACAACATAAAACAGTTTCTGTAAAATCCAAAAAAAAAAAAAAAATCGAAAAAGAGAGAAGAGAAAATTAAGGGTGTTAGAGAATTTTCTAAATTTTGATAAGAAATTATAGAAAATTATATTGCTAAATATTTTTTTTTAATTGATAAATCGTGTCTGAATAAAGTGAGTGTTGTAAAAACATTTAATTAAAAACATTTTACTAATATAAGTGGCGTCACCTGCGTGTGTGTATTATACGAGGAATCAAATAAGAAGATGAGAGCACTGCTTCAGCTTCAGGCTTTGACAAATCGGCTTTCGCTTTCCTCTTCCTCCTCCACCTTCGTTCGCGCCAAAACCTTATGGTTCGGTCCAAACAGACCGTACTCTCAGAACTCCCAAGTGAGAAGGATATGGTCTTCCACTCCTGTTTGTATGGGTCGCCGTTCCAGCAAAATTGCTGGGAGAAAGGTTTATGCATGCTACCTGTTTGATCAAATTATTCTGCCCTTCATTTTCTCAACTAGTATCAGTATCTTCCTTCGGAGTTCATTTATTTAAGGACATTGATTCTCTAGCTATTTTTGGTGTAAATAAATGAGGTTATGCTCATGTTTTGATTACTTCTCCCGTTGTTTCTGAACAAGGCTCACCGTCACTCTCTGGCTTTAAGTTGGACCGCTGTTTAACATACCATTTTATCTATTATTATGAATTTTAGAAATCTTCAATTTCTCCTAGGTTTGATTCTTATTCAAGACGATTACAGGAAGCCCAAGATGCGAAGAAGGCAAAACTTTACTCGAGGATTGGAAAGGAGGTTGTGTCTGCGTAAGTCCTTCCTCAACTAACTCATTTTTTTATGTTGTATCTGTTAAATCACTGATATGAATGTTACCAAGTTATTTTAAGATGATACGGGTATTTAGCAAATTGACCTTCAGTTGCCCAGGATTTAATGACGTGAAATAGTTAACCTGATCATCCCTTATCTTTTTTTTTTTTTATTTTTTTTTTTTTTTTTTTTTTTTGTGGTTTTTCTTTACTTTACTGCATGTGGGATATGATTTTCCTGATTTTGGACAGAATCTATTCTGTAATTTGTATTGGTTCGAACTAGAGGAGTTTGTTACTGTCTTGTTTTTCTTTATTGATTAAGGAACCACATTGTGCCATGAATTAATGACAGTGTAAAGAAAGGTGGCCCAAATGTAACATCCAATTCAGTTTTGGCTGCTGTACTTGAGAAAGCCAAGGAGCTTGATGTGCCTAAAGATATTGTTGAGCGCAATATCAAGAGAGCTTCTGAGAAAGGACAAGAGGCTTATATTGAGAAAGTCTATGAGGTTGGTAGAAAACTACTCTTGATTTGATTGCCATGGGGAAACAAGTAGCTCTGGGACTGGCATTCTTTGGGTCCAGTTTTGGGGCTAGATAGTATAGTATGCACTCATTCATAAGCTGTATGTTGTTTGCCTAAGGACTTAACCATTGTTTAACCTTAATGAGGGTGTTTGTGTTGGATTTTAATATGATGTTATGTACTGTAGAACTTCATCCTCGGCATATTTGGATCATTTCCTTTTTCTTAAGAACATTACAGTCTCTTGTTTCAAGAGAGAAGTGTAAATATGTTTGTTAAATGCATACCATTACAAGGAGTTCACCAATCTTAAGTATAAGTAGTTTGTTTTTCCTCTCTTTATTTATCCTTTTTCATTTAAAAAAGAGCTATTAAAAAGCATTTTTTAACTAATGCCATTTTTTCTTACAAAGTTAATTTTCGCAAACATTCCTGAAAACAATAATTATTCTTTCAAAATTTGTTTTTTCAGAACTAATTATTCCAAATTACATCTCCCTTAAAATTGATTCATCCAAGTTGTCTAAACAAGCATTATGGTTGACAGTTTGAGATGTTTAACACTTTTAAGGTAAATTTTGTACGCTACTACTTTTTACTCTGTTTTTAGCTGTGAATTCGAAACAGGTTCGGGTGCAAGGGAAATTGGAGTCCATTAGGTAAATGAGTCTAGATTTCTAGATGGGGTTGGACCTGCCCAGATGTGTGGGACTGGGTCAGCTTTTTGTTTGGACCCATCCTTGGGTACTAATACCTTCAACTCTACCAACGTCTTTGGTGGATTACATTTTTTGGAATTTTGTTTGCGGAATGTTATTTTAACTCATCCTTCTATGTTTACCTTTCAGGTTTATGGTTATGGAGGAGTTAGTATGGTAGTTGAGGTATCAACTGATAAGGTACATCGTTCTGTGGCAAAGATACGAGAAGTGATAAAGGACTATGGAGGAAAAATGGCAGATTCTGGATCTGTGACATTTAAGTTTAGACGTGTTAGGGTAGTAAATATTAAAGCCACTAATGCTGACAAAGATCAACTGCTTTCCATTGCTTTAGATGCTGGAGCTGAGGATGTAATTGAACCTCCAACTTATGAAGATGACACCGAAGAGGATATGTCAGAAAGGTAATTCTCTGTTATTCATTTTATTGTGTATTTCAGTTACAATAAAATTTCTGATCTTCATAGGATGGATGTATGACCTTTTTATTCCTGTCTATGTTCCTTCTACAAGATAATAAGTTTGGTGGGGATACTTGAAACTAGCGATAATGAGATCATCCATTTGAGTCATCAAACCCCCTTTTTTCACCAATTATTAAAGCCATTACTTTACATAATGTGGCTGAATTTAAAACGTTGATGGTAAAATCATAGATTGATCTGGGTGATCAACAATTAACTATTCAGCATCCATGGATGGAACGCATTATCCACAGCTGATTGCCCCAAAGACAACTCAAACTTTATTGTACCTTCTTAATTTGAGTAATGAAACCTATGGATAATGATGTAAATTGATTATCTGCATCGAAACCCTAGCTTCTAATATTTAAAGAGTAGACTTTGCAATTACCTGTGGTCATTTTCCGAATGCCATCTGCAGCAATTCTTGTCTTACCATTATGAGAATTGGTATGGGATAAAGGAAAGGCTGGTCTCCTATTTAAATATGTTATTGAAATATAAGAAAATGTCAAAAGTTCAAATAGATATTTATTGTTGTTCAAATTTTCTAAAATCTGGCAACCAAAATCAATGAGAAATAGTTACAATTTAACATATATTTATAAAAATCACATTTTTTAGGTGTTATTGGATATAAGTATCGAATCTTACATTGGTGTGAAATAGATTCAGTGGGCAGATTTGCTATACACGTATAGGGTAAGCATTTCTTACAAAGTGACATGATCTTGTTATCTCTACACTTGAATTAGTCTACTAGCTTGATAGCTTTGATAGCTGTAATGTTGGCTGAAAGAAGTTCCAGTCTTTTCTGTTCGGTTTGTTTACACCTTCATAACAAGGACAGTAGAGCGTAAAATTGAAGCTTGCCCACTAGAATTCATTTTATTTTCATTTTTTCAGGTATTATAAGATTGTAGGTTCTACAGAGAACTATTCATCTATACTATCTAAGCTGCGAGAGGAGGGAATAGATTTTGAGCCTGATAACGGTTCTGAGCTTCTTCCAAATACCACAGTTGAGGTTTGTTTCGACTGGCTATTGCATATGTTATTTCATTTTTTGATTTTCATTTCTCTTTTCTTCCTTCTCCTTTTTGGATTCATGATATAACAAATAATCTTGAAGGTGTTAGTTTAATTTTTTAATGCGGTAAATTTGCAATTCCTAAAACTGTTTAGGAGGTATTGTTTTTCTTTACTCATTGTTCTGTTATTCTGTCTGTATTGCATTTTTAAAATTTTGCATTTGCAGACAAACTTTTCCTTTATGGGGAGACTTTCTTGGAGAGCATAAATGATGTTTCTAACAGTTATTTTCCGTATATACATCCCATAAACCGTCCCTATTATATTTGGACTTGGCTTTTCTAAAGTAATCAAAGGCAAAGTAAATAATTCAGTCATTGATAAGAAAATCAACTTTCATATTTGAACACATGCTTAATTTGTTATGCATGTATTTATGCGTTACGTTGAGAATTGATTTTCTCATCAATGATTGAGATTACTTGTCTTACCCTCTAAATTGAATTGCTCACTTTGGAGGGAGCCAGATCTATTATGTTTGTCCTAGTCCTTCATTTTAAAATATTTCATGGGAGTAAAAATTGAGGAGGATTTTTTAATTCTTTACATCCATCTCCCCACTCCTACTTTTGTTTTCTTCATCCAGGTGAGAATTTTTATTTTCAAAAAGTCCCTTCCCTTTAATTTAGTTTATAATCCTGAATCCAGATGTAGGATTGGTGAGGCACATTCTTGTGTTGAAATTATGAGCTAAAAGTTTACCAAAGTTTCATGTTGTGAGAAGTTCAGAGCTTCACTGAAAATTGTAAAGAACTCTTTGATTGTTACTATTTTTTATAAACTGCTGATGTATAATGCTCTTAGTCTAATAGTCTGAGTTATTAGACATTGCCTTTGCATTTTTGGCGCATGTAAATCAGCTACGATTGACCTAAGCAATTACCGGGAGTAAGTGATTCTGTTCTATCATGTTTTTACTTTAAGGTGGCTGCTACACACGTAAATATATGATGTAATAACTAGAATGACTAGACTCGATGAATTCCAATATTATGTTTGTGTTGTTGCTTTCTTTATTCACGTTTATTAGTTATCTTATCTACAATTGTGTTCTATCCTCTAAGGTTGTAGAAATCTCCATTTTCATTCTTTTCTGCGTAAGTTATAGAATTCATTACGTGTAGCCTTTAACTCTTAGTGCAAATAGACAAATCTCTAGGCAATTAAAATGAAGCCTCAAACCCTGTTTATATTTTCTAAGGATGAGACTCAGCATGCCTTTCTTGTACATTTATAACGATTATAATGGTATTTAACGTCTGCATTCTGCTTTGGAAAGTAATTCTATTAATTTTCTAAATCAAAAAAGGGATTGTCTATTATCTCTTTTTAATTAGAAAACAGTGGGTTGGGTAAAACCTGAGTCAGTTACTATTGATTTTCCAGGTAGACGATGAGGCTATGGACTTGAACAAGGAACTTATGAGCAAATTACTTGAGCTTGATGATGTTGATGCTGTTTATACAGATCAGAAATAATAATGTTTATATCTTTAAAAGCTGTTCAGCAGACAATGCAAGGTTATTCTTGGACACCGGAAGCTTTCATCACATAATGTACCTTGTTTATTTACAAAATGAAAGTAGGTTCTAAAAATTATTGGGGATTCCTTGGGTGAGTGATGTGTAGATCTGACACATGAACTGTCTAATCTGATTCCTTTTTTTTTTTTGTGAGGACGGTCAGATGCTTGCTTTCTGGGAGGGAATTTCATTTTGAAATTATTTGATTCAAACCGGAGGATGTTTAAATCATGTATCGTCTCATACTACAAACTGACAAAGTTTAATAATAATATCTAGATTCCTTCTGGTTGGGTATGTTGATCCCGGAGAAATTTCTTAGCAACCATCTTGAATTTCTCTCCATTGTTTGTATATAATTGGTCTTATTACATATGAAGAAGATAGTCAAATAAACTAGTTTTTCACTCATTTTTCATTTTTGCATGTAAACCAAGAAGCTGAGATATGCCGCTTTAGAAATTTTCAAGATGTGTTTTTATACTAGAACAAACAACCAAGGCTGGCATTGACGGGTGAGATAAGTTAGACCATACAGAAAAGTTGTTTGTACTTCGTAAAATGATTTAAATGGGGGCGCACTCTGGATGTTTCTTTGAGGTGGATAAAATTCTTAAGTGGTAATGCCAAACTGGTCTATCATGGGATCTGAGCATCAATTTTTGAGACATGTCTTATCCTATTCCAAAAACTTAGTTTTCTAACATGTTAACAGCATATTCTCTACCGTTTAATGCTTTGATAAACAGAACATGGCCAGATGATGGTGCAACATTTATTATTTCTAACAATGCACTTTTTATTATTGGCAGAAATTGAACATGTATAAAAAGAGTTTACATTAACTTACTTATCCTTCTAAATCAACTAAAGTAGATCTCCTTTATTCTAACATTGTACTTTTGCATTGGGTGAAGGGTTTTATTGTGAATAAAGATTGGTAGTTAGAGAACTGAGAAAAAAATGAGATTACTCATTGATACATGTAGTACAATGTACATAATGCTGAGGGGAAGACGACGAATCCATAATTTCTACTTTTATCATACACGTACAATATTACACGCATCAAGGATCAGTATCGCTTGTACTTAGTACAGTTGCACAATATATTGTATAGGCGTAAGGCTTCCAAGTTGCGTCGTTTTCTCTGAACAGATTTTATATTTCCACACAATCTTCAGCGATGCTGTTAATCTTTTGGAACCCAGCATCCATGCAACCCATATGGAAGTCCATAAGGGAACTTGGCCCTAGCAATCTCTTCAAAAGAGGAACCGTCTAACAGCAACGCATATCCTCCTCCATTTTTCTCGCTGACTATGGAGATTACCACGCCTGCCATATGAGAGAAAGATAGGTTAGAATGAAGCTGCAGGCTAATTGAAATAAAGAACAAGAGGGGGATGAAAAAGAACGCATGCATGTTTGAATTAAAGGAGTTCTAACCATCATCTTCCTCTGTTGCTCCTGGTCGCGCCACAAAGAGAGGTTCTGAGGGCACAACACCTTCTTCATGCCAGTTCTTAGCCTTTTTCAATTCAAAGTCTATCTGCATATATATTACATATCGAAGCACATTTAACTAAATATATATCTCCGCAACCAAAAATAAATTCGGACAGAAAGTTTAAAAAGACCTAAATATTAAAACAAACCTTGGTGAGGGTGTTCGGAAAGTTACAAGGTCGCTGTGCTCCACAAGCATAGGCATATCTGTATTTCTTCCCTAGATGATTAGGGTTTATGCTGCACATGTCCATGCCTTTCCCATGTTCATTTGGGTCCAATGCTGCCTCTAATGTTCCGCATGGACTTCCATCCAGTGGTATTCTGAATCGTCCAACCCTGTTAATCAATATTAAGTAAACCATAAGTCACTCGTATGTACCAAGATCTTTCAGTATTCAAAGGCTAAGATATCCATATAACAATTACCTAGCATCGGGTAGAACATCTTCACCATTAAAAGAACGAAGGTTCTGTAACCTAAGCTTATCAAGAATGGTAGTATCTGAATTATGCTCACAACAGTCGGCAATAACGGCCGTCACCCTCCCATCTTCATCTTCCTCCTCATATGCATTAATGAAATGGAAAGTAACAAAGAGAGGCACTTCCACACTTGCCACCTTCAAAATCTCACACAGCACACACAGTCAAATCATGAATAAAGTCCATAACATGGATGATAAAATCAGTGAAACAAACACACAGGGATAAGTAATTAACTAAACTTACAATATTTCCACTAGTCTTGCACATGACATGCATAAAAGCTTTAGACTGAGGGAGCCACTCAAACTTGTACAAAGGAGTAGGCTCAGCCTTGAGCAGATTCTGAGCACAGTACCTCAAACACATTTCAGGCACAATAACATAGTGTTCGGTGACAGGAAAAGAGTGAACCCAACCGGGTGAAGGCCCGCCCCGACAATTGACCCGCCCAATTACCCTCCTCTCATTGGTGCCAGGCTCCATCCTCACCACAAGGTACCCTGCTCTCACCAAATCCGGCAACAACGTCACAAACTCCTTATCCGTCACAATGGGGTGCGCAGAGTGAAGGATACCCCCCAACGAGTCACTGTACTCGAACTTCCCCACCGTTTCCAGCGTCTCAGGGTCAATCACAATCGACCCTTTCTGCGTCTCCGTCAAACACACCACCCTCCCGTCGCCCAGCTTCACCACGCCGGTGTTCGCGTTGTCCGTCAGCGACGCGCCGGAAAACAGGCTCGCCAGCTCCCCCACGTACGCCAAGAAATTCGCCGCCTTAGGCACTTCCGAAAACTCCCGGTAGCATACCTTCTGGTTCTTCTTCGCCGCTCGGTACGCCTCCGATTCAATTTGACGGTGGCCGGCGACCAACTGGCCATTCTCGAATCGGAGCTTCACCATCGTGGCGTAACCGTCGAAGAGGTGGCGGAAGTTGTAGTCCCCTATGTGCCACATCCCAGGTCCATTCCTCAGGTACGTTCCTTTCTGCATGTAATCATTCATATTTATTTATTATTATTTTGTTTCCAGTTTCCACCATCTACCTCTCTACTCAACACATCTTATTTATAAGGTCAAGATCATGTCCATGTACACAAACAAACGAAAAAGACATAGTTATATACATATATATACCTTTATTTGATATGTAGTCAACAAAATGACGTCTGCGTATACATGTGGTTGTAGGCGTTTAGTTAGTAATAGTATCATGGAATATATCAACCATTAATGATGAGGATACAGTTCAAAGATCCTTTGATGTTGTATTAATTATTTGTTTATATGAGTTTGCGTGTGTATAGTCAGAGTTCTTTTAAAAAATTGATATCTAGAAAATAATTCTGATACAGACTTTTTTGTTATTTTAATATGTGTTTAGGTTTTTAATTGATTATAATGTATAACTTTATTGGTTTTTCATTCTCTGACGTTATACAGGTATGATGACCAACAACCTAGACTACCCGTAGGATCAACTATTAATATTATATTATTGTTTTTGTAGTTTATGATGGACTGTGTAGTTCCCTGCCGGAGAGAAAAAGAAGCTTTTGTTTTGAGAGATGAAGTTTTCTTGTTGTTCTTCACTTTGCTTCTGTACTTATGGTAACTCATGTAATATTAATGAAGGTACAGATAAAGATTTTTAAGCATAGGTTACATGTTAGTAATATTTAAAACTATGCATAAAAGACATGGATGTGGGGTAATTTGATTAGATGTGATGAGCATGAAGTATATGAAGACTTACCAGCCATAGTGGTATTTGTCCTTCAACTTCTAACTCTCCTTCCCACCTTTCCCGCGAGATACTAGTCCATGCAACATGCTGCTGCTGCTGGTGGCGGCCGCCGGTGGTTCCTGGCTGTTGTTCCTCCGTTGTTGGTGGGGCAATCACAGGTAATGATGATGAACTTGCAACATTTGCAACGGTTAAGTGTCGGAGATTGCGTTGCCCTTTATAGAAGATGACTTTATTTGGAAGTAAAATAGTATTGTTATGATCAGACATGTCAGGAACAGGCATAGTTGGCCAAGGAAAGGAGGCTCTGAGTGAAGGCAAGGTTGTGAAAGCCATGGAAATGGAAAAGAAGAGAAAAATTGAAGGTGTTTTGAAGGGTTTGGCGCTTATGAGTGAGGAAAAATTATGCATATTTATAGGACGGTACTGGGAGATGAATTGATTTGTGAGCATGTAATTTGGTGTATGGAATCTTGGATTGGTGGAATTCCTTTTCACTACGGGACATGCTTTGTTTTTTCTCAAGTCCTTGGTTACATAAATTAAATTATACCTATTTTCATAGGATAGCCAAGTATATAAAGACACAAAATTTAATATATTCTAAACTACTTTTACAATTTTCAAGTATATATATGAAGTAAAGTTCAAGTAATTGTCTAAAAAAAAGTAATTAAGATAGTTAACAACGAGTTTATTTAATCTCACTTTCAGTACGAGATTGATTTACATGTCCTTTTGGACCTTTAAGTTTTCTCAGAATAATTAAATTTCTTCATTTCTTTAAATAACCAATCTACTAAAAAAAGAAATTCTAACTTTTCAAAATTCTCAGTTTCAAAATCTCTATAAATTAAGTTTAAAATGTTGGCAATCTTATCCCTTGAGTTTTCTTCTAATTAAAATTCTCATTTATTCCATGTCTCACATGTATATAGTAAATGAGAAATTTATGATTTTAGGTAGAAAGTTTTAGTAAAAGAGTCAAATTTGTTACATTTTAAAAATATATGTGTTTTGTTTTGTTTTTTGTTTTTAATCATAGATTGGTGTTCCAAACCCACGTATTTTGAAAATTTTCACGTTAGATGTGAAAAGATGCAAAAAGTAGTCTTTGAAGTTTCTGACCACACGTGATCAATCTATGTTTCCTAAACGCAGATTCAAAGATGTAAATTAATTGGCTTCAAAATTGAAGAACTAAAATCACTCATAATATTGGAATCAAAACTATAATAAAAAAAAATAGTGTATTTAAACTTGTATGATAAAAAAAATGTTAATTCTTATTTTAAATATCACAGATTAAAAGATAAGATATATTTTTAATACGTAATTTCTAAAGAATAGAGATCATTTTTAGGGATTGAACTAATTAATTAATATGAATTGCGTGAAATAAATAGTTAAGAAACTGATTTCTTAAACTTTAATTATAATTAACATTTTTCATCATAAAAATAAGTTACAGTTTGTTATATTTGATAGATGCTTTTTTCCCCCAATTCTTCTTCTTCTTCTTCTTGTATGTTTTAGTTATACACAAATTTTAAAAATTAAAAATGAAAATATTGCCATGCTGTGTCTATGTTATAGTCATTACTTTTATATTTTCATTGTTGTTTATCGCTTGAAATATATTTTTATAAATAAAATATTAAAGTCATACATAGATTTTTGTTTAACAATTCACAACTTCTTGAGAAGCAATAATGAAGAGAACATTTAGTCTTACACATCAATTATTCAATGAATTGATTTGATCAATAAAATATTTTAAGTAATTATAAATAAAATAAATTATTACAAAATAGTAACGTTTTAAATTTATTATATTTAAATTTTATTTATTATATTCCTTAAAATTATATGATTTAATCTTTACACACCCTATAAAACCTAAAACATATTATTTTTTATTGAATATGAAAATTATAAATAAAGGAAATTAATGACCAAAATTCATATTTTGATTTCTAAAAATACTTTTTTAAGCCTATATAATATAACCCAGTTCATTATCAATGTATTTGAATATGAAATTTGATTTTAAATAATTTATTTTAACGAATTTGAATTTTAGTTATACTTAAATTAAATATTTTAAAATTTCCAGGTTTAAATATATTTTTATTCTCAATAAAATGATTGAGTTTTGATTTTCGTTCTTACTTTTTTTTTTATTCCTCTAAATTTAAAATTATTATTTTTTTATTTTTTATAAAAATGAATAAATTTTTGTTTTAGACCTGAAAAGTATTTTATTTTTATCTTTTAAAAAATTTGAAATCACTTTCTTGTTTTAAAAATTTTCATTTTAGTTAAATAATATTTATTTTATAAATTTTAATTTTACATACATATGTATATATTTTGCTTGTTATTTCTTATAAAAAACATAAAAAAAAAATAGTGAAATTAGATGGAGAATTACAAATTAAACCTTAATAACGCTTTTAAATTAAATTTGGACAAAAATCATGAAACTATCAAGCATACTATATTATTTTTTTAAAATATGAAATGTTTAAACAAATTTTATATTAACTAAAAATATGACGAATTATAATATATAAGTGAAATATAACTTTTAAATCGGTTTTAAAAGTGAATTAGAATCATAATATTTTTTATATAATATCATAATTAAATTAATAAGATTGTTTAGCCTAAATTTAATATAATAAATTTTAATTGATATAAATTATAATATTTTGTTACCGGTTTTAAAAATAAATTAAATTCATAATAATTTTTTATGAAAAATATTATGTTGACGAACAAGAATTAACTAATTAAATGAGTGTTGGAATAAAGTATATAAATATAGGTTAATTGATGTTTGTTGCTAATGATTCCTTCCATGATCAAATCTATAATTTGTGATCGTAGGATGGCATATGTCGCCTCCAGAGTCATTCATTCATGTATTAATTCCTTCTTTGACTTCAATTTTGATCGTACCAAAACCCACCACCTTTCCTTTATTCATAATTAATACACAATCCAATCCTCTCCATAATCAAACTTCTAATTATGTTTCACCTGTCGGCAATTAAATAATGTTTCTTTACAATTTTAATTACTTTGACCTCACTCACACACTGCAAAATGAACCTGAGAATCTGCATTTATCTCAAACACTCATGTTATTTCTGCATAACTTAAAGAAAGAAATAAAGAACTAAAAAAAGAAAGAAGGATGAAGAATTTGTGGGAAGAAGATGATGATGATGAATATATATTGCCGTCGAAAGTGGAGGTGAAAAAACTTAAGAGGTGCAGCGATGGTTGAGGGATTCCAATAATGATGTTTTCCATGAAAGAAGTATAATAGAGATAAGTTTATGATTTAGTATAATATTTAGTTTAGAGGAGCAATGTTAGTATGTTACATAGTTCATACCCCTTTTGGAAAGTGGAATGCTCATTGTTCCACTTGCGATTTAGTATTTAGTTTATAGGTTGACCTGCATGGTTGTGCAATCTGGGTCCTCATGTTCGCCACTCAACTCAATCTTCTTTCATGTCAACAATCCTTAAATCCATTACACTTTGCATCGCACAAAACAAACAAAAGTGTATCTTAATTGTACTATATTCCATTACCTTCTCTCTGTCTTCTGTCTTCTGTTCTGTTTAATCATTACATACTCTTAAGCTAAACCTTCTTCCTTCTTACTTCTTACGTACGGCCAAACTTCTTACTTCATTACATTACATACGTATATTAAAAAGGTGTTGTTAACGCAGCATATCAGTCATAATATATGAAATGTTGAGCATGGTTAAGTTGGTGTAATAATAATAATTTTGATATTTTTGGTGAGGTGTTTGTGAGCTACCATCACTATATTTTCACTCTTACGTGTGGTTTATCAAAGACTTCTGCACTATAGTAGTTGAATGAAAACTTGAATTAAAAAATGATTTGTTTTGGTCTAAAATTACATCAGCTTTACATAATAATAGAGTACAGTAGAAGTTTGTGGTTGTGGGAATATATTTGTTGTTGTTAAGTTGTGTTTGAATTGGTGCAGATGGAGAGAGAGAAAGAGAAAGAGAGAGAGAATGAAGACCTCTGTAATTGCTATTGCTTGGGTCTCTTCATGTCTTTTATGATTCCCACAACAGTCAATCCATTCTGCTGCCTGCAAATGTATGTGGCAGACAAAATTAGGGTTTTCCCACAACTGAGAACAGTTAAATTGTGTTTAGAATTTGGACCACCATTATTATAAAAATCTAATAATCAGTCTTCAGTGTTCATCAGTGTTCAGTGTTCAGTGGGTCCAAAACCAACCATCAAATATTGTGGGCGGTGCTGATGCGCACTCACACACCCACCATTATTATATATATATATGCAGTAACTCTTAAGAACAGTCTCACCTTCACTAATCAAATTTTGTTTCTCATCTTCCACTTAATGTCCTCACTGTAACACGTTTTTCAAAATGTTTTTAAAAAGTTAAACTTTCATTATTGAGTTGGAAGAGATGAAAAATAATTCTTAAACAAAACAAAAGTGCCCTATGTGTATCTCCCTATTGATGTAGTTCAGATTCGGATATTCCTTCATTAGTTTTCATTAATTATTGAAAAGCAGATACCTAATTCAGAAGATGCCACGCTTCCACAGTGTCCATGTACTCTTGGATGCTTTTCAGCCATTTTCTGCTTGACATTTTCTGGATTCGATAACGACCCCTTCAACTTCATCAATAATTCCAACTGCTATATGCATGAACAACACAAAAGCACATTCTCATCATCCATTCTAATCTCATTCTATGAAATGAAACCTCAAACGAATTATTTCACTAGTATAATGATTCTCCCGTTGCTTCAAAGAGTAATGATAATTTTTGAGTCAATTCCATTCACTGGTCTTGGAAGATCAAACTTATATTGCTACGTTGATGATGTTGCTGTTTGAGTAGTACGTACTACGTACTCCCCCATATTGAATTAGATTCATTTTGGTGACAACTTAACGTGTTCTGTTTAACTCATTTTCTTATCTTATTAAAATATAATTAAATTGTTTCAATGCAATTGCTCCTAAATCATTTCAGATTCAATCATTTTTCAGTTTGTTTAAAGAACACACAAACTTTTCATTACTCAAAAGAAAAACAACTTTTTTCTAAAAACACTGGCCCGGAAAAATCAAAATAAAACATATATAATTTTAAATGTTAGGGCAATCTACTTATGAACTTCATCATACATGTCTCCATCTAATAATATTCATAATAAGAGAACGTGAATATTTTTACTTGCTTACTCATTGAAAAGTCGATGATGCACATGGAGATTACATTCAATTTTGGTGGTGGTTTTGTTAGTATAAATGCGAAGACTTCGAGTCAGTGTTGTTGGTTAAAAGTTTATAAATTAGAAAATGTACAGAGGAATCTATATATGGCTTATTCTTTAGGTTTTTTTTTTATATATATAATTTATGGTGCTGATTTTTATGTAATAATAATGAGTCGTGAGAAACGTTTTTCTTAAGAAGAATCACATTATTTATGATTTGTATTACTAATAAATTGTATATTTATTTTTGTGTTTGAATATTGTATTGAAACTGGTGTGAAACTAAAAGATTCTTGATCTTTTTTTAAGTGTGTTGGGTTTGGATGAGGTTCAGAACAATTTTCCCAACGCTAATGAATTAGATTAAACATTAAATATAAACTTTATCAAAAATCTTACAAAATTTTAAGTATCACTTTGCAAAAATATTTCAAACAATATTATTATAAAAGGATCAAAGTCGACACTTTAATAATTTCTATATATCTAATATTAATATTTGTGTAAATAAATTTCTTTAAATATGTTTAAATTTGTCAATATCAATGACATGGAATATTTTCTAATAGAATAAACTCATCCTTCATAATTCTTATATTTAATATAGATAGCCTACAAATTAGGTGACTTCATGCCAATTTATTTAGTTAGGTGCATGTGTAAGATATTGACTAAAATTCTCTCCTTGAAAATTAAAAAAGTGTTATTTTGAATGGGAGGTACTTGTTACATAGTTTCTTGATAGTGAATGAAGAGATCAATAAAGTAAAAATGATATAGAAGAATTGTCTATTATTCAAAGTTAATTATGAGAAGGTTTATGATAAATAATAATCAACATTTCATACATTCTTTGTTAAGATTTAAAATAAATTGAAAATTTATATTAGATAAAAATAGGAAAATTAAATAATATATTGTAAAAAAATTATAAACTTAATATCTTAATATTTTGAATTGAATATAACTATATTTTTTATATAATTAAATTTATGATTTATTAATGAATATCTCTCTAGAAATTAGTTTTATAATTTTGAAAGTATAGATTGAGTAACCAGATAATCATATGTTTTTCTTGGGCCTATTCTGTTGGGCCTCACAGTTTTTGGAGCCCGAATTCTTTAGTTTTGTGCTTGATTCATGGTTTGGAAGCTCATTCTTTTTGTTTGACAAGTAAAATGGTAGAAGAAGATGGATAAAAAAAAAAAAGCATTCATACTGGTCTGTGAGTTGCAATACAGTATCGTCCCATTTTGGAGTCCTTTGCTTTGAATTCATCTACTGACACGTTGCCCTCCATGGATAAATGCTTGGAGAGTGCTATAATAAGTCATTGTCATTTATTTTAAGATTTTTCTCTATTTTCTTTCATTAATTATCTGTCTTGTCTTTGTAAAATACGGAAAATAAGTGCAGTTGGAGTACAAAACAATAACTATGGGGTTTGCCAATTAATTCATGGAAAACCCATGAAACTCTTCAGAATTTTGGGTTGGATGTAAGTCAATTCAAAACTTAATGTATGTATGAAATGAAAGTGGTCTTTCACTTTTATTATATATGTATAAAAAGAAACAAATTATTCACTTTAAAAAGTAGAATAGATAGAAATAAGGAATATTTCTTATTTTATCAGTTATGGTGTGAATTATATTGTATCAGAGATCTCATAAGATTAACAAATATGACTTATTTGAACTTTTGCTTTTGATTTTTTCCAAAGAAAGTTAACTCTGAATGTATATTTTCCTTCATCGCTCTGATGATAAGTCTTGGTTTGACTTATGAGTGGTGAAAAGGAAGAGTTGGGTCTACTTCCATACTTTGATGTTCAACAACTGTCTAATACAGGAGAGAAAAATCGCAATCAAAGTTAGAGGAAGGGAATATAATATTTATGGATAGACGAACTACCATGAACTCATCACTATGATATTGATAAATGAAAAGGAAAGAGAAATTAATTATGGGGGACCTTTTCATTGTTGTATCCAGGAATTGATCAACTATTGCTTTGCTTTCTCTTTTATGAACTAAGATGATGATGGGAGAATGAGAGTTGGTGGGTCAGAGTGGAAGGGTAAGTGTGAAGTTTATGGTAGCAGATGCAATATTCATTGTGACTTATGATAGAAAGCTTTTATTGTGAATGAGGTCCATGACAGATTGCTGGGGGTGATGATTCACTGTTAGCTGGGTTGCAAGTGGTATCATCTAATGCTACACCAAATGCCTTCAAAAGAGGTAACCTATTTTTCAGGGTATTTTCCAGAGAAACAAAAAATTTAAAGGAAACCTAGCTAACTTTTGTTATAAGTTGGTCCACATTCATATTATAAAATTATAATATAGTCTCTTGTAACAGTTATTGTTAAATTTATTTGTTACATTTCATATCACTCACATATATTCAATCCTGCATATTTTATGCTCAATGTTTTACTGCGTAGCATGGAGAAATAGTTTTTTAAAAGCATAAAATAATGAATTAAGTTTATTCCGACGAAATGATATTTTTAGTGTGTAGTTAATATTTCTTCGTTAAAAAAAATTAAAAAATTCAAGAGCTTTCTGAAAAATGTGTTATTTATTACAGGACGGACATGTACAACCAAACTCAACCCTGGTTGGTTGGGTAACAGAGTTTATGGTGTTGGTACTGTAGCTTATATTATATGCATGGCATGAAAACTTATGATGATTTTAGTTTGGCCCAGTTACATGATTATTTCTCAGAACATTAATTATATGACAATAATCATTATGATGAAGCACAGAAACCTTAAATATACCATGATGGTACTATAAAATGAAAAAAAGAGCAAAATTATGAACAACATGCAGATTCTCTGGTTGACTCCATCACCATTCACAGAGAACACTTTTGGAAGCTTTGCCGTTTCCTCTGCCTCTCCAAATCTGCCACTCCTTTCCCTCACGTTGTATACAAAATCTATATTCTATATTGTTATGTACATGCATAGATTCTAATTAATACAATATATTTCTTGTATTAAACTTCACTTTCGATCAAGAAATGAACATGCCAAAACCTTTATTGTGTTATCCATTTTCTTATCCGGTTGAGATAGGATGCCCTAGAGAAACCTAAAATGAGAAAAATTAAGTGGTTTAAAATTTTTAATTAAAGTGATTAATTGTCTTTAACCTCCATTTGAATAAATAATTCCATAAATTAAATTTAAAATTCATTTTTAATATGTTATCATAACCTATTTTAATAAAATTATTGGATTTATCGGATTATCCACTATCGACATGCTATCGAATCAGCTATAAATGTTTAATCTTACATTTGAGTTGAGGATGTCTCGTCGTAAGGGGGTATATTGGAGATTCCACATTGTTTAGAGATAAAACCAAATTATGGTATAAACCTTATTTCATGAGCCGATTTTATAAAGATAAGTTAGACTTAAAATTTACTTCGGATATCAAAACCTATTCTAATAAGATTGTTGGGTTTATCGGGTCACCTCCTATTGAACGACCCATAAATATTTAATTCTTTGTGTTGGAGACCACGTAGTCAACGTAGTCCTACGTTAAATTAAGGATACTTCAACATGAGTGAAATGCAAACCTCATATAACAATTTTACGAGAATAAATTAGAACTAAATTCACTTTTATTTACTTTTCCAAAATATATATATATATATATATGAAGTAGATTTAATTTGATTTTAACTTTACATTAAAAAATATATCAATCACAACTTAATCAAAACTATACCACCAGAGAAATTTTGTACACTTCAATTAAGAGGTCAACCTATACCAATCAAAGAAGAACATAGCATCCCTATTTAATTTTGATATGAGGCATGAACAAGTTCTAATCTTAATCAAATATCCAGAAAGCTATCAAATTAATCAAATGATGAGTTGTACTTGAACATGCATGATAATATTTTTCAGGACAAAATAACTACATGCCAGAATGATTATCTTACCTTTCTGACACTTATCCTTGACAGTACATAAGGCAATAATGGTCGTTGGGTTGGAATTTTGCAGGGAGAAGAGAACTATGATAACAGTTTATCATGCATTTATAATATGAGCAAAGCTGGAAGACATGTACGTATTACAAATAAACAAGATATGCAATGTATTTTGAGCTTGATCAAGAAAATTTTCTACAATTATATGTTTTCATTGCTCAACACAGGTACCATTTTTGAAGACGAATTCAGCCTTGTCAGAATCTTCTTAACTTCCCCATTCCCCAATCAGCTGGTTTCTATTTTAAGAATTTCTGTATACTTTATTACTGTGTCTGGTAACACATTGATTTACATTATCTAAGTGATTTCTTGAAATAACGAAATACTAATTGATTGAGAGATTTTACAATTTGGAAAAGAAAAAAGAACTTCTTTTTGCCTTCAAACTAGGGTCTGGTCTTCATCAGATTCCTATATTCAAATATAGCGGATTATTAGTTTTGTTTTGTTGGAATTCTAAACCCCAAATTTCTATTCAATCACATCTAGACCAACCATCAAGACCAATCACATTCAATCACAACTTGACTCAGTGTCTCCTCTTATTATTTTCATGATCGGACGGATAACAACTGTTGGATTATTCAAGATGCTGTATCTGCTTATCGACATGCACCATCACAATCATGATCCATGACCCACCTTGCATTCTCATCATATATAGTAGAACCCAGATGGTGTCTGCGCCCTGCTTTGCCTTCCAAGTCTCCATCGCAAAAAAGTTGAAAAATTAATAAATATCCCTCTGAATTCAATACTCTCCTCACACTTGTCATAAATTTTATATAACTAGTAGTATATTCAGAATAAATTTAAATTAGAGTTATTAATTATTAGTTTTCTGTCACTACTAGTAGTATATATTTTTTTTTTTGGTGTAGATAAGTTATCTATGTTTCTGACTCTTTTAGCACACTTTTGGAGAATAAATCATAAGATTTGTTTGTTAGCAATATTCATAAATGAATTTGTCTTTTGGCTCCAGAGGCTTGTGTAAGTGAGTGAGTAATTCAAAGAAGAACCAGGCTGGCATGTGCATTTACTCCTGGATCAAGATTCATTACCTGTCTGGAACTGGGGCCCATTGGGCTTCAAAAGCCCATGATACAAGACACGGTTAATTTATCACAAGCCATTTGACTTCTTGGACCAGAAAAAACCATAAAGGATAAGCTGTCACTGTCATATTAACTTAAAGTGTTTGATAAGTACTTGTGTGGTTCAACTATTTGCCCTAATCGACACATCTTATCTAACTTTCAGATGACTGCATTATTGTTCTAACCCCAACAAGAGAATTCCATTATTCTCTCTTTTCTCATACATGCATAACTTTGTTGTTGCTCCTTTCATTTCCAAGAGATTAATCGAGACAGAAACTGTGCATGTGGATTATCTTATTATCTTAACTTATCGTGAAATGTTGAGTACAGATATTGTATAAGTACCTCATGTGAATCAACTTAATATACACATAGTTTGTATGGAAGCATGTAGTGGTATAGTGAAGAAATTTGCACATGCAGTGACCGAAAGGATAACCAATAATTGTTGGTGGAGGACTAGTTTTCCGCAGCATTAATTGCGCGAAATGTCATGTAGTGGCATTCATTAATTGTCTTCCGAAGGAGGAAGGGAGTTTTGGCTAAGCAAATTGGCAAAGGAAGCAGAAAATACAGAACAAAACTACATTTTCCTCACACCTACTCTATATTCTCCCCTCCATCTAGCAGAGGACCAAATCCAATTCAATGCAAATTATTTAATATCCTTTCCCTCTCATTATGGTACAAATGCAGGTGGGTGCTTTTGATCGTGATAGATGGATGTAAAAGGCAGACAATATGACCATCCATTATAAATTTGCAGCCATATTAATATTAGGGCATGTATTTATCAACCCTCCCTATATACCTATATATCTTCCTCACTTTATTCTTACCCTTCATCTGCATTCTTCACTGTAAACTGTAAAGTTGTGAAGTAGTAGAAGTAGTACTCCACTCAACATATGAATATTTCATGTTTAAGTTAGTTTATGTAATGCTTAAGTTTGATCCATTTTACTTGAATGATGTAAACATTTATCACAGGGCAAGTTTAGTTCAGGTCTACTTCATCACTCAACAACATGTTTTGATTCATATTTTGTATAACTTGTGTTACGAGACAAATTAATTGTCACAACTATAATTCATTAAGAGTTTAATTTAGATATGTGAATACAAAACACAAAAGCTGACAACTAAGTGTAAAGTCTACCTCCTTCAATTCTTGTACGTGTCTTACACTCAAAGTAATGATATGATAGATTTTTCATTTCTGTTCAATTTGTAACAGTTAACCAGAGATTGTCTGAGTGAATATTTTAATATCTTTGTTTAACAAATCTCGCTTCAATGTATTTAAGTAATGGTCCTTGAAGTGTAATGATCTATTCATTTGGATATTTTTGAAATTAATTAAATTTGATGTATTTGTAAATATTATATTATATCATATCATAATTATAAAAAAATTAACTCAGTTAGATGTTAATAAAGATTAGAGAATACAAAATCTAACAAATATTTTATATTAATAACATAATCATAAAAAAAAAAAATTAATATCCAAATGATAAAAAGATGGTTAGAAAGTAGAGATTCTCAATACTCTACGACAAAATGCCAAATAAAAGGTAATCTTGCGGAGAAGCAAGAACATTTAAAATTGCGATGCATGGATTTATTAATATTTATACAAGTTTCTTGTTAAAAGCAACTTCTTCAAAGTGTGATTTTCACGCCTTTTTGGTAACACGTTAGCAAACAATAAATTTATGTCAAATAAAAACTGAGAGAAATTATGCTTTATGTTTATAATAAATATTTTACTCTTTTATGTTTTTAACTATTTTTTTCTTGTTTCATTTATAACTAATATATTAACTAAAACTTAAATAAAAAATTATAAAAGTTACAAATTAAACTTTTAAAACATAAAAATTAAATATTTTTTTATTAGCAAATTTTTTGTATGATTTAATTAAAGAAAATTAAACTCATACTTTTTTTAAAGCCTTTCTTAAATGATATTCACATGTTTTGGGAACAATTTATGTAGAAAAATATTTCTGTTTAATTCTCATTGTATTTGTCCGTGTTTGATTTATAATGATTAAACTATTTAACTTTTTTATTTATTATTCTTTTAATATTTTTCTATTTTAATTTTAGTCAATATAATATTTTCAAATAAAATAATAAAGATGCATATCTTCTAATAAAATATAAAAGAGATATGTGTCATTTATTTAAAAAGATAAAAAAACATTATATAAAATTTTAAAAAGATATGAATATCATTTTATTAAAAAGTATGAAAGAGATGAGTGACTATTTTTAAATTAAAAGAAATATAAATGTGGTTAAACAATACAAATTGTAATTTTCCTAAAAATTATAAAGAGTAACTATTACATTTTCCTCATATTTAACGTTAAAGAATGGTGGAAATATCAAATTATCTAAATATAGTCTATGATCTAATCTACTTTAGCTGCAAATCAGACAAGAGTTTTTTTAGAAAATAGGTTAAATTTTATAAGAGCCAATTTATTTAAAAATGTCAAAACTTGAATCATTTAAATAGTCGTTTAAGTCTAATAGATTATTCTATTTAAATATATAAATAATAATTTGTGTTAATATTATTAAATTATTTTTTATAATATGTTTAAATTAATATATATATATATTATTGAGAATGTTAATCTAAAAAATCCTATAAAATTAAGAATAAATTTATATATGTTTGTAATAAATAGATTTTTTAATAAGTAATTTATGATGTTATATTATACATACATAATTATATAAAATCTATATACACAATATATATTACATGATAATATGAAAATATAAATAATAATTAGTTTATAAGTAAATACGACAAAAAAAATTACTTTTAAAGGTTTTATATAACAAAATAAAATTTTAAACAAAAACATACCTCAAACTTTTGCCTTTATTATCATGTTTACGAAAAATCTGACTTTAGACTTATTTTTACTATGTGTAGCCATGTAACCCAAACAAGCCTATAAACACATTTTCGCACGTGTGGTGTTCTCTGTAAACTAAAATATAGGAAATGTTAATGTAATGAAAACAATTGTCTATAAAATTATTAAATTATCGTAATTATGTTAAAATTATTATCTTAACCTTTTTTTAATTCATTCTTATATTTTTCTCTGTTTTATCTTTGTCGATTAATTATTTTTATTGAATTTGGGGTGTATTTATTATCATTTCGAGATAGACATTGTCACTACTATAAGGACATTTTAAATAATAATAAAAAAAAAAACATAACTAGGAGTCACATAGATTCCGTAGGGTACCTTTATAACGATATATAATATTTTTTAAATTAGAAAAAAAAATTGTTTTCTTCATTGTTATCTTCTATCAAGTTTTTCAATCAGATTAACGTATTTAATATCATAATTTCATTCCTTTACTATTTTTTATCGTTAATTTTTTAAAATAAGTTAATGCATTTCTCCTTTTTAATATTGTTAAATTAGTTAACAGAGTGTAACATACTATTAATTTAATAATTAACATTATATTGACGTATATATCATTTTTATGCTATAATATAATGTATAATTGATGAGTGTGAAACAAATTGGCATGTGATATAATATTAACTTACTTTAATAAAATAAAATAAATACTATAAATAATAATAATGAGACAAAATTATAAAAAAGTATAATAAAATAATTAAATTTAATATTATTCATACTAAATTATTTTAAAAGATATGATTCTAAAATCATATATCTAAGGATTGACCAAAAAAGCATACTTTTTCCAGTTTTCTTTTGACTTAGTAATTTTCCCCGCCCATAATTTTTCAATAATTAAATGTTATGATGAAAATCACGCTTGATTGACGTAATGGACATTAGAAATATAAATAATACAGTTCTCAATATAATTTTTTATACATAAGCTTCGTTAATAAAAAAATTAAAATAAAATAAAAATTATATAAATGTAAAACAATTTTATATTATAATTCAATTGTAAAGTAATGATTTTTATATAATTATTTAAATAATTAGAAAGAAGGAAAGAGAAAAAAAAATGGCCTCCGTTAATTGATGACGTAATTAATCGATCTCTTATTGGCTCGATTATTATTAAAGCGTGGAATATAAATTTTGTATAATCCTTTTTCATTTTCTTATGTTCTATCATTTGAAGATTGTAGGGGAACCGGCTTAGCGGGTTGAGAAAAGACACGTGTTGGTTTAGGAGAATGCCGACAGTCGCTATCAAAGTGAAATGTGAGCACACAGAGAAGGACTGTGACCCGATGCTAATTTCGTCGCCGGTGGCACTCCTATTAATAGTTTCTTCTTCTTCTTATTATTATTATTATTATTTAATTATTTAATGCGATATTTGATATTTCCACGACTATTCTTACTTCGTTTTCACCACGAAATGGATAGGGTGCCCATGTCTTGATGTTGGGCATAGCCTTTTAGGTTCCATTATGAAGACAACACCACCTGTTCTATTCTATTATATTCTATTCTCTCAATTTTCTTTTTTTCTTTTTTTCTTTCACTTCCTTAGACATTATCATAACTAGTTGCTTTCTTATACTAGTTGTGGTATAGTTAATGTAACAAAACAAGTGACTTATAGTACAATAATTTAATCTAGGGTTTATAATGAGCAATGGATTGGATGAGATGAGATATACCACTAGTTGATTAAAAAGCAATTCACTCACTAAACAAGACTGAATTATAAGTAGTAGCAACTTTGATATCTTCACCAAATTTAGTCAAATGCATGTGTAGTTAATAACATATGAAGTTAAATAATATGATCTAGAAACACTTTGCAAAAAGCAGTTTCCATAGACACCTTATTTTTATGTAACACAATAATAGAGATGAGGAGAGTAACTGAATGTGGATTTCTTACCAGTTGGAGTAAAACACAGAGAATGAGAAAAAAAAATAGGGTAAAGAGATAGAATAAGAATGACTAGGAGAGGATAAAAGTGGTGTCGAATCAAGGATGAGAATGACGACATTTATTTTGATATTATAAATTAAAATAGAAAATTTGAATAGTGGATTATTATTTTGATATATGATTTACGTAGTGTAGGAAGGGTTAATTATGATTTGTGAAGAAATAATTGTGTGAGTTTTGTTTTGTCCTCTTCACATTCTCTTTATTCCGTCCCGTATGTGAAGCATTTTTCAGCTCCAATGATTAGCCGACAATTTCCACTGTTCCTCTGGCGTCTGTCCTAGATATTATTCAAACCAAAATATGGTTTTCCAAATTCAATTTAAAACACAACTTTTTTTATATAATAATAAATTATGCATAACCATGAGACTTAAGAAGAAATACACATGAATAACAAACACAATTTTACACCATCATTGGATTCTATATCTTCCTATTTTTTTTTTTTGTTCTTGAATCTATATATTTCGAATATTATTTTAATATTTTGTATCTTTTACTAAATTATTGTTGAAGATTCAAAATTACATGAACAGAAAATTGATTACGTAAACAGAAAAAATAATCAATTTAAAAATATAAACTGATTAATTTTTTCTTCTAAAATAAAAAATATATGATTTTATTTTTTATTAATTTTATGATGATAAATAAATATTATATTTAAATATAAAATAATAAAAAATTAATTTAGATATTAAAGTAATTACTAAATATTATTTTTTTATAAATATTATTAAGGTAAAATATGATTAATAAATATTAAATTTAAGTATAAAAAATATTAAAATTATATATTTCAAAAATTGAAAAACTGAATTGATTAATTTGAAAAATATAAGAACCAAAGATAAATTTTAAAAAATAATACAGGAATAAAAATATATTTTCTCATTATAGTTTTACAAGGTGATGTTTATTATTATTATATTCAAAATATTACTTTTTTTTGTTAATAATAATTTAAGGAGATACACAAGTTAATTTGAGTCCGACTATATCTATTATCGAATTGAATAAAAATATTTCAGATTAGAATGGATTGAATTTTTATAATTATTTTATTATACCAACCTAACTTAATAAAATTTAGAAATATATATAATTAATTAATAAGTACGTTAGTATTTAATTATCTTAATTAGATTAAATTAAATTGAATTTCAAATTTATTATTAAAAATATGGTATCCAACCCGTTATAAATTGAATCAAATTAAATTTAATAAAAAAAAATTCAAATCAATCTAATAAATATAATAATAATGATAATAATAATATGATTTTTTTAGTTTAATAAAATATTTTTTTTAGATATAATAATATAACTCTTTCATATATTGAAATTGATATCATTAATTTTATAAATTATGATTATCTATTACTTATAAATATTATATATAAATTAATGATTTTGTATTGTTAAAATTGTAGAAAGTAATCACATATATGATTAAATTTTTTAAAATTGACAAATTTAATTAAATATTTAACAAATAGTGAAAAAAATAATATAATTATAAAAGTCATTAAGACTTTACATTTTAAATGAATAAAAAGAAATAACGCGAAAACACGTTCCCAAAATCTAACATATGAGAGATGACTAGTAATTGTTCATAAGAGCATACATAATCTGAACACGAAAACATGAATAAAAATTGAGAATAATTTGAGGAGAAAAAGACGTAAAAGTAGATGTATATATGAGATGATTTATGAGAACTGAAGAAATAATAATTAAGTCTAAGGTTTTAGGGAGTAGCAATTTAGAGGTGCAGTGATATATAGCTTGGAATAATTAACTAAAAATAACAAAGAAACTGGGTCCATGCCTCATAAATGTATGGACTATAATCAACAAAGGATGTGTCTTCTGGAAAAGAAAGTGCGAATTCAAATATAATATTCATTGATGTATACTCTCATATTTACTTCTTCAAACTTCAAAACAACTTTCTGAAATGCAAAGCATCATCATCATCATCATCACCCATTTTCCTTGATAGTGACTCCCTAACTAATTTCCCCCTTACTCTTCCTTTGCTTCTCTGCAATTTGCTCATCCTTCCACAGTTTCTAATACTAGTGCCTTAATTAATGTTACCAAAAATATTCTCTTTTGTTTTCTTCTCCCTTTTTGTTTTGACTTTTCAAGATTTGCTTCGATATATTGCGCTACAAAAGAATATCTTCTTTATCATATATATATATATATAGAGAGAGGCATTCATTGATTGAGCATCTTGTTTTAATTATATTAATGAAATATCATGTATATTTAGACTAATTGTATAGCATCATCTAATTTATAAATATCATTTTTCACAATAAAATCCGTAACAAAAACAAACGAAAAAAGTCAGAACATTGTATCTGTAATGATCCCTCGACAGTACTTAAGCTTAAGATCTCTTCTAAATTATTTGAATTCCTCCTCCACTTTACCACCTTCATAGATTATCTTTGATTAAGTAAACCATAAAGCATGTTGGCATAAAAACTGACGCAGGTATAATGCAGTGAATACGTCATCATGTTCACTGTAAATAACTGGAATTGATATTGATAGTGAGGAAGAACGATCCACCAGTTCTTAAACAGTTGGATTCCTGATCCTATCGCTAGCTATAAGCTGGGCGAGTGAAATGATTCTTTCAATATTTTTTTCAAAAGCAACAACAAGTGCTCTTAGCATGATCATTATGAAGGTTATTTTTTGTTAGTGTTATTTCGAATTAATTGAGTCTAAGATCTTGCTCTGGTGATTCTCTTCCTAAAGACACATTTTCGTGTCCCCTTTTCTGCTGCATAAAAGATTTAAAAAAATGTTTAACTTCTAAATCCATCCTACTAGGTATGTTAATATTAAAATACAATGCGTGTTTGGTTTGCGGTTGTAAACCTACAAACGTCCGTTCGATGAAAAATATATTTTTTACTTCTAACTTTTGTCTTTTGAAAAGTGGAAACTTCCGTTTACACTGATACAAAGAGTTTTCAAACAGATCCTAAATCATTTAACTGGATAATATTGTGACTCACAGTGCCAAACACACCCTAAATCATTCACCAGATTCCTTGGCTCAGTGTGGAGTACGCGGTGTTGTGATGGCTATGTTAACTAACATAATGGATACCTTTCTCTCTTAAATATAGAATTAGAAATCCAAGTTTTAAATATGTATCTATTAAATAAATATCAACTTGGAAATAAATTTGAATACATAAAAGGATGAGTCTTAGATACCATGGGTTAAGAGTGTGAGTTGGGAGACACAGTCTGAGTTTTGCTGAATATTGAGGATTTCTCTGCAGGATTTGTTTTCCTGGAAAAAGCAGTTCAGAACGTGCAGTGGTTGAAAAACTGAGACCGAGGAACTTAACGGCGTTAAGGTGCAAATAGGGTTTTAATAAGTTTAAATTAAGTGACGTGAAACTCGTTATCCAAGTTATGAAGTGGGGGACAAAAAAGAAGACAAGGAAGGAGAACAGGAAATTGAAATAATTAAACCCTATATGCATCTTCTAAAAGCATGCTTTCTTAATCAGTAGGAAAACCAAATTTAAGGTTCTTATAATAACATGGTACAGTACCGATTTGATTTCATAAACTATATTTTTATGTACCCATTTTGTAATTTATGAATGTGATGCGGGGGAATGGGTGTCTATTTGAGGATATTGGTAGACAGCGTGCAATTAGATGGAAGGCACAAGAACACAAGAACAGAGAAAGCAGTGTTGCACTGGAACTTACGTTCAATGATCATGGACTACGTTACGTATAACATTATTCATCTTTGTTTGTTGTTGGTCGGTCATGCATGTAGCAAATATGTCAACGTGAATAGGAGGACGATTCTCTTTCATTCTCCAACCATTCCTGTTTATCAAACAGTGATCTCCAACAAAGCAAACAAAAATGGAATGGTTCTTCCACAAAGCAATTTCGCTTTCAATTTTGCTTTCCTTATATAATATATAGCTTTTTTTTTTCCTGACATGGTGTAGTATGTGCTTGTGCAAGTTTGTTGAGACAACAACAAGTGAAAAATTTTGACCAATGAACGTAAATGGAGAGCAACATGCATAGGGAAAATGTATATATTTAAATAATAATATCAAGGGGGGTAGGGTAGTGATTCATTAAATTGATTAACGTTAGGGGACCATACAAGACCTTTATATATTCAATGATAAAATTGAATGACGAATTTGTGGCAGACACTGATTGTGATATATATTGACCTCTCTGCACCATGGTTTGAACCTCAGCAAACCAACTCTGAAAGACTGATACTACTTGTAAGCAGGTACAGAAATTTTCTACCAGCATGGGTAAAATGTAAAAATTTCTATCAAAAAGTTAATTGATATTCACACTGTTAAATTATTTGATCAAATGATAACCATCGAGTTTGAGAAAAATGAAAAATTCTTCATGATAAGCTTAGGATAATCATTGCTGTTTTGAAGAATAACAAAAGAGGAAGAGGGTTATAACTTATATGCATGTATTGTATGTTGTTACAAGAAAAATGTAAGACATTAGCTAAAATTTGACATCAATCATCAAACTTGAAGTATATCCAAAAGGGTCACTACTAATCACTCCTTGGTTTTATTCACTAAGGTTTCTATATAAGATCTCACTTAGTATGTAAGCAAAAATGTAGGTATAGTATGTGAATTAGAATATCCTAAACTATTTAACCTGAAAAAAAAAAAAAGAGAAAAAAAAGACAGCATAGATTGTTAAAACCTTTTACAAAATCCACAAGAAGGTGGTTCAATAAGTTCATTTTATATTATTTTTTGTTGAAAATTCAAAGAAAAATTCACAAAAATAAGTGTGATGAAATAAATAAAGAAAAAAAAAATTAAACTTCTTGATCGTCTAACGCTTTATTTGTTTCCAATGAATAAAATATGAGAAATGCAAAAAAGTAAAGAAACAACTTTTTAACGTGCGGAATGTACGAGTTTTGAGAAAGAATTATATATTTCTAATTATGCAAAGTAAATATATTATAATTTTATATTAAAGTATATCTAAAAATATAATCGTTTATATTTTTTTTTAATATTTTTTCTTTATTTTTTGTTATCATAATAATAAATTATTAAAAAGTTAAAATAATAAATAAAATTATTAATAATATATAAATTTATTTTACTTTTCACTTATTTTTTTTAATTTGAATAATTTTATTTTCTATTCTCTTTCTCTTTTCTTTTCTTTTCTTTTTTCCATTTTTTTCTTTTCTATCATTTCAGAAAAAAACATGAATGTTTCAACTAGAATTATCACATATCGCAATTGAGATCACAAAGGTCCTTAAATCTGAGAAGTTGTACATTGGTAACAAAATTTATTATGGATAAACATAAAACCAAAGTCATTTAAAAAATAAAATAAAAAATCTCCCAAACCTATTAGTCTTATAAAACGAATCAGGACCTTGTAAGATCTAACCTAAAACTACCTCCAATTAAATGTAAAAAATAATATAAATTTAAAAATGTTTAGTTCAACTCTCTAAAATAAATAAAAAAATAAATTAAAAGGAATTATAAAATATCTTTGAAGGGAGGAAAATTATGAAAATGAATTGTCTTGATTAATTGCTTCTATAGTGCAATGAGAAACTAAAAAAAATGCATAATTCTATTTTAAAAACTTATACAAAAAGTATTACACAAATAAGTATATAATTTCGTAACATTTATGATTTAGTGTAAAAACTCACACTATTAATTAATAAAAAGCAAGTTAAAATTTTATAATAGTCAATAAGATTACAGTATTCAATAATTTATAATTAGATGATAATATAAAAACTATTTATACTTTCAGTTATAGAGTTATATTTTAGTTAATTTCTTATTTGAAATCTCAATGCTTTTTTAAAAAAAAAAAAAAAAAAATCTAAAGGGATATAAGCTTTTTCATAAACTGCAATTTAAAGCTTTCAGATGAAGAATTAAACCCTAAAAAATCCTTTAAATGGACAAGGAAACAGACAGACCCCACCTCTGCATCGCGTATGATGAGGAAGCACAGTATGCGTTACGTATAACGTACGTAAACCGAGACGTGTAAAGGTGCGGTGGATCGAAAGACAACAATGCTCATCACCCTTAAATAAAATTGCAGAAATTCATTGATTCATTCATTGAATATGGATGATAGTTTTACGATTCGTTTTACTTTCTCTGGTCAATAAAAGTTTTAACCACTTTCTGAATGAAAATAATAAAAGAAACGTACGTGATTTGTTCATAATGTTGATTATTATTAGAATAAGTGTAGAAAGCGATGATTGTTACTGGTACGTATACCTGAGAATGAATTATAAGTTGGTAGCAACTTGCTTAAATAAACAAACAAAACCACATCATAGCATATGTACGGCCACTGAACTTCTTGCCATTTGTAGTATAAATATACATTATTGTTGATTCATTGCTAATACCTTTATCATATCTTTCTTCTCTGGTCAATAAGTTTTATCTTCTTTTGATTAAAAAAAGAAAAGAAATATATATGCTCTTGTTCATAATCTTTAATATAAGAAAGGTGGAAGACAACGATGGTTGGCATACCTGACAATTAATATTAATAACTTACAACCTGGATTAAATAAACAAACACCAAACTGCATAATATGTAACAGATGCAGAACTTATTGCCCTTTATCATATACTCATCTTCTGCATTGTTCATATCATGAAACAGAATAAGCTAAATTGAGGAAGGAACAACCTCCATCACCCCATCTATATCATCCATTCATTTTTTAATTCGATACTTTTTTGTATAACTGTCATGGCGGTTGCTCATGTTTATCATTCATTTATCTGCCAGATTTGTAATTCAATATACATATTCAACCATTATTTTCATCATATAACAGTAGTTAACTATTTATGTTCTACAATAATTAAGAGGTTTCGCTTAATATATATAACTCACCCATGACAAGCTAAGAACCGTTGTCACCCCAAGAAAAAGTACTGGTTTGGCTGTTGTCATATTAATAGTGATATTCTAACCAAAAAATTTGAATAGTGACGGATAACGACGATAAATTAATGTAAAGAGCTGTTTAGAAGTCCACATTCTGCATGTACTCATCATATTAAGGAATATATTTTATACTTTCTCCTAATTACAAAACACTGTTTTTTTTCCTGTAATAGTTAGAATCACATCTATACTATATATCTATTTGTAATGTGAGACAAAACTAATATGAAAACATTATATCATACATTAGGCATCAATTCAAGTTTTTATACATTTTTAGTCTCAAATTTATTCTCATATTCAAATGCCCGAGTTGTGATTCTTATAGTTTTAGGTTTTAGTGTTATATAGTTTTAATCTTAGTCTGTATTTTATATATAAGAGATCATAACCATTTTATATATATATATATATATTATACACGTGAGTACGAATATTTTATATGGAAGAAGTCATTCTCAAATTGGATAGAATGAGTGTGACTGATAAAGTTATTCTTTGGAATGTTTAACACAATTAAGATGTCAAGAGCTCAACTTTTAATAATGTTAATTGCCCCTTAATCTCTTGGATTACATTCTTTATCAAGACATCGAAAGGGTTTTCATTTAGAAGTAGTTTGATGTATTCTATTATTTTTTTTACTTATTTATACTCATATTTGATATATCTATCTATTTAATAAAATACTTTAAATTTTATTTTATTTTATTTCTTACTTTCTTTTATTCATCACTTTTATTTTCATTCAATGTAAGTAAAAATATATACTTTTGGAAAAAAAAAAAGTAATACGAGAGCTAAAAAAATTGGTATTCTGACTTTTTTTGTTAGGAGAAATGGTTAATCATTAGTGTCGTGGATTCAAACCATACCACATTTTGGTTGTGCTATTTATTGTCACAATGGCATGTAAAGTCTAACCATAATAGATTTTTTAATCTTCTTATTTTATAATTCTATAACAATTTCTATTTCAGTTACACCGGGGATCTTCTCTTAATTAAAGAATAATGACACTAAAAAAATAGTTATCAACATTTATCATATCAATCACATAATCACATAGACCTATAAATTTTTTACTAATAGTTATTGTTTTTTTTTTTTCATTAAATCAAATAATCCCACTTTGCAATATTTTTTTAATAAATTTCTTTTCATTTTTATCTCTCACTTTCTCGCTACTAATTGAGAAAAGTGATATTTGTACGTCTCAGTAGATAAAAGAAAAGGATGTAAATAAAAAAACATGGAAAAATTCAAATAGAAGAAGAAACAAATAGATATTCAGTATTTTCTTTAATTTAGAATTTTACTCCTATAACGATTTTATTGATTCATTGACGTGTGATTTATTGTTTTATTACATATCATTTACATGTGAGAGAAAAAGAGATAGAAATAAGTGGTATGAAATGCATATTGATAATATATGAAGAAAGAAAACAAAATTACTGTTTTTGAAACAAAGTGGATGAAAATAACAATCAAATTATATAATCAATTAGGTAAAACTATTCAACTTGCAATATTATAATACATTAATGTAGTATTTTTAATTTTTTTTTCTCTTTTTTCATTTTTAATTGATATTTATATTTATTTCTTATCAGTTCCTTTTCTCACCTACTCTGCAAATCCATAACTCCATACATCTTTCTTAAAAAGAATCACTCATAAGCTTATCAAGTCTAAGTAACAATCAATAAGTGATAACTACAAGAAAAGTTAAAAGAAACCAAGAAATGATTGTGTTTCTTTTTCTCTCTTACCCAGAAACTTGCACTAATTGTATCTTCTCCTATGATCTCAGCCTAAAACACGAGGAAGGAAAAGTTAGGAGGAAGAGACATTGCACAGTAGCAGTAAAGTGAAGTGAGTTATACATTCCTTGGGACCAAACCCCATTAGCTGTTGAATTGAGGAGACCCTAGTTCTAACTGAGAAGCAAATTGTGCAGTTGGGATAAGGAAGGATGAGGCTATAATGTGAGTGTGTGTGTGTGTGACCCCTTTGGTTTGTGTATGTACATTAGAAAGAGTACCTGTCCTTTTTTATGAACATGAAAATGAATTTGTCACTGTCACATCCATCTCTAGCACCAATCACACTTTTCCATTTGCCTAAAGAAAACCACAAACCTTTATGGGTCACCCACCACCTTCTCAAATTTGCTAGTAGACCAAGGTACACACACACGCAGATCCTTTAATATTAAAGGCAAAAATCTCTCTGCCAACGAGCTTCCAAACCACGACGATTGAAACCAGCAAAGAGATATACACACAATACAACGTGTGGTCAAACAGCAACATCATCATCATCATCAATATTCCCATTTCCCCTTTCTATCTCTTTTCGTACGCCTTTTTCCTCCAAAACACTCACATATCAGATATCACTTACAATTTCATGGGCTACGCAATCTTAGCAAGGGTAAACCAAACCAAACCAGACCAGACGCAGAATGGAAACAGAAATTAATGTTGTCCTCTTACTTTATTTGTTCTAACCATTTACAATTAAAATTAGAGGAATTAAGGAAAGACACACAGAGACGATGAAGAATAGCAGCCCTTGAAAGAAAAACTACAAGTTGCCGCTCGCACTGCTAAGACAACACACGCCAACCAACCAAAACATAAAAAAGAGATGATTTTGAATATTTATACAACACGAGACGATGGAGAGAAGAACCTAGTAATTCCACACGAAACCCTCAAAGGCACTGTCTTGTTCGGCGTCAAAACCAAAGGGTGGTGGCTGATACATCCACGCGTCCACCGAGTCCACGAAAACGAACTCCTTCTCCAACTCCACACACCCATCATCGGTGCTTTCCAGTGACGGAAGTTCAACTATTTGGGTCAACTCGTCCGAGGCAGCGGACAGGTCCATTGCCGACACCAAGGAGGAGAGGGAGGAGGGCTCCAGGTGCGCCGCCTTCGCCGCCGCCGCCTGGACGTCGCGCGCCGCCAGGGAGGCTGGGCGTGGGAGGGAGTTCGCCAGGTGGGGGAAGTTCAGAATGGCGGCTGAGCCTTTGATGCTCAGGGCGGCGACGTCGTGCGCTCTAGCCGCCATCTCCGGCGTCGGGAATGTGCCTAGCCATATGCGCGACTTCTTCCGCGGCTCGCGGATTTCCGACACCCATTTCCCCCAGTTCCGCATCCGCACGCCGCGGTACACCGGGTGCTTGCTCGAGTCACGAATGCGCTTTATCTTCTTGCTCTCTGGCCCCGCCTCTGTCTCCGGCGACGTGGTCTTCTCCGATGAAACTCTCATTCTTTAATGTCAAAGAAAAGAAATCTATCTCTAAGTGGCTATTTCTACAGCGATGGTGGAGTGTGGTTGTTTATCTTGAGAGGAAGAAGAAGATGAGGAGGAGGAGGAGGAGAAGGAGGTTCTTTTCATTCGGCATGCAAGTGAATTTCATTAGCTACGACTTTTTTTTCTTTTCTTTTTGTTTGTCACTTCTTCTCAGTGACTCATATAACACTTATAAAGGTTCACAGAGGAGAAGAGGATGGACCCACTAGAGAAAAACGCGACACTCACCTTGCAATGGCATAGTTATTACTAATACCTTCTTCACTCGCCACTGCCACGCAACCTCCTGTTAACTTTGCTCCTCCTTTTATATATACTGTGTTTGTATTGACTCATGCTTATCTTTTTTAACCACCCTCCTATTTCTTTTTTCACCCTTGTTCCACTGTTCATCTACCCCTTATCTTTTTGTTGAAAGTTTCATCAATGCAATGCATATCCAGGCTCTTCTGTTGTGCTTTATCATCGCTTCCCTTAACTCGCTTTCGCCAATAATTTGCTATTTTTTGTTTTTGTAGAATTTGTATTTTAGACTGTAAAAAGTACTGCTGGCTGCAAAAGGTTTGTTTAGTCAAATTTAATAAGGTTGACACGAGAGGTGCCAAGGACGCGCAAGCTCCATCACCACTGTGTACTTTTTTTTATTTTCTGAATCAAGTTGGGGTTTTTTTCTATGATGAGTTTCCCTGGTGATTTTCACTCTTCTTTTGGGATGGGTTAAATCGTGTTGGTTTGTCTTTGCATGTAGATGTATGTAGGTGTGTGATACGGCTAGTTTTATTTATTATTTGAACAAGTTGTTGAACGTCAATACCGTATTTTTATATTTTGTCACGCCTTCAATATTTATATTTATATTTCTCTCTCCATATCATTTCAAAAGCCAAAAACAGTGGAGAAAACTATATGGTGTCCCCTGCCCAGGGAGATGTCAAAACAATGTTTTTGCATTGTACGGATGTCAATTCCCAGAGCTTCTCCATTCTTCTGATGCATCAGCTCATACTTTGAAGGCAATTAATCAATTCTTCCATTTACACATGTTAGAAAGCACTCATTAATTCATGCTTGGTGGCTGTTGATAAACAGTTGAATCATTAGTTTATCAGAATCAGAATCAGATGATTTGTTGAAGAGTGAATGATGTATTAGCACATGTAACTCGGTATCTATATGTAACTCCAATGGATCACCATCGATGGGGTTTGTTATGCTTGATCGTGTACCCAACCAAAGCATGTGAGTGCTTTTAAAACTAGATAGTCAGGGCCAGCAATGATTTAGGTTTTTGGACCCTTCTTTCAATGTTTCTTCTCATTTACTTACCATATATTTATTTCCCCCTCCTCCTCGTAGAAGAAGATGCAATTATTTCTTCCCTTATTATTCCTACTCCTTTTCGGTTTATTACTATGCGATTAGATCCCTCTTAAATTGATGGGGCCTGCCAGTATTCCTCGGCGATATTGTCCAATTCATGGTCTGTAATTGTCTCCATCTCATCATCACTCACATTTCAGACACCAGAGACGGTAATCTTATAGTACTTTTTTCTCTTATTCATTGCCAAAAAGTAGTTCTCAAAATAGTGAAAATACTAAAGAATATTAGCTATGCTATGCTTCGAAAAGATAATAAGAAAAAAAAACCAAAAATTTTATTGTACTCATGTTGTCCTATGGACTGTTTTGTTCCGTGTGCGTCCCAACCCGCGTAATCCCTTTGTGTGTTGTGTTGGCAGTGGTGGTGCGCTATAGGTGTTTCCATCTTGCCACGTGCAGTTTGTCAACAGTGATTTAACTCTAATAAATGGACCAACCCCACACTTCAAAGTGACATTGCTTTGTCAAACATGTTAAAGGCCCCATTTTCCTATCACTCAGATTAGACACGTAACAAATCCTTGTAATTTACAGACCCATAATTGTATTATTGATAAAGTGAAATAACCCTCTAAGTCTATCTATCTATCTATGTATCTATGTATCTATGCCCAAGATCATAGATAATTTAACTTTATAGCTTCTGCCACTGCTAGGGCCTCTCTACATTTTATGCTTTGCTAACGACCAAAATAATCCGTCCATGGTGTTGTTGTTTTATACGAGCGTTTCCATATTTTCCCAAAGTATCGACTACCAGACCATGATATTGTACCTCCAATATGAGCTGTTGCCTTTTGTGCTTTACCTGTTAACTTGTTTGGACTTGGACCCATCACATTATTTTTTTTTTATTTGCAATCTGCATAGGTCTAGTAACGCATAAGACTTTTTTTCTGCACAGTGTACAAGTACAAAGAAAAACTCTTGGAACTAAACCACTGCCACACGTTTTTTTTTCTCTGTTTTTTCCCATCAACTAAGAAAAACGATAATAGAACCTTAAATTAAACATCTGGGCCACGTTGAGGCATGGCCTAAGGTCCGACAAAGGCCACCCCAGATAAGATCTTTGAGTTGGTAAATGCATTTGGCTTCTGTTCCAGGATTCTGTGGTTGTATTGAGAGGTGAACAGTAACAGTGCACACATAATTCTTTTTTTTTTAACTAATAGTGGACACATTATTGTTTTGACTTTTGAGTTCATTATCTTAATGTGGTTGATTCACAGATGACACATTTTATTCAACACCTAGATTTTCAATCTGTGATCTGACTTAAGGGTGGTAATTAGCAAAGTTTTGAGAAGATTGAGGATTCTGATTAACCTATAATTTCGTACTCAATCTCCATCCCTCAAGCCACGCCCACGTGGTCTAGATTGAGAGATTCCTGCGAATGAGTCTTCAAACATATATTGGGTGCTGCTTAACACCAGGAACTTGATCATGACTAGCATTTACTGTGAGAGAGCATGGTCGAACCAAAATTTTTGATGGTGGTGATATTTGTTTTTATTCTGAACCTACTAAATAGAACATTCAGAAATGTAATGTTATATAGACTGGTGGCCCAAATGAGAATCATATCTAAAATGGACAAAATAGATATTGAATTGGAGTTACATACAAAATACGAAAGCAGGACTAAAACAAATCCAAAGAAAATATACTGGGTTTGAAAATGATACCAAACTAGGATGCCATCCCGATCAAGTTGTCTATTAATGATATATATGACTTGTCTGTTTGAGCTTCAATGTAACGTATTTATCAATGTACCATCTTAATTTGTCTAATATATATTAATAATTGATAACTACAGTGACAATCATCTACCAGTCAAGAAAAAAAAGACATCGATCATGTCATATACAGGTAGGTGTATCTTCCACTGCAATTAGGTGTTGTGAAACTCAATGCAGTTCAATCCAAGGGAGAACGTGGTATAATTATAATATAAATTAAGAAGTGAGTACAATGTGGAAGGCTTAGGCATGTTTTAGATTTTCTGAATGTAGAGTAATAGTTTTACATCCTCAAATTTCAGTTTAACTTAAGTCAATCCATCTCTGTTAGAAAGCATCCAAATTATGAGATTCATTTCTTAAATGAAATTACAATTTTTCAAGTTAAATTTTTGTAGAGAATCGAGTGATTAAACACAAAATGTTGTTTATTGATAGTTTACTCAAGTCTCTTACCAACTGAACTCTCAAACAGGAAGGGTTTCAGGGCAAGGTAAATCCATGAGAGGTTAAGGATGGATTGAAGAGCTAACTCAACAACATAGATTAGAATAGATGTTCACTAGTTGAATAGCTATTATCTCAAGGTTAGAGGAAAATGCCCAATTTTTTTCTGCTGTTTTTTAACCATGTGCTGTGAATTACTAAAAAAATATTATAAATTCTTTCTTTGTATTAAGCTAAAAATAATCATGTATAAATTAATTTGTAAAAATCATCTTGCTAACTTTTTAAAATATTTACTTTAAATTAATGTATAAGTTAATTTTAATTTATTAAGAAATTAATTTTAATTTTTCCTTTTTTTAAAGAACTTATAGAGAAATTTGTCCACACATGACTTAAAATAAATATGAATTCTTTATACTTTCAAACATATTTTCAAACATGTTTCTGAATTGACCAAATCATGTTTTACGATGGAGTCAAGGTTAGGGATAAAAATGTCAACTTTTGTCTGAGGTTATTTAAGCACATGACTATGAAATACTAATAAGCAATTCTATAAATAGAGGTATTTTAAAATTTAAATGTTTAAAATTACTATATATATATATTAAGTTATTTCAGCACCAACTTAAAAAAATATATTGTTCACTAGAATATTTTATTTTCATTTAATTTGATGATTTAAAAGGTAATTCATATATAAGTTAATTACACGAAAAGAAAAGAAAATTTTAAGATAAAAAAGAAAAAAAGAAAATGTAATTGAGACGTAGAATATGTTTGTCAATTTCCGATGTCATAACGTAAATTTTCAAGAGACACGTAATTGCATGTGCCTTATTATTATTGTATGAGTTAAAAACATGAAGAATGTTTTTATCTAAGAATCTAAGAATTTTTAGGTTGTCTTAGCAGGTACAACATTTCTTCCTTTTTATTTTATTTTTTGAATAAACATCAAGAGACTTTCCTTCCTCTTACCATTTTCTTCTTTTATGACTTAAAATGAAATCGTCATCATCATCACTCTCATTGACAATTCTTTTCTTCACTTTTATGTCTCCATTCTTTGATACCTGTTGTTGTTGTTGTTTCTGTGACGTTGCAGTCTTAGTTGGCGGCTTTGATATCTTCACAGGAGTTCCTGTTCGAAGTTCCTTTTGCTTCCTCTGCTTTTTCTCAAATGCTTTCTTAGCTTTCTCAGGAGATAGCAACCCATGTTCCATTAACCTGCAAATTCAGGATTAAATACCTTAATATTTGTAATTTCTAAGCAAGATTTAATTCACAAGAAATTCAAGAAAATGACAGTACTAGATTTTCAGTGGAATACAAAACACCAACTAATACTATAGAAAATAACTGAACCAGCCAACATAATACCAGAAGAAGCATTGACATTGAGGTCATCAATATTCGACTTTCGAACAAATTAAAATCTTAAAATATTAGATATGTTAAAACATTTTTACTTGGTTTTTCTTAGAAAGAATATATTAAATTATAAACTTGGCTTTGATAAAATATTCTTAAAAGATATTACTCGCTAAAACAAAAGATAGCTTCTTAATAAAGTTACTCCTATTAACTTCTGTTAATAACTTTCTTTTTAGTCACCACTCTGAGAGTCAATTTGCTACTTTAATTTTGGTTCCAAGAAAGCATAGGAGGTGTGAGAATGAAAGTGTGCAAATATTATTTTTCTTGGAACTCAAACTTTACAGGTGGTATTAATTATGACAGAAATATAATGATAAATTTTACCAAGCTGGTGGCGATACCCAATGCCTGCTCCAGAAATATGCAAAAAGTCATAAGAGCAAACAATCCAAATAAAATATATAATCTTATGATTGACAAATCACAAGAAAATAAAGATGTAACTGTTTTGGGTCTGGGAGATTAATACAATTTCTTGTTACTCGAGCTTTTAAATTTGATAATAATTAATAGAGAATTGAGTATTCAATTTTTAACTAATTCAAATATATGATAAGTAACACTCCCAATTCTCAGGGGTATGTGTTTCCAATTGGTCATGGGACAATGGAATTGGCCAACAAAGAATTTTACAATTGTCAGGAACCATCAATCCTAAAAGATTAAGTTATCAGGTCAAGATTTATGGATAATTCTGTAATACGATCTCAAACTAATTCCATTATGCAAGAGTCTAATATGCTTGAAGCGTGTTCCTGGATACTGATAATGTACAAGTGCAATTACTTATGTTGGAATTTTACATTTTATTAGAAGAATGATCAAACTCTATGTCACTTACTCATAAAGTTATAAGATTCTATCATGAACTATAATCCCAGAAGCTTAAGCTAGCATACTTTATCATGGTGTTGTTGGGAACAATTAAAATTTTCAATTCCAATTCTTTAGAATGTTGTTTAGGAAAAAGATAAAGACTTCTCACTCACACTTGTTGATAATGTTAGTGATACAAATGGAGACCATAGCATTTTCTTAACCAAAGCAACTTATCAGTAGACAGTACAAGATGTTTATAAAACAATTAAGGCAACTTGATGTAAATGGATGAAACATTAATTTGATTTATTAAAACAGAACATTCGTAGTGGTCAACCTGGCAAATGGTTATCCTAACAAAACACACATCTAATAACATAAATGAAAATGGTTGGTTAATAATTGTATGATTGAAAGAAAACTCACCAAAATTCCGCCATTTCACTTGTTGGTATCTGTTTTGACAACGACTCATAGAAAATCCTCAGGGGTTCTTTCTGTTAACATAAATCATAAGAAAACCACAAGGATGAGTGCAAGCTGATTTCATATGTAGATGATACAGTACTTTAATTGTGGGATTGAATTGTAATTACAAAAACTTATGACTAATAGTCTGTTATATAATTAAAAAATAGAATAAATAGTACGATTATGAACGGAGTAGGATAATTTTTTTAGAGATAAACAATTCTTGTAATCCCTAACATCTAACATCTCAGTAATCTCAGTAATATTCAGGTTTAGTTTGTTATATAATTAAAAAATAGAATAAATAGCACGATTATGAATGGAGTAGGATAATTTTTTTAGAGATAAATAATTTTTGTAATCTGCAACATCTCAGTAATATTGAGGTTCGATTTCCATTCTCAATTTGAATTTTCTACATTTGTTGGTAGTTCTTCGAGACTATATTCATCTCCTATTTCTTCTGTTACAGTAGACATTGGTTTGAGAATTCCATGAACCAAATAAGTTAGATTCAATACCTGTTCTGGAGGATCATGTTTCTGGCCAGGCAGATTGTAGACTTTCTTTTCTCTCACTTTGAAAGTAGTTGTTTTTGTTATTGTTTTGGATGATGCTGATGATGTTGTTGACGGTTTTGATTTAACCTTCAAGTTCGTGCAGCACAAAAATTACTTGTTACAATACAACCTTTCCTAATTAAAATTAACTCATTATATTTGAAACAAGAAATGCTTTATGGTACCACTTCTTTTAAGGGAAAAAAAATGTAAATTCGTATGTAACACAAATCAATTGCAAGTTCTCCTAAATCACTATTTATTTATTGGAACATAATGAAATTCTGAACCCTAAGGAGTAAGCACTGCAACATCTAAAATTAACAGTCAATGCAATTTCCACCAGTAAACGAAGATCAGTTGCTGAATTCAGAACCCACAAATTCAAAGTCCTGAGTTCAAACCGAGCATATTCAATTCACGAATTCAAAAGGTTGGGGTGTTATTATATTTATTTTTTGTTGAGAATGATACCTCAGATTTTGTGACAGTGTTTACAGACTTCATCTTGGAAACAGGTGGGTGTTTGCTTGTGCTGATCACCTTCTTCTTGAGAGCTAAAGAATCAATCTTAGGCTTCAAAGAAACATCTTGGCCACTTGACTTAACCCTCACCGTAGTGCTTTTGATCTCTGTAGCCATAACACGCCTTTGCAAATTACCTACAATAGTCTACAGATTAGATCGGATCGACCCAATTCATTGCCTGTTCATCTTAGATTTGTTCTTATTCATTTTACAGCATCACCTTTGGCTCAGTAATTGATTTTGCTTTGCTTTGTGAAGATACCCAACCCAGAGAGAAAAAGATGGCAACGTTGAAGAGTAAAAGCAGATAGAGTGGGAAAGAGAGAGATTTGATGAGGAGTAGCAAAGGAGTAAACAGAGGTGAATTCAAAACAGGGTTGGATCTTGGAAGACCTCGAAGATCTTCAGCGAACAGATAGATCTTTAAGGTGGGGACCACTCTTTTTTTTCTTCCTCAAACATTTTTTTCTTCACTGATTTTCACGCACTATGGTCGGAACACGTGTAACAGGTTCAATAGACTTACGCGTACATGTCCCTCTCTCTCAAAAAATCTACTTATGTTTTTAATTTTGAGATAATTTGGTAAAAAAGCATGAATGTAAATTAATATCCTTTATATAACTGAGAAAATCTATATTATAAAATGAGTAATTATAAAGATAGATTACCTTCAATGTATTCCTTTTTTATTCTTTCAGAGTATGTTTCAGTCTCTCTTTTGATTTGTTACTGACTCCTACAGGACCACGTAGGGATATCTGTGTTTATACTCATGCTTAAGTCAATATAGAATATATAAAATCTAGAATTAAGTTTAGAATGAGAGTATACTTGATAGGTATCATTTATTTATAGTATGATTTTTATAATAAATTAGTAACAACTTTATCTTATAGATATCTTATATCTTATAGATATCTTATATCTTATAAATATCTTCTTATATCTTGTAAATATCTTATATATCTTATATCCTATAGATATCTTATATATCTTATATACTGTATATATTTTATATATCTTATATCATGTAGATATCTTATATCCTGTAGATATCTTATATATCTTATATCTTGTAGATATCTAATATATAAATATTTTTTATATCTTATATCTTATAAATATCTTATATATAGATATCTTATATATCTTATATCTTGTACATATCTTATATATATTATATACTGTACATATCTTATATATCTTATATTATGTAGATATCTTATATATAGATATCTTATATTTTGTAAATATCTTATATTTTGTAAATATCTTATATTTTGTAAATATCTTATATCCTATGGATATCTTATATCCTATGGATATCTTATATCCTGTGTATATCTTCTGACAAATGCAATATTAACTAATATGCTTATCTTGTGAGGAATAACTTGTTGGGGCTAAATTACTGGATTTGGTGCAGTTGGGCTATTCTAGGACACAAGGCCCCAAAGTCGTAAAGGTCGTAGAACTGAAATGACTGAATGGTTCCGACCGTGGGATTCTTGACTCTCGGTTGAGTTTATGATTTTTGTGACTGAGATGTACTTAGAGATGATATGTTTTAGTCAAAGTTGGCCGAGGTGTAGTTAAAGATGACATATTTCACTCAAAATTGGTCGAGTGTTGACTCGGGTGACATTTTTCAGTTGTATTTGGCTGAGTACTTACTCGGATGACATTTTTCAATCATATTCAGCCAAACGCTTACTCGGGTGATATTTTTCAGTCGTCTTTAGTCGAGTTCTTACTTGGGTGACATTTTTCAATCGTCTTTGGCCGAGTGCTTACTCAAATAACATTTTTCAGTCATATTTGGCCAAGTGCTTACTCGAGTGACATTTTTCAGTCGTTTTTGACCAAATTCTTACTCATGTGACATTTTTCAGTCGTCTTTGACCAAGTACTTACTTGGGTGACATTTTTCAATCATATTTACCTGAACGCTTACTTGAGTAACATTTTTCAGTCATGTTGTGTATTTCATAAGTCCAAGACAAATATATTTATTAAATTACAAAATAGTTTATTAATCTCCATATATTTTATAAATATATCTTCTGACATATGTAATATTAACTAATATATTTATTTTCTGAAAAATAACTTATTACGTTCAAATTATTAAATTTGATGGAGTTGAGTTATTTTAATACAATAACCAATAACAAACCTGTTGATTTAATATTCTTGACGAATATATTTAAATAAATATAAGGAAGATTAGATATTTACTTCAACTAACTAACTGAGGATCTCAATTATGAAATTTTAATATGAATTTGATTAGATAGAAAAATGCTTTTAAACTTATAATATTGGAAAGAACACGTAATTAAATTAATACTAACAAAATATTAATTATAATTAGGCATATTTAAACTCTTATCTATTTATAATTAGGATTTACTATGATAAATAATTATAGTTGATTGCATAAGGGTGATAATTCAATCCTCACTTATTACATTCCATTTACATATCACACTATCTATCATTTTGATTTTGTAGTTTATTTCTGCAGCTCCTTATCTACCTGATATAAATAACATGATCCGAATATATAAACTGAATTGTTATAGAACCACAAAATTGTAAAAGAGGTTCGATTGACCTGAATGGTATAATTTTTCAATTGAACTAGACTATTCTAAAATGTTTTTTAATTTCTTTAAAATGTTTGAATTATTATCAATATATATGATTTCTAATCAGTAATCAGTAAAACACATTTATCAAATCTTTAAAAAGAATATTTTGGCCAAAGCAAGAATTTTCGCTTTGGCGAATTTGCCTTGGAAATCGGAAACAAGGTGTTTGAGCTGTTTCTTCATTTACAAGCAGTTCATAAAAAATAACTGGTTTTTCTTTTCTGCTGTCAATAATTAGCACTTCTATAGTTTGGCCAAATACCTCAAAAAGTATTTGAAGACAAAGATCTTCATGATTTCACTTCAAACAAGAACATTATGCTCGACAAACTCTATTATGCGTTCTTCTTTCTAGAGATAAATATGAATGAATGGACTTTATCTCCAATAATTTTCTTCATGCTTCATTTGTATAACTAATGCCATTTACCCAACATAAGTTTTCAATCCTACAAAAATGAGTTTTCTACAAAACTGATACATGATCATGTCTGGCTTATTTGAAAAAGTCTATTGTACCAAATTGAATGAAGAAGCATATGAAATAAATCATACTTTAAAGGTTCAGCATGCCAGATAAAATGCTCTTGCACCTTTTTCACCCTCTTATGCATCTCTAAGTATCTGTCTTCAGAAATGGATAGCAGTATGTTCCTCAAATTTGGTATTTCTTCCTCCGTGACAAACACAGCAAAAGATTCCCAGTTCAAAATCTCAAATAAAGGAGGAATAAAATTGTCAGATATGATAACTGGAATGCACTCGTGGAATATAGCCTCGACCACGCGCGGGCTATTAACCTCGTGACCTCTTGCACAAATGCAAAATTTGCTGCTTTTCATCAACTGGATGTAGTTTGCATTGCCCCTGACATGTGGCAAGGTCCCAGTTATTATCATGTCAGATTCTTTGTTCTCCCAGTGCTCCAACAGGATAGGCCGAACATAACCGTGCAAACCTCCTGCAAAGAAGGCCAGGATAGGCTTTTGAGAAGGAGGGTTGCCCCCAATATTTTTAACAGGATTCTCACTTGACCTTATGTATGTTTCTGGAAGAGAAACATCCTTGCCTATCTTGAATCCTACTTCAATGTCAGCATTGCAGAGGGCTCTGATGCTACTAAGCATGCGCCCTCTTGTTTCTGCAGGAGCCTGAGAAATGGTGCTTGTTAAATACTCTTCCACTCAATTACTGGTGATACTGCTTCAACAGAAATTAATGATTCAATCATGATGGTGTAGACATGCCATGTGGGAAATACTAGTCCACAACTAATAATATGAACTGCAGCAATTGCTATTTATCACAACCTAATAGTGCAAATATTTTACTGGTTACATTGGGGGAGAATTTTCCTGAACATGAGTGAGACTACGCTACAGATTGCAATTTAAGAAAGAGAGAGAAGGGAACACAGGCACACACCATATTCTTTACTTTAAATTGTATGAAGAAAATTATAGTTAAGATGAAAGGGGAAGGAAGCAAAAGCAGAAAATGCATTAATCATAATTTGCATAAACATAAAGAATCGTACCCAATCATGGCAAGCAACAACGAAGTGATCTGCTCCAGAAGTTCTATTCCAGAAAGGATACTTTGCAGCAATCATGTCCACAAAATTTTTCATGTATTCAATTAAGTTGGAACGGCTATGTGAGTTACGTACATAGAGAGTTTGCTGCAACAATCTTGAACTGAAAGGTATGTAAAACAAGTGAGCTTTCTCAGGGTCCCCAGTGACAAACTGTTTGTTTGCTTCCATTAATTTCATGAACCATCCTTCAGATGCATATATTCCATCCAGTAAGGGCTCGTGAAAGATTGGTCTGTCTCCATCCGGGTAGATGTAAACTTTGAGCATCTTTTCCATTAGTTCATAACTCCTGCAGAATACAGAGATTGTTAGTTGAAGTTCTTTCGGGAAGGACATGAACCGCAATATACTTAACTTAGAGGAGCATAGGGAACGCATATACAAGGGAAGATCTTTTTTACCAAGATCATGGACCAATCACATGAGAGAACATAACACTAACTTGAAAAAAAAAAACTTAAGACAATAGGTCTTTTTCTATATATTATTCATTTTGCCCATTTTTACATAATGTGAAACTTCAACTTACACTTGAATTCCAACATAAACAATATGTCTAGAATCTCCTATCTAAGTTTTATTCTTAATCATCTTTTCACGTATCAACTTGATGCCACCTAATTACATATATGATAAAAAATCTCACATCATTTCTTTCAATTATCGAAGTATCACTTTTATTTTGTTAGATCATTTTGTTTAATATTAATTTATTTTAAGTTAAAATCTGACTTTGTATTAGAGCACATTGTTTATATTAGTTATGTCTATTTTAGAATATTCATTTTATCTGAGAAGTATTTATAAAGAGATTAGAAAAGTGACACATAATTTTAAGTTGAAATTTGAAAATATTTGTATATGTCATATATTTTGTTAATTTAACTTTGTTGTATATGACATGGAAAAAGACCTAGCTTGGTAATGAATGATTCATTTCACTGAAACCAAATTAGCAGGTGAAAACTTCAAATGTTTAATTATCAAACTCAGGTATACAAGTGAAAAATCTATAGGAAATGGTGCATTTAAAACAGATTCAAGCATTTATACAATATGCCAGCAGGTCAACCTATTTTAAATGCCAGCCTTTCATTAAGATATATTAAACTGTTTTTTCATCACTGATTAGATACAGTTCGCTCTTCAGAGATTATTAGTTGACAAATCAGATCAGGATATTAACATAATTCAATCAGAATTTGGGCCACTCAACCATATTACAGTGTTTTAGCTCAATAATAGAATCCGTGCATTGAGATTGATATTTATTTATTATACCTTCTGAACATGGAGACATTCCTGTATAATGGTGGGTAAAGTCTTGAATCATTCACAGGGATGGGTGCTTTTAAAATCTCTGATTTTGCATGCAATATTTCTAGATCAACAGCTGAAGACCTTGCTGGTTTCTACAAACAATAATAGAATAAATTAGAAAACTCATCTAATGATATGATTCAATCTACACTTACATACATGGCCAATCATCCTAAAAAGTGGCCGACGTAGATTCCAAAAAGTGGCCGACGTAGATTCGAGGTGCAAATGCACCTCCTCATATTTAATAAACTATGTTTTTTTTTATTTATTTAACTAACCCTTTCTCAAATATTTTAAACATGCTATCCATTGCTCCCACTATTTTAAGGTCCTAATCCTAAAAATACCTCTGGCTGGGAATAAGCATGATTCTTCTGCAACAGCAAGTTCATCTCAGATATTGAAACAACTTTAGATGGTCTCTTTTTGGAATTCTTTGCACTCACAGGCTTACCATTATTGACTGTCATGTTGCTACTACCTTGCAAAGAACCTCCTGAGTTTCCATCCTTGGAAACTGAACCAGTTGTATCCGATTTCCCCGAAGTAGCAGTTGAAGTGACAGATACCACAGGACTTTTTGAATCCGTTTCTGAATCTAAGGATGTTCTGTTGGGCAATGGCACCAGAGGTTGTGATGATGCAGCCCCTTGTGATGTCAAATTAATTTGCTTTCCCTGAGCACTACCCATTGGGGAACCATCATTTCTGGTTGTGGGATTGACAACACTGTCAACAAGTCCTTTAGCTTTTTCCGGTGCAGGGGCAGCAGTTGAATCTCTGCCATTGTGAAAGAGGGAGTCCTGAGGACTAATGGCTTTCTCTTCCAGTGCATCTTTAGAGTTTGAATTTGAACCATTTAGGTGCATGTTGTTATCCTCAACTTTAGAATTAACCGAAGATGTATCCATTCTGAAACTAGTAATCCTGGTAGTAACAGAATATAAGAACTTGCTACTAGGAAGTTCAGAATACTGAACCATTAAAACTATAGCCACTGTTATTCCAACAAATGAAATTAATCTCGTAGTTTCAGCCTTACACAGAAATCGAAACCCCCGATCCATGTCAATCTCAGAAAAGGAAGCAAGACTGGCTAACTGATCACTGTAGAGAGATCGGAAGAAGAAATTAAAGCAAATCCATTGAGATTGACCGAGAAAAGTTAATAACTTTTGCAAGGGTTTTCAATGAGGGAGGTGAAAGAGAGAATGTTATGATGAAAAGAAACATTGAGTGATTCATTCGGTTAGAGAAACAGAGGAGAAAGGTGTAACGGGATCATTGGACAAACGAAGCGACAAAGGGCATACATTGGTAATGGGATCTGTGTCTCTGACTGTCTCTGTCGTAATTTAACGAACAGCGCAAAGATCTAAAAAACAGCAAGTGAAGGAAGGAACAGAAGAATGGATGATTGGAATAAATTAAGGAATCAGTCAGTAACTTCCATTTGCCAAAAGTTTAATAAAAAAAATGAAAGACACTTATCTTATGAATCATAAAAATATATTTAAATAGATTATTAATTTTTTAAACTGGAGATAATTTTTTATTTTAATATAATTTAAAAAATCATTTAATTCAAACGTCTCAGATATGATTAAAAGTTTTTTTTTTATATTGAAAGAAAAGAAGAAAAAGTAGAATAGTTTGAATTAAAAGAAAATAATAAAAATAGAAAAAAATTAAATAATTTTATCTATTATAAATAATTTTATTTATTATTTTTTATTATTTTAATATTATTTTTTATTATTATAATTAAAAAACTATTATTTAAAAAAATTCATTAAATATAAAACCCAACTCACACAACCGACTAACATATATCTTCTTTCATTTTGCTGAGAAAATTTCTTTTTTCTTTTCTTTTTTTGTTTAACTTACAAATAAAAACAAAAAAAATATATATAGAACTAATCCTTCCTTTTCTATCCGCTACAATAATATTTCACTTGATCCAAACACAATTTTAAGATTTAAATCTGATGATTAAAAACATGGTTTAAGTAAAAAAAAAATAAAAAATATTATGAAAAATAAGGATGATCAAAATTTATAATTTTTATTATTCGTTTAAAAATCTATATTACTTTTTCATAAATTAACTGATATATATATATATATATATATATATATATTATAATAATTTTGATTGTTGAATGAAGTCTTGTTATTGTTCTAGAAATTATAATTCATAATTAAAATATATTTTTATTTTATTTAAGAGCTTTATAACTAAATTTTCTTAACCACGGTACAATTAATATATTAAAAAAGATTTATAATCAAATTAATAATTAGAAATGATAGATAACATCTCTAATAGAAATAAAGATAAAAAATTAAAATATGATTCAATAAGAAATTTTTAAAAATTATAAAAAATTAATTATTTTATATTTTTAATTTAAATTTAATATAATATGTAATAATATTGTATTATAATAATATGGGAATCAATGAGCCATCGATGTTACTTAATACTTACATTATCAATTAATAGAAAAAGATCCCGAGATATATCATGATCTTCTCTATTTATTTGATTCTATTAATAATAAAAATCTTAATCGAATCTCTCACTTATTAAAAACACAAGAAGATGAATATATATTGACTATTTTAATTTAGGACATAATATAATTTATAAAATTAATGTTATCAATTTAAACATAAAAATCATATTGTTGCAATTTTTCAAAATGAAACGACTTAATTGCACTTTGAAAGAATTATATTATTATGAAAAATAAATAAAAAAATCTGAATCTGACCAACTATAAACTACCAAAGAATCTAACAAGGTTAGTAGGAGGGCTATATATGAATGATTCAAGAATCTAACAAAGAATCTAATGGCAGTAGGAATGTACAAATTTAATTACACCAAAAAAATACACATAAAACGACTTGAGTAGTTACCAACTTTGATCTTATTCTGTATCTGTGGTCCATAGAATGTTTTGCTCCCTAAAGAAAAGCTTCTTTCAATCTACTCTGACCAAGTCTACAAGACAATCTATCTAGCTTTTGCTGTGAAGACTCTGTTGTACCAAAGGGAATGGAGTATCATGTGGAATATATCATACTTGACAGGGCTCCTGTGCCAAAGGAAATGTTGCTGAACCTTCTTCACCATCATCTGCATTTGAAGATACCTCTTTTGAGGGATGGAGAGGAGTATACTCTTCAGATTTGGAATATCCTGTTCCAACACAAAAACAGCAAAGGATTCCCAATTCAACATCTCAAAAAATGGAGGCACAAAGTTATCTGATATAATTACTGGCACACATTCAAAGAAAATGGCCTCCACAACTCTTGGACTATTGACTTCATAGCCTTTTGCACAAATGCAGTACTTGCTGCTCTTCATGTACTGGATGTAGTTCCTGTTGCCCTTAGACTTTGGCAGTATCCCAAAGATTTTCATGTCAGGGTCTTTATTTTCCCAGTGCTGCAGCAAGATTGGCCTAACATAACCATGCATCCCCCCTGCAAAAAACGCCAGAGTTTTCCTCTTTGAAACCCGGTTTCCACCAAGGTTTCTAGTGGGCCTCTGAGCACTGCGGACATAAGTTTCAGGAAGAGACACGTCCTTCCCCAAGACAAAACCTTCTTTCATATCAGCATTGCATAGGGCTCTTAAGCACCTAGTCATGTGTTTCTTTGTTTCTGTAGGGGCCTGCATAGTGTAGCCAAGAGCTATATTTTATGAGAAGATACAATAGAAAAGACTATATTGTGATACAATATTTAACAATGCATGCTTTTGTTGCATGCCATAAAAGTGGTAGTATCAATGATTGTCAAATAAGAAACTGATACAGAAGAAAAGACACATTCATTGAAGTAGGAAAAGCATATATACCCAGTCATGGCAGGCAACAAGGAAATGATCAGCACCTCCGGTTCTGTTCCAGAAATTATGTTTCCCGGCAATCATGTGTACATAATTTTTCAGATATTGAACCAGGTTCCCATGACTATGTGAATTCTGTATGTATAAAGTTTCCTCTAGCATCCGAGAACTGAAAGGTAAGTAAAATAGGTGGGCTTTCTTTGGGTCTTTAGTCAAAAATTGTTTACTCGATTCCATCTGCTTCATGAACCATCCCTCGGAAGCATAAATTCCCAAAAGATATGGTGAATGCATTATGGGCTTAGCTCCTTCTCTATACACATACACTTTGAGAGTTCTCTCCATTAATTCATAGCTCCTGGCAATTAGACAGTGACGAGATAATTAATACCAATGTTAAACAAAGACTAAGTATATCTCCATAAGAATCTTGCTTCATATATCATTGTTTCTTGCTGCACATTTATTCAAATGCACATATCTGCCATTTTTTTTGGAACAATTTTGTTCTTCTGAATAGCCACCAGAGTTTTCAGCATCCAGACATGGAGCAATTTTAATGAATTATACTAAATCTTGTACGACTAGTTTACTTGTTATCACTTAAGGATTGATAAATAGCAACTCTCCCCGACTGTCCATAAAAATTTCAGTTCATCCTATCATTACAAAGATATCAATACACTTGTAGAATGCAAGCTAGAATTTTTCTTCCTGGTTAAACATGTTTTTGAAACAAAATATAGAACCACAAATCAAATGATACCTCTTGAACCTGGAAACATTTCGAAAAATGGGAGCATAAAGATTTACATCATCAGTTACAATTGGTGCATTTTCAATCTCTGATCTGGTCTCCAGCAGCTCTTGATCAACAGCCGAAGACCACCTTGGCCTCTGGAAACAACTTAGCAACGTTAGAACAGAACTCAAAAATATGATATGATAATAAGTCATAAAGTGAAAAAAACAATGGCATTAAATCATTTACCATAGAACGATATGAGGCACGGTTCTGAAGCAGTAATTCATTCATTTCAGAGATTGTTGTTACGTCCTGAAGTGGTATTTGAGAACCTTTAGTCTCCTTAGGCACACTTTTGATAGAAGAATTATTGCCTACTATTCTAACATCATCTTGTGTTGGTTTGAACCTCTCATCTTCCGTGAATTCAGTTTCATCATAATCATTTGATAACATTGGAGGCGTAATATTTTGGTTCACTTTTGTTGGAGTTAGAGGAGCTAAATGGGAAGGAGAATGAGAAACAGTATTGTTGTAAATGCTCAGTCCTAGATTCTCTGTCTGATCTGTTGCAGAACCATTATTTGATATCTCAATACTTTCCACAGTGGAACTTTCATCAGTTCCGCCAAATTCTAAAGATCTGCCTGATCCCCTTGCTGGCTCTGAGATTAAACCAGTGCTTGAAACTGTATCTTTTACCTCATAAGTCTTATTTTCATTAATAATCTCAAGGGAATTTTCAGCAGTTGAATTTGCTTGATTCAAAGATGTCATATTTTTAAACGACTCGGCTTTGGATGGTGGATCTGCAGCTTGGAATCTAATACTATCGGATGCCGGTACCTTGTTGCCAGAGAATACAGTGGGTTGAACGGCACCATAAGGAAGTTCCAAATACTGGAATGCTAAAATTATTGCAATTGTGATGCTGATAAGCCCTAATAATCTCTTTCTTTCCAGCTGAAATATCGAAAACAACTCTTGACCCATTCTGCTAAAATTACAGAACTACCGTCGCTGTCCAATTGCAATAGCAACTCTGCAAAAAGAAAAAGGTACAATTTTGTGTTGTTTGTGAGAGATTTTCAAAACTAATAAAGGGTTGTATCTTTTCAAAAATCTGCATTTATTCATCGAAAATGTACGTTAAAGTTTTCAGGAAAGAATGCGTTTCTTTGGAAGGTTGTATCAACTTGTCAAAAAGCTAAGAGTCGGTTTATAAGAAAAGGTCTACTCTGCTTACAGATTTACACAAAAAATTGCATAGTTTCAGCACTCCAGGTCATACACTTTCCTAAGTTATTGCTGTGTAAAATACCATTGTTGATAACCTTGAATGAAGTGTGTAAAACAAATCAAGGGAACTCCCATCATATTTTGAAGGAATTTACTGGTACACACTTTAAACCCAGTTTACACAAAGATTGATGTAGACAAAATGAACCTAAACAGTCAGAGTACAAGCGCATTGAAATACACTGTTTAACTCCTCAAATGCACCCAATTTAAATGCATGGTGTTACAAAAAATTGGCAATAGCAAGAAGGTAAAGTAGAACAGACTCTCGTTTTGCCGACTTCAGAGATATCAATGGAACAAATCATGAGGCAGAATTCTAGATATGAATCCACTTTTATATGATTGTCCTAATTACCAAACAAATCTACCTTCTGCATGTTTACTCAAAAGTCTAATACGAGTGAGATGGTCTCTGAAAAATAATTGAAGTTGAAGTTCATAGAAGCAAATGGCCCTAAACTAAAAATATTGTGAAAAGGGGGAAAAAGGGTAGCACACAAATTAACAGCCGCAGAGCAACTTCATAATTTCCTAATTCAGAGTACAAAAGTTCAGAGCACAGTCGGTGTAATCGAAACCCACCTCTCAATACTATGCTACCCTCATGCACAGTAAAACTCGAGCTCCAAACTAAATCAATTGCTTCTCATTCTTTTACAGAAGATATAAAAATGATAAAGAAAATCAAATAGCTAAGACAGAAATAAAAGAAAAAGAGATTTGAGAATACAAAGAGATAACTTTACCAACAAATAAACAGCATTCAACTCCTCCTCAGGTTGCTGTAGTACAGTCACACACAGAGAGACGACATGAGACGAAAAGATTCCTGGGAATTACTTCACGTTTCAGTTAACTTGTAGATTTCATGCCAGTTGTAAAATTCGATTTTAATATTATTTTAATTTCCCTCCCCTTTTTTAGGAAATTTCAGATCAACCACACACAAAACAAGGTCGCTGAGATTTCTATATTATCAAGTATTTATTTTTACAAGTTGAAACTTTTCGATGGATGATCGAAAGCACATTTTTTGTAATTGGGATGTAAGAAATTAAAATACATATTCTAGCTGTTCTATCTTTCCTGTTGAAGATAAAGAAAAAACAAAAAAACGCAAGTAAAATAATGTCAAAGAAACTACCTGGCATCTAAGGAAGATGTTGGAAGATTCTTTACTCAACTCGTTGAAGTGACGAAGCAAAACAGAAATGGCTTGAACTTGGTGGACCGTGATTCCTTTAATACGCGGAACGCCACCAAGTTCAACGTTCAGCAGCAGCCAAATTTTATTCTTACCGTTTCTTCTCTCTCTTCATAAGTAACTGTAAAAGTAAAAACATTAATTTAACTCCACTTTCAAATCAATTTACTACTCCACTGCGCTGTCATTCAAATTTGAACATTTATCATAATTTGTTTTTTCAGTACAAGTTGTCATCAGTTATTTATGTTCTGAGGTTGTTCCCGTGCGCCGCAAAAATCTCGTTAACGTTTTCTGTGTGTTTATTTTTTTTTCAAATCTCAACCTAGTTAATTTAATATTGGATTGTCAACTAACTTTCTGTTGAAGCTTGAAGTGTTCTACCATTTACCATGATGAGAAATTGGGTGTTACATGATGTTTTGAGTTCATCAATCTACGGGCTATTTATTATGTTTTTAAAATGATGAGCTAATAATAATTTATGTATTGCACAAGTAACTAGAAATATGAATAAAAGTCTTCAAATTAAAAAAACAACAACTTAATAGATAAAATAGTTTATCGATTATTTATAAATATTTTATCATGTTTTATTTTAATTGAAGAATTTTGACTAATATAGAATTAAATGGAACAACTATATATCATCTAAGAAAGTGAACTATTAAAAGAAAACAACACAAACATCCCACATGAGAAAATTATACCAGCATGTAATTATGAGAATAATAAATTGAGATTTTCCCAATTAAAGAAAATGCACAAGAAGAATATATAATAAGTCTCAATCATGATTTCAATTTCTTATCTTTTACCACTTTTCTTGTGAGAAGATAATATTGTAACAATCCTTCCAAATAACCCACATTGTTGTGGTCCATATCACCTCCATAGCTGTTCCAAAACTTTCTTAACATAGACAAGATCAACAAATATGACATGATTCATTGGGGAGTACAATAGATAGATTCAGTAATGAGAAAATTACATTTCAAATGTAATTTAGAAAATAATAACTCAAGAATAAATTATTTGCATACTCAGCAACTTAATGACAGAAAACAAAGATAATATCTTTAATAATGGAAACAAGACTTCTTTTATCAAATTTATTGTAAATGGAAAAAGATCAAGTAACGTGATCTTTTATTTTTATTTTTTTCTCATTTTTTGCATTACTTCTAAAAAAAATGTCTAAGAAGTATAAATTCCTATGAGATTTATCAATTATGTTATTTCAATTGGTAAACTTGTCACAAAGTTATCAACTAATGATTAAAAAAAATCCAAGGACTAAAATTAGATAGCATCATATTTATTTATAAGGACTTAAAATTAAGAATTTTTTTAACTATCTGTAGAATCAAATTAATTAAAAAAAAAGAGGCTGAATACATAGATTAGAATAAAAGATGTATCTCAATGAGAGTTATGATAATTTCTTTTTAGGATAACAGTTATTAAAAAAAATCTGTTTAAGAAAAATTCTACGTTTAATTGAAGAATACTTTAAAAATAAAATTGTTATATATAAATATTTTAATTTCTAAAAATAAAAAATATAAAGAATATTTCAACATATGTAAAATATATTCAACTAATGTTTTATAAAGAAACAAGATTAATTTCCAATACTTTATGTTGTCATGCCAGACAAAATGACAATCTGAAAGGATTATGGGTAATCCTATATATCTATATTATTTATTGCTATAATTTAAAGTATGCTTTTTTAGAAGAAGTACTTTTCTTAAATATATCTCTCTCTATATAATTATTAATTATATTTAATAAATTCAAGAATAGTATATGCAGATGTATATTTATCCAATATCTCGAATCTTAAAGTGTAGGCTGTATTTTTATATTTTAGTTTTTAAAATTATTTTACATAATAACTTTTAAAATTCTTTTTAGAGAATAAAAATAGAGGAATGAGATGTAAAACTATAAGAAAAAAATAAATAAATTAAACATAAATTTTCTGTCTTTTATTTCTAAAACTACATAACGCGATGTCTCCATTTCATAATATTTATTGTTTAAAATTTTCTCACACATATTAAAAAAAAAATAAATAAGTTTTTTTATTAAAATATAATTACATTCTTATTATTTCATGACTAACTTGATTAGTGTGGGTATTTATTTAAGGTAATATTGAAATAAAATTATAATTATTGTATTGAAAGAAATAGATGAAAGTGAATTTTAAAATTTTGGAATCAGTTTTTAAAATCTACTCATATTAAATAAGTACTTTACTTTTTAATTTGAAAACAAAAAAATTAAAAACAGAAAAAAAGACCTATCCAAATAATTCTATAGTTTAATATCATATTTTGCCCATATAACACTTCAACTTTTAAAGGATAATATTTTTTTTTTACATTAATAATAATAATAATTAAAAAAAAAAAGTAAAGGAAATTGTTTAAAGAGGTGTCTTCCAAAATGGGTTGAAATCGCTAAATAGATAAATCTAAAACACAGGATCTAACCTGCCAATACAAATTGATGTTTCTGTGTCTTGCTTCTTGATGCCAATTACTATTCGACAAAACATGAGTCTTTTCTTTTCTTTTCTTTTTAAATAAAAAAATTGATCTTCTTGATTCTAGACTCTTTTTTTAAGTATTAAACGATTGCAATTATTCATCAAAAACATCTAATAATTAGAAAACTTAATCATAATAATTAAATAATGTAAACCCAGACAGATACAACTTTGTTGGAATAAAACCATAATTATCTTTATTCATCATGCGAAGCCACAATTATTACTAAAATAATAACTATAATTATTACTAAAATACAAAACTCACATTAGATGTACACTATATGCGTGGTTTCAAGCCATTTTGGTACATGTCTTGAAGTAAATCCAGATTGTGAATATAGAAGCACCAAGCTTCATTAACCCACACCTACATGGCCACTTCATATAAACCATTCCTACTCAATTCCTCCATTCAGAAGAGACCCTTCTATGTCTCAGACAATTCTCGTCACTTCTACCTTCCACCCTTCCCTTCCTTTAAGGTAAACATTTATATACATATATATGTATCCATCCCCTTATGACACATTTTGTTTGTTTTTGCTTTTCCCACTTTAACTGCAACTCATGTGTGATTTATTGAGCTGCCACTGAAGAAAATTCTGCCTCAAGTCCCTTTACAAATTGATGTTCAAAAGACTATCACAAACACTGCAGCTAAATTGCTTCACGCTTTTGTAGATTCACTCTTTGAATTTGTGGACCAACCACTGCTTCCATCTCAGGTACCTATATACGATAAGAAAGTGTTGTTCTTCAACAATCTTACTTGCTGCATGTATAGGTTGTTTTAAGAGTCTAATCAATAGTGTTCCATTAACTGTGCAGAGTAACTTTGCTCCGGTCGAGGAGTTGGATGAACCCATACTTGTCACCACCATCCAAGGACGAATTCCAGATGATTTTCCAGAGGGTGTCTACATTAGAAATGGTAGGGATTCCTTTGAACTTTGTATTATTAACTTAACATCATTTCGAGTTTTAAATACATAAATAAATAAACTCCAGATGAGAGGAGCATCTTAGGCCCCTAAGCGTTTGTTCTTCCTTGTACTTAAGGTAAATAAATTCCATAAACTCCATTATTGAGGACCAAAATGCGAAATCTGCATTGCTTTCTGTGCTTTGTGTTCTACTTTTAATATAATATTGCGGAGAAAACAGTGAAAACGACATAAGCTGCAGTTGCTGGCTGCCAGGTACAACATATTCAAAATGTCAAGGCATTAGTATACTAGGTAGGAAGTCACTGTTTGACAAGATTAATAATTAATTAATTTAAGAGCATATAGCATCCCAATTGTCATCAGATAAGTCTGCTTGCAAATTTATGGATTAAACTTACAATTTAATTTTTATACGTAAAACCTACTTAAAGGATATCTACAAGTAGAAATATTATCTATTTGTTCCTATTACCGTTTAATTTCATTATATATATTTTTAAGTTTGGTTTATATATATATAAATATGTTTATATATTTAACCCAACTTATTTGAACTTAGGTATGTGTATTTTTCTAATGGCTACATATCTTGCAGGACCAAATCCACTTTATGGAGGGTTAAAATCAACAAATTCTATCTTTGGGAGGTCAAGTCACATTTGGGTGGAAGGAGAGGGAATGCTTCACGCAATTTACTTTAAAAGGTCAAGTCAAGGGAGCTGGTTGGTCCTTTACAACAACAAGCACGTTGAAACCGATACATACAAGATTGAAAAGCAACGAAGCAAACCATCGTTTCTACCGGCCATAGAAGGCGATTCACTGGCCATTTTGTCTGCTTATCTGCTAAACTGGGTTAGTCTACTAATTGTTATGATTCTTAGCACGCTAAAGTAGCCTTGGTTACAAATAACTAGTCATTGAAATTAGTAAACGGTAATGAAGATTTTAATAGGGCTTAGTCTCCAAGCCAAGAAATGATATAATGATCTGGCTAATTATCAAAAACTCATCTGTGAAGAATCAAGCAATAATATGATGAAATTTGGAACCATTTAATGAATTGGCATGCCACATTTAATCACATCTTGTGGATTTAACAGTTGCGATTTGGCAAAGTAAACAAGTACATCAGCAACACCAATGTGTTTGAGCATTCAGGGAAGTTTTACTCGGTTGCTGAAAATCATATCCCACAAGAGATTGACATCTTCTCACTAAAAACTTTAAGAAATTGGAATGTCAATGGAGCCTGGGATCGTCCTTTTACCAGTCATCCAAAGGTTTTTCTTTACATGCATATTAACAAATCAATAGTTTTAGCACTCTAAATTGTATGCTCGCTCTCAAATTCTTTTGATGTGCTATCACAGAAGGCTCCAGGTACGGGAGAGCTAGTTACATTAGGGGTTGCAGCAACCAAACCTTTTGCCGTTGTTGGAATTATTTCTGGTATGTGTATTGTAAAAGTAAACAAAAAAAAGTGTATTAATTACTTGCTTTCAGTAGTGAGTACATGCTTCTTTTATTCTCCTTTTTCAGCTGATGGAGAGAAATTGGTTCAAAAAGTTGACCTCAAACTAAATAGGTGCACTCTTTGCCATGACATTGGTGTTACAAAGAGGTAGCATTGTTGCCTATTGTGCTTACTTGGAGTTATTATCTGCTATCTGCATTATAAAATATGTATTTTGTGGGTTTTGTTTTTCAGGTACAATGTGATCATGGATTTTCCTCTAACTATTGATCTAAACAGACTTCTTAGAGGAGGCCAGTGAGTGCATATCCTTTGGATGAGAGAACATGCCTTCAATATAATCTATGATAAAGTTATACAAAAATGTTCTGTAACTCAGCATCTCTTGTCTGTGTGTAGGTTAATAAAGTATAATAAGGAGGAATACGCAAGGATTGGGATACTGCCACGCTATGGTGATGCCAACTCAATCAAATGGTTTGATGTGGAACCTAATTGCACATTTCACATTATCAACTCTTTTGAGGATGGACACAAGGCAAGTTACGTAGTAGTAATAACGTTAGAGTAGTACTGTAGAAGATTTCTAATAATGTGTTTGACGTGATTTTGCCCTAAATGTGGATCCCTGGAACCAAACATGCACTAAAAGAAATTATCAGATTTATGATAAAAAGGGGCACGAAAAGATTTTGAAAATATATACATGAATGTGTATCAACAGGTTGTAGTGAGGGGTTGCAGATCTCTAGATTCACTAATTCCTGGACCTGACCTAAGTTTGAAGGATTACGAGTGGTTATCTCGTTGTTACGAGTGGCGATTGAATATGCACACAGGAGAAGTTAAGGAGAAAGATCTCTGTGGAGCCAACGTAGTTTATATGGATTTTCCTATGATCAATGGAAACTTCATAGGTATAAGGAATAGATATGCATACACCCAAGTAGTCGATACAATTGCAAGCTCTACTCAAGGTATCATTGTAGAAGATTTTTCTTTTTTTGTTTTCCCTCAATAATTATAAATAGCCTTTCATATTTCTTATATAAACATTCTATGACATGATTATGTCATTGGGTTATTTAGGCGTCCCAAAATATGGAGGTTTAGCAAAGCTCTTTTTTGAAGAATCATGTACACAGTTTTCCATGGTAAGAGATTGCATGGACAACACGTTTTACTAATAGCAATTTCTGGTTCATTTGTTGCAACTACATAACTTGGATTTTGTGAATCAGAGAAACAAAGAGCAACCTGAAGAGCCTATAAGAATGGAGTACCATATGTTTGAGAAGAACACATTTTGCAGTGGGGCTGCATTTGTCCCCAGAGATGGGGGTCTTGAAGAAGATGACGGTTGGATCATAGCTTTTGTTCACAATGAAGATACTAACATATCTGAAGTAGGTTGATTACTCCATAGCTATGGTGGGTCTTGCGGAGTATTACGCATATACTAATCACCTCTTATCTACTTTTCTTTCAGGTTCATATAATCGACACAAAGAAGTTTTCTGTTGATATGGCTACCAAAATTACCATGCCTCGCAGAGTACCATATGGTTTTCATGGAGCTTTCATGCCAATTTCGTTACAGGCACATTAGCACTACAGTGTGTATCACCAGCAAACACTTTGAAACCTGTATGAGTAATACTGGTTATCTCCGATTTAAGGCATATATAAGTGCTAGAAGATGTTTATATACATATTTACAATGAGCGTCCTAATGTTTGAATATAATTTGCACCATATCAATCACATTTCTTACTTACATGTACATTTTCTAATCAATTAGTTTTATAGTAACTTATATTTTATTAAATGCATTATATATTAGTAAGGTAGACTTTAAATATGATATATGTAATTAGTCTTCTTCCCAAATTAATCTATGCACTCTTATTTCTGTAATTACACATGGAAAAGTCAATATCAGTTGGTGAATATTTCAAAACAAAACATTAACCATTTTAAAAAAATAAAACAGAATAACTTCTAAAAAGGAAAAGAAAGTTTTATATATTATTAATGAACAAAAAGACAGCTATAATTGATTCATTTTTTCTCTTGAATCACAGAAATCTGAATATTATACTGACCATTCAATTATTTTAAACCGAAGGTAAGATTATTATATTTCAAATTACGCATCCCATGCCATATAACCAAAATGATTGATCAAATGTTAAACAAAACTTAATCAATTACATAAAAAAAAAAAAAAATCAAGAAATTGAATGCATTTGATGCATGCCGTAATAACTTTGATACCAACAATTTGAAGTATTTTTAACTCCTGAAGAAGATTTACTTTAGCAAGTGGAATATATGATTGTACGACACTGCAATAAAATATATAGAGATGACATTGTATTGTATGTGACCTAACTACGTTGGTGCTGTGAAAGCAACTTCAGAGCCAAACAATGACTTGTTTGTTTTTTCTTTTTATTATCAGCAAAATACAGCGGGTACTCCAACGTCAAAAGTCCAAAAAGCAGAGTTGAAAGTAGAAATACAAGCCAAGAGATAAACCAAAAAAGACAAAGATTTTTTTTCTGACAAAAACATGATTCCAAAACCATAACTGTACTTTAATAATATCCATCAATTGACTAAAATTAAAACAACCATGGTTAAAGACAATTTTGTTTCGGAATAACCACATAACTGGACTACTTGTGTTAAAATAATTACTTTACATTGTCCTGTAAACTAATATGTTTATTCTAAATTAATTGAAATCAGTTGAATGAGTTTTAAAATTTTAGCATTTGTCTTTATCAACATGATGCTTGGAGCATTGCTTATAATTTTAATATAGCTTAATTTTATTAGGTTATATCAACACTCTAAGCAAAAGAAGTTTATTAATTATTAGTTGCAACTTAGCTTATTATTTTCTTGGCGTATATAAAAAGACAAAACAAAATAAACTTTAACCTAAGCTATCTATAGCAAACCCAGTAATTTACATTCAATAACTTGGTATTTAACTTTTTAATTTGATTAGTTTCATCTTTGGAGCATCTTCAAGGATAAATGTTTAGAAGTTGTTTAAGGTAAGTAATTGTTGTTTGAAGTAACTATTTCACTTATGTGACACTTTGGTGTTTAAAAGAGAAGAAAACAAAATACAGCTCATAGCTAAAAGCTTCTTCTATTCAAACCATCCAAACTCAACATGAGATTTTCAAGTATGCTTTTAGTTGGGAAAAAAGATGTGCACACCTGCATATAATATATGTGGAATATTACAACTATGCATTTAAGTTTATTGGTCCATTCTTTCTTTTTATGTCTTGTCTTCTTCATTAGCCATTAGATAATGAATCAAAGAAGGGACTAAAGAAACCAACAAACTCAAATAGTTTTCCCTCCACATGGGAAGCTTCACAATATCAGAAATGGATAGAGAAAACAAACACATATGGTGAATATATAAGCCAAGACACATGCATCATTGTCACATTAGAGACAGAAACATATGCATATTTCTCATCATAAATGATTTTAGTCTGAAGAGTCAAAATGGGATGAGAAGAATTCATTTTTTCTTCATTCATCCAATCTGGTTGTGTTGAGGTAAAATACTTGGACGGATAACAGTTCATTCTATCTTATTTTTAAACTTTCTAAAAAATATTTGATTAATATTTTATGGATCAAAACTGGTTTTGATCCATTTAACAAGTCTGTCTCTGGGTGACATTTTGATAAGTAATTTTCTCATATAATTGTCGTTCATTTCAAAGGTAAAAGTAGAGATCAAACACAACAATAGTTAGGTATTTACTATGCTAAGAATTTTTCAATATAATTATTTTTTACACGCATTCATCTTCAGCAGGTTATAGTCATAAGGCCATTATATTATATGTGATGACTGGTTTGAAGAACTTTTGAAAATGCGTCAAAATAATAAAATTAAAAGGATTATTTTGATGAACTTTCTATAATCTTGTAGTTTACACAGGTCTGGGCGTTCACTGATAAAAATTAAAAAATGCAACTTGTAGAGGAATATTCAGATACCAGGAAAGCTCCATATGCTGTCAGAAAGAGACAAGAAATACAAATTTACTCATTACTAAGTTTTATTATGAGTTTAATTAAAATAGATTGAATCTTACTTTTACACTATTATTATTATTAATCACATATTAAATTTGTTTACTTTCATAATTATTGTATGTATTTGATTCCAACATTTATCTCATTATTTTCGTACATTAAATAGTTAAAATCAAATATACGCCAACAATTATCATCTTAAGTATTATTTTATAGATGATTTTTGTTAATAGCAACATAATTTTTTTTAGTATAAATGATAATCAATCCCTATATTATTTACACCACATTTTTTTATAGTATTTTGATGTTATATAATTTTTCTCTTGAACGATGAAAATAGGTTATACTAAGACTTTGTTTAAATAAATTGATTTATTTAAAATTTTAAAATCTAGCCAAACCTACTATCTATTTTAAGCTTTTTTTGAAAGTCTATTAGCTTACCACAAAAATTATTCCATATGGTAAGATGATTTGTGTTTAGTTAATGTAAAATGTTTAGTATTTATATTGAACTGAGTGGTGGTGGTGTTGTATTCCAAAGCAAATGGAAACTTCATACACCACTCATTGCTTCATTCAGAAAATACCCTTTATCTTCCCACACCATCCCATTACTTTCCGACATTCCTCAAACTCTAAGGTAATTTTTTTTGTCTCTTCATTTTTAAACCCTATTAACCTTCAAATGACTTCCATATAAAACATTCATCTTCACTCTTCATCTGCAGCTCATCTCAAGAGCCATACCTCAAATTCCGCTGCAAATCGATGCTTCCAAAACCATCACACACATTAAAACCAAATTTCTTAACGCTATCGTTGATTCAGCCTTTGAGTTTGTCGACCAGCTAGTGCTTCCATCTCAGGTGAAGAACCTGCTAATTAGACTGTTTTAATCTTATCAGTTCTACGTCCTAGTCATCATTTTAGTTTATCAGTTTATTAACTATGTAGTGTTTTGCAGAGTAACTTTGCTCCAGTGGAGGAACTAGAGGAAGCCATGGCTATCATTGACATTGAAGGCCACATACCAGATCATTTTCCAGAAGGTGTCTACATTAGAAATGGTTCGTACGTACGGTACTATGAATTTTCGAACTCTAATCTAGATGCATGTGCTGAAATCATGTTCTTTCACACTTTTTTTTTTTATAAAACCTTTGCTCTTATTGTCTCAGAACAAAACTTTTAATGAGAGAATCAAAACTTAATTCTCTTAACCAACATAAAAATATTCTAAGTTCTCAATCTTCATTATCAACTTTCAATATCTATTATCAATTAATAAATTTTTATCTCGATCATTGGCTTAGTATCCATATAATAAACATGTTTTATTTTCATTTTTTTTCGATACTATATAAGAATACTCATATAAAAGTGCATGAAAAAAAAGAAGAGAGAAAAAAAGGAATTTAATATTATTATAATGGAAGAATGTAAAGTTATATTTAAAAACTAATAGATAAGCTCATTTATATACAGAAATAGGAATATATAAAAAGAGAAACATATTGATTTATATTGATATGAAATAATGATCGAGATCGAGAATCACTTGTAAAGAGTTGATGATGTTGGTTAAAAAAAAAATTTCAATGTACTTTGATATGTGTAAATATATTTTTCTAATTTATATTTTTTCTACTAGACGGGTTCCAATGAAGAGGAAGGATATATAAATCCATTGTGTGAGGGTTTATCAGTGTAGTAACTATGATAGGGTTTACATTTCAGGAAAAAAAAAGTATAACTCAAACTATTAAATAAAGTTATATAAAAAAAAATTAATAATAATAGGAAAAATTAATTATTACTATTATTTTTTCTTACTAAGTCTAGGGAGTGAAACAGAAAGAAATTGAAAAAGAAAATATATGTCAAAAATGAAGGATCTTTACATCTAAAGTACTTTGACATTATATTATTAATCAAATTGTAATCATTGTACGATTGATTCCAGCATTTAACAGTTCCCCGTAAATTATACGATGTTTGCTTTTAATTAATCATGAGAACAAGTGCCTAATCAGAATTTGCTTTTACTTGTTTAATTTGAAAGCTTGTACTTGTTTAATTGATATTGTCACTCGACCCACCAACCTTTTTTTCTTTAAAAAATATATATATGAATAAGTGGTTTAGTGCAATCAATCTTTCAAGAATTAATGAGAAGAAAGTTAACAAAATTAGCTTCCCATGCATCTAAGGAGTGTTAACAAGTCAATCATGTTAACACATTTTTTTTTAAGATTATTATAATTTTAACTGAAATTCATTAAATAAAATATAAAATTTGCAGTTTAGATGAAAAGTAAATATAAACTTGATTATTTATTATGTTCATTTTTGCATATATTGGTAAATATGCACACTTGTACAGGACCAAACCCACTCTTTGGAGGATTGAAATCAGCCAAGTCAATGTTGGGGAGAACAAACAGTGTTTGGGTGGAAGGAGAAGGAATGCTTCATGCTTTGTATTTCAAAAGGCAAAGTGATGGGTGCTGCACCATCTTCTACAACAACAGATACGTTCAAACTGTAACATATAACCTTGAGAAACAAAGTACCAACCCTTTGTTTCTCCCTGCAGTAAAAGGAAATTCATTGGCCGTTTTGTCTTCTATGCTTCTAAACTGGGTTAGCATTTTCTACCATATTTTCAAAATAATTGACCTTTGTTTCAAAGATTATGTAGAAAAACAATTTGATTTTAGATTATATTAACGTAAGCATGTAAAAATTACTATTTTTTTAAATATAACTTGGTTAAACAACAACAGTATATATAGATAGACCAAAGCAATTAAGACTTTAAGTTTGAATTTGCTTATTTATTCCACATTGACAATGCATGGATTAAAAATATCAGCACTGAAAGTTTGAATTTTGAGTATACTTGCATAGTGTTTTGTTTATCAACTTAGGAAGAGTTTTTTCTTTTTCAAACAAGAAGGGTAATTTAACCCTACTTTTCACTGAGTCAGTCAAACAACCTTAACCCCTAATTATTATTATCTTGAAGGTGTGAGAGTTCATGGTTAATTTGCAGAAAGTCATCTCACATAAGTTTTTTATTTTTCTCCATGTGGATTTCACAGCTGAGATTTGGAAAACTAAATAAAGATTACAGTAACACCAATGTGTTTGAGCATTCAGGCAAGTTCTACTCGGTTTCGGAGAATCATATCCCACAAGAAATTGACATCTTCACACTAAATACTATAAGATACTGGGATGTCAATGGCGCATGGAATCGTCCTTTTGCAAGTCACCCCAAGGTTTCTTTTATATGTTTTATGAATATCTGGTGACAGCTTTTAAGAGACAAGAGTTTCTCTAACTTACAAATAAACTATACATAAAGTTATTTTACTTAATGATAGTTGAGATTTTCTCTCCTTACACTCTTATCGTGTGCTTAATAAAAATTGATTTCTTGATGTTTAATGCAGAAAATTCTCGGCACAGGAGAGCTGGTTATTTTTGGAGTAGATGCAACTAAACCTTATTTTGAAATTGGGATAGTTTCGGGTATGTATGCTTTAAATTCTTAATAAAACCCAATAACACTAATTGGTTTTGATAAAAAGAAAAGGTTGTGCTGATGCAGTGTGTGTTATATCGAGAACATACATACCCATTAATATTAACCATTTTCAGCTGATGGAAAGGAATTGGTTCATAAAGCAGACATAAAACTAGACAGAAGCATTTTATGCCATGAAATAGGTATCACAAGCAGGTATAATAACATTCATTACAAACCAAATAATGAAATTACAAGCTAGGCTGAGAATATTGACGCGTTGAAATTTATGTTTTTGGTTAGCAGGTATATAGTGATATTGGATTTTCCACTGATTTTAGACTCAAACAGATTACTTAGAAGAGGCCAGTGAGTATTGATTACACATATATATACATATATTGACCAAGACCTGACATAATCTTTGTAGGTTAATTATTTCCATATTATTTCTGTAGATTAATCAAATACGAGAAGGATAAATATGCGAGGATTGGGATAATGCCGCTCTATGGTGATGCTAACTCAATCCAGTGGTTTGAGGTGGAGCCTAATAACACATTTCATATCATCAATTCCTTTGAGGATGGTCATGAGGTCGTAACTTATCCATAAATGATTAATATTACAAACTAACCGAGAACTTCTTCAGATACTCTAAGAAGTTAGCAATTAGCTGCAAAATTGAGAATTTTTCTACATTGTACCAGGTTGTGGTGTGGGGTTGTAAAGCACTAGATTCAATAATTCCAGGACCTGAAGATGGTATAGAGGAATCTAAGTTTTTCTCTCGGTGTTATGAATGGAGATTAAATATTAGAAATGGGGAGGTTAAGGAGAAATATCTCACTGGACCAGAACAGTTTATGGATTTTCCTGTAATTAATGCAAGTTTTACAGGAATTAAGAATAGATACGGATACACCCAAGTGGTTGATCCCACAGCAAGTTTTGCTGCAGGTATTTCTTTAAAGCAAAGTTTCACTATTCTTTAACTATTTAACCATTACAACAACCCTTATTTACCATAAACCTAGATTCATAATTGATAATATGTTTCATGTTTGACCATTTTAGGCATTCCTAAATACGGAGCTTTAGCAAAGCTATACTTTGGAGAACCATGTTTAGAATTCCCTAAGGTAAAAGATGGCATCAAATAAAAGTTTATTAGTTTTATTTTATATATATGTGATTTGTTTTTTCTTAAAGTTATTCAATTTCAATTTCAAATGCGTAATTCAGGGAGAGACACAAGGAGAAGAGCTTATAAGGGTGGATTACCATAGGTTTGAAAAAAATGTATTTTGCACTGGATCTGCTTTTGTCCCTAAGGAAGATGGCCTTGAAGAAGATGATGGTTGGATAATCACTTTTGTTCACAATGAAGATACAGACATATCTCAAGTAGGTCAATTATATATAGTGGCATGTACAAATTAATTAATTGATCTAATGACTCTGTTAAATCATATATTAATTAGCTCCTTAATTACTTTATTTTTCTTCTAGGTTCATATAATTGACGCAAAGAACTTTTCTGGAGAGGCAATTGCCAAAATTACAATGCCTTGCAGAGTTCCATATGGATTTCACGGAGCTTTCATGTCAATCTCTTTTTAGCCGTGGTGGATTGTGATGTGTTGTTCGTGTTAATTTGTATCTCTAGTCACTAATGTTGATCGTTTTCGTATATCAGATGTACTTGGCTACCATTATTTAAAATAATAAAAAAAGAGTAAATTGTATTTATTTCTTTTAAAAGATAATTACAGGTTAAACTGTCATTTATCTAATATTAAAAATTAGATTAACGTCTTAAAAAATATATATATGTTACATAAATTAAATTTTAATTTAAATAAGCTTTTTGAAGAAAAAATTATTGATATTAATTTTTTCTTTTAAAAAAATCTGAAATATTTTTCTTTAAATAGTTAATTTTGAATTGTAATAAACTATTATGTAAAAAAATTTATCTTAGTGTATATCAATAAAAAAATAACATTATGCTATAAAATGTATAATTTTATGTAAAAATAATTTAACAATGTATTTAATTAGTGTTAGGTATATAAAAAGAGTATATTGGAAGATTTTCACTAATGAGTAAAAAATAATTTTAAGATAATATATCTTATGTCTTTCCGTTCAACCTAAAATTTTAAACTATAAATTTATATGACTTTTTCATTTATATATTATTTAATCTTTTCATTTTTATTTAATATGAGATTTCAACTCATCTTAACAATCTCCTCTTTCATTTTCACTTAGAAGACAATATGCATCATGACTTATCATTAAATATTTTGAATGTCAAGATAGTTTTATTTGAACCATTCTCAGTCTCTTAAAAAGTTATAGATTCTCTATCTTCACTTAAAAGACAATATATATCATAACTTGTCCTCACATATTATAAATTTCAAGATGGTTTAACTTTTTTTTGTATTGATCGTCGAAATCTTTTATTACTAATCTTATTAGACTCTTGTTCTTCATATTTTTCCTTGACTCAAAGGAGTCAATTGAAATCTTTTTCTCTATCCATACTATAACATTATTCCTTATACAATTGTCATTTGTCTCCTCACTTTAGAGTTCATTTTTTTACAAAGATTACATCCCTACTAACAATAAACTCGTGGACAGTAATATCCCTTCACATCATCAGAATAACTTAAAAAAATACATTTCTTGGATTTTATTCTTTCTCGAGGGTACTCTTTACATTGTCAACATAATCCATATTAAGATGGTTTGATCCTAACTAATCATAGGAATCAATGTCTTATAGGCTAAAAATTCTCAGTACTAAAATACTCAAGTAGATAATATATTCAATATAGAAAATTGAAATTAGTTTGCTGAAAAAATTGGATATATTAAATATAGCAAAGATTGAAGTTAGTTTTCCACTTTCGACTGAGTTCAATGTGGAAAAAACAGCATCATCAACGGTATCTAATATGTTAAACATAGCATTAAAACTTAATATCTTTTCAACTAACGTACTCCATACCGCCTAAAGTTGGAAAATGCCAAAGAATCACTTCCAAATCTGCTAGAAAATAACAGATAGAAATATGTACAAGAGGAATATTATAGAAGACAACATCACAGGTAAGCCAACAGGCCAACCATGATCTTAATAGGGCAAAACAATAATGTTACCAATAAGAACAATATAGATAAGAAATATAAGAAAAAAGAGACAGGAAGACTAAAAATAGAGCGACATGACACTGAGATTAAGAATGCACCTCCAGCATGTGCAGCACATCAATATGGAACTAAAAGTTGCCTTGACATTTCTAACTCTGGATCCCAGCATGCAATAGTTGTCAAACTAACACTCCCACATTTACAGTGCACGACTGAGGGGACCTTAATAATCCTACTCCTGGCTTCACAGTGTGTCCAGATACCAAGGGCCCAAGACCTCCTCAAACCCGGAATAACGAGCTCTTTCCACTGCCATTTGGACCTTCAACAAAATAATTGTTAATTACGTGTCAAAACAATTAACCATTTGAAATCTTATTTTAAAATTCAACTATAGAAGTGAAACATGATACTTTCAGATTGTCAAATAAAAGCCAAACAGACAAGTATAAAATTTTCCATCCACACCAAATCAACATGCTCACCAGAGTATAATGACCAACCTGGAGTGAACAGTGAAACTATTTACTATTTTGGTGTTAGTTTATATTATTTTTTTCTTGAACACATGGATTGAGCTAATCCACGCATTAGAACTGGTGATTTGATCAAACAATGTGAAACAGAACACGGTTTGAGAGGCAGAACAGGTTCAACAATATTACGACAACATGCATCAAGGGAAGTGAGATTTGAACAGGTGCATAGTATCAGTGGGGGGAGGTTACATATACACTAATTAATTACATTACAGTTATTATTATTATTAATTTTTATTTGATTGATGCATATAAAATCAATCAATAATGCAAAAACCTTTTACTAAAAGATTAAAACTGAGCAAAATTTACGAAAGCTGTCACCTTAATTAAATCAGTTGATAATCAAAGTGGCAAATAACATTTCTGCAAGTTTACAATTAATTTTCGCTTCAAATCTGTCAGTTATGGTCTTCTTTTATTTTTAAATTCAAAATTAACACAGTCCTAAAATAACAAGAATAACCTAGAAGACAACAGTAAAAGGCGGTGGCTGAGGTGAATTTCTAGGAGAATGCACAAGGGTAAAAGAGGGTAATAGATGATAACTGGTAAAAACAATGTTCGTGGGTTATACTCTGGACAACCTTCCAACCAACAAGTACCAAGTCTTATCCCAATAAAAGGGAAAACTTAGTTTTTATTTCCAAATAGTCTACATTTAACAAGAATTTACAATGGAACCCACAGAAATTGCATAAAACACTCGAGAAACAATATAGCTTGACTATAATGTGCCTCTAATTTGCATAAAACCTGGCTGGATGCTTTAACCTAGGCAGTTAACTTGCCAAAAAAAGACAAAGGAAAGAAACTGCTAGTTTCGTCTACATTAATGAATTTGGAATCAATGGTGCACAACCTTGCCATATTTCCAGCTTGTAGATACTATAAATGCATGTAACAAACATTAAGCCCCAAAAATGCATGACTAACTAACCCCCATCCTCCAAATCAGATACGCAAGAGAATGATTATTGCAACAAAAGAAAAGAAAGGATGATGAAGTAACATCAATTAAGAAGGCTGACTCAACCACAAAAAATAAAGTAAAATTAGAAACAACCACCAAGCAAAGAGTTCATACCTGTAAGCAAAAGATTCTGACTCAACCTTACGAGTTAGATCATCCACTAATACATTACCATTGAGGGTCACAGCCTGAATTTTGGGAGCACCATCATGATTAAGATATGAAAACAAAAGAAAAGTAAAGGTTCATAAATAGTTCGCAGAGTTCACTAACCTTGACACCATAAAATCCAACATAGTTAGCTTCACTTATGCAATTTCTACTTCCTTGTCTTTGCAGTAAAAATTTCTCATTCTCCAGGCTTAGCTCTCTTCATATGGACATTAACATAGTTAGGCTGTTGCTCAAAGTGGTTCGCAGTACCTGCAAATATGTGAATCGCCAGTCCCTGACCTCTTCTCTTGCTATTCTAGCGTCCCAATCTGTTGCATGTACTCAATCACTTTAGTTTATACACCAAACTAATATAGTCTACTTTATCCGATAAAGATCATCTTCAACCTGTAGAAGCTTACGATTTTAACTTTCAATAGTAAAAACGGAAAAATTGAAAACAGAATATTGAAACAGCAAGGAACATGACTCACTTTAATAGGCCTGAACTTCTTAGAGCTATGATTTCCCTTAGATCCATCTAAGTTCTCCAGTCTTGGTAATCTCTTTGATAAAAATGCAGCTTCCTCTCTTCTTCCGCCTTCCTCTAAAGCAGCTATTAGATCATTTAGACATGTCAATTCCTGACATAAACCGTTCTCCACCAATTCATAGCATAAACTAAATGCTTCTGTGACCTTGTTAGTTTTACAAAGACTCAGAACAATTGCATTACACAAATCAATATCGACATTCTGATGAATTTTCAAACTAAAAAGCAACAGTTTGCATGCTTCTGATAGCTTTCCTCTCTCACAAAGAAATTGAACCACTTCTTCTATTTTAACACGGTATCCATTCTTATAAAGCAAATCAATAATCTCAAATGCTCTTTCTTGCTGTCCACGTCCAAAAAGTAGCTGTAAACTCTCAGTTGACAGGTTTATATTCTGTCTAACATTTTTCTCCAGCATCATCATAATAACAGAGGCAGACTCATGAGCACAACCCTTTTCCAAAAGTTTTGCCAGTATAGAATGCCAGGTGGACGTTTTAGGTTGATAGGAACTCTTAAGCATTTTCTCTAATGTCTCCTTTGCAAGCAGAGGCTTATCCTTTAAAAGAAAACCATCAATCAAATAATCATATATTTCAACATGAGGAAGAAAGTCTCTTCTTAGCATCCATATCAAAAGCTCATATCCACTTTCATATTCACCTTCTTTACAATGCCCCATAATCAATGTCATGTATGATTGGGGATCTTGTGTGCCCCTTTTCATTAACTGTCTAAGCACCCTCTCGGCCTTTTTACTCTTCCCATGTTCACACAAATACTGAAAAAAAGGCCTATAAGCAGCAGCAAGTGGCTTGGAGCCAAAATTACTCAAAAAGATTTCTTTCTCAAATAACTCATCAAACAGCACCTCTGCCTTATCATAGTCCCCTTTCTGACAAAAACTTCGTATCAGAGTGCTGTACGAGGCTGAATCCAGGGAGACCTGAAATTTTTTCATGCTTTCAAACACATTCAATGCTTCATCCAGATTTCCTGCAGAACAATGCGAATGAATAATTGTATTAAAAGTAAATGTATCAGGACTAAAACCCCCAGTGCCTTTCATCCGTTCCAAAACATCTTTCATCTTGTCCAACTTGTGTGCCTCACAAAGCCCTTTTATCAAAGTATTATATGTAACCATGTTCGGCTCAATGCCCCGACTACTCATCTCTTCAAGAACAACCAATGCCTCATCAACTTCTTGCTTCATACAATACCCTCGAATCAAAGTAGTATAAGTAACGATATTAGGATTCAAACCCTCACATTTCTTGCTCATACCATTCACTAAATTCCGAGCAATTCTGACCTTCCCCGCCCTACACAAACCATCAACAAGCGTGTTATACGTGACAACATCCGGATCACAATTAAAACTCGCCATCTCATTAAAGAACCGAAACCCTTCATCAACCATTGAGTTCTTGCAAAACCCTCTGATCAAAACATTGTATGTACAAGTATCAGGAGTAACACCATACGTGCGAAGCATTTCATCATACACCTCTTTGGCCATATTGGTGCGACCCCTTCTTAGCAAAATAGACAAAACAGTGTTGAAGGTAACGACGGAGGGGGACACAGCAATGGACTTCATGGTTTGAAAAAGCTTCATGGACTCTTTGAAGAGGCCTGCTTCGGCGTAACTCCGGATGAGCGTATTGAAGAACCTGTCCTCAAGCTTGACGGTTCCATTGGAGTTTTTCTCGATGGAAAAGAGCAGATTTCGGGCCACGTTGAGTTTCCTCTGGCGACCCAGAATTTGTAGCATGATGAAGTAGGATTGAGCTGTGTGGGAAAAACCCCTATGCTGGGCCCACTTAAAGAAACTAAGGGCCTTGGAAGGGTCCCTGATGAGGCGAAGTGTTCGGAGCACCGTCGTTTTGGAGAGAGGGGAGGGCAGAGGAGAGACCAACGCGTTTGACCATGGTTTGGAATTGATAAGATTGGCCAAGGTTTTGGCCGTTTTACTCTCATTTCGTGATCTGAGCATTGTGTTTTGGGATTCTGGGTGGTCAGAGCAAAAGTACCTGATCTTAAGAATCAGTTAAGAGGGAAAATAAGAAGAAGCATGAGAAAAGAATAGAGAGGAGTTTCAAGAAATGCACCTAAGGTGGAAATTGAAGGTGGAGATGGTAATGAAACAGCGACCTGAAGATAGTTGTTGTGACCAGAGTCTAAGAGAAACCATGTTGAAGCTGTGATCCTCTCCTCTATCTCACGTCTCCACTCCAGCTATCATCACCATCCTTTTTCAGCTCTCATCTGTTCCATTATATCACTCATTATACAAATCAGAAAATCATGAGATTCTAAATTTAAAGATGCGAGAAATGTTAATAATATTTTCTTTAATATTCTTTAAACATTTTTCTTGTATTTGTTTAAATTTATTTGTTCTAAAATAAACATATTTAAAAAAGAAGGTTGCATTTCTTTCCTGTTATTCTATTTCATTAGGCTAAAGAATCCAAATTTGATACAGTTTGTAAAAATTACAACCTACAATTAAAAGATTAATGAAATTTTAATCTTTTAAGAAAATTTAAAAACAAAAAGAAGCAAACTTGTCCCAATTAACCTGATACTTGGTCTTGTAGACACCAATAGCTGCTGCATGAGCAAGAAGTGGGTGATGAATAAACAAATATGGCTCTGTTGCAGAATTATTCATCCAATCAGAATATCTGGCGTCATTCACCCATTTACATAGCCATTTTGCGAGAATGAATAGGTGATAAGGAAAAAAGAATAGGTTTTGCGAGAATGAATAGGTGAAATTGGAGTACATTGTTGATGGTGTCGGAGGATGAGACCTTAGGGGCAGAGCAAGGGTTCTTTAGCAGCGGCGCAGTGATTTGTATAAGTAAAGTTGATATTCAATTTTAAAAATATTGAATTTGAATTATTATCAAATATCAGGTTCTTTAAAATTAATTAATTTAATTTCCAATCGTAATAATCAAATTTAATATAACCTTCCATATTAAAATTTGAATTCACCCCTAACATCAAAGATAAATACTATATTATTATTAACTAGAAAATTAAAGGAATAAATTATATTTTAATAATTTTAATTAAAATAATAATTATTAAAATCAATTATCAATTTTATTTTTCCATCATGACAAAACTAACATTAATTATAAAATATATATATATATTATGTAATTTATAAGAAAATAAAATTATATATTTATATATATAATATTAATTCTCATTATATATGATTAAAAGTATTTAATTATTTCATTAATTTTAATTTTCATTAGGTATGATTAATTTGATTACGAAAGATGATGAATACTGTAAATTTAAATTTTTATGAATGATTAAGAAAATTTTTAATACATATAAAATATATAAATATATTTTAAAAGGGATTTTTATTTTTTTCTATCCATTCATTTAACTATTTATTGATCTAGAGAGAGTGAAAAATATAAATAAATGGTTAGAAAAAATTTAAGTTCCCTTTATAATATATTTATATATTCATTAAAATTATATATATATATATATATATATTTACATATAAACATAACTAATATTTGAAAAAAAAAAATATATATAATATTTATATTGAATATATAAAAAAATAATTGGGTGATAGAAAAAGAATTAAATTTGGAATAAATCATGATGAAAAATATTCAAGAAAAAAATATCTACAATTATGAGATTCTGAAGAATCCTGAATCTAGTGCTTACTTTGAGAATCATTAAAGAATTGAAATTTTCAATTAGGAAAAGGAAGTTGTTGAATAAATGCCCTCCAATTACAAGGTGTTCTAAATTTTTTTGTGCTTCTGTTGTTAGGATAATTGATTAATTCATAATTGTTATCATATTTGTATAAAAAAAAAGTTGTAAATTTCATTTCATGAAAGTAGTTCAGATACATAAATTAAGATTCAACAAAAAAAATAGAGGTAAATTACCTAATTTGTACCTGAATCTGAATCCCTTAGAATGACACTATAACTCTCTTTTGACAGGAATTGATCGAGTTTGCATAAGCATGGCTTATTTTCTCCAATAAACAAAGTTTCAATACAAAAAAGTAAACGATACAGATTCAAGCGGTGTCAATTGGGGTAATGGTTAACAGAGACGAGCCATATATGCTCATCACATTTAGCCATTGTATAATCATGAACACATTTTTCAGTCAAAGACAGGGCTCCAAGCTGATGCATGCTTTTGTCTTCATCTACCTGAAGATATTCTAATTAATTGTCCAAGACAAGCACTACAAAAACGATAAACAATATAAACAAAATTGAAGGCTTTCAAACTTGTCTTCTTCCCTTGGACTAACACCAGTGAATATATGCTAAGCTGTGCCTATCATGTAGTAGCAGCCATTTCTTATTTCCTCTCACCAATGTTTATTTAGGAAGAAAAAAATCAAAAAAAGAGAGAACCAAAATATGGTAACATCTCAACTTCAGAAGATGTGTAACAAGAACCTCAACTTCAACAATCCCTTTAAGAACCGTTTGCTAATATTGTTCACTATGGTTCTTTCTCTCCCCTTCAACGTTCAATCTCAAGATAAGGGAGAGGAAGATCAAGATCAGAACCTGCCACCACTCCCTCAATCCGTTCATCCAAGCAAGGGGATTGTGATAGCAGTGCTCTCCACCATGTTTGTCATAACACTTATCTTACTTTTATATGTGAAGTGCTGCCGAGTCAATCCTCACCGACTTTTTACCAGAAACTCAAATCTCCAAAACTTTCAGGGCCTATCTCGATCAAGATCAAGAGTTTCTGGTATTGACAAACAAGTAGTTGAAACCCTCCCTTTCTTCACGTTTTCATCTCTCAAGGGGTCCAAAGAAGGCCTAGAATGCACCGTTTGTCTCTCCAAATTCGAGGGCACAGAGATTCTAAGACTGCTTCCAAAGTGCAAGCATGCTTTCCACATGAATTGCATTGACAAGTGGTTTGAAAGACACTCCACATGCCCTCTGTGTAGACGCAGGGTTGAAGCAGAGGACATAAAGAACTTCAACTATTCCCTAAGCTCAAGGTTCCTCCGAGTTCCTTCAAATCTCACGGAGGATCCAAACCTTGAAATCTTCGTTGAGAGAGAGCCTTCTCATCGAGGGTCGTCGAGAAGAGGCTTTAAGGACGCGGGGAAATGCAAAAAACAAGAACTTTTTATTGGGGATAGCAGTGGCGGTGGTGCTGCCACAAAGTGGAACAAACATGTTCACGTGACAAACCATAAAATAGTTATCTCCGATGTTTTTACGAGGAGCAGGTGGAGTGATATTAACTCCTCGGACCTGTTGTCGTTGAACAGCGAGATGCTTAATGATGTTTGCAGCAGGAGATTCTGTTTGTGTTCTTTGGAATCCAGCGAAGACAGTGGAAAGCTTCACGGGACTTGGAGTTGTAATGAGGAAGAAAACTCCTTTACAGCACTGAATCCTGCAGAAAAGAGGAGCATGTCTGAGATTGCCAATGTTCCAAGGTTTGCACAAATGGGGAAGGTGAGATCTAATGAAAGATTGGGGAGAGTTTGGTTGCCAATTGCGCGAAGAACGGTTCAATGGTTTGCGAAACAAGAAAGGAATTGGGGCGAATTAGAACGCAATACTTTTCCTTCAAATGTTTGATAATGTGCGTTTGGATTAATTAATAATGAATATGTATTTGAAGTCACATTAATCTTTTATTAAACATTCTTAATCTCTCTTCAGGATTTTTCTCACCTTATAATAGCACAACAAGCTGGTTGCTGAAAACAATAATGGCATATTCGAATCAATGGAAGAAAAATACTGAAAAAACATAGATAGATATCTATTTCTTTATTTATTTGAAGAGGAAATAAGAAATAGAAAAAGGAAATTGTACATTTTTTGTAATGAAAGTGTAAAACAAAGTACAAAGCCTGCCCAACTTCTGCTATTTTTTCTTTTTTATTCCTCACCTCATAACTAAACCAATCAAACTACATTATTCATCTGTACCAAAACTTTCGTACTGTGTAGTAAATTTATACAGTTATTGCAAAGGAAAATGATCAACATAATTTCATTTTACTTTTTATTTTTTCATGAAATTAACCTAATGATATGTTTTAACTTTTTATTTTTATGAAAATGTAGATGGTTTGATGTACTATCATCCACCGCATCAAATGCAGTCATAACTTATGATGTTTTATAACCACACTTGCAGCTGAACCACCCAACTCTGACACGGATTTCACTCGCAGCCGCACCACTCTTGTTTCTTCTTCACACCACACAATACTATTGTACAACACCAATCACATTTTCTTCTAACATTTTTTATAATTAAAAAATAGAAAGAACCCACAGAATAAAAAAAGGTGAATTGTAAGAAAATATTATAAAAAAAAAATAGCTTTACTTATAAGGTGATTAAATATCCAAGCAAAAAAATCATAATGGACTTCAATTTTCAATTTTCTTGTCACATTTATATTCGAACATCATAAGGTTTAAAGATAAAGCAATGGTTTATACATGGACATGTGAGAAGAAGTTACGTGGAATCTGGTAACCAATAAATCTACGAAATTCAATAGTGAACATTAAAATTCTACCAGCCATACCAACAGGAAGGTTCCTCTGGTGAGTTTGATGATAATGATGAGAACTACCACCCATTCATGCCTCCACCTTTCTCCTCTCCTCTCAAGACCAAACGACAAACGAGTGGATGCCCAGTTCAAATGCCTTACCAAGCCTTCAAATTCACAAAACACCTATATCTAAATCACTCCCTTAAATATTCAAATGTACTCATTTTATGCAGAGTTTCTTCTTTTACATACTCCTTCCATTTCAGAAATAAACCAAAAAAAATGTCTAAACATAACTACTTTGGATATACAAAAAGTTAACTAATTCAATCTTATTGTTAAATTTGAAAGTGTTATTGTTGTGGAGGCATGGAAAAGAAAAAGGAGAAGTGAAGGAAAGAGGGGGGTCACATGGTGGAATAATGCAGAAAGGAGCAGGAGAATAAGAGAACAGTTGAGAAACATTTATACCTTAATAAATACACTCCACCCATCGTCCAAACCCTTATTATGTGTGTTATAGCTCAACTGAAAGGGATAATTGTAAAGTCCCAATTACTACTAAAGCTACCACTTTTGTTTCTTTAATTCCAAGCACATATTCTTCCCACCATGCCATGGATTTCTATGGCAAGACGACCCTCCTCAGCCTCATGGACACCGAAAAGCAAGAACCACCACAATCCCCTCTTCACCTTCATCTCCAAAACCACAGAGAGATAAGCGAACAAGACCTTCAGTTCAGTCCTCCCAGGCCTTCAAGCTCCGATGGCATGTTCCCTATCATGCCAGATTCACCATGGACACTTTCCCCTCTCCCAACCCCTTCACCTTCTTTGCTTTACCATTGCATCGCTTCGCTCCACCGCCACGAAGGTAACATCTACGCAATCGCAGCTTCAAAGGGTTTGGTCTTCACCGGCTCCAACAGCAGCAGAATCCGTGTGTGGAAGCAGCCAGATTGCATGGACAGAGGGTACCTCAAAGCAAGCTCGGGTGAGGTGAGAGCCATTCTCGCTTATAGCAACATGCTTTTCTCCACGCACAAGGACCACAAGATAAGGATATGGACCTTCACCGTTTCAGATAGCTTCAAGTCCAAGAAACTAGGCACTCTTCCTAGAAAAACCTCGATCCTCATGTTCCCCTCCAGAGGGAAGAACACGCCGAAGCACAAAGATTCAGTGTCTTGCATGGCGTATTACCACTCCGAGGGACTCTTGTACACCGGCTCCCACGACAGAACAGTGAAGGCGTGGCGTGTTTCCGACAGAAAATGCGTTGACTCGTTCGTGGCACACGAGGACAACGTCAACGCCATATTGGTGAACCAAGACGATGGTTGTCTTTTCACAGGTTCCTCGGACGGGTCGGTGAAGATATGGAGAAGGGTGTACACTGAAGACTCGCACACTCTGACAATGACTCTCAAATTCCAACCCTCCCCCGTGAATGCTCTTGCATTGAGTTGCTCGTTCAACCACTGCTTCCTCTATTCGGGGTCCTCCGATGGGATGATAAACTTCTGGGAGAAGGAAAGGCTGTGCTACAGGTTCAACCACGGAGGGTTCTTGCAGGGTCACCGTTTCGCGGTTCTTTGTTTAGCGACGGTAGGGAACATGATATTCAGTGGGTCAGAGGACACGACAATAAGGGTGTGGAGGAGAGAGGAAGGGAGTTGCTACCACGAGTGTTTGACAGTTTTGGATGGACACAGAGGACCGGTGAGATGCTTGGCTGCATGCCTCGAGATGGAAAAGGTTGTGATGGGGTTCTTGGTTTATAGTGCTAGTTTGGACCAAACATTTAAGGTGTGGAGGATCAAGGTTTTGCCTGATGAAAAAATGTGCATGGACTACACTGAGCACTGTGAAGCCACGAGGGTGAAGATTAGGGACTACGATATGAGCCCGGTTTTGTCGCCTTCCTGGGTGGAGAAGAAGCTTCAAGGTACTTATTTTCAGTAGGATTCATGTAATTAATTAGTTATTAGTAATCATCATTACTATTAGTCAATAAGGATAACCACAACCAACCATCTCTCATTCATCTCTTCTAATATCTTCTTCCTCTTACATTCAGATATAGGAAACTAAACCCAGATTTTAAGCTAATTACTTCCTATATATCCTGCTTTTACTTAACTGAAATCTGATATTTTTATTTATCTTAATGTTATAAATAAATGAATGATAAAAATAAATATATTTTGTACTCATTTTTGAAGTAAGAGGATTGTTTATAGAGAGAGAGAGAGAGAGTGAGAGTGTGTGTAGTAGTGTCTGTCTCTGTGTACTTGGATGATTTATGAAGACTTCCGTACCAACGCTCATCCCTGGTGAGGTAGCCAGGAATGCAACAAACTACTGCAGAGCAGACTTGCCATTGATGCTCTCCTTCGTGACATCAGCTTCACGTACATACACAAGGACAAAGAAGAAGGTGAATGGTGATGAAAATTTTTAATTTATTCAATAATAATAATTTTATACAATATAATTATAATATTTTTAAAGATTCATATATATGTTTATACACAAGATAAATTAAACATTTTTTTCAAGACTCAACTTTATAAATGTTATTTCACATACCACTATTTTTTGTTTTTAAGTTTGTCCTGACAATTTGCTCGACATGTTAGCGTCTCTAAAACTTAAAAAAAATGTCATTTTTTATGTAATTTATAATCTTGCATAGCATGCTAATAAATCATTTATAGTTCTTGATTAACTATAATCAAATCAATATAGAAGAAAATTAATAATTTTGTTTTATTGTTGACTAACCATTTGTAGTTTTTAAAATAATTTATACTCAAATATTTTACCTAATTAATAAATGAAAAAAAAAAAAAACAGAACTATCCTCACAATAAAAGCTAAAGAAAGGAAAATAAAATGTTTATCTAACAAAATTTATCTTTGCAATAAAAACTATTTTATTAATAAAATATAATGCGTAAACATTGTTATCAAGGTTTTCAATTTTTGTATATAGATTTTTCCGCTCCATTAAATTTGTGATAAAGTGATGATGCGTGATACAAAAAAAAATACAATTTAAAATATGTTAGAATGATATTATTTTTGTAAAAATTTATTAAAAAACGATATTCTGGTCTCTTATTTTACTTCTTTTTTGTGTATGTTATAACTTTGTTAATAATTTAAGACATATATTTAAAGAAAAAAAATGAAAGAAATCAAGAAAAAAAATCACATCTAAATTTGTTAGATTAAATGAATTAAATATTATTTATTTTTTATGCAGTTATGTGAATGAAAAATTGGTTTGTGTTAACTAGAGAGTATTTGAGAGAGTGGATTTTGGACTAAAATTGTCATTTCGAGCCATACTGTTTACATTGGACTTACGAATGGATGCATCGCGTGGCGAATCCCACGCTGCCACGCTTACATGAGATCGGGGAATGAAGAAAGTCTGATAGATGAAACCAGCAAGGCCACCACCGATGAGAGGTCCAACCCAGTAAACCCAATGATCGGTCCAGATACCTGTAACCAAGGCAGGCCCAAAAGATCTAGCTGGATTCATAGAAGCAGCCGAGTAAGCTCCACCAGCGAGGATGTTGGCCCCCACTACAAACCCAACTAGAACTGGGCCAAGCCCAGCAAGTGATCCCTTCTTGGGATCCACATTCGTGCCATAGACAGTGAACAACAAACAAAAAGTCAACAAAATCTCCCAAATTACCCCTTGACTACGACCCACTCCGTTGGCCAAAGTATGAACTGGAATTCTCTGCAGAGAAAGAAAGAAAGAAAGAAAGAAAGAAAGAAAGAAATGATTTATAAAAATGATTTTTTTATAAAAGATAATAATAAAAAATAGAGATTTAATTAGATTCATAACCTGTCTCCCAGAGAGGAAGTAAAGGAGATAAGAAGCTGCAACAGATGCAAATAATTGATCAATGCAATAAAGGAGGGAACGAAAGACGGTGATGTGACCACCGGCAAGGAGGCCAACGGTGACGGCGGGGTTGAGGTGGCCACCGGAGATGTGGCCAGCGGAGATCATTACGGCGGTGACGAGTCCATGTGCGACGGCGACAACAAACAAACTGAGTAGTGCATCCCCACCAAGCTTCACTAATATTATATAAAGTGAGTGTAAGGAAAAAGAGGTGTATAAGATGAATTGATTCGTATAGCATATACCTGTGAGCATGGCAGAAGCAACACCAACAAAGACGAGGAAGAAGGTGGCGATGAATTCAACGATGAGGGCATGATGAATGCAGTCTGTTTCAGTGGCGTCTCCGCTGCTTCCAAGAGCGTTTTTGGCCATGCTTTACCTCCTCAAATTATGATCATAAATGTCCTCCCTGTTTCTCTCCCAACAAAATACCTTCCTAATAATTACCTCTAACCTTTTTTCAACTCAGAAATCCAATGCTATTCACTCGTTTATCAACTATTTTATTCCACACAAACATATTAATACTCATCACTACTCTCAACTGCACTAATAATACCAATTACTTTGTTTTGGTGTCATAAAATATTCAGAATATGATTAATTTTACTTTTAGTATAATAAAATATTGAGTGTAGAGAAAATTGTTGATGTATATAAGCAAATTTTAAGGTTAAAAAGTTTATATATTTTTATTTTATTTTAATTATTAATTTAGCTTTATTTTTTAACCTTCGAAATAGTTAAATTATCTGACTAATAAGGTACTGAAAGTGATCATGACAACAAATTCTCTAGAACTCGATTTCAACGACTCGTTAATTACCGCTACTTTATCATTCAGAATGCCATTTTTATCAATTTTAATTCCGAATTTGCAGAATTTTTTTACAAAATATAAAAAAATTCTAATAGTCATTGACGAATTTATAAACACCATAAAAAAGAAAATGACATTGGAGCCCAATAATTCAACATGTTTTCATAACAATAAAATGACAAACACGTTAAAGAAAATAATTAGACCCATTCTTTGCATATGATGTAATCAAACATTTAGTGGGGTTCCAAATATTTATATCCAACTTAGTTTTTTCACTGCCAAAACCCCGTCCCACTCAAAATTCGGATCATAGTTTTGTTCGTCTTAGAAGATTGGTTCCTCCTTCTGTCCTTTTTTTCAAATCTAAACATATAATGGTTTGTAGAAGTAGGGAACAAGGTATACAATAAGGTTATATTTGAATAAATATTTATAGGAAAAAAAAAAACCTGTTCTACAAATTAAAATTAATTTATACATAAATAAATTTATAGAGATTTTTTCATATTAATTTACTTTACTTTATAGAATATTTAACGTGGAGTGTTTGTTATCTACGAAGATGTTCTTATTTTGGGAGAAAGGCGATTGACGATATATTATACATAAAGAGAACTTTTTAATGCGAATAAACATAAACCAAAGATTATTTGATGATCTTAATTAAGAAACTACTGCAGATATATAATTGAAAAAGGGAAAGTGGTAGTTGCAAATCCTATTATTTAATTTTCTTCATCACGAGGAAGAGGAACGTGAGATCGGTCAATGAAGAAAGTCTCATAGATGAAACCAGCAAGGCCACCACCAATCAGAGGCCCAACCCAGTAAACCCAATGATCGGTCCAGTTTCCAGTAACCAAGGCAGGCCCAAAAGATCTCGCTGGGTTCATAGAAGCAGCGGAGTAAGCCCCACCAGCCAGGATGTTAGCCCCCACTACAAACCCAACTAGAGTTGGCCCAAGCCCAGCAAGCGGGCCTTTTTTCGGATCCACCATGGTGGCGTAGACCGTGAACAACAAAGAGAAGGTCAACACAATCTCCCAAATTACTCCTTGACCATAGCCCACTCCCCTCGCCAGTGTATGAACTGGAGTTGTCTGCAAAAAAACAAACACATAATTAATAATATTATTTAATATTTATTAGAAATAAATTTTAACCCTAATTTATTGTAAAAAAAAATTGATGAAATTGAATACCTGTCCTCCAGAGAGAAAGTAAAGAAGATAAGAAGCTGCTGCAGATGCAACTAATTGATCAATCCAGTAGAGAAGGGAACGAAAGACGGTGATGTGACCACCGGCGAGGAGGCCAAGGGTGACGGCGGGGTTTAGGTGACCACCGGAGATGTGGGCGGCGGAGATCATTACGGCCACCACAAGTGCATGTGCGACGGCCACAACAAACAACCCCACTAATGCATCTCCACCAAGCTTCTCTGATACATATTATATAAAGTGAGAGTAAGAAAAAAAGAGGTATATAAGATGAATCGATTAGTATAGGATAGTATATACCTGTGAGCATGGAAGAAGCAACACCAACAAAGACAAAGAGAAAGGTGGCGATGAACTCAACGATTAGGGCTTGAATGCAGTCTGGCTGAGTGGCCTCTCGGCTGCTTCCGAGAGCGATTTTCGCCATGGCTGCTGCTGCTGCTGCTCACTTTCAGTATTATGCAGACAAATATGGTGGCAATTTATATGGAATCAAAAAGCGTGCTAATAATTAGTTCTAACCTTTTTCTCAACTTGGAAATGCAATGCTATTGGCTTCACCCGTTGACCAACAACTTTATTCACTCACGAAAAAATATACTCATAATTGTGTCTAACCTTCCATCACCCGCAACTGCACTTGACCACAAACAATGCTCTTCCACATGCTCCTCCCAACTTGTCCAATCATTCTAATTTTATTATTTCTGTTCATATTAATAACACATAAAAAAATTCAGAACATGTTAATCAACATGACAAACAATTATATTCTAACTTATTTCGATTCCAACATGCTTTATTGTTAACTCAAATTCGTTAAAAAGATCACACAGCTTTTAAAGTTCTTTTTCTTGTTCGATAAATCCTTAAAGAGCGATGTTGTTAAAACTTCTCTTATGTAAACAGTTTCCTAATCATAATATCTATTTCTTTCCCTCCTTTTTAATTATTATATTAAATTTGTATGAGACACTTTTTTTAGTGTAATGAAACACCTTGTTTTAAGATGAATAAAATTAGTAAAAAAATGAATAAAGAAGACTTTGACAACGGAAACGGATGTATATAGTAGTAAAAAAGTGATAATTGAATTGATATATGAAAGGTTGTATATATTTTATATTTTTACACAGCTCACTGATAGATTGAGATTGCATGAGCGCTCCACCAGTTCAGCTTTATCCATATTAATTAATTATATTATATTATTTTGTTTCGTACTATTAAAGCCACTTTTTCCCTTCTTGGAAAAGACTAGGTCCATTCCCACACAACAAAAAATTATGAAGAAAATATATATATATATATATATATATATATATTCATGATAATTTTAATTTTTATACCTAATTTAATATTTAATCATATTTTTTTATTTTTAAAATAATTGATAAAAATTAAATATAATTTTAATTATTATTTATATCTGAATATAATATCTAATAATATTTTTTTATTATAAAGTTGATAAAAAAATTAAAATCATATGTTATAAAAATAAAAATATAAAATTGATTCCTTTAAAAATATACAAATTAAAAAATAATATATATTTAACCCAGAATTATACTATAGAAACTCGTCATGAAATTCATACTAATACACACAAGAGAATTTACTACGAATATACATTATTTATAGAAATACTGAGTGTATATTTGGTATAAATTTCTTAAAATATTTTATAAATTTAATTAAAATAAATGATATTTTTTCCTACTTTGTAGATTCTGAAGTTACATTATTAAATAAATAAAACTAAATATAAATTAATATTATAAATTATCTACTTTAGTAATGTGTATCTTTCTGATGATGGTGGTGCCATGCCACTACTTTTATCTTATCATCTGTCACATTCTCACTGTACCAACATCAATTTTATATCTTCAAAGGACCAGTTTTTCTTTAAACGCCAACGCATCATCCTTAAAGTCAATGAATTTATAGGCATAGTTAACTTCAGAAACAGAACCTGTCATTAGGTCTTTTACCCTCTTGCTTAAAATATTTTTAATATTAATATTCAAAATGTTTATAAAGTTATTAATTACTTTATTAATAACATTATATCGAAACTTTTCTTTTAAATAATATATCTCCCGAATTAATCTTCGTATATTCACTATTTAAATGTAATTGATTAGTCAACATGCATATTATTATAGCTATTTTTATTTTTAATATAATAAATATTGTTATATGGTAGGTTAAAGACCGAAAACAATTATCTTTCATCATATATAAATTAATTTTATTTATTTTTCTCTCATATAATTTTTATGAAAAAATTTATTGACACATAACAAAACCATAAATAATTGAAATAGTTAGGATTTGAATATGTCGTGTCTGTTAATAAATGACACATTGTTCATTCAGCTAAGCCCAATCCAGTGAAAGCCTGTAAATTGTAGCGGGCCAACAACAGTCCAATCTAACATGGACAGGAAAAACAGCCCAATAAAATGAAAGTCTGAAATTATGGCCCTTACATATATATACACATGGAGCTTGGATTTGGATATGGCAAGAGCCAATAGGAACATACCATAATACAACTCTCATACATAAAAGACAGACACACATGTTGGGAGGAGTGTGACACTGATTTAGTGACAAAAGGAACTTTGTTTGATCAGCAATGGCATCATCCTTAATGTTACCAGCTGCTTCCATGCTGAGACCATGCACTACTTCATCATCTACTTCACGAAGACTTGCTCTCTTTCAACTTGTCACCAGTGGTGGTATTGGTATATGTACCTTCCTTCTCCATTTTACTCAATCCTTCGTAGCATTTAGTTATAACTTGGTTCTCTGCTATATAATTTGGTTATTCAGCTCTCCCACATTCTAAGTTGTTTGGTGCAAAAGGATCAGAGTTGTTGAAAGTAGCAGAAGCTATTGCTGCAGAAAATGTGGCCCAACCAGAGAAAAAATTGTTTGATTGGGTTAAAAACGACAACAGAAGATTTCTTCATGTTGTGTACCGTGTTGGAGACTTGGAGAAGACTATAAAGTATGCTATTCTTGAATTTAGGAAATGATAATTCACTGATACTTTAATGTAAATGTCTGTGGAATTTGATTACATTGTTGGGATACAGGTTCTACACTGAGTGCCTTGGCATGAAGCTATTGAGAAAACGTGATATACCTGAAGAGAGATATTCTAACGCTTTTCTTGGATATGGGCCTGAAGATTCTAATTTTACAGTTGAACTTACTTACAGTGAGTTCAGATTCGAATGCCGCTCTTTTCTATGTAATTAGTGTATGCTCGAACATTAACACAAAATGGCTTCTCATTATGCTTACTATTTCATGGAGATCACAGATTATGGAGTGGATAACTATGACATTGGAAGTGGCTTTGGTCATTTTGGTGTTGCAGTTGAAGATGTAAGCCATTTATCAAAGATAATGATGCATTATTGTTTACAACTGCAACTGCATATGCAATGCAAAGCACAGAATCAGTTTGATTTTCCTAAATCCATTCTGGGTTTTGTTTTCCTAGAATGTCGAAAACCAACTTATATCCGATTGTTATTTTGAATTTTAAAATTCCTTGTAGTTTATATTTTTTTGGTTGCTCTTGACTTCCAAGCCTTTATCTTCAATTAATTTAGTCTTTAGTCAAGGTACGTTGTTAAATGCTTTTGTTATCGCCACGGAATAAAATTCTTATACGAATTTAACAACTAATGGCGGATAAGAGTGACTTTTAATCTACATTTGTTGCTTCTCAGTGATAATATATGCTTTATGATTTGTATGTTTTTCTACTGCAACTTTGTAGATTTACAAGACTGTAGATCTAATAAAGGAAAAAGGAGGAAAGGTTACAAGGGAACCAGGGCCTGTAAAAGATGGCAGTTCAGTAATTGCTTTCATTGAAGATCCTGATGGTTATAAGTTTGAACTTTTGGAAAGAAGACCTACATCTGAACCTCTATGCCAAGTGATGCTTCGAGTAGGCGATCTCGATCGTGCCATAGCCTTCTACGAAAAAGTGAGTGGTTTTTACTACTCCTATCGTGAAGGTTCCTTCATCTAGTACCTTACTGTTTTTCCTTGTCTTTGTTTGATTTCAAAGGCTGTTGGAATGAAACTTCTCCGCAAGAAGGACAATCTTGAGGACAAGGTAACTTAACTTTTACATGTGGCTATTTATCAGATGCGCTGCTATTTGAGCTCCTGACATAACTCTCTTCTATTTATATTTATAATGTTTTCGTAAGAAATTTTAGGGTGTGATGTGCTGACTATAGTGTTTGTGTTTGTTTTTACTTAAAACACATTTTCCAATGCACGTTCAACTGAATGGTACACTCACAATGATTTCCATTCAAGTGAAAGTCTAGGAAGTTTCAGAAATTTAGTTCCTGTTTTGACTATTTTATGCTAATTATTTTTTTTTATTGTTGTAATTGTGAATTGCTTGCTGTGATAATTCTCTGCTGTGCTTTCTTTTCCAGTACACAGTAGCCTTTATGGGCTATGGTCCTGAAGATAAGAATACTGTTCTAGAACTAACATATAACTATGGCGTCACTGATTATGACAAAGGAAATGGTTATGCTCAGGTAGATTCTATTCTTTCTGTTTTCAAGAGAAATTTTATGATGTTTGTATGCCTTCCAGGAATGTTTGCTGTATCCATTGTAAGAATTCAACACATTTTTGTGTTTAAACAGATTGCAATAGGCACAAATGATGTATATAAGACTGCTGAAGCAATCAAATTATGTGGGGGGAAGATTATCCGTGAACCTGGGCCCTTGCCTGGTATCAACACCAAGATTGTAGCTTGCTTGGACCCTGATGGCTGGAAGTTGGTGTGACCTCTTAATCCATTTGCTCATATGTGTTGTTGTTTCATGTTCTGAAGACTTTAACCTTGTCACAAATAAAATTGGCTTTCATCCACTAATGAAGTCATAAATGTTTAGTTGCGAGTTAATGGCCAACATGCTATTGGTCTGAGTGGAATGGAACTCAGAAAAAATTAGGTTGAGAAGAAAGACTCCAAGTGACCAGTTAGGTTCTATGTTGAAGATTAGTCATCTAAAAAAATAGTGGCAGATACTTCACACCAAAGAAAGATTTAATGAATTGACGGGTGGAATATGTAATGCGTAAGGAGATAGTATAATTACAAGAGGAATGACATGCAGATAAATTCATGAAGTTTGTTCAGCACTAAACTGGAAAGACACGGGGGAATTTAGAGCTTGTTTTGTGCTTTCAAATTCACATGTTCTGACATTGTTACCACACATTTTTCCCAACCTGTCTACTAATCTTTCTCTATTTACCTTGAAAGACTTCTTATGTAACATAATGCACTAATGGAATCCTTTCTATTATGTTTAAGTTCACTTCCAAACCTCTGTTTGTTTTATAACTTGACTTGTTTATTGCTTCATGCAGGCATTTGTTGATAATGTTGATTTTCTGAAGGAATTAGAGTGACAATATCATGGTTCTAGATTCCATATATCTCCACTGAAATCACGGAAGTCTGAATAATTTTGTCAATGAAACCTTACAGCGGTACTGTCAACTGTGTACCTTTATAAAGTAACCCTTTCAATCACTGTGAGAGAAAGGGAAAAAGTAGAAAAAGGCATATATACTGCAATCCCAATGCCAATCCTAATATTTTTTATAATGTTACTTTGACACGGCAATTCAACATATACTGGATACCCTCAAGCCAGAACTGTTTGTCTCCTTTACTTCCACATTCAAATTCTATGGTCCTGTCTGTTGTTTTTATTCCAAAATATGCCCTCTTTTCGTTGATGTCTTCCCTCTCCCTTCCAGGCCAGGCTGGGATATCATTGCAAATGCTGGTGACTATATCTGCCATTTTAGGCCATACCATAGCTTAATATTGTTGAAAGAGATTGGCAACTGGCAAAAATAAAATAAGTAGGAGCTGTGTATGAAACTATGCTTACATTTCTTCTTTTTTGTGAATGTTCCTGCCATATGCTTGCTTTTCATTTTGACTACAACCTGTTGTTATTTTGTATTAAATAACTATCAAATGGAGATATTGAAACAACCTGTAATTCTCTCTCTTTGATCTATGAAACGATTATTGGAGTTAATTGTTTTACATAAATTACATTATTGCCATTTCTGATTTCTCACAAGGCTCCCACCATTGTGGGAATCTAGGGAGGATCAGATAAATCAGTCTCATCACTTAAGCTGAGATACTATTTGGGCAGCCATCTTTACAAAAAATGTTCCATCAAACAACATTGAGGAACTTACAAATAACATGCCATGTGAGTAATTTAGACATACCTGAGCTCGTACTTGATATATAAAATTATGAGTCATTATTAGAAAAATATTCAGTGATTGAATCCTTGAATTTCATGAATATAGTTAAAATATGCTTATGCTTGAAACAAATGTATAATTGATTGATATGATGAGATCATAGTAAGATGCCCATCCTTAGTTTCTTCTTCTAATTATAACTTTAGAGCTGGTACTGCATTCATTTTTTTGCATTGGCAATGTCCAAAAGTAACTTTTTTTCCAGATTTAGTAAAATGTCTAGGTCAGCTATGGTCTTGTATCTAACTTGGAAATTGTTGGAGCTCATGCCTATGATTTGTTAATGGATATATGAAACTTCTTCTAGCAATACCTGCAAATTTGAATTTATATTGAAAGAGACTTGCTTCCAGTGAAGATCTCCTGTTAATAACAGTTAAAATAAGCACGGTTATCGACATTAAGAATGTAAATTGCTTTAAAAATTTGACATTCTTCTTTTGTTCTTCCCAGTTTCAATCAAGCCATTATCACAAAAATGTTAGTAAACATACCTTTTCTTGTGCGTTTGAGAAGTTCTCCTCCTTTAAAGACATAGTCCAGTGCTGTCAAGATGTTTGCTTCTCTGCTTTCATCACACTTTTCCTCGACTAGAGGAATGGCAGTTGCTCCAGGCCCCTTTTGCAGCCTTGCCTTTAGAGTAGCAGCTCCTCGCAAGGCTGCCAACCAAGCATTTAGTTCACTATATTTTGTGTTAATATCTATGTGAAAATGAATCTATGGCTTGCAGGTTTTGGGCCGACTTTTTTACAATAATGTTGCTCATTATGTATATCTACTGTTCTTTTAGATTTGAGCTTTAGTTAATTTTTGGAGCAAGATGACTTGGTAAAAATTGCATATTTAGCAGAAGAATAAAAGTGGTTTGATTTATGCCTCTTACATGTATCCTACTTAAATATCAGTACCAAGTGATGTTCTTTAAAAGCATGATTCAGTTTGGTCTGAAATAGAGAAAAAAAACATTAAATTCTGATACCTGTGGCTGCTCCGGCTGTTAAAGTCATTATATCTCCATTGGTTTTTGCATTAATGGCAGAGCTGACTACTGTTAATATTTGGTCATGTTCAGCTCCCATATCTTCTGCAATCTCAATGCAGTGAGAGGCTACTAAAGCTGCTGCAGACGCAATTGCAGCAGAAGCCACGGGAGGAGGGTTCTTTTGGTTGGCATAAGGCAATTCAGGTGATGCTGTTGATGCTGCAACCGCTGCAATAGCAGCAGCAACACCAGCCACAGATACTGCAGCATGCAAATGAGCGTTATGGGTCCTAATTTCCTGTTTTTTCCTCTCCTTTTGATCTTTCAACCACCTACCCATTGTCCTCCCTCTTAGCAAGCTCCTGTAAAGCTGGTGAGCAAAAATTTGCATCAATAAATAAATAATTGAAACAAATACTGAGTAACAGCAGATTCAGTTGGTATTTGAGCATAATTGATGAAGGAAATCATTAAGTTGATTGCGAGATACCCCATTTCTGAGCAAGTTTTGACTGGAAAGGAATTCTGTACTGAGTGCTTGATGGAGTAAAAGTAAATCCTGTACACGAAATATGACTATGTTATTAATTTATACACACTAAAGATTCGCTCCCAGTGCAAAATAAGGTTTTGTAGTTGTGGCCCGTGATTGTTTGTAATTGAAGGGTCCCAGCTATTGGCAAGAAGAAATTGAAAGAACTTCACTCGATGATTGGCTTGTCCTAATTTGCACGGTTAGATAATTGTAACTTGAAAGTGAAAAATGGGCCAAATTGTTTCTTGTGCATCATGATCATATTATCACTAAGTTAACATGAAGCAGTAAGGTACCTTCTTTTCGCTACTGTCTCTTGGTGAAATTGGAGGATAACAACCGTTAGATGACTGCATAAAATTCTTGCATCAGAAGTTCAGAACCAATATCAAGTTACTGAATTATAAAAGCTACAGATACAAACAGAAGTATTAGGTTCTTAATATTGAAGAATCCTAGGACTGGAAAAAGGAAAGGTGTAGTTTATCGAAAACTCCTTTCCTCTGAAACTCCCTTTTTGGAGGGCTTAGAATCTCTCCTTTTCCTTTTCTTTCCCCTGCTGGCATGTGTGTGTGTGGCATAGAAATTGGATATCTTTTAAGAGAGCTAACATAGCATTTGCATGATTACCTGTTTACATGCTTCATTGACAACTAAGAAGAAAGTAGCTAAAAGAAGTGTTAATGGCCTAATTTTAAATTACTCTTTCAAATTAAACTCACTCAACGTTCTTACGTCCTTAGAAGCAGTGGAACTCTTTGTATCAAATTGGGGACCTGAAGGGCAAGTAAGTGGCATCTCTATACCAGTGGAGATCGTAATGTTGGTGCTGTGCAGTGCTTTAGAAAGTTCCATGGCTGAAAGACTCCATGATCTAGCAAGGAACTCCATAGACTCAGTAGGAGTATCAGGTGGGGGACAGGATGATGCAGTCCAATCTGCAGGAGCATTCTCATCTATGTTCTCCAGCTCATGAACTGAGCATTTAGAGTTAGACGCTCTCGGGCTCACTGAAATTGAAAAAAAGTTAGGTGCTTTCATCATAACGAAGCTTGATGGTAAGAATTACAAGAAGCATCAAGTCTTTTTGGTGTCATTCTTATACTCATGATAACTTTTAATGGATGAAGAAGAAAATTGAATAGTTGTCTTGAAATGGAGTTTCTTCTTTTAGAAACCAAAGAATGTTACACTCACTTGTAAAGCTTAACGAGGTCTCAATCACTCAAGACTCAGGAGACACGGCTGGTAAAAAATCTCATGGCATGAGTGAGAATTGAAGAAGCAAGAGCAAGATATAGGACTAATGGGCAACAGTGAGATATTTAACAAGAAAATGTGACGTTGTTTCTAAGTGTTTCTTATTAAGGAAATGAAAACAATGTAAAAGATTCTTAGTGCTGAACAAAAGGACCCAATTTAAAGGCCACTCATTCCTGTCTCCAACTTAAGCTGTTGCTTTTGATTTCCATCTTAGTGGTTCATGCACAAAGAATTAAGGACCTGTTTTTATGGCAGCGGAGTTCATCATTACTAGGATTCTCCTTTGTCACCACTATCACTTTCTAAAGTAGAGTCAGGGGACCCATATGTACGTTGTTTCTTTATTTTGATAACTTGATAAACGTCAGATTAGCATTGCAAATTGGATCCAGGTACAAGTTTAATCGCATACAGGCCTGTGCTGTTTTCACTGTTTCCCTTTCCATGGAGACTATGTCATTCTTTTGGTTACAGTGTTCCCGCGTGACTATTTTGTCTTTGTTAATTAAATCATAAGACAAACGGTTCTTTTCTATCCTTTACTACATCTTTTCTATAATTTTGCTGCTGATTACTAAGATATATACAGTAGTTAGATTACTACAATTTGTCATTTTGACGTATCAACCAGTCGACAAACAAGTGTAAGCTATGCAGATTGGCAATTTAGAGATGCAGCCGGGCACCAAGTAATAAATAAAGCAAAGGCATCATGTACACTCACTTCTCACTCCCTAGCTGGTATCTAATTATTTCTTATTTTCTCAAAATTGAAAAAACCATGCACCAGTATTTGCAGGGTCTTATATTTTACTATTTTTTCTTGCCAAACTTCTTCTAATCCTCTAACCATACCACGGTAATGTCTATAAGAAATTTGAATACTTACTCGAGTCCAAAGATTGGATATAACACCATTTCAATAAAAAAAAGGATCCGATACGTTTCAAATAGCCATGAATTGGATTGACTTGTGAATAAATTCCCTTGTTGGGGTTGAGGTACAGTGTGATTATATCCATATGCTGACAAAACTAACTGTACAAAGAAATGAATACCAATTTTGTATAGTGAATGTTTGAAAGAAAAACGAAAGATGAATAGAAAAATAAAATAATAAAAAAAGACCGGTACAATAAGAATGATTGTGGCTTCCCCACACTCATACATGTTTGATTCATCATGATTAGAGAAAAAATGCAACCCCGCCAAACTTTGACATTTCAAGGCCTACCAACCAATTACCCTGAGCCTCGGGTGGGGCATCCACCAGCATACCTCGTTCTTCAAATCGTTCATACTCCCTTACTTTCTTTCCCTCTTTCCAACTCATAAAAATGAGGGCATCAATCTCACTCAGCAACAATGTATCTGCCAACACATTTGGCATTTGTGTCATATGCAGGAAGCTGGTCATTACAGTCTAATCTAATGTTCCTCTGGTTGAGTGAAATGAGTACATGACATTAGCAAATGTGAAAAAAACTCCAAGTCACCTTCCAAATCCTGTCTAAGAAACACACTAAGTCAGTGGCTCAGCTAAATATTCTAAAATTATGACAAAATGTTTTGATAGTAAAAATCAGTAATCAGTAACTAAGAAAAACAAAGAACCTGATAATTATTTAGGCAGAGTTCAAGTTAATATTCTAGATAAGTGATTTCCTTACCTATTTGGCGGAAGAAATTCGGCGTAGTGAAGGAATCCAGCCGCTTGAAACACGGGAATTATTCCCAAATACACGACCAAGGTTTGAGGTTCCTGTGGTCTTTTCTGGTTTTGAGACATTTCCTGTAGAGGATTTGGGCAAGGCAGAGGATGTAGATGGAGTATTGTTCACACCCTGCAAAAATTTATCTCAATCAAATGAATTTCTTCAGCCAAACAAAATTCAAATAAAAGATCAGTATAAGTGAACCAACAACTCCGAACATGTAAAAAGTAGCAACGCCACCATATGTAAAAAATTCTAGAGGGTATACTTTTATTTTTAAAAGAGGGATAGACAAGGAAGCCATTGGCAGAAATTTCATTGAGGTGACTTACATGTTTCTCAGCCCGAATCTTGGCATCCACATTTGGAGCATTAGATGGCTTAGGCTGCACACGTGCAGTTGGCAGTTCAAGATTGGCTAACATTTTTGTTACATTAAAATGAGTTGAATCATTGGCTCCTGAAAAGGGAATGCAAAGCATAGGCATGAAGATGTGATCTAGAGAGCATAGACACAGCTGCAATTTTGTAAGGCTATCTTACTTAGTTCAAAACTATTACAGTAAGCAAAAACAAGTTATCATAACAATAGGCGTGTCCCATGTTCTGAAACAAGACACCAACCATCTCATAATAATAATAATAGTAATAATTGAAACAGTTAATTCGGAAATATCTATCCACGTGGAGTGTTGATTACAATCTTGGTATGTCAGAAGTTTATAAGTTTTGCTTTCTGAGACAACAAAATCCCATGAAAATTAAACTATGTTCTGAAAACCAGACTAAACCAATCTTGAGTAAATTCAGTTAAAATGGAAAATCAATCAAAAACCAGTTAAAAATGGGTAGACAAACATGCTTAATATAGCTTCATTTTGATCTTTTCTTAAAAAACGAAAAATCAAACTAAAGTGTTTATAATTTTCTTTTACTTTCTAGATGTAGACTTTTTATTATTAATGGACATTGATTAGTAATGTTCAAACTTTTTTTTAAATGAGTCATGCTCAATCTTATCTTAGTATTATGACATATTAGATTTGGACTTTTATTTATGCATTGGATGTTAAGAATCTGTAAAATAATGTTTTATTTTTAATTTTTAGAGATATAAAGATATAATATTATATTTCGTAACTATCAGTTTATGTATTATTTAATTAGTAAGTACTAATATTTTGCTAATATCTATTTGACCGTGATTGAATCATTAAACCTTGAAATAGTCTTCACTTGTTCAATAGCCAGTCTAGTTTTGGAAACACTGAAACCAACTCACTTAAAGTATAAGCACCAATTATTTATTTTTCTTTTAATTTTGTCATTAAATTCCAATTCAATCTACAAGAAATAGAAATATCAGCATGCAAAATCATAAACTTAGATTGCTTTTTTTCTATGATAAAAGTATCTCTATAATAAAACATAATTCCTTCAATCACGTGTTGCAATATTGAAGTTACCTTTATGCTTTTCCACAACAACTGGTTCTAGATTGCTAGGCAATACAGTTGAAGGCTGCAAATTGTCACAACATACTCAAGTGAGTAAGATAATAATATCAGTAAAGTTAATGTGAAATTATTAAAAATCCATATAAATTAACACACTCAAGCAAAGATGATGAAAATCATTTTGATGAAGGGAGGGGGAGGCTAGAGCAGCTTTGATGAAATTTTTCAAATCCAAGGGGGAATACATTATAGCATGGAATTTATTCAGAATAGTCCAAGAAGGTACTAACAGATGATTGATTTTGTTTCTTTGTCTGTTGCGACTGCTGATATTTTAGGATGGTCCAGTCATATATAGAGTCGGAATCATATCCTGCTCATTAAAGTCGGCAAATAAAAATTATTACATAAAAAGAGAAGATAAATATAACATTAAACTATTAGAAACATGATAAATGAAACTTTGGAAACCCCAAGATTGGTAACACTGACAGCTAAAATTATATAATCGCAAATACTGACAAACATTAAGAATTAAATGAAATAATTCATAAAATTTGCACAGTTTGAAAACTTGAATCCATGCTTGTGGAGAGAAAGAATAAGAACGGAAACAATAAACCATAAACGTTAGATGAATGGCTTTGTACTGAAAAGTAGGACTGCTCTCGAACCATTAGCTTTATACTACTCTTAAGAATAATTCTGTGCCAAAATAAAGATACTTTGGCACAAAATGTAGCATGACTAGAGGAAAGAGTTAGAAAAGAAAGGTTAAATACTTGATGGGTCATTTACATATCATACTTCTGCATTTAATATCTAAAACATTCAACGAGAAGTGTCATCGTCAACAAACACGGCTATATGTCCAACTAGAGGAGGAAGTATTAGAAATCAAGAGTGCGATAAAACAAACAGCCAATACCTTCTCGTTTGAGCAAATCACGAAATAGGCGCTTCAGGTATCCATAATCTGGGTGTTGATCAAATGCCAAGGATTGGCAATAATGAAAGTATGTAGCAAACTCCACAGGATATGACTTGCAGAGCATCTAATAACAAAAAATCAGAAAGCAGTAAACTTCTGAGTGACAGAAAACTTCAATAAGAAAATCTACAAGAGAAGAACTAAAGTATAAGGATTGCCGTTGTTTTTTTCCTGTTTTTCATAATCCTAATTTCCATTTCCCATTCAATTTTCCAACACAAATTCCTTTCCTCCCACTCATGAAAAAAAAATTGAAAAGGGCAGGGGGGAGTCTACCCTAATCAAAATCTATTCCATATTTCCACAAGTGAGCCACAGTATGAGGTCCAGTGTAAAAAAAAAATTGAAAACTGTGTTGGGGCAGGGAGTTCAGCTGTTTGATGAACTTGAAAAACTGACATACCTCAATGGGAGTTGATAACTTCTTATCACAAATATTGTCATATTTTTCCTTTTTGGTGACAGCTTTCAAACCCTGCCAAGGAAGGCTGAAACGCAAGAACCGGATAGTGAGCCATATATTTACCAGAAAAATCTGTGTCGTTGATACTTTACATGCACTATTTTGTTTTTAAATGAGGGTGCCTGGAAATTAAAATGAATAGGAGAAACATACCTTCCTCTTAAAAAGTACATTAGAACATAGCCAAGAGACTCCAAATCATCACGGCGACTTTGTTCTGACAAAATAAAGAACAATTTGTGGGCAATTTGTAGGTTATAAGTTCTATATATAGAGAGGTAAAAGTTCTTTCAGCTCACCAATTCCCATGTGAGTGTTGCAACTTGCATAACGTGCAGTTCCTGTTAAGCTTTTATTCTCTCTGCATGAGTTTATAAAGGTTAAAACAAATATTAGGCAATAATATCTTTGCTAATTAAACTAAAACTAGTAAAGCACAAGCAACACTGAGAATTATCAAATTATCAATCAGATTCAGAAAAAGAACTAATTGAGACTCCACATATCACAAGTTTGGAAGGCTTCCCGTTGCTAGACAACAATGTCCATCCTATTACTTCGAAAAAACAAAAACAATATGATATCTCTCCAAGGATGGTGGTAGAGGCAATAGTTCAACCAGTTAATCTTGGTGATTACAAGATTATAACTAGAAATTTTGAACGAAGAATATTGTTACATGGTATTCGATAAAGAACACTTGGTTTAATGTTCCTTACTGGTTTTTTATTATTTTAATTACATGTCAAGCCACCATTACATTAAAACAGAATGATATCATTCAGTTCCACCCCTAAAACTTTGGTAAAACATTAAAAACGAAGAAAGAGGAAAAACCTACTACTTCAGTTAACAAACACATTGTCATAAAAATAAGCTAATACACATATACTGAAAATCATAAGGAAACCTTCTTGGTAGATGGAAAAGCAATCAAATACATTTGACACTGGAAAACCTTATAACACAGGACACTGCTAGACCTGGGAATACATTGATTCATAGCATGAAGAGATAAAAAATATAAGACAAAACTAATCAGAACGAACATACCTGTAAGGAATATGCTTGTTTGTGTTTGGATCCCTATATCTTTTTGCTAGTCCGAAATCAATAATATAAACCTGTAAATGTAACAAATTGCAGAAAACATTTAAAAGAAATTGTAAGCATAAAAGGAACTATAAGAGAGGAAAACTATCCACCTAAGTTAGTCCATTAAATAGAATTAATTTTGATGATGTTACCTGATTTGATTTCCTCCCAAGACCCATAAGGAAGTTATCTGGTTTGATGTCTCTATGCAAAAATCCCTTGGAATGCAGGTACTCTATTCTTGTCAGCTGGAGTAATGTTAACGAAATTGAGTTAATTTTCTATTGAAAACACCCATGGATGCAAGCACTAACTAAGATGTAAATTTTAAAGACAAAACTGGTATAGTAATTTGCAAAAAGAAAAGTCAGGAAGGAACAAAATGCAGGTTCCTTGAAAACTTAAGCAATGCAGACATGAATAAGTGGTTACCATCTGATCGGCCAACATCAAAACTGTTTTTAATGAAAACTTCCTCCCGCAATATACAAAAAAGTCTTCAAGACTCCGTCCCAGAAGGTCAATAACTAGAACATTATTGTCTCCATCAGTACCGCACCACTTCATACTTGGAACACCACCTAAACTCCAAAGAGCAATAGGGATTTAAAAAAAAAAAAAAAAAATTAACATTGCTCTGAGAATATGAAGAGAGAATTTAAATTATTGAGGTTTTTCTTTTATATAACTTACTTTCCCCTTGAAGAATACTATATAACTTTGCCTCATACAATAGTTGTGGATGTTTGGTCTTCTTGCTTTCCTACAACATCAGAGAGCACGGCACCATAAATCATAATTAGACCATATGTATTAATTATTGAATATGAAGGCTACCAAAAGAAAGGCAAAAATAACTGCAAACGTCTAACGAGCAAAGTTCTCCATTTAAATTTGATCCACACTTTCATTCATTTATGCACACTACAGACTGAGCCTATTCCAACACTAAGCACACATGAAAAATAAAAATAAGACTCAAACAATAAAATTAAGAATCTATTTTACATTTTCATTTTCTGTTTCAACAAATAATTACATAAACATCACAATGTTTGACTTCATTTCTTCTTTCCAAACATTTGTATAAGCATCACTATATTTATATAAATATTTACAAAAAATAAAGTAAAAGAAAAAGTATACTTTTCCGTTCATTTGTAAAAACAAAATCCGAACCTAAGCAAGTCCTACTCCTACCTACCATTCGACACAAACGAAATTTGAGTGAGATGATAAAGTGACTGGAACCCAGAAAAAAATAAAAGAAGACTAACCATCTTGATGGCAACAATCTCCGAGGTGTCGATATTTGATGCTGAAAAAGAAAAACAAAGAGAGCAATGATCAGCATATGCATACAACAGTACACACACAGATAGATGTAGATATATAAAAAACAGTAATAACCATGCCTCCCATATTATAATTATAATATAGAACATACTCCAATCCAGTTCAAAAACAAGAACAAAAAGAAGAAAGAAAGACATATATGGTGATGCTGACCAATATAAATTTCTCCGAATGAACCGCTTCCGATTTTCCGACCAAGCTTAAACTTGCCGCCGATGATCCTCTCCATGGTTGCTGAAAGAGAGAAGCTGAGAGAGAGAGAGAGAGAGAGAGAGAGAGCGAGAGAGAGAAAGAGAGAGAGACAGAACAGAAGAGAAATCGATGCAAGAATGAAGTTGTAGGGTTAATGTTGGAATGGTAGGGTTTGGTTTTGTTCTTAATAAAAGTTGGTTGCTGACCTGTCCAATCCAACGAGCTCAACCTCAGCTCAACATTCCTGTGCTGTTACCTAACACAATCGACGCAACACAAACAACACAACAATTTCCTAGTAACAGTTCCAACACATGTGCAATTTCAAAAAACACGCTTTCTCTCTTTCACCTTCCACATTTTCAATATTTATCATGTTATCTCTGTTTTTTATAATTAAAATATTTTTACGCGGTTATAATCTGTATTAGAAATGAACCCATCACCATGTTAATTCCTGAGAAAGGATAAACTTAAAGAAGAATATTAAAATTGTTGAAAATGGTAGATTCGAATTTTGTTAAAAAAGATAAACAAATAACCGACGCGTCTCTGTTTCTGGCTAAGGAACATTAATTATTACTTTTCTCTCAGCTTTATCTGCTTTGGATATACTCAAATCTGACTCAGCACCATCTAATAATTCAATGCCTCAATTAACGTCTTCCTTCCCTCATTCTCTCTTCCTAATTCCCACCAGGATTATTCGCCATTAGAATCCTCCTTTGTCTCATGTTTTAGTAGCATTATTATGACGATTAATGCTAACACCATAGCGGTCCTCTTAATATTTTTTTATTAATTACTAAAATTAATTCAATCATTCAAATTAATAAATAATATGTTAAAAATGTTCATAATATTTGTCGTTATCAAATGGGTAAGATTCGTTTGTATGGGAATTTTCAACTGGATAAGGCTGTGTCAATGGTCAAATGCTCCCACTTCACAGCCATTAAAGGAAGAACAGTATCCTATTTGCCTCATAAAATTAGTAAGTGTTTTATCAATCTCTGAATTATTTTTTCTTTTCAGATTTTAAACCATTGAATCAATTTATTACCAACAAAATATTAATTAATTACTATTCCAAACCCCCTTCTATAGTTGACCTAAATTCACAGAGCAAGATTATCTGAGTTTGTGTTGTAAATGAATTTAATATGTTTAATATTGTCCCACCAAAATAGGTAAATATTAAATATTGTATTAACTGTAAACCAAAAAGAAATCAGAAGTACAAAAAAAATTATTGAGTTTCTTAAAAGAGATAAAGTTTATGCATAGAATCTTTATAATTGAGAATATTAGCCAAATTTGATTTGAATATGATATTGAAAAATGGAGTGCGAAAAGGATTTAAAGCAATGTTGAAAAGAAAGTGTCTGAGTTTATGGTCAAAGAAAGTAGCTAGTGGTATGCTTTTGATTATAATATTTTATTTAAAAACTAAATGATGGGTTTTAACTGACGAGACTCTGACATCACCTGCGTTAATGGGTCAGCCCAATTTGAACGATTCAGCCTGACCCATTTTGTACCCATAAAAAAAAAGTCAATCTTTTTTAATTTAAAAATAAATAAATTTCCAAATTATTCCTGCACTCATCTTTATACCTAAATTTGAAATGGTTATTTCATAATGTAAAAAATACATGTCATGAATTTATATCAAATTCATGACATTGATTAAACTAATTTATCAATGAACAATTACCACGTTTAGAAGACTTCAAGAATAATTTCAAAGTGTAGGCATTTTAGGTTTGTTTTCAGTTTATCCACTTAATTTAAAGAATAATTTCAAACTTGTTTCTGATGTTATAATCATTGGGTCTTCCAACTTAACGTTCGTGGTAATACTTGTTCTATTTCAACAAACGTTGTTGAGAAATATGTTTGTTTCCCACAAATGGATATGTAAGAAGTTTATCCTTTGATTTAAAAATTGTCACCTCGTGTCCCTCGAGACACAAACCGACATATACAAACGTAGAAAATAATTATCGTCACAACCTTTTAGCATTTGTCGCCACCCAAATCAACCTTCACCATTCCTTGCACCACCTCAACCAGTGATTCATCGTTCACTCTCATCTCTCACTCACTAAATGCAACCCTAGCCATGTAATATGTTATGTGATGTGACTACTTTACTTTATATTCATTATTATTATTATTATTATTTACGCTCCTTCTATGGCAACGAGCAAGAACTTTCAGAAAACAATGATGAGTTTTGCGGCGACAGATTACGCCATGCAGGACGGCGGAGCCACCAGCTACGTGCATATGATCCCCGTCTGGTTAGCACTTGCCAATTTCACGCCGGTTTTCGACTTTATTCTGATACGAGGTAGTATGTGGAGGTGGAAGACAAAAGCATATGCAATCATCATATGCTGGTGGGTTCGTACTGATCCCTTTGCTACCCTTTTCTTCATGGTAACTGGTAAGTTCTGTTACCCTAATTTACTAATTATCTTACTTCTTTTACTTCCTTCATGTCAAATAATGAAATTATACATTTTCTTTTTAATTTATATCCTCTCTAAATTGAATTTAAAATCTCAATCTATTTAATTAAATTAGATTGATTTGAATTTTTTTTTAATTATTTAATTTAGATAAAATTAGAAATAAAAATGATTATATCTACGTAATAATATAATAGTGAATGTATGAGTCAAAATTAATATAAGATGAATTTTAATTTTGTTTTTTTAAATAAAAAAGAATTGAATCCATATTCAACCAAAATTTAATTAGTTGAATGAATTTAAAATAATAAAAAGAAACATAGATTTGAATTTGAAACGAAACTATGTAAATAAAGTTAAAATTATAATAATTTACAGGAAGAGTAGCAGGCCCAATCTGAGTTTCCTTTCATATATATATTTGCACTGGGCCTTTGCAAGTATAAGAAACCTCTTCAGCTATGGAATATTCTGAAACTCGTGACTTTTTCTATTGCTGAGAGGAGCAAGGTGATGACAATGGTGCTTTTTTTGTCTTCAGATTTGTGCGATTCACTTGCAGATCACGATTCTCGTTATATACATTAAATTATTCAGACGCAAAAAAAATACATTAAGTTGTAAGAATTGTGTTGCAAGTCGATTAAGACTTTATCACACAATTTTTCTACTTTAATGTACTCTTTCGTGAGATTTATAACTCATATATGCATCTAGAAATAAAAATTATTACTACTTTTATATCACTTAATAATTTCTGCACATTTTTCTTTCTTTTCCGTATCTCTAAACAATGTACTGCACATGTAGTTGAAGACAAATGTTATGTCTTTTGCATCAACTTTTGACCAGTTACTTTAAGTGTCCTTTCATTAAATATGTAACAACTTGAACAACATATTTTGCAGTTGTTCAAAAATTGATGGAAAAGAGACATTAGTACTATACATTTATAAGATCTATATTGGGAGGATGTGGAAAAAAAAAAGTACAGAAATTATTAAATGATGCGAAGATGGTAACAACTTTATGTACAATCACATATAAGTTTTAAATATCATGAAAAAGTACATTAGAGGTTAAGAAATTGTTCGACCAGCTTTACTTGGTTTGCAACACAATTCTTATTATAGCTTCAAAGCTTTACACAAAGGTGTTACTGCCTTTAATAAAGATTTTTAGTCTAATTGATGGTGATTAGAAACCAACAATAAAGTATATATATATATATATATATATATATATATATATATCAGGTAAATATGATTTTATTTATTTTTCATGTTCATTGAAAAAGATGAATGCTGGCTAGTGTTTCATGTTGTCCTGAACTTCAACTTTTGGCTATTAAAGTTTTGAGTCAAACAACTTCAGCTACAAACTGTGAGAGACACTGGAGAATATTTTGCCACATCCATATAAAGACAAGGAAAAAGCATACATTTGGAGAATTACAAAAACCTGTCTTCACACATTATATTATGAAGTAGGTTAATCCGACTACATATTTCAAGAACACAATTAATTACTTCCTTGGATTAAAGAAAGAAATAATTTACTTCTAGATAAACTATAAAATTCAGAGTGATTGTGTTGAACTGATAAAAAATGCAGGAACTGTTAAATAGGTTATAATTTAAGTCCATCAAATAATAATAGTAGTAGACAGAAAAGGAAGTTATTGAGAAGAAGACAAATTGTACAACTTGGATGTTCTTCTTGAATTGACTAGATTCATTATTGATGGATCTTCTCAAAATAGTTAAGAACACTATCCACCACCAATTTATTATTTTCTTTATTTAAATGTATTACATGAATACTCTCTTCAATATCACCAATCTCAATGAATCATAGTTCTTACTATCAACAACAAATTGGCAAATTTTGTTATATACTATTGTAAGAGTGTAGATTTAGTTAAACTTGTATATACTTTAACATATTTTTATGGTGGATTTGTTTGATGTGAAACTTTAACTTTAACCTATAGTAACATGTTTGATGTGAGATGTGAGGCTTTAACTTTCCAACATAATAGTATTGGTATGCATTTTTATGATTATTTTATTTACAAATCACCAATGTTTTCTAGGAAAAAGTTAGGTATTTATTCAAGCTTCACAACCAGAGTGAAGTAATAGATTGAATAAAAAATGGCCTTAGCAACAGAAAAGTGCTTTAAAAGCATAAAAACTTGTTAGACTAATGACAGACAAAGTAGTTGATTCATCCAGAAGCTTTGGAACAAAGTGAATAGTGCCTCACACGCTACGCTAGAAAATCATTTTGTTTACAGAAGATATCTATGAATGATTGCCTTTTGTTTTAGAACTATTAGTGCAGTGTGCAGAGTCATAATAGAAAAGGTAATTGAAACTAACTGTTCTTTTTATGGGATGAAGAAAGGAATACAGGCACCTAAACAGTATGAGAACACAAGAATGCAGAATATCCGCACAAGAGAGAAGTGTATTCAAGAAGCAAGGTTACAGACGGTGGAAAGGGTGTTTTTTCCATCATTGGATTTACTATTAAGGTTTGAATAAACTTACATAAAACAAATCTAAACATCAAAAAGATTAGTCTTCACTGTATCCTTCATTTAAGAAAAAAAATATAACAATACATTAACATCTGTTTAAAGATGAATTTAGATTCCTGTAATGTTATGCCTTTTAATAAATTCCCTCTCATAATTCTAGATATAATTGGACTAAGTTAGAAAAAGATTCTATCTTGACTCTTATTTTATTTTAAAGAAATTTGATTATGTTGTTTTTTTTTTCAAATTTTACTTCAATAATAAAATTTTATAAAACTCACATTTTTATAATTTTTTGTTTGTATTTAAATTTTGTAGAACTTAGAAAACTAATTTAATGTGAATGTATTATATATAAAAATATTATAGTAAATTAATTAATATAATTAAATTTGAATTTTATATCATTAAACACAAAAATATATTTATATATTAGCAAAAAAAGTATTTTAGTGCTGATTATAGTTATTGAATATTCTCACAATATCATATTTAACCACGTTATTCATAAAAAAATAATTTTTTATCCTTAACCGAAAGTCTTATAAAATACCCAAATCTTAATTAGGTACATAAACTATTATGTCTTGCTAAGAAAAAGTAAGCGGAGATGCTATTAAAGAATTCCACAAACTTTTATTCCTATCTCAGTGATTTTGTTTATGCGTATTGTTCTTCGAGAAACATGTGGGAGCCATATATATGGCTGAGTGGTCCACTTCCAACATTTTGGTATCACATACATTATATGATACTAAGTATCCTACAGTCTTGAATTCACTGCCTCAGCCTCATCCTCTTGTGTCTCTGGCTAAGGAAGGCCTCTCAGAAATGGAAAGTGTGATAGAAGAACCCCTTCTGAGCAAGAAGAATTCAAATGCCAAGGGTGGCTTCAGGACCTTACCTTTCATCATTGGTAATGAGAAGCCTTTTTTATTTCAGATGTGTGATAATGAATATCATTAAACTTGTATGCTGATAAATTGTTCTTGTGGCAGCAAATGAGGCCTTTGAGAGACTGGCTAGCCTTGGGCTAATGCCTAACATGATATTGTACTTGACAAGAGAGTATGGCATGCAAACTGCAGAGGCCACTAATTTTCTCCTACTATGGTCTGCTGCCTCAAATTTCGCCCCATTCATTGGTGCTGTGCTTGCAGACTCCTATGTGGGTCGATATTCCATGATTGCTTTTGGATCTGTTGCAAGCCTAGTGGTAATTTCCTTTCTTTACTCTTACGACCAAAGTTTTAAATTGCAATCTTGGTTGTAAATTTGTCACGATCTTTGTCATTCCAAGAAATTGAAGAGAAATGTGATTGCTGTCAAGATGCAATTGTAGTAAACAAGAATTTCTGGCTTTTTAAAACCTTGCTCGTGGTATATTGTTAGTCACTTTTCTGTAACTGATTTTATCTCCATTACTCAGCATAGAGTAGTTCTTGTTTTCTTTTGTTAAATTTGTACTCCTATATCATTGATGAGCTAAAATAATAATTGTTAACCAGCACTATGGTGTACTTTGTGTGTATATATAAAACCCGTAATTAAAACTGTTTTTTGGCCCTGTTTGTGGTGGGGTTGTGCAGGGGATGGTTCTTCTATGGTTAACAACGTTGATTCCTTTGTCAAAGCCACTTTGTAACCAATTTACCAACAGCTGCGATAACTCTCCTACAACAATTCACCTTTTGATCTTGCATTCTGCTTTTGCCCTAATGTCCATTGGAGCTGGAGGCATAAGATCATCCTCCTTAGCCTTTGGTGTTGATCAGTTAAGTAAGAGGGACAAAGAAGCAGGAATCCAAGATAGCTACTTCAGCTGGTACTATGCTGCTGTTTCAATGGCATCATTTATAGGTTTAACTGTGGTTGTCTATATTCAAGATAACATGGGGTGGGCAGTGGGGTTTGGAATTCCCGTTGTCCTAATGTTAATAGCAACTGTATCATTTTTCTTAGCTTCTTCGTTTTATGTAATGTCGGAGGTTAAAAGGAACATGCTAAGTAGCATAGCACAGGTCATTGTAGCCTCTTACAAAAATAGATTTCTCCAGTTACCACAGGAGACCGAGAATGTTACATACCACCTAGAGAAGGATTCCGATCTCCTAATGCCGACACAAAAATTAAGGTATGCTTTCTTTCTTTTGTTCAGTTTATCATTCTTTCGAATTTTTATTTATTCGAATTGTTATGATGTTCAATATTGTTATAAACATGGCTACTAATTGCATCAAACTTAGATTTTTTTTTTCAAACATTACTGATATCCCACTTGGACAATCAACACAGTTGTTAATTAAGTTTCTACTTGTATGATTGGAAGTCAACTACTAGTTATTGTAGTTTGTTTAAGTTGGAATGCTGTTTTAACTCGAGAGTGTGTGCAGTATTGGTCCGGTGGATCATGTAGTAATTGTCAGCTTATAGTTATGATGTGCATCAAGCTGAAAATCTAGCATAGATATGACTTGAATGTCTTGTAAAATATTTTTGAGAGAAAAGGCTTAATGAAGCAGTAATTTTGTTGGCTAGGTTTCTCAACAAAGCATGCATAATTAGAAATCCCTCACAAGATCTGACACTAGAAGGAAGAGCTATGAATCCGTGGAATCTTTGCACAGTAGACCAAGTGGAAGAACTCAAGGCACTTGTCAAGGTAGTTCCAATTTGGTCAACGGGAATCATGTTGGGTGTGAACATGAGTCAGGGTTCCTTTCTGGTACTAGAGGCATCCTCCATGAACCGCCACATTACTTCAAACTTCGAAATTCCTGCAGGCTCCTTTGTATCATTTATGATTGTATCTCTGGTACTTTGGGTTATAATCTATGACCGCATTTTAGTACCTGTGGTATCAAAGATAAGAGGGTGCTCGTCAAACATGGGAGCAAAGCAAAAAATAGGAACTGGTCTTTTAACTAGTTGCATAGCACTTGCATCCCTTGCAATTGTAGAGAGCATCAGACGCAAAATTGCTATTGAACAAGGCTATTCAGATCAACCAGAAGTTGTGGTGAACGTGTCTGCTTTGTGGCTTTTGCCTCGCCAAATCCTTAATGGATTGTCTGAGGGCTCATGTGTGATAGGACAGACTGAGTTTTTCCTGACCGAGCTACCTTCATCTATGTCTAGTCTTGCTTCCACTCTTAATGGCCTTGGATCTTCTGTTGCAAGTTTGGTAGCAAGTTTCATTCTGAGTGTTGTTGACAAGGTTACTAGAGGTGGAGGACATGAGAGTTGGGTTTCAAGCAACATAAACAAGGGTCACTATGACTACTACTATAGTTTTATTTGTGCTTTGAGCTTTGTAAACTTTTTATATTTTCTCTACTGTAGTAAATCTTATGGTCCTTGTAAGGCTAGAAGAAAATAGAACTTTAGATCTTATATGGTCTTTGTAAGGATAGAGGAAACTACCACTTTAGATGAATGGTACCTGATGTTACATTTAATAATGTAACACTTTCAAACTAAACCAACCTACTGTTACATAAACAAACATATTATATTAATCATATTTTTATAATATATTAATTATGTTAATATTATATTATATTTTTATTAATTAATTTAACGGTATTTATAAAAAAATAATATTGAATCGCTTTAAAAAAATAAAATAAAATAAATATTAAAATTAATAATGAAATGAAATAAAGAAAATAAAACGAGAAAAGTTATTTAAACTTTTATTATATCCAATTGAATTATATTAATTTAATATTAAAAAATAATAAAACATTTTACAATAATTATATTTTGTGGTTTACATGATTAATGGTTTATTATTTGAAGGGAAAATGTAGAGTGAACGATAAGTAAAAAAAAAATAATTTCTTTATTCAATAACAAAGAAAGTAGTATAGAAAGATGTGACTTTCAAATTTTTCTATTTTTATTTCAGTATACAATCAGAAAAGAGTGAAAAAGAACATTTCTAAAATCACTCATAGCTTATTTTTTAAAAATAAGTATATAAATAATTTTATTATTATATAATTTTTATTTTTTATTTTGAAAATAAAATCATTACCATATATTTTTTTAAATAAATAAGTACATTTTTTTTATCTCTCTTTTTTTATTTATTTTTCTTTATTTTCAAACACTTAATTTTTCTTCTTACCAAATATGTTTTGATTGGGGGTATAGATTTGAAGAAGTCGGAAAATATATATATATATAACATAATAAAAAATAAGAATTTTTAGATTAGGAAAAGGAAAATCAAAATAAATAGAAAGTAAAATCATTTAATTTATTATTAATAATTTTTATTATTTATAATTTTATATTTTAATTATTTATTATTATAATAATAACATAAAAAAATATTATTCCTATATATAATTGCTTATGTTTTAATATATATATATATATATATATATATATATATATATATACACGATCGAATTACGCGATTTCACAGATATTATTGAAAACAAAATGAGGGAAGGTGGGTGCGTTAACCTTTCATATTAAAGTTTACCCACCTAAAAAAATCTAATTTATTTTGAAGTTAATTTTAAAACTGTTAAACTTAAAAAATTTACTTGAAAACACCTCTTTAATTTTTTCAAGTAATGATATCAAATATTCATGAACTAAGAAAAAGGCTTCGAAGGGTTATGATATGGAGAGATTATTGTTGCAGATTCTTATTATTCAGAAACAACCTACGGTGAAGTTGTTTATTACATGTGCATCAAAGAGTTAATATTTAGAGTGGTCTGACAAGAGCTTAACAAACTCAATGACGACGGTGACGGAGTTAGTGGCGGCAATGGATAAGAAGGTATCGGCTTCGTTGGACTCGGCGGAGCCACCACCGGCCAAGTCAGAGAGAGCCCTAAAAGCAATGAAGGGCACCCTCTGCTGAAGGCATATAAGAGCCACCGATGCACTTTCCATGTCCACTGGACTCACTTCAAATTTGTTGTATATGAATGTTCTGTATGCTGAATTGTCCAGATAGATGCTTTGGCTTATTCCTCTCTTCACAAACTCCACCTTCGGTGTTGTTGTTAAGCATGTCGTCGAGTTTATGCATGACTCTAGCTCCAGATCCTGAACATAAACCATTTTCTTACCACCTTAATCACTGGTTTTTTCCATATCAGTATCTGCTATTCCATTCATCTTATAAAACTAAACCCTATTCAAACATCATCTACATCATGCATAACTTTTCTTGTGATTCAGAGAGAAATCTTTGTTATAATTAATGGATTAGATATTAAGAATATTTAAACTTATCTAAGTCTTTCTTTTTCTTTTTCTAAAACCATATCGTGAATGTCATTTTCACAATAATTTTAAAAATCAAATTCGCCACCTGAAATATTAAATGCAATAAAACAAAACTAGTAACCTACTCAAACATCACACACCAGAGTTTCCCTTAAGTAGATAATAACATATATTTTTTGGCCGGCTGAAGCATTATTATCTTAAATTCATTAATTATTTAACCATGCATCAGTTTTTTTATTCGACTGTGACAATATATAATTCTATTCACCTATATATATATATATATATATATATGTTCAGACACAAACAAAATTTTGTATAGAAGATTAGGGTTAGAGTGATTTACCTTCAAATTTTTGGCAATGTGGTAGTACTTAGAATCAACGGGAACCCAGAAGGCATGTTGTCTTTCTTCTGGAATGCCATCAACAGGAAAAATTTCCTCTGGTTGGTACCATATATTGTTCAGTTGGTTGTCAGCGGAACTATCTGCACTTACGTTTGAGGTGAAATCTGCAAAATTTAAGTACCCTAAATCCCTCGTGTAGTCTCCATTGTCTTCCAAGGGTAATGTATCATCAGGCCCTAGCCCATATCTCTGCACAATACAACACCCAAATCATTCATGTTTCTATAATCATTTACCTAATTGCACAATCAAATGGGATGAATTTACGTGTCAGATCTTATCAAGGTGTATAAACAAATAATCTCTATATGATTGTGGTAGATAATTAATTATACTCTTATGAAATCTCTTTCCACAAACGATTCAATAATCTATATACGGATTCATTTTAAAATATTTTTTCATTCTCTTATTTCTCGCTATCAGAACCTAGTTAGATCTTAGAATTTATAAATTATGAATTCATCATGCTTTTATATTCTGATATATTTAAAATGTTTTCCCTCTTTTTATTTTTCTTTAATAGTTTTTCCGATGATATGAAAGTATCTAAGAGATTGTACTTCAAAAAATTTTTCTGTAATGAAAAATTAATAAACAATGTACTATTTCACTAACTAGAATCTGTTACTCGCAGTGATTTCAAAGAACTTTGTAAAAAATATATTTATTTATACCTGCCAGCTCCAAAGTGCTAGATGAGCCCAGTGTTGGGGAATTGCTACATCTCCAATATGCAAGGAAGGGTTTGCATTTCCAGCAATACCGTAATGAACCACTCCTTCTACTGTGAATAAGCTCAACAGAAGCTGAGTTGTTATAGCTGCATTTATCTACATATTTCAGTAACCAAGAACATATTTCAGTAACCAAGAACATATTCCAATTAATATATGTACCATACAAGTATAAAGGAAAAATTATGTACCCAAAATAAATAGCCTTACCACGCTCAATCCTGTCATCACCAGTATCACAGGCTTGTCACCAATGGCTCCAAAGCGAAATCTCCTTCCTTCATTAATCATTAGCCATAAAAGGTTTAAGAAAAATATTTTGTACATGAGAGTGAGGCCCTGAAAATTTATAATAATATTTTGGATAAAGACTGTGTACCAGCAAAGTCTATGATGGTGTCACTGGGTTTGTAGCCAGGGTTCTGAAGAAGAGGGTCAAGTTCAAAAGAATTTGGTATGATTAAACCTAGATAAGGCCCCTCTTGGTTGGCTTTTGCAATTTTGCTTTGCAACTCAGATGTCAAAGCACAACTTACAAAACCATGTTCAGCAATATTGAAGCACAAAAATGCCGCCAGAAACACGTATAAAACTTTACTAGCACCTGCCATCTTTGTCCCTAATTTTCGAGCAAAAACTGTGGAACATGTGAAATGAAAGACCCGAGACTTGGGTTTTATAGAAACAATGGCCAGAAGCCATCTACGAAATAAAGAAAAGAAAAGAAAATGCATATCCTCCGCACAAAAAAATTAAAGATTGAAACTTAATGACAAGTGATATTATTTGTATATTAATAGATGTCAATTCTTAATGAACACTAACTTATAATATGAAAATACTTATCAATGAATGATGTGATAAATGTAAATTTATGTAAAGATGAACTAGCATAGCCTTATTTAATGGGTGTATTGGTACTCAACATTTCGTATCGAGTTCTGTTAATGAAAAAAAATGTAATTAAAAAAGAAACTTTATTAAAAACGATTAATCGGGTTTCTTTAATAGAGATAAATTATTCACATATATAGTAATAATACTCTATCATATTATCCAAAAAATATTAATATAAAATTATTGTGTCACAAAGATTGAGTTAACGTTCAAGTGTTAACTTTCAACGCTAGTTAAGCTAATTGAGATTAGGTTATCAGTGTTATTTGTGAATATAAAGGTTAGTGTGAAGCTAAGTTGAAGTTTGGATTCCATCAAGTAATAAGTCATGTCTCACCATACCTTCTATGCTTGCTTTCTTGATTCTCCATCAACAACACTTGAATTGTCCTTAAAATGCCCTAATTCTCAACTCAAATATCTAACTCTTTATGCACACTTTCTAGGCACTCATGCATTGTGATTATGATTTTCTTAAGAACACAATTAATATCTCTCAATCCCTCTTGAATTTGCTACTGTTAGACTAGTTTACACTTTACCATTAGTATAAAAAAATTGAAAGTAACACGTGAAAGATGCAATATATAAAAATTGAAAGTAACACATGAAAGATGCAATAAAGCATAATTATAGAAGTTAGAATTTCATAACAAAGGACAATTGAAAAGACAACAAATAGAAACGAATATTAGTATGAGAAAGAAACAAATAAAAATTATAATAAAATCAAAAGTGATCTTCCTTTATACAACACATCTTTTTAAAAAGTTTTAATAAACAAATATATATATATATAAAAGAAAAATCCATTTATTTTAAGAATAAATAAAATAATTTATTTCTTATTTTATAATTTATTTTCTTATAATATAATATTTTAAATAATGATTTATTTTAATTATTATATTATAAATAATAATAATAATACTAAAGAATAATTCTTTAATTTTTTACCTTAAATGGATGTTTTTTCTTATATATATATAATAATAATAAAAAAAAACAATTTATTTATTTCAAAAATAAAAATTAAAGATTTATTTTTATCTTTATTATTTTCTTTTTAATTTAATTATTTAACATCTTAATTATTAAATTATAAATAAATAAATCTTCATCACATTTGATTTTATATATTGTGAAACTCTAATTTTCAATGTCTCGTTAATTTATAGATCAAATCAAGTCTAATAATAATACCACGTGAAAGATACTTTTCACCCACTTTTACATAAGATAATATTATTTTTAATATTTTAAATCATTAGTGTTTATAAAACGTTTTAAACTTTATCGTATAAATAAAATATTTATCACGTGGTGCACGGATCTAAAGTCTAGTTAAAAATAAAACTTGCTTGGTATATCTTTGTTCAATATGAGTCTTTATTATTTATAATTATTGAAAAACAAACACACCCACTCATACTAAAAGATAGAAGTTTCTAAGTTGAATGCTGATACACAAAAACACCAATCATATATATATATATATAAAAGAAATTAATAACTTCACCATTTAAAACGATAAAAGAAAATTAAAAAAGAAATATCAGAGACATTAAAAATATTCTCTTAATTAAATTACACGAATAAAATAACTATAACTAATAATATCAATAGTTCAGAAAAAAGAGGTTAACAAAGCTTAAAGATTATAAAAATCTCTAATAAAACCATTTAAGTGCTGAGAAATAGAATTAAAAGTTTTAAAATAAGGAGAGATGCAAAAACTGTCCTAGAAAAAATACAAAAAATAGATCAATTAAATTTTTTAAGGATTAATATTTCCTCGTAAAGAAATAGGAATGGTAGAAGAACATCATCGAGAAATAAATTTTTTAGAAATAAACATCGAGAAATAAAAATAATTTGAGAAATAAAAAAACAAAATATTTTAAGAAACACTTAAAAGCGTTTGCATGATAATTACATAAAATACCAATAAACTTTCTTTTTTTTCAGAAACTTAAAACCAAATTTTATAATTTATTAAGTGTTTTATTTGAAAAAAAAAAAAAAACTTATTTAGTGCTCAAAGTAAAAATAAATAATATATCAAAGATGTAAAACTTATTTAAACTAATATAAAAAACTTTATTATATTATACACTTTCTTATAGCTATGCAAGGGATATGCAACGGACACTGCTTTTTCTCATAAAGAATCCCTTTCTTTCCAAATGGTGAAATTCTGAATCCTTTCATGCTATACTAATATAACAGATTATAGAATAAAACCATGCATGGATTATGGTGGATATAAGATTAAAAAGCAAAGAGGAATATAACAAAACCAAGTGACTACAGGCCAGGAGGTTTAAACAGAGGAAGAAGATTAAAAATGCCTTCTACGTCGATGGGTAATTCCAGGGCACGTCTAAGGGCTGCTGGAGTTGATGTCTTGCCCTTCCAAGTGTTAAACCATGGACCTCCTCCAACTTCTACAGCTGCCATGTTACTTGAAACGTCCAATATGATCTGCCATTTACCAAATATTCATCAGAATGTTCCACTAAATACCAAATCTTAAAATAATTTATTTGTGTGAAAAGGAGTGAAACCTTCCCCTTGCTGCCATCGTATTTTCGTTCCCACATTTGCAATTTTAGATTTCCAAAACATGTATCTTTACAAGCAGGGGAAAGACCAGCTTCTGCTGTTGGAGCACGCAATGGAGTGCCTGGATCCTCTGTTGTTGCTTCTAATTCAACCTGCCAAAATAACAATATATGAAGTCATACTCGTAGCAAAGCAATTCCCACTATCTTCAACTGATCATCATCTTATTTAAAAAATATATTTATATATTACAATTTGATTATATCTCAACTCGATATTAACACTGATTTCATAATTTATAAATGCTAAATTTCAATAACTACAACTAGTGTGATCAGTGTAGTAAACTATTCGCTTAACCACTGAAAAAAGTAAAAAGTACTTAGAAATATATAATTACCACATATCTGCCATTGTCTGCTGACATAAACCAATAACCCCAAGTAGTAACTTCCCAGTTAACAATACCATTCCATGGCACAAATTCATAAAATTTTCCATCATAATGAATTCCAATCTGCAGCAGTTTGCAACATAGAAATAGTATTAAATTAAGAAAAAAAAATTCTAGAATAACAAAATAAAAAGAACTAAAAAGATCAATTGTTCGTTGCAACCAAAAGAATATGGCAAATTGAACAAGTATAAAAACAAAAAATAAACCCAGATTGTAAACACTAATCTCTTCAGTTCCTAACCTTTTCAAAACCTTATTTACTTGACTTTTTGCAAAAAAATCATTCACTTTAGTCCTTAATATCAATGTAAAATGAAGTAGAAAAGGATTGATGTGAATAATATTTTGCAAGTTAGAGAAGTCAGGGCAAAAGTAACCAATGTCCATAGTCTCAACAACTAATCTAGGTGTATACTCAAAAAACAAAATCACAAAACGAGAACATGAAAGAAACTTTTACCATGAGTTCAGATGCAAAAAGGAAAAATACTATCAACCATTAGCAATATTAGTTAGAAATTTTCCAACGAAATATCGACCGAATTAAACCACTTCAATAGCAATATTATCATTAGTCTCCATCACCCAGGATTGCAGGCAGAGGACAAAAGTTTCCTTCAAGTGTTAAGAATGCAATTAATACCAAATTGAAGAAATCAAAAGAACTTGTTTTCATCCTCACACAAGGTTTTGTCAAATCCAAGAAAATAATTAACGAGCACATCAATCAATTCAGCTATACATTCTTGTTCTTTCATCAATCCCATTACCCTTGGCCCCACCATTTATTTCGGAGCTAAACTTAATATTACATAAAGTCAGTGAAATATGTCAAACTAATAGCGAAATGCTGTATAAAGTTACCAATGCAGCATTTTCAAAGTTCTCTGTTATTCCAGGAATTTGTCTCAATCCACCAGCTGCCGTAAGTGCTATTTCTCCACTAGCACCTTCAAAAACATTACACTGAACCTGCACGTGACATCAACAATTTGATATGCATAAAAAATATACAAACATTAATCCAAATATTGGTAAGAATAAGTAAATAGTGATATAAAATAGAAGTATATTAACAGGCAGTAAAATTTCCAGTACACTGAGTCACTGATGGAAACCAATATTTAAGTGGGTTGGTTTGAAGGATCCATTGGTGGATTGGAGGCAGATATTTAGGAGTATATATGATAGGGTGGGAAATAGAAACATCTTAAGATATAAGAGCCTCTTTCATCTTTATATTTTCCAACTAGCCCAGTCTGCCTAGATATATACTTGGTATAGCTAGGTTCAATGCATCTTAAGAAGTAGTGGTATCTTAACTGGCAATAAAAACACCAAGCATTTCAGAAAAAAATATTCTCATTTTCTCACAGATACAAAATAACTTAAACTGTAATAGTTCTTCAATAGAAACTGCATGATGGTAGTTACTCATAGAAAATAGCTGATGACAGTTGTGTATTAGGATTATGTCTAATAGGGTAATAATTAGGTAAGTTGTTATTTGCAGTTTGTGGATCAAGAATACTCCCCGTAGAAAAGATAATAAAATGGACAGAAATGACCAAAATTCATCATAAGACTTGAAGTTACACTTGTAAGTCAAAGAACTGGCTACAAACAGCATTGATGGCCTTGAAGTTTGGAGCAGGGAAGCAAAATTGTGAGTAAATGTCTATAATTGCTATTGCCAAAACAAATAACAGTTGGAATGGGATAAAAGGCACAAATTCTGGTTTTGTGGCTTAGGGTTTTTCTCAAATCAGAGGTCTCACTTCCTCTTTGAAGTCAACAAAGAGGAAAATAACGGGGTTCAGAGGAAATTTTTGGAAAAATGTAACGGGCTGCAATATTTCACTTATGAAGAACTCCAGGAGAGAAAAACCAAAGGTTTTTTTTCCGATGTTTAGAGAAACTCCCCTCTTTACACCAATGCAAAGTGAGTCAGCTCAGGTTAGTAATTTTGGGAGATAATGAAGTCCTAAGCGAAGATGTAATTGCTATTCAAAATGGATTAAGAGAATAAGAAGCTTTTTTCTACTTTCAACCTTGGGGACAAGGCTGATTTCAGCAGCAAGCAGTAAGTAATGATGGGAACCAAGATCCAAGTGGATTGATTACGAGGAATCCATTGGTGAATTGCAGGCAGGCATTATTAGGACTGTATGTGATAGAAAAAACATACCTTGATTAGTAATTTAAGTATCAGTTTTATATTAGAAACTGCATGATGACAGTGATTCATAAAAAAATAAATGAGCAATTTTTAATTAGGATTATATCAGATGACAGGGTGTGTAATTAGGCTAGTGTGTTGCTATTTGCAGTTTGTGGATGGAGAATACTCTCTGTAGAAGACTTCCATCTCTAGGACAACAATTTTATTGCTGTATTGTGTATGCTGTCTATGATCAGAATTATACTCTATCAGTCAATTAATTGCTGTTCTATCATTCATATATCATGAATCACTATAAAGGTAATCCTTTTAGAAGATTATATCTCTTCTTTGTCAAGTTATACTTGATCATGCAAAAGTAACAAAAGGACTACACCTTGTACAGTCTTCAAGCCCTAAATGATTAAGGACTACTATTCTATATCTAGTGATTGTTAAGTAAATAGACAAGTGATTATTATGAAAAGTAAAAATATAAAGAAAATGAAGAAACAACTAATTCCATCCATAATTTTCAAAAGACAATAAGGTTTGTAATTGCATACATACAACCAGCTATAACTGAAGTTTCCTAGCAAGCCATGGAATTGATGTGATCATGAATACTAAAGATATACTTTGGTGATAAATAGAAAAATTACCCAAAACCATTTTCTTGGGAATCCACCACCCCAGTTCTTTTCTGAATAAGACGGAGCATTTTCAAACTCAATTCTCTCGCCATCCCACTCTATCCAACCTGAGATTCAATATTTATGAGGAAAATGAATGAGGACACACTATCTTATCGCAGACAAGGGTGATTAATTTTTTAAGAACACATGCACACACTGATTATCGAAAACATTAAACTTCTAAATTCTAAATGTGAGTAACACCGTTCTCTCTTCTTTTCCTGACTCACATTATGGCTTTAGAAACAATTATATGCTTTCAGCCTTACAATGTTCTTCATGTTTAATCCTTATGCGTGTTGTTTCTATCTATTATTATCTTGTAAGTGACTAAAAGTCAATCACTTTGGCAAATTAAATTAGTAGTTTACTGCCACAATAGATTCATATCAATAGTTCAATCGAAATTATCATGTTTTAGTTCAAACAATAACATAAAAGATCAAATAGCCAATAGCTGAACAAGTAGCAAATACCTGTTGACAGTCCAGCACCCATGCATATTTGCCAATGTGGTTCAAAAACAGGGAAAGCTGCAAGCCACCCAGCAGTAGACTTCTGTGTAGACCCGACATCACCCCAACCATATACAGGGCGTGTACTATACTCCCAACGAGCTGTCTTTACTGTTTCTACATAATTTGACCTATAATTAAATCCGTGTCAAGTACTTATATAATCAGAGAATGCAATACTTAAAAGGAAATCGAACCCCACCTTCCATCATCCTGAATAAAACCTTGATTCCAAAGGGGAGTGACTTGAAAACCTTCCAACACTCTATCATTAAATTCCTAAGCAGAATGACCAAAAACAAAGCATAATTATGTCGCTGGAAGCCAACTATGACATAATGACTAATATTAACAAAAATGCTTGGGTAGTTTAAAATTGTTACAAAATTAAAAAAGAAAAGTCACCATCGCAATTTGCAAGACAGTCAAGGACTACAAACAAGAAAAACCAAGGTACAAGATAGAAACAAAACTGATGCCACTGAAAAACTTTCGCTTGGAGACTTAGATTTAGAGTTTGGGCCTAGTTTACCCTCTTTAGTGGGTTGGTAAGAGTAGTCTTTCACTCATATACACTATTATGATTATATCACTAGTCAATGAAAGATCTTTAACATGTCCTCACCAATGACTGGACGACTCTAACATAAAGTTTGAGTAACTAGACATCTAAGACGATATGATAATAAGTAACCTAAAAGTCCAAACAGCAACTAGTAGAATAGACTCTAACTTTATCTTATTTGAGTTTAGGTGTAGCACACCCAACAAGCTAGCTCATGAGGTGAAGGTTTCCTCCCAGTTATATACAATAATACTACATTCACATTATGGTTTTCCAAAACAAAGTCAAGGAAGCATATCATAAAAACAGTGAAAGATGGAATAGCGCCACATGCCAGGAAAAATATTCTATTTTTATGTTAACCATGAGACTGAAAGATGGAATATAAACCTGAGGCGGAAGCTCCTTGTTTGGAGGCTTAGAATTTTGGTTGGGCACGAAAGTGTTCCCCAACATCAGTTCATGCCTGCCTAAGCATTTCCAAAATTCAAATCCAAAGAATAAGACAAGTCATTAAAAATAAGAAGAAAAAACGGAAAGAGCAGAAACTAATCCTTACTTCCCCAGAAGAATTCTGATTCGGGAGAGTACTGACAGATATACTTGTCATCGGCACCGAGAATTTGAGCCCCGACACCGGTAAACCTAGGCCCATATTGAGCCTGTTCGAGCGGCGTCAATGGCTTGCGAAACGAGGGATTCTCGACGGAATACATGAAGCAAAAGCTCTGCCTCCGTTCCGGAATGGACACTTTGAAGTACCATCCCTCGAAGAATTTGCGAGCAGTTCCATCGAAATGATACCTAATTTATTGATCAATTAAAAAAAAAAAGGGAAGATTGAAACGGTTAATCGAAGGAGAGAAAGTGAAAAGAATACCCGCTGTGAGGGGTTCGAAGGTCTCGATTGGGAGGAGTGGGGGAGTAAGTGGGTTTGACTTTAACAGAAGGCAGAGTTTGTTCCGTTTTTTCAGCAGGAACGGTATCGGAGACGGAACTGTGAGCTACGAGACGCGTGGTTGGTGTTGTTGAGGGAAAGTGAAGTTTCAGAGAAGGAAGAGGGAGACGAGGAAGAAGAGGGAGCGTGGTAGAGAACAGAGGAGGGTCCCAGAGCTTGGATTCCATGGTATGTGAGTGTAACTCGCAGGTGCCACTCAACAACAAACAAACCAAAACCAATCTCCCTTCAAGCTTATCCACCGCTTAAACCATGATAGTTTTATTGGACTCAACAAGCTCAATAGGACTCTAAATTTGTTGAGATTTTCAACCATGCCATTAAATTTTGGTTGCACTTCCATTAAATTCAATATATTACCAACCACAATTTTGGCTGGACTCCTACAATTAGCCCTACCAGTCCTAAGAGACGTAGCACTAAAAATGATGCCATGTATCAAAATTGGGAAAGAACTAAGCAAAGAAGCATCAACTATTTCAATTCATTGCTTTAGCTTGTGTAGTTCTTTCTTGGTTTCAAAATAAAGTTTATGAACATGAAATTATTTTTTTTATTATGAAACAGTACTTTAAGAAGAAAATTTGTGAAATCATTTAAATGACTGCTATAAAAAGTCTATTTTTCTTACATTAGCATGATCAATGATGATGCCTGTGATTCTTAAGAAGAAGGAGACTTTTTTGAAGATTAATAATCCTTAATTTGTAAAATCATTTTTGAATTATGAAGAAATATTTTTGTATCAGTTCTATTTAATATTTTGTTTGTAGTGCATAATTTTATTTCAATAATCTTTCGTGAAGATTTAAATTTGTATATATGAAAGAGTTCTTCTTATCTATTTAAATAATTATCCTTTGAGCATGAATGAGTTATCATCAAATAATAGATATATTTTTGTGGAGTGTCAGTTTTCACGTGAATGTCGGTTTTTATTATTTTGAACTCTCTCGAATGTGAGAAGTTTGTTCATGCAAATCCTCTTATTAAAAGCCTTTAAAAAGTTACATGCAAATCCTCTTACACGTTTGGTAGATATATTAAAGATTGACATTATTGGTGCAGAAATATAAATGAAAAGTGTGATCATAGAAAATAAAAGAGAAGGTTGATGCAATATCTGAGAATTGAAGATGAAAGACAGAACAAGGATAACTGATGAATATTGCAGTGCATAGAAATACAATACAATATTACTTATTTTCTGATAACAGTGAAGAAGGTAGGCATTAGAACTGGTTTCAAAGGTTAACTATGGCAGGCTGATAGTCAATCACAAGCAGTTTCTCAGTGTGTGAAAGGAGCAGTTTTGCAAATACATCATGAGCAGGATGATCTTCATACTCTTGAACACCTTCTATACTGTCAAAGCTTGATTCAAATATATGAGTGAAGCCTTCATGCAGGTTCAGGTTAAGTTTGGCACTTTCATCTTTGCCCCTACAATACAAAGATCATTATCACCATATTCATTCATTTGATATCAATAACATGAGAGAATTATATTTATACCAGTGGAATGAGTTCATGGATGGGATAACATTCACTAGTTTAGCATACTCCTTGATCACCTCATCAATCTTCTCTGCAGTGGTATCCTCCTTGAACTTTGCCAACACTACGTGTCTCATTTCTCTCTTTGCTTCCGCCATATCTTCTCTTCATTCACAACAACCTCATCCCCCTCTCACCCTTTATATACCCATCATCTCATCTCAAAAGGTGCATCCATATTCTGATAAACAAAACTCAGAATAAAAATTACACCCTTTTGCCCTAATATGGTATCAGATCAATCATATTACCACTGACAGTTTGCATGTGTAAAAAACAATTATTCTGCTTTAAAGGGATGGGGTTGTTGGAAACTGAAGTTTTTTCTGTCAAATGTCACATGCTTTTTTGGGAGGATGTTGCAGTCACCTTCTTCCTTTCACTGATATACATTACCAACAAAATAGCTTTCACAATAAAGCTTTTACAAAAAGTTTTAACTTTTAAATTCTTGTAATATGACATATATTTAAAAACATAGTATCAAATGAAAATTTAATTACTGCACCAATTAAAAAATGTAGGTAAAAAGAAAACCTTCTTAGTCAATCTTTGATCAATTATTTTCCTTGGTGCGAATGTTACTTATAATTATTACTGTATCAAAAAGTAAACAGACCAGTGAGTCCATTACACTCTATTGAGTCCATCTAAAAATACGATTTTCACCCAAACAGGGCCTGTCCTAGGACTGTAAGGCCCATAATAAAAGAGTGGCCCAATTTGTTAAATTATATAATTGTATAACAATTTTTATATTCTTTTATGAACCTATTAAATGTATATATTTTTTTTGTTTCTAATTACAATTTGATATATAATTAAAAATATTATTATGTTGGTTTTTATTTTTTTCTTATGTAGTACATAAATCTTCGTTGCTAATAATATTTCATAAAAAAAAATATTTCACCATGTTATAATCATAGTGTCTGGCAAAAATATCTAATCTACGTGGCCATTATTCTGCCACCAATGTCGATATGTGGCTATTATTTGTAGACAAAAGTTGATTGATATGAATGGGTGAAAAGTAAGAGGATAAATTAAAAAAATATACTTATATGACAGATATAATTATATCTTATTTATCATCTTTCTTAATTTTTTATCACATTATTTATTATAGAGATGAAATTCTCATCTATTTCTTAGAGAAAAAAAAATTAGATAAGATTGAAATAATAAACATAAATAACAAAGAAGATAGGTAATATATACTAAATGACACTTTTATAATTTGCAACTTATAATTATTATGAGGGGCTACAAGTTAGTAAAATCATTTTTAATAATATAATAATATATGAAATAGAAAATAATTTTATTAATAATTATAAGTCTATTATATAAAATATAAAATAATTATAGTCATAGTAAATATTATGTTGTAGTGATATTACTGATAGAAAATATGATGGGAATTGAATAGTTAAAAGTAGTAGAAATGAGATAAAAATGTAAATAAATAATTATTTCTAAAGTTGGGATAGGAACAGAAATAATAAAAAATGGTTTAATTTTTAAAATAAAAATTATTTTATTGTTTAAAAAATCTTAAATTATATTTTACTTATTATATTAGTTTTATTTCCACTTTTTCAAATGTTTTATCAATTCAATAATGTGTCCATTTCTTTTATAAAAGAATATACCAGTTTCTAATTGAATCTTTAAAAGAGAGTCGAAAACAATAAAATCTGACACTCACATGAAAACTGACACAGTTTATTATTTGATTACAAAAAGACTACTACTTCTACCATCCTGTGACAACTCATTGATGGTGAAAGGATAATTATTTAAATAGATAAGAAGAACTTTTTTTATATGTACAAATTTAAATCTTCAAGAAAGATTATTGAAATAAAGAAATAAAATTATATACTAAGAAAATATTTATTAAATAGAAACTGATTTAGAGGTTAAATATTTTGTCATAGATAAATTTAAAAACTATTTTATAAATTAAGATTTCTACTCTTCAAATTATGTTATATTATTATTAAAAAAAATTAATTAATCATTAAATTAGTCTCTAAAATTAATGACTAAGATTTTAATTTAGTCTTTAATACTTTAGTGACTAATTTTTGAAGTTCTTCTCCTTCAGGCCTAAAGATGATGATCATGACAGGTGATGCTGCAGTAGTTGTTTTGTTCTGAGAGTGGTCATTTTTTCATGTTTCTCTTGTTTGTTTTGTTGTGACTCTATGGTTTATAACAAGGAAAATTTTATCAATGACTGAATAAGGGGTGATCATCACCATCTATAGTATCTCACACTTGTTTGATTACATAGAATTTGAAAGTGAATAATGGGACCTATGATGGTCCATCCACCATCTATAAGTGTATTCGAGTAAAGAGATTGAGTGTGACTGATAATGTCTTGGTGCATGCAATGTTTCTGCATTTTTAAATCTATCCAAACTTCTTATACATGTCTTTCATATATAAATTCACTCTTTTATTTGTATTTTTGTAGGTTAAATGTGATTATGAGTTTGTTGAGAAAAATAGACTGAGTGAAGACACTTATATTTCCTTTATTTATATTATATGAGATGTAAATCGTTTTTAAATTTATAAATAGAAATCTAATATATCAATTCAAATTATCTCATAACAAAAATATTATTTCTGACAAGTGTGCATTAAAATAAGCTTCTAACTTGGTTGTTTGAATTTATTTTTTCTGTTAAAAAGTATGTTTATAATATAATTTTTTCTGACAAAAAATCTTGTAAAATATATTCTTGAGGTTGCTTTGAATTGAAACTCAGTTTATTAGCAGACTCGAGAATAAAATACTTTGAGGAGTAACCATATATGTAAGAGTAATTCTATAAAAATAAGTTAGAAGTGAACACACAATCTCCAAATATGCTTGTAACGATGAAGATGATGCACTCGAGCCTAATGCTGCTGAATTTGAACAAACCTTGCAGGAAGAACATGGCCACTTTCTAGGTACTATGGATCTTCTTTCCTATGTTGCAATATTTATAATTTGGTTGTTGAGTGTCTGGACTCGAGAGGTGACATATTGATGCAATGAATAAGCTTAACTATTTCACCATTCCCTGTGGTGGAAATTTAGGTGAAATTATAGGTAACAGGATTATTGATTTTAAAACTTGGAGTGATTTGACAGAAAACAAAGTCTTATCAACAAGATTTTCAGAATTGTCAAGATCAAGATAACACAGAATAACAATATATGATAAGAGGGATCATTGCAGTGCATACACTGATTGAGAGGAAACCAGATTTATTTTTATGAGAACACCAACAGTGAAAGACGCATTACTTTTCCAATCAAAGGTATCTGGTAGGCTTATAATCAATCACAACCACTTTCTCCAACTTGGGAAGGAGCAAATTTGCATATTCAACATGAGCAGGATGAGCTACATACTCTGCAACGGCTTCTGTACTCTCAAAGGTTGATTCGAAGATATGAGTGAAGCCTTGATGCAGGTTTTCAGCACTTACATCCTTGCCCCTACAATACATAATTCAGTTATCAGCATTGGATATATATATTGTTTTGAAATGTTTTAATTAATCCACTAGAGGGGGTTTAGATGGGGATGTTTAGAAAGTTAGATGCAATAAGAGCTGAATGACATTTCTCAATCCATACAAGTTCCATCTATTATAACAAGATATAATTCTTTTAACACAATCCAAAATTCTATTCATTTAGTGCCATTAAAATTGCAAACTTTCCAAACACTCCTGGTAGAGACTTAAGCCTTAAACAATGGATCGTTAAGAAGCAGGAGGCTTGTCAGAACTAACGCTAGCACTCAAAGCTAGTTGCCATATACAACAACAGATTGGACAATTTCCAAGTTGAACATCATGGAAGCTAATGCTACCATCACAAATTCACAAAATAATCAGTTGTTTTCCCAAATTCTCTTGAGAAGACAAAAACAAGCAATTGTCACTTTAAAATAATAAGCTGAACCAAACATGTATCTCCCTGATATCATCATACTCGTTTGTAAATAAATAACAAATAACAAAAGACCCTACAGTGCAGAAAAGGCAGAGATCTTGCTGTGAAACCCCCCAATTTCATCGATGCACTCTTTTAAATAATCTGAGAAAAAACTCAGTATCATTTCTCTTAAGAAAATATCTCGTCTAAGTCATTCTTAAAATTAATAAATTATTTATCATTTATATATTATAATTTCACTTTATCTTTAACCAAGTTATACCTATTTCTAGATAGAATCTGTATTGGTTTCTATTCTACCTATTCTATTCCTAGGTAGAATCTGTATTGGTCTCTATTCCTAGATAGAATCTGTATTGGTTTCTATTCTTCATACTATATATATATATATATATATATATATATATTATATATACTATATACACAGGTAAAGTATAAAGCTAAGTTAGATCTATTTTCAATTTTTCTTAATACTACAAGCAAGCACAATCTCCACTGGATCAAGTAACAATAAATAAATTTGAAACTATAATTGTTATTAGTGATTTTATTATCACAGTTCATTATATTGATAATTTATTTATATTATTTTATGTTACTTTATTTTTTATTATTTAGTTTTTCTGATAATTGAACTCTGATACTCTTTTTCCCTTTTCACACTCACTCATATTTATTTTATACCTTCCGATCCATTATTCTGTTCATCAGTACTCAGCACTTTTTCATCAGATATACTGTTTCTAATGAAATTACTAAAAATTCAACTTTTTTTTGTTCAAAGGAATTAGAATCTGCATACCCTGTTTGCATTGGGCGAAGAAGATAATGTGATTTGCCCTGATCCAAGTGGATTGTTGAATTGGAAATGTGGAAGAAAGAAAAAGAAAGATAAAATGAATAAGGTAGCATACCAATGGAATGATTTCATGGGTGGGATGAGATTCACTAGGTTGGCATAGTCCTTGATAAGTTCTTCAATCCTCTCTGGAGTGACATCGTCCTTGAACTTTGCGATCAATACGTGTTTGACTAATCCCTTCGCTTCCTCCATCTCCTAATCCACAACAACCTCACCCTCTTCCTCTCACCCTTTATATATCAACAAAATAAAAAATATATAAATTTTATTAAAAAATATCAAAGTATTTACACATAAATCATTATTTTTTTCATGCATCTATATTTATACCACTTTTAATGTTATTTTTTAATTATACAATTTATCTTTCATAAAATTAAAATAATTTTATTATTTATAACTATTTTTAGTTTTAGTTAAATAGTTGTATCCTTTATCAAATTAAAATAATTTTATTATTTAATAAAACACATAATTGAACAACTTAAACAACTTCCCTACTCAAAACTAATAATCATGAATAGAGAGCTCTTTTAACCTATTAAATCATTTTATTTTTTCATAAAATATTTTAAAACCATTTTCACAAAATTATCTGTTTTTTTTTTTTAACTTATATTATTGTAATTCATAAAAATATGGACACAAATGCAGAAATTTTTGCTAGTTATAAACATGGAAAAAAAGTTGTGAAGAATTACCATAAATAAAATATAATTGGCTCAACTTATCACATACGCCCCATATGAAATAAAAAAATAAGAGTGACTGAACACATACAAATTATTTGAGTCCTTGACTGATCCCAAAAATATATCTACCATGTGTCAAAACTGCAACTAAAAAAGAAAAATTATAGAATATGCTAACATGATTCTTAGGAGGAATCCATATGTAAATCGTCCAAAGGATTCTCAACCAAATCTTCTTCCATATGGTGTATGGACTGGCTGAAGATGCCTGAAATAAGATCTCCAGATCTTTCTCATCCTCGATACTATCTACAAGTTATTCCTTGAATCATCTCCTTAAGACTTTTTTCAGCATTCTTCCCTCCTCCCTCCTAATGCGCTCTCTCCAACATAACATTACCCATCTCTATGATTTAAGGAGCTATCCTTCTCATGCTTTTAGTCAAGGCCGGATCAAGACAAAATAGAGTCATCCAATGAGAAAGAGGACAATGAGTCTAATAGTTCTACAATTTCAATTTACACAAGGTGGCATGTTGATAATAAGGAGTGTCATTGTACAGATTCTCCATGGCACTCCAATGAAAATTGGGGAGTTGTCATATTAGTTTTCCTCATTATTGTCAAATGACTCATATCCCTCTCAATGCAGCTCAAGAATTCTCACAATGTGAAGCGTTACTAGTGCTTGGTTAGAGCCAGATTGAAAGAAATTGAAATTATCCGATGAGAATGAGGAATCTAAAAATTCCACAATTTCAATTTCCACGGGTGGCAAGGCAACAAATAAAGGGTGTTGATTGTAAAGATTGTCCATATCACCTAGTGAAAATTGTAAAGTAGTTAGATTCATCATCTTCATCATTGCAAGATGACTCCAATCCCTCTCCAGATGACCTTGATAGGAAACAACAAGAGAAGTATAACTCCTCAAATCGTAGAGATAGATAGAGATAGATGATGTTATGTGGGAGAGCGCAAGTTGAAGGATATGAGGAGTGTGCAACAAAAGATCTTGAGGAGATTCCTAGTAGAGGACCCAAGGAGTAGCTTGTACATGGTATGGCATTGAGGTTGATAATGATAACGATGAAGAGGAAGATTTTGAGATCTAGTTTGAGGCATCTTCAGCCAGTACAAACCATATGAAGGAAGACTAGCCTAACTAAGGATGGAAAATTTAACTATTGATTCCTTTTAATGATTATGTTAGTATCTTCTACAACTTTACTTTTTTGGGAGCAGTTTTGGCACAAGATAGATACAGTTTGACTACTATATAAGTCTAGGATCTTCTTACATCTTTTGGGGATCAATGTAGGACTCATATCTTCAGTATGTATCCAGGATTTACCACACGGGGTTAAAGTGATTCCACATCATATATGCATTTATCAGCAAAATGATTTTGATATCAGAAGCCTCTAGCAAGATGAATGAAATGCAGTGGCATGTGGAAGTAGTGCAGCATTAAATAAAAATGGATGCGACCATGCAGACACCACATTGGCTATTAATGAAGCAGAAGGTTTGACAGCAACTACCTAAACATAAGGGAAAAAGTTACTGGCATTTTACTTAATTTAACACAACTATCAGAAACATGAGAGTCAATATTACAAGGGATGATTAATAAATAAATAAAACAAATTACTATGTTTGAAACAGATACCTACATTGGAACCTAATTTGGGATTAATAACTCGCCACATCATGTCCATTGATCGTTCTGTTTCTTCTTGATCGTTTCCTCCAACAAAGGTGATTATAGCCAAACATTCCAGCAACTATAAACATATTAAACAGATAACATTCAGCATCATTGATAGTATAGAATCACAAGGAGAAGTCTGAATACAAGACTTCGAATGGTGTCGTTGAAACATCTATCCTAGATGTGAGAGATTCGTCCAAAGGACGAATAGATTCTTCAAATATTTCACGGGCATTGTCACCACATCCAACAGTTTAAGTTACTCAAATTCTTACCAATGGCATTTGAAGAGTGAGCACCCATTTTACATGTATCTGATTTAATGTAAATATGTACATGTTTAACTTTATGTTGAAGAATCGATTTTGATTTCACTATGTATTTATCTTCACTTGAAACAATTTTAGATACCTTTTTCCTTCAATCAAAACTTTATAATGTTTTTTTAGTGAAAATATTATTCATGTCACTAATATATTCTTCATTTATAATATTTTGATATTTTTCTAATTTTTTTCTGTTAGAATAATTCGTAAAATATTATAATAATAGTTATATTTTTATTAGTTTATTATTTAATATATTTTATAATTCTTAAATAATATATTTATTATAATTATATTTTAATTTTAAAAATCAAAATAAGTTCATCTTTTACACACTTGTAAAAAAATTATGGTTACTTTACACATTTCCCTTTAGAAAAATAACAGACTCAATTTCTTTACAGTAAGTTTTGTACGCTTCTTTTACTAATAAAATTTTCAATATCCGTTAATTTATTGTCTTAATATATTGTTCATTTGTAATATTTTGATATTTTCTTAATTTTTACTGTTAAAATAATTCGTAAAATATTATAATAATAATTATATTTTTATTAGTTTATTATTTAATATAATTTTTAAATAATATATTTATTATAATTATATTTTAATTTAAAAAATATTAAGTTTATTTTTAATAAAAAAATAAAATTAAATTAAAAATTGTAAAACCCAAAATTAATTAAAATTAAATTATTAAAATTGGTTTGGATGGTTTCAGAATTTTTAATTTTATTTTAAATCAAATTAACTCCACCACAAATACTTTAGTTTAAATTAAAGTATCTTAATTTATTTTCAAGACAATATAGGAATATTATGTTTTGTTTTATTTTAAAATATAATGATAATTTTCTTCCAGATAGAGTATAAACACTAATAAAATATATGAAATGTTATACATCAAATGAAAGATCGGATCTCTAAATGAGCCATATGTCTTGTTCCCAGGCATATTCATGCATCCTCGTCAACCATACCAACAGCGTAGTGGCCGAAGTTTCTATCCTGTTAATTTAACAAAAGAAATCAAAGAAAAAACTAAATATCGATACAATGTAAACAATTCACACACATTTTACCCATGGTTTTCCAGAAAAATGTTATCAAAATAGTCTATATTTCAATTTATATTTTAGGTACTGTACTATCAATTTAAGTACTTAACGAGAAGATAATAGTGAACGTTCTCTTAAAATTTACATCTAAAATAGTATATTAGTTTTTCCATAAAACTTCTAAAAAAAATTAAAATTAATTTATGAACAAGTTAATATATATAAATTGTCATAATTTCTTCAAATTTTTATTTTTAACTTGTGCATAAGCTAATTTTAATTTATAAAGAAGTCAATTTCCTTTTTTTCTTATATTTTTCTTTCTCCAAAGTCTTTCTAGAAAGTTTCGTCCAAACATACCCCTACTATAATACTATCCTACCGGGACTCCAATTCTACCCACATCATAAATACCTTACTGAATAAGCATATAATATATCTAAATACAATTTATGAAGAAATAGAGGTAGAACAAAAAAAAAAAACCAAAGTCATAGTAGGCACCGTTTGCCATTAGGATAGCAAATGTCAAAAGGATTGAAAATTTAAATATCAAATTCTTAAGTTGTTACATATTATATGTCAAAATAAATAAGTTGTTACGTATTGTGTTAATTAAGAGTTGAATGAGAACAACCTTAACAGACCAATGTTGTGCATAATTAGATTACATCCAACCAGTCTATGAGTTACAATATGTAAAGCTAATTGAGATGGTACCAAATTCCAAATAATTAACAACAAATTTATTAGATTTAGTAAAAGTAATTTTACAATTTTTGTCCTAATCTGAATTAGTCCATTTTGGCATGGAAAAACAAAAGGCAAACAACCACAAATAACCATACATCATGATAGAATGATTACACATGCCTCCATGGCTGAAACATATATATAAATACACATATTTAATAACTTTAAAATAGATTAATAAAGAGAAATGAATTAAATGTAGTAAAAGGTTTTATCATCTCTTAGTTAAGAAAATGAACTAGCATCCAACAAAAGAGTTTTTAAGAAATTTATTCAAATAAAGTATGTTTTATATTTTTTTTATCTCTTCTAATATACTTATAAAAAACTTTATATTTAAAAAAAATATTTTTACATCAATAATAATTTGAAAAGTTATAATCAAATATTGGAAAGAGAATATTTGATGAAAAAATTATAACAAAAAAAAAGAGTGAAGTATATAAAAATAAAATTTAAATCACACAATAACATGACTTAGTTATATGTGGTTTATTAGTAATAACATAAATATACTTTTTGAGTTTTGTCTTATATAAATACAAACAGTTATATTCATATTCATTCTAATTATAGCATTTGTATTCAAAATAAGATTCAATAGGCAAAATTAGTTTTGTATTCTAGTGTGGTACACTTTTACCTCATTCGCACAACTCACGGTCAATTCCAATAAAATAATATGCTCTTATCTTAATTTCTTTAGTCTTAAAATTCCCACAAATGTTACACATAACGGATTTATTTATGATTTTTTACAGAACATATTTGACCACAAATGTAACACATAACGGATTTATTTATGATTTTTTTCAGAACATGTTTGACCACACTCAGTATATTTAGAAAACAATTAGTTTATTATTGTCCGTTCTTGTACTTGTAAAGAACATTTTTAGTTTCAAGCCAATTTCTTTGAACTATATACTGTAAAATTAACAGGTCATTACACTGATATATGTATTTGGTTGAATCATACAATGATTACCATATCCGGGGGAAGATTTAACAAAAAGGAAAAATCATTTAGTAATAGACAAGCACACAAAACCAGTTTCAAATGCAGTGAAAAAATTGTTACATATTTTCACATTCAAAATTCCTCTCATAATTTTACAGGAGAGAATTGTTTAATTGTAACAACAGATAGAGGGTAGTACCAGGGGGCCTATTGAAAAGTTCCTGCCTTTGCCACGAACTCTACAAAAATCCAAAATGTGCCACAAATGTGGGGTGGACTACTCATAGAAACTACATAATTTTTATAATGTACAAATTGTTAGAGGGGAAAATGCACAGTTAATTAATGGAGTTTTTCATAAGAAACAACCATGCCACCAAGTCACATGGTGGTAGTCATTCATGTTACACGGAATATCTGAGTAGTCAACCACTGGATCAGTTGGAGATAAATAAAAAAGCATTAGCAGGCCACCTCCAATTCTTTATAATATTTTCCCTGCAATGCAGAATGCTGAAATAAATTTAAAATCTAAACACATCAGAAGATATGCATGAATGTACAATTCTCAAATTCTGGATTTGTTTGACATGTGACCACACAAATTCAAAACATAGACAGCATTGAAGGTTACACAATTCAATTAAAAACACAGGCAGAGTTCAAGTGATTTCAGCTACAAATCATAAATATGTATAAAATATCTCATAATATCTTCATTGTATCTTATAATAATATAGTATTTGATTGAAGATCAATAGAGGAAAGAGCATGGAACTTTTTATACTTTTTCTTCTTTGGTTCAAGCACAAAAAGGAGACAGGGGAATGGAGGTGACCAAAATTTCTCCTCACACAATTTTAACCTCCCCCGAATTGGAACATTTGGAGGGGAGAAGTTTTACATTAATTAGGTTAAATTATCTAACTTAAATGGCTTTATTTGCCATTCCAAGGATATAATAATAAGCTATTTATGTTCCCTCCTCTCTTTTGAAATATCTTGGATGATCTCTTAGTAGTAGTTTTCATTATATTATTTGTTTAGCCAACCTTTCTTTTGGGTGTGTTGCTCATATTTCTTGGACCATTGTCATTCATTGCCTCACAACATCATCTCCACTATTAACTGAAGGAAGAAAATGCAAGAGATAAAAGGATCTAAAGCATGCAGGTATTGAATTTAATAAGAGAGTTTCGAGTTAAAAAGAATGAAAGAATGTAAGACAATAAAAGAATATTGAGATAAATTGTTAGGCATTGCTAATAAGGTATGACTATTGGACAGTGAATTTCTTACTTCCATAATTGTATAAAAAAAGATCTTGCAACTACACTTGTAAGAATGAAACTTCTACAGCCACCTTAGAGAACAGAAAGGGTCTATGTAAAATACCTTGACAGAAATGTTAAATACATTGCATACACTAGAGCAAAGGAGGCTTAAGAGGTGAGATGAAAATGTGTAGAGTGTTTTTCAAGCAAAATTGCAAAACAATAATGAAAACAACAACAAAAAGGTAAATAGCAGTCAAAGCAATAACACTCGAGCTTCGCCACCATGACCTTATTGCAAGTAAACTAATTATCAACAAAAGTGCAAGATGTTACCAGTATTATGATAAGGAGTCTGGCATTAATATAAATAAAAGTTAGAGCTTTGACTTTAGTAGCATTATGTCCGGCTATCAACAATACTTCCAGTTTACTAACTTGAGCCATCTTTATCTCTTTTCCCTCTATTGCAACCCAAATCTATAATTGTTAACAGTTTCAATTATAAAGGTAAAGTAATAGAAGGAATAAACAAGTGGTTTTATCAATGACATATTTGGTATAATTTGTGAAGAAATAGCAAAATCATCCTACTTTAATAAATGAAGACTTAATTTCAGCAGGATGTTTTACTTAATCTGACAAACACAATCACGTCTATAGAGATTAAAGATTTCACTTACAACCAAAATGAAAATTTACTGCTCTCCAATTCTTCATCCAGGATTTCACACAAGTGGAAGCTGAAAAATGGCATCCAAGTTGTTCTTTACATTCCATTTCTGAGGATAGGATGAATAAGATGATTCAAGATCAATATGCCAGACCATAACTCTCGAGCAGTTGTCCATTAAGCCCTCCATTTGACTTTCATCTTCAATCACCTGCTCAATCAATGTGCTGACCTGCATATAGAAAAACAAATCCACCATTGATCAAGGCATAATTTAAAGTTGTATGATTCTGAATATTACATTTTTCTCCCCTCCTCATTGTAGAAAGCCATGGGGGCATATAGAACAATGTCCAACCACACTTTATTTTTGTCACCAAATCTGATTAGAAATGTTTTTCACAACTTGGATTAGATACAGAAAATGAAGTTACATAATAATAGATAAAATCAGCAAAATAGAAGATATATTAATTTACTAACCCACAAACTTTCCTTGACTGAGTCTAGTTGCCTGATAGGTTCCAGTGTTGGGCGATGCCACCTTTTTGGATCCCAGAGTATTGTACTATTGAAGGCAAAGCCCGGCATTTCAGCATGAAATCTTTTAGATTTCCCATTTGACTCATATGTATGCCATCCAATTACTTGACTTCCATTACAGATGGGCCCTTGCAAGACAATGCTACTTTTATCGCCAGTTAATTTTGCTACAGTCCATGTTCCAAATCGCCTGCAAATCAAAATGAGGATATATCCCAACTAGTAAATGAAAAAACCATTATAAAAGCAAAATTATTGTAGGAAAGACGAATATGCTAGAACATTCTGCATAACCCTATTTGATTAAAGAGTGCGAGGCTAATAATAGAAACATTACCACACAAGGCTCATTAGTGTTCATTTTCTACCCATGCACATGCACAAATATATACAAATTATTTTCTTAATTTTTCAAGGTGTTTTTATTTGAAAACAATATCTATTTTAGATAATAATTTTCAATTTTGTGTGAGAATATTTGTATTTTAGAGGCATTTTAGTGGTGTTTCTCATAATAATCACACACATCTTAGGGTCAGTGCTAATTCATCATATGATTCTACACCAAAAGTGGTGAGGGGCAATGGTTTCCTATCATTTGGAATTCTATCAGAATAAATCATGCACGATTGATAAAATTTGATTGCTAAAGTTGCATTAAAAAGAAGGGAATGACCACTATTCTGACATTCATTCGCATGACCTTTGCGAATGCAATGTATGTAGATTTTGGTAGTCTCTATCAACAACACTTATAAAGACCCTCCCCACACCCATCCTTCAATAGGTTAGAAAGACAAAATTTGACCCATGTGGCCATGTCTTTTATCCTTAGAAAAATGACAATCAGAAATTCATAATAAGTTAAATGAAGGTATAGTTGCTGTTATCTTATTATCCATGTTGCCTCAATACATTACTTATAAGAAGCATTTGACTATAAATTGCATCAGGGCAGCTAAGGTGTGCAAGAGAAGGAGAAAGACGCAAACAAAATTAATATCTCAGAAACTAGAAAGACCTTATTTCTCTCATTTGCTGAAAGAGCTCCACTGAGTAGATATTATCATCATCTGCAAAGTAAACAATTCCATCAAGACGATGAGTTTCGATGTGAGCCACTGCAACATTTCTTTGAAGAATGCTCCTATGGCTTGGGTTGGTTATATTCGATTTACAAATGAGATGCCTGTACATAATCCCACTACTCCTTAAAATGTCAGCAGTTTCTTCAGATTGGGAAGTCATCTCAACAACAATCCACAACAAAGGAGGTGAGACCAGTTTTAATGTTTGTGACAAGCGATGCAAGTAATACGCTTGAAATAGATGATTGTATGTTGGAGTGACAATTATGAGAAGCTTCCGAGACTCCACATATGAATGTTCACTGATTAGGCTATTGGATATATTATATGCCTCTCCATCTATTAGTTCTGGTTCTTTAACAGCCACATACAAAGAAGCATTAAAATTCACAGCCTCATTGATTGATGGCGTCAAATTTATCGCTGCATTTTGAAGCTGCTGTAAATTTCCTACTGCAGATATCACCTCAAAGGAGAAGGCTCGATGTTTTGGCATGATATTCATTGACATGTGTGTTGATGCAAGTGGGATGAGTCCAATAGAAATACCAACCATGAAACAAATGAAAAAATGGAAAACCACCTTCCTCCAAAGCTGGCCCCTCAGCTTTGATCTCTCAAAACCTCTGAAATACCTCGGGGAGAAAGCACCAAACACAAAAGCACGGTAGTCCAATCCAACTGAAGGCGAGCAGTTCTGAGGACTCGACGATGACTTAGACAACGGAGAAGCTACTGAACAGACTTCCATATTGGCTACAGTTCCAGCTCTAGCAACAGGGGACAAGGTTCGTCTTATAGATGCCATAAACAGAAATCCAAACCAATGTTTAGTTACCCCAAATGATCCCGCGTGTATAATAATGGCAGGAACGTATCAAAATTCCAAAACAATCATAAACTTCTTGTCTTTCAAAGCCAAAACCAACAGTTGTCATAACCTATTGCCATTCACCAAGAGCTTCCGAGTGACCATGTTACAGAGCCAAAGGTGCAAAATAAAGCTGGCATAATGAAACATTGTAAGCAAAGCATATCAGGTTAAGTACTAACAAAGTAAAATGCAAGCAATCCTTCCAAAAATACATCAACAGTAAGCCATCTCAAATCACACAAAATCTGCAAAGCACATTTAAAAACACCCCAACTGTCTATATATTAAACCAACCAAAATGAGTTATTAAACAATAATGAGGAACCACTAGCAACTGCGAAAATGCAAACAGCAAACGTCAAGGTGTCTTATTCAAGATAGCATTTTTAGCAACTTAAAAATTAACAAGTTACCCAAATGATAGCGAAGCAAAATGGAGCGGCATAATTGTTCCAACTTTCCAAACAAGTGGGGGGCACTGAAAGAGAAGAACTTTCGCACTGTAGAGTCTTACCCTTCTGCGGCAACTAGTTCTATGGTCGACGGTGAGTCAAATTAACCGAGATTCAGGAATCTGTGTTTGTCTTAGATCTAAAAAGAAGGAACTTCAAACAAGAAAAGAAAACAAATCCTGCAAAAACATAAAAGGTAAAGCAAAGGAAAAAAAAAAAAAAAATACACACACAAAGACAGACAATGATATGTTGAAATGTTTCTTTAAGTTTTTTAAGGAAATTAATACCGCTTTTGTCATGTGATTGACTATGCCAATGGGCGGGACAGGAAAGAAAAAATAATAAAAATAGAAAAATGAATCTGCATAAAAAAAAAATCCTGTAAAGATTTGTGATCATTAGGGTAATCTTATGAAAATCCAATAAAGGCATGGCAGTGTAATTTGTTTAGGTTAATATAAACATGCACTTTACATTTTTCATTATTTATATTCTATAAATTTTTTATCTGTTTTTTCCTGCATCTATTCACCCCAAAATTGGAGTTCGAGTTCACGTTTTCTAATTTTGGTAGTATCTTTGAAACCATGGAAAGAAAGTGATGAGAAAAAAAAAAACAAAAGTTGAACAACATATTTTTAATTTTTATTTAAAAAATTCAATTTTTTTATTTTTTTAATTTAAACAAAAAATGTGACGTTAATTTACATTTTTTCCCTATTTCTTTATTTTCATCTAAAGATACTTTCTCATAAAGAAAGGTTGAGCATTAGATAAACTTCGTCATATTTGGAAAAAGAAAACCCTAATCGGAACCGAATCCCATGTCTTGGATTTTAATTCATTTCCATCCAAATGAGGTTTTGGTTTGGGCAGGTAATGTGAGTCTAATTGGTTTGGATGCAAAGGTATTGACCATGAAAAAGAAATATAATAGATAAATATAAGGATAGTTTAAGATCAATAAGAGATATTTTTTAATAATTGTATAAATTATGTATGAAATGCATCTATAAAGAAAAGAAGAAAGAATATGCATGGCAAAATAATAGTCGATGTTACGTGAACATGCATGATATTTTGTAGGTAAAATTAAATTGTTAATTCGTGAACTATTTTCACAAATTTTAATCAAGCTTTTAACTTTTTTTTTTTTTTAAATTGAGCCTCTAACTTATATTTTGTTTTTAATTAGGTCTTGTTAACTTCGTCAAGAAAAAACTAACAGTAGAGACCCAATTAAAATGATACAAATTCAGGGATCAATTAAAAAGTTTGTTAGAAACCAAATTAATTTTCTTAAAATTAATTTAGAGACCTAATAATTAAATTAAATAGCGAAAAATATAATTTAATGAAAGAGTTAAAAAAAAATAATAATACAACCTGAAAAAAAAAACAGTCATAACACTAACTAATGCTTTAATACTGATTGCATATGCGAAAATACTGACATTAAAAGGTGAGAATTTATGGGTCGATAAGTTTGAGAAAAATTAATATGAAATTAGAAAAAGAATTATATATTTTTTTAATGATTTAACATTTTCAATTGAATTTTTAAACTCTTATTTATTTTTTAATTAGGTTTTTGTGGTGATTTTTTTTTAATTAATATGAACTAATTAATTAATAAATATAAAATTAAATATATTTGAAAAATAAAAATAATCCAAGACTTAGCTAAGAATAATCAAACAATTTAAATCACGATAAATTAAAATATAAATTAATTTCGTAAATATTTTCTTTCGAAATTTCTAAGCCCTCGCGTTCTCATTTTGGTTACCTGTTAACACGTTGGAAGTCTGCGTTGGGAGGTTCCGGCTTCTTCAGTAAACATCGTGTTGGACTGTGAGCAACGCAGATACGAAACACTACCACTCTCCAACTCTTCAGATCCGTGCTCGTGGCTGAATCGCCATGGCCATGGCGATTAGGGTTTTTCTCCTCCTTCTCCTCTTTTTCTCATCAACTAATTTCTGTTATTCGCTTTACGAAGATCAAGTTGGCCTCATGGATTGGTGAGTTCGACAACTCTTATTTATTCACACACTCACTGAATGCTCTCTTAATCCCTTGCGATTATTCGATTTTCCTCCAATTCAATACGTTCTCTTTCTCCACTTGTAATTATCGCCTGAACACTTCGATCTAATTTCATCTACGCGTTGCTGATCGATTATCATATTGGATAAAGAGATTCTCGATTCGAATTGCTCACTTGTCTCTTGTGCGATTTAAATGTTAGTAACTACTAATATGCTTGACTACGAATCATAGGCACCAACAGTACATTGGGAAAGTAAAACACGCTTTGTTTCATACTCAAAAGACTGGGCGGAAGCGTGTTTTGGTGTCCACTGAAGAGAACGTTGTAGCTTCACTCGACCTTCGTCATGGAGAGATTTGTAAGTTTGATTTGTTTAACTGCTTTTGCGGACTCCATTAAATTATTTGTTATATCATATGGTCGATGATGCTCCAATTAAATGTGACCATAATATAACTTAACAAAGTTGAACTGGTTTTAAATTAAATCAAGCCTTCCCACCCTAGCAATGGCCATTGATTGCTTAACTATTTGTTTTCTTTTTTAGAATCAGAAAACGCTGAACTGTGTGTTGTTTGCAGTTTGGAGGCATGTTCTTGGGACCGACGATGTTGTTGAAGGACTTGACATTGCCCTGGGAAAATGTATTATACTTAACCTTTGACGGTGCAGAACATTACTTCATGCTATCTATTTACTATACTGCAGAAGTGCAGAGCTGTTTTACAGTACATAACATTTGATCATTAAAAATATCGCATCATGAGGATGTGACAGTGACCAGTGTGGCACTAACGTCCATGATTGTCCTTGTTAGCCTGATTCTTTGCCATTCTTTTTTTTATTCGACCCTGTTCAATTTATTCAAAACTTGTATTTCCTTTGAAAATATATTTATGTTTGGATATCAACTGGATGCTGATGTCCTCTGCTTACATAATATGTCTTATTTCCTCATAAAATGCGTTGTCAAAAGCAGTTATATTGTTGAATTTTCTATTGTGATTCTCAACTGTGGTAGCACATGAACTTCTGGGAATTGTGATTCTCAACATGTTTGCATGACTCTAACTGTTGGAAGATATCTTAGTTTAAACTTCTTTCTCGTGAAAAGATAAACTTTTTAGTTCGATTCCTTCCCAGTTTTAAGTGTGTAATATCCAAATCTCCTTTGGTTATATCATATAACTTATAGGCTGGCAGAAATGTTCTTTGTGTTTGTTGTCCCTTTCTTTTGAATAATGATGTAACATTAATTGAAGGATGACCATGCACACCATTATCACATACAGTGATTTCTTAGCTTCAAGTTTCATTAAATCTTTCTTTGCTTGTGAGCATATTGTTACTTTGTTGGAGTAAATTGTTTTCTGTATGGAGATTTATTTAAATGTTTAGCTTACACTGGTGGTGATCAAATTCATTAAGTATGCGTTTAAATGCTTCAGATGTCATTACTCTTTCCTCGGATGGAAGTATATTGAGAGCATGGAACCTTCCTGATGGACAGATGGTTTGGGAGTCTTTCCTTCAGGGCTCAAAGGCATCAAAGTCAATATTATACATTCCAGTGAGTGAATGGCTTTTTTATTCTTTGTTATATATATTTATAGATTTATCTGAGGGTACAAACATCCTCTAGAGCAATGAAAAGGACTCACTGAGTGAAATATAAGTACTACATTAAGAGTTAAGACTTCTAATTCCATTGGACATAATTAGAGAAGCCCCTCCTTGAAATATAAATTGAGTTAAATGCCAATGCAAGTGAGGGACCTAACATTATTCTTGAAGATTCAAGCCTCCCTTTCTAGCCAAGTGCATGATGCTAATGCATACACATCTCCTTAGTATTTTTTCTTTATGTGAACACTGGTTTTTGGCAGAACACTGGAACAGGAAGGTGTTGTTTTAGATTCATGATTCCATGTAGGCGACCCCACCTATTGGTAAAATACTGTTGTTGCATGTGAAATTCCTAAAACTAAGTTACTTTCATTCAACAGAATGGCCATTTAACTTTGAAGTATTTTAGCCAACAAAATTTTTTGGACTCATGCCACATACCCAGTGAAGTTTCCTCATGTATCCAATTCTCACCTTCAGTATTTTTTGTGATCACTACAATAATCTGCATTTGGTAGCCCATTTACTGTAATAAACCTGCCCTTGGTCTTGGTTTATTTAATTATAGGCTTGTAGCTGAACCTGAGAGTGCATGATTGATTTCCTAAATATGCAATTAAGTTCTGTTTTTAATTTTGCAGAAAAATCTGAAAGCTGAGAAGGATGATTTGATCCTTGTTTTTGGTAAAGGCTGTCTCCATGCTGTTTCCGGCATAGATGGTGAAGTTCTTTGGAGAAAAGATTTTGTGGGTGAAAGGTATGATAGATTGGGAGTTTACTGAGCAAGATGTTCTTTTTAAAGTCTGACTTGCCGTTAACATTGTTATGGTCATTATATTTGCAGTATTGAGGTTAGCCATATTATTCAGTCTGCTGACAAGATCTATGTAGCTGGTTTTGCTGGCTCTTCAAAGTTTTATGTGTATGGATTGAATGCTGATAATGGAGAATTGCTTAAGAATGATCATACAATACTTCCCTCTGATACTTTTGGGGAATTATTATCAGTCTCAGGTCATAAATTTGTCGTATTGGATAGGATGAGGTCTAAGATATTGACAATAAACATCAAGAATGGAGAGATTAGTTACAAAGAGAAGCCCATTTCAGACCTCATCAAGGATTCATCTGGACAGGCAGTAATATTACCATCAAGGCTTCCTGAGTTGTTTGCATTGCGTATTGATTCCCATCTTCTTATAATTAAAGTGACAAATGAAGATGACTTGGTGCTGGTGAACAAAATTAATAATGCAGCAGCTGTTAGTGATGCTCTGTCCATTTCAGAGGGTCAACATGCTTTTGCATTTATTCAACATGAAGGCAGTAATATTCACCTCGCTGTAAAGGATATTAATGATTGGAATGGTGATTTACTCAAGGAAAGTATAATAATAGACCATCAGAGAGGGAAGATTGATAAGATTTTTATAAACAATTATTTGAGGACAGATAGATCTTATGGTTTTAGAGCATTGATGGTAATGGAGGATCATTCACTCTTATTAGTACAACAAGGAGAAATTGTCTGGAGTAGAGAGGATGGTCTTGCATCAGTTGTAGATGTCACAACGGCAGAACTACCTGTGGAAAAGGAAGGTGTATCAGTGGCAAAGGTGGAACAGAACCTCTTTGAATGGCTTAAGGTATGCCTTTGATCTTTTTAATCAGGAAACCTTCCTGCATAATTTTTCATGCATGCACACAGACACACATAGACACTGGTTTACACTGGTGTGTAAGACTTAGCACTCTGACATCATTTAATAACTCTGTATATTATGTTATTATGTGTTTTTAACTGATCCACATGGAAAGTTAATTGTATATTACCTCAATTTTTTGTGTCAAATCTTATAGAAGTTAAGCAACAACAAGAATATAATCAAATGGTTCTTGTTTTATATATTTTAAAAGTATATATTACATTTATCTTGATATAATATCAATGGAGTACAAATAACTTTGGATTATTCTAAGATTTGTAGATGTGATCTATATGATAAGAACTTTCAATCCAATAGCGTGTTTTGACATAGATTTATCCAATAAAAAAATAATTGAATGATGTAATTGACTTTGACTTACACCAGTGTAAACTGGTCACTCATTCTGCGTGTGTGTGTTATTTTTATTATTTTTTTGTAAATAAAACAATGGGCTCTTGCTTTGGACGGGAAAAAGCCCCAAAGTCATCAATAAAAAATGCCCATCATTCACAGAGGTGACCAAAAACCCATTTGGAGGGGGAGAAGTCAACAGAATGCTGAAATGTGCTACTTTCTTTAGTAGTTTTAATTATTATATCCATAGATATGAGATTGAGGTTTTTATGTGGATATAATTTACTATTTTTCTAACTGTAGTTTTTTATGCAATGTTTTATTATTGATAGGGACACGTGCTGAAGCTCAAAGGAACTTTAATGATTGCAAGCCCTGAGGATGTAGTAGCTATTCAAGCACTAAGGTTAAGGAGTTCTGAGAAAAGCAAAATGACTCGTGATCATAATGGTTTTCGTAAGTTGCTTATAGTACTTACGAGGGCAGGAAAGGTTTTTGCTTTGCACACTGGAGATGGACGTGTAGTTTGGTCTATTCTACTCAATACACTGCGTAAAACAGAAGTGTGTGAACATCCGGTTGGGCTTAACATTTATCAGTGGCAGGTTCCACATCACCATGCATTGGATGAGAATCCATCTATCCTTGTCGTTGGGCGATGTGGGCCAAGTTTGGCTGCACAGGCTATTTTTTCTTTTGTTGATGCATACACAGGGAAGGAACTCAATTCTTTGAAACTTGCTCATACAATTGCTCAAGTTATTCCTCTGCCTTATACTGATTCAACTGAACAACGTCTGCATCTAATTATAGACACAGACCAACATGCATACCTATACCCAAGAACTCCTGAAGCTATGGACATTTTGCAACGTGAATTTTCAAATGTGTACTGGTACTCAGTTGAGGCTGATAATGGTGTTGTCAGAGGTCATGCCTTGAAGAGTAATTGCATTCACAAAGTAGTGGATGAATACTGCTTTGACTTCCGGATTTTATGGTCTATTGTATTCCCATCTGAATCAGAAAAGATTATTGCAACAGTAACCAGAAAATCAAATGAGGTATGGTCCTTTAAGTTTTTATTAGTTAAAAGAGCATTTTTTTTATAAAATAAAATTGATTGTGTTATATTGTACTTTGTCTGTAGTAACCTTTTCTTTTTTCTAATAAATACAAGTTTACAGGTTGCCTTTTCTTTAAGGTGGGTTTTATTACTAATCAATAGCATTAGTGAATAAGTCTAAATTTGGATGGATTTTGCAAATGAATTTTGATCTACCATGTAGAGTGATGTTTTTCATTCTTATCCAAATCTGATAATGCTCTTTTAATCATATGCCTTGTATATTCCTAAAGTCATATTAGTTGTATCTATACTAATCTGAGTATATACAAATGATAACAAATAATGACAATTAAGGGTTTCCTGTAATGTTCATGGTTTTTATTGGCCTTTTTTCCATTGAGTCTTAGTCATTGCTTGGCTTCTTCCTAAAGTTGGCATTCCCTTGTTCCATGTAGGTCGTTCATACTCAAGCAAAAGTTATGACTGACTATGATGTCATGTATAAGTATATATCGAAGAATATACTTTTTGTCGCAAATGCAGCACCAAAAGCCATAGGGGAAATTGGAACAGCCACCCCAGAGGAGGCATTGTTGGTCATCTACATCATTGATACTGTGACTGGTCGCATATTGCATCGAGTGACACATCATGGTTGCCAGGGTCCTGTTCATGCTGTAAGTTTTTGAAGTACACTCATTTAAAAGGTGTAAAACTATTTCCTTTTTTAATATCTTAGATGAATATTACTTGTACAGGTATTTAGTGAAAACTGGGTTGTCTATCACTATTTTAATCTCAGAGCACACAGATATGAGATGTCAGTTGTTGAGGTCTATGATCAGTCTCGAGCGGTATGTCTGTTAACTTGCGTATCTTCATTTAATGACCCCTGTCTCTCTTGTTTTGTTATATGTTATCTTCTTTAGGGTACATGGTCTCGGTGTTCATTCTTTTGTTTGAGGTAGTAATCTATTCTCATTCTGATGTGATTTCACAGGATAACAAAGATGTCTGGAAGTTTGTTCTTGGGAAGCATAATCTTACATCGCCCATGTCTTCTTATTATCGACCAGAAGTTACAACAAAATCTCAGTCATACTTTTTTACCCATTCTGTGAAAGCAATAGAAGTGACTTCGACGGCCAAGGGTATAACTTCTAAGCATCTTCTTATTGGAACAATTGGTGATCAGGTTGGTATTATTTACACTACCGAGTTTTTCAACTTGAGATCAACAGAAACAAGTTTTTTATCATTTAATTTCTTCAATGAAATCTAACATTTCGGGGTGTCAACTGGGATTTTTTTTTTTCCAGGTTTTGGCACTTGATAAACGCTTTTTGGATCCTCGGCGCACTCTTAATCCTTCGCAAGCTGAGAAAGAAGAAGGAATTATTCCACTTACCGATTCATTGCCCATCATTTCTCAGGTTTATTCTCTCTCTTGTTCCTTTTCTATATGCATGAAATAAAGAAAAACGTAACAAATGTTGTTCTCATGCATGGATTCTTAGCTTGTTATGCATTTTCCTTTTTCATAGTAAATACTAAATTACTTTTGGTCAGGTAGATAGAATACGTTATAAAGTGGATAGAGTTTGGGGGAATTATTTTGGTTGACAATAAAAATGAAGTGTTATATGATTTTTATCCTTAAGATAGCAGATAACATGAACCCATTAATATATATGCATGCATTATATATGTGCAGCCAATTTCTGCTTTAGGTTCCCCCCTCCCTCTAGATTTATCTGCAAACAAAGAATGTTTGCAGTGTACAGTTACTTGTGGAAGAGCAATTCAAGGTTGAAGGAACCGTAGTAATAGTAAGGAATCACTACTATATTTAGGTAGGAAAAATATGACTGTAATCTGTGCTTTTACTTGCTGCGATCGCTATTTATATATTTCCCCTCTCAATTGACAAGCTTAGTAAATTTGCTTTTATCATCAACTTCAACCTCATGCTTTAACTTGAGCTTAATGTACTTCTAAACATGAATTTCTTATTTGCGCTGCTTGAAATTCTGCAGTCCTATATTACACATTCCCTTAAAGTGGAAGGTCTGCGACGCATCGTAACAGTGCCTGCCAAGCTGGAGTCGACATCCCTCGTCTTTGCCTATGGAGTTGATCTATTTTTTACTCAGATTGCTCCTTCCAGGACTTACGATTCATTAACTGAAGACTTCAGCTATGCTCTACTTCTTCTAACAATTGTTGCACTTGTAGCTGCAATGTTTGTCACTTGGGTATTATCCGAGAGGAAAGATCTACAAGAGAAATGGAGATAATCTGTCCTCCATTTTTGCCTTATAATTTCTCTAATTTTTGAGTTTTAAGTAGGTTTATCTCTGTTTCTTTGTTAGTCATTAGTTAAGTTCGGATTACGGTTAAACCTTGTAGCTTAAATTGCAAAAGTAATGTAAAATTCCATTACATTCCATTGTTTGGGAGGTTGTATGCAGGATCTTTTAATTTTAATGACGTAAATTGAGGGGTACCAAAGATAATCATATACTTCCGAGGCCGGTTGCATTGTTGTGAAATAAGTACGGAGGCTGATACTGATGAAATATTTTGTTCCTCTGCTAAATGCAATGTTGCATTTACAACTACGAGGTCTAAAATACAGTGCAGATCTCCTATTCAATCATTTTCCTTTTTTAATTGATTACAGAGTTAGTTCATTGTTGCTTTGCTATTTTACTGTCAATATTTTGTTCATTAGTTTTTGTCAAAGCCTTTTGTGATTAGGTCGAGAGGCCAGGTTTGTCATGAATGTTTTATCAGTGTTGTTAAGGTAAACAATATTAAGATGATTCTTTTGTACGGTGTACCGGAGCCATTACTTTGATACATTGAAATTGCTGTTGTTTACTTGAGCACTGCTCCAGAATTCATTGTATCCAAGTAATGGATTGAGATAGTTGAGAGAAATTTCGAGCGAGAACTTTTATTCTTTTATTGTGTATTATAGTGAGAGTAGTTATTACTCTAATATCATATATGAAGTAGTTTCTAATCAGTCAATAGAATAAAAATATTTACAAGTGTTAAAATTAAAACCTTTGTAAAATATGTATTAGCACGTTAGTCTAAAACTATTTTATACAGTACAAAACTCTTCAATAGGTTAAGGTCACTACAATTTTATAAAAAATATTTTATTATAATTTCGAATACTTAACACTATATATTAAATTACATTTAAACATGTTTATGTAATATAAAAGATGTCTAATTATTTACGAATACTGAATTTAAATATATTGTCGCACATTAAATACGAATATATTACTGTATTAATGAGTTAATTATTTAATGTTCTACATAAATATAAAAAATGAATATTTTTTATTATCTATTAAAGTGTAGTAATTTTTTGGTGAAAGAAAAAAACTTAGTTGACATGATAAATCGTGACTATAGTTTTTTTTTTCTTATCAGTCACATTGGATTTGTAAGAACACCAGTAGAAACGACTTAATTGTATGAAATCATATCAAAAGAATATCTTAGGCGAAGCATCTTATGACAAATATAAAGCACGATTCATTCAAACCATCTGCAATAAGGAAAACTAACTGCACACAATCATGGACATTGAAATGTTTAGTTATTTGATAAAAGCATATGGGCCTACAGAGCAGCTCATATTTAAAATATTTCACGATTTTCATCCATTTGTTCTATTCTTAATCTTTTAACAGCTCATTCTTTTCAATATTTTTTATCTTATTTCTAAATTATTTTTAAATTACTTCTTTAAAAGAAGTATTCATAATAAAATAATTTATACCATAATTTAAATTATTTATTATCAATCTAAAATATAATTTATAGATTTAGAGATATTTATTATAAATGTTCATTATAAATACATAAGTTAAAATAAAGGTTATTATCAAAGTTATATTATAATTATATAGCAATCTATGATTAGATTACATTACTATATTTCATTTCAATTAGATTATTTCACATATTTATCTCGAAGGAACACTTCAAACATTTCAATAAGTTATAGGGTGAAAAGAAAATCAAAAGAAATAAAGAAAAAAGTAGGTGATTCTAAAGAAAAATAGATTGAAGAAATTTGTTTACGTATCCACAGTCGCATCATCTTTTAGATTGTCGTTATTATTTAAGATATCTGAATGGTGAAGTATATTTAAAGATGATTGTGTGTATTACAATTCGTTCTCATAATTCTTGTATATGTATTAAATGGACCGAGAATACTGATATTCTTATCTCCATCTTCACCTTCATGTTCATTTATAACAATTTTTGTCAGATATAACAATTTTTTTCAGATAAAAATTAAAAAGAGAGTATATTTTTGTCATAATTCTAAAATTATTAAGCATATTATATAATAATTTGATCAATATATGTACCTAACTAATAATAGACGTAGGTTAAGAGAAACCATTTTTTTTTCTCTGTTTTCGATTTTAAACACATGTCCTATATTCTTTATTGAATTCATCTAAACTGACCATAGCAGAAACTCACTAAATGCGTATCTTTTCTGTACTACTGAGATTTTTTGAAAAGAAATGCATGTAACAAACTTCTGAGTTCTTAACACACTCTTCATAGTATACTTCTTTTATCCACGAGTTTTGAAAAGTATATGAAGCATGAGGGATTAAAGTTCCTATGGTGTATAAATTATTTTTCATTTCTCTTCTTTATATCACTTATTATTTAATTTCATATTTACTGAATCCTCCACCTCAATTATTAAAAACTAAATAAAAAAGGAAAATAGTAAAAGATGAATGAGTAAAATGAACAGTGGAGGGGAAGTGGAAGTGACTCAGTTAACATTTGACCCATTCCATTGTTTTTCACGAAGGTGACAGAAATAATACACCCACGTCGTACTAACAACAGTATCATTATTGTCACAACCAAACCCAAAACGGAACACATCACACTTCATTCAACACAAACACAAAACACACTACACTCTCATCCTCTTCCAAGTTGTTCGTTCCACCATGAAAACCCATCAACAACCAAAACTCAAAACCCAACTATTCTCTTGTGGCTTCTTTCGCCACTGCGCCCAAACCGTTCTAAGCCCCACCGGCGCCACCCCACCTCTTCCTCACACTCCCCCAAGCTTCCAATGTGAATCCGCCACCTCCTCCTCTTCTTCCTCCACCACTTCCCAAAGCTTCACCCAGTGGAGATTCTCTCCTCCAACCCCCACTCAAAACACCAACACTCCCAACACCAACACCACCAACAATAACAACAACAAAAATAACACCAACAACCTCATCAAAACAAACACAAACAGAAGCTTTAATGTTCCTCTTCCTCTACCACCACCACCACCGCCACCACAAATCCACAACCTCCAAGAACTCTTCCACATTTCAGAACTCCAACTAACAACAGACCCAGCTTCTGCTCTTCACCTTCTAGAACGTTCTCTTGTTCCCAACCCTCCTCAAGACCAACCTCCTTGCCCTCCCAACCTCATGCGCGCTCTCACGAGCAACCTCGCGCTCGCCAAACCCGCCACCAAGATCCTCTTCGCGCTCTGCCTCTCCGACGTCAACCGCCGGGTAGCCGTGGAGGCTGGAGCTGTCGCTGCCGTTGTCGAGGCCGCGCCCGAACTCGATGGCGCTCCCGCCGAGCGCGCCCTCGCCGCTCTCGAGCTCATGTGCACGCTGCCCGAGGGCGCGCACGAGGTACGCGCCCACGCTCTTGCTGTCCCCGTCATGGTCACCATGATGGGCAAGACCGCCGCCCGCGCCAAGGAATATGCCATCGGAGTCCTCGCCGTCGTGTATGGCGGCTCCTCCGCCAACCATTACACAGCGCCGCCCGAGGAAGTGGCGCGTGCGGTCGAACTCGCGCTCCAGGGCGAGTGCAGCGCCCGGGGCCGGAGGAAAGGTGCCCAGCTTTTGAAGACGCTGAAACAACTCTCTGAAGCTGAAATTGAAGCTGAGTCTCACACTCATGACGCCAATTGAAGTTTGCTAATTGAAGTTAGAAGTTTTTTTTTTTTGAAGTTTTTATGAAACTTTTACTATCATCACAAAAATATTCTCTATTTTGAAATAGAGAAGTTCTAGAAATGCTTGGAATTCATTGTGTTTCTTATTATTAATGAGAAGTTATAGATAGATGTAACTGTTTTGGCCACAGTTGAAGTCACATGAGAGTCACAAATACTTGAAAGAGCTTTGCCACTGTTGTGACGAAAATGGAACTGGGAACTGTTTTTTAAAACCTTTATAAAATAAAGTAGAACTTTGTACTTCTCAACTTTTAGGGTTGTACAGTGTTTTGAGTTTTTTCTGGTGCTGCTTTTTAAGGATTTGACCTATTGTAATGGCTTCTGTTAGAGTATTATCAAACTTCTTCTGTATTGTTTTTCTCCTACCTAGTTTATTGTTATTATTATCAGATGAAATTATTATGACTTATTTTTTTAGGTTAACTCATTTGTATGTATTGATTATGGTTATTATTGTATTCACCTTTACTTATTCTTTCTGTCATTTTCTTTAGAGGAACAATCAACAGTTGCTGCATATATGTATCACTGTGGGTTATTATTTGTTACTGGGAAAAAGTTTATATTGTTGATGATTGAATAAGTATATGTTCTTTATGGACTGAAATAAAAGTATTTCAATAGTTCCTGTAATTATTTCAAATCTTAATGTCATTAAGATTCCGAGTAGATTGAGTATAGAGGGAATAATTATATGTTAAAAGAAGTCTGTTAACTGAATTGATTTCTCTGTAAATGTTTTTTTTTTTCTTTTATTTGCAGAAGATACTTCATTCTAAAAGATTTAGATAATCTTAAAGAAAAAGAAAATTATGTCCTGATTTTGTTAAAAATTGAATAGGTGGAAGCTAGTCAAAGAAGGTTTGAAGGGACACACTTAAATGTTTTTGTTTTCTATTTTTCATTTTCTATAATATGTTAAGTTTCTCTCTTCAAAGTATCGAATAGAGTTAGTGTTTTTTATTATTAGGTTATAATAATGAGATATTTATTACTTTTATTGATAATAAATATTTATTAAAAATTAATTAATATTTTTATAAATCTTCATTCTTGATAAAAAAAATTTCATCCATTCAATTTACGCTTAAACTTTTCATTAAATCTCAGTTTTATTTTATATGGTTAATAAATGTTGCATTCAATAGGGGTGATATTTGGATTAATTTTGACAGCATTTAAACTCAATAAATAACATGTTAATAAAGATTGCAGGATTAAAATTAGAAAAAGAAACAAAAACTTTTTACCTTCATAAGATATGTAGTTTAGTTAAACTTTTAGTTTATCTTAATTAATCTTTAAATGTTATTAGATTTCTTACAATAGACTTTGTTTTTCTAAAGGTAAAACTTTTCTGAAGTTAAAACATTGAAACTGTAAAGCTGTTATTTTGTATTCATTTTTTGGTTCTTTAATTTTTTTTTTTTTTAAATGTGAAAAAAAGAGTAATAGAAGAATGAGCTGGAGTCTAAAGAAGTGGTGCATATAGGACAAGCCAAACTCAGCAGTTCTATTTTAAGTCAGACCTATCTTTTCGACTAAAAGCCTAATTCTGAAATTCCCAAACTTAAATAAATTAGAACATTCAAAATAGTTTAAACATTAACCAAGACAAATTATTTTTACCAAGTACAAGTAAAAAATCACATCAAAATCTAAATAAAATAAATGCATAAAGAAACAGTTTTAATGGCATGAAAACTAAAAGAAAAGAAAAATAGAATTGAAAAATGTGGATAGATTATAAATGTAATAGAAATTTTAGGAAGAAAAGTATCTTTGAACATATTTGAACTTGAATAAATTCATATAATCCATGAATCCTTAACTCCCTTTTTGTCATGATTTTTTTCCCTTCTTCTGATCTTTTTGAATACTGACTGAGATAGAAATGCATGCATCAAATGTCTCTTAAGACTTAGGTTGAAGATAACAGTTGTATTAAAAGAGGAGAATGTAAAGTAATTTCTGATGTTGAGTTTTACTGCATTTTTTTGAAGATATACATTGAGCTGTAAGAAAGCAAGGGAATAAGCAATGTGAAGAGTTGATATGTATATTATGAAAATGAAAATGAAGGTGTCAGATTCACGTGGAGTGGGGTTAAGTTTCAGAAATTGCTGAAAATGTATGTTTGTTTCTGTAGGAAATATGTCAGATATGGGAGAGAATAATAGTGCAACAGAGTGATGGTGCCATTTCCTGAACCCCTTTACACATACTCTGCATAATTGCTGGGGAAATACATCTTCTGGGACTGCTAAATTACACTCATCTTAATTCATCTTATTAAACTAATTTATTTCTATTAATTATTGCTTAAATATCAATTATCTCTTTCTTAACTATCATATCTTTCAAAATGGAGTTTAAAGATGATTTCTTATCCTTTACATTCAAATATATATATATGGTATTTTCTATCTTTCTACTTTTACATTAGATAGTGTTTATTAGAAGTTATGTTTCTAATGATAAGTTATGGATATTACTTATATAGTTGGTTGAAAAAACTTTTCCATAAATACTTCTAACAATGAACAAAATTGAATGAGTTTTTTCATAAAATAAAATTACTTAATCTAATTAAAAATATATAAAAAATAATCTATAAATAAAATAATTTTCTCCCAATAAACAATTTTATTTTTTTCTTTAGAATAATGTAATAATATACAGTTTCCACACTTATATGTCCATATCAACAAAGACAACATTCTACCATTTTTTTACCATATGTATAATTGTTACTTTAACTTTTGTTTCTAATGCATTTATTCTTAATTTTATATACTCATATAACTACCTAAACAATTATGGAATTTTTAACCTTATATATACAGTTTCACACAACACAATGGTGGATTTTTTATAATTAATTGCAAGGTAAATTTTTTTCTTAAATTTAACTAATATATTTTTTTTTACAAATGATATATAAGACTATTTTATCCACTTGAATTCTATATTTTTTATACATTTTTTATTCTATTTTTATATGTTATTCATAAAATATGTAATAAGTATCAAATTTATTAATATTTTTTTACACTTATTTGATCAATTTATAAGTAAAATACATGTGAAATCTCTTAGAAACAAAGTGAAACAATTTATAAAGAAATTAATCTATCATTTAATGAAATTTATATGATGTGAAGGAGAAGATTTTCATCAAGAAAATCAAATCTGAAAAAAAATTTGCTGAATCAGAAGCTAATATAATTAACGAATCAAGAAAATCAAGAAATGGATTTTTGTCCACAATCAGTTTAAGAGAATGAAAAGTGTTGAGGAAAATTGAGAAAAAAATAGTTCATAAAATATGAAAGCAATCTACGAACCAGTATTCTTGAATGCTAACAAAGCAGGGATATATCATGATCATTTCATAATAAATTTAGATCTCTAAAATTTTCAAAATTAAAAAATTAATTAACTTAAATTGCAAATAATATACTGCAAGATTATTAATCAGACAAAACTCAATTCTAACATTTAATTTTATTATACTCTTATATATTTATTTTATTTTCTTTGAATTCACAATGAAATTATAAAATATCTGATAAGTTTACGTAAATAAAACAACTCTATTCTTCAAGTATATTACAGTCAACTTGGTATGTTTATCAACACTTCATCCTATTAAAATTATATTCAATATACTCTATATTTCACTAACTTAATCCAAAGTAATCTACTTATAAAGTTGCATTTACATATCAATCTCACTTATTTTCTTTCTCAATATTTAATTAAGATTATATATTAAGCATCCATCATAATATTAACTCTGGATATTTTTCATGAATAGTGCTAAGGTAAAGGCATAGGGTTCAAAGTTGAGCCATGGCACCATTTTATATATATAATAGAAAAACCTATGGGGACCCTATCTTCAGTTCTAGCACTAGCTAATTCATGGATAATGCTCTTCTTCAAATCAACAAAAAATGTTTATTTATGACTTCATTTATCACCATAGGAATATATATTACTTCCATAGCTGTATCCTTTTGACACAAAGCTATTATTTTTAGCAATTGGAATCTTTTATCTTAAAAGATATCTCCTTAATTACCCTATCTCATAGCTTCCTTTATATGATTCACTAGTTTAATCCCCAACAAATTTGCACAAATTTATAAATTCTTCACAATAGGATTGAAGTGACTCTTGTCCCACTGTTCAACATTTTCTTAGACCTAACTCATATCTTTGTCTTCTAATCCTTCCATATCTCAAGGGGTACTTGATCCTACTTTCTTTTTTTGTCATCATCCATCATTTTCTATGTTTCTTTCACCATATACTTTTCACTATATGCTACCAAATTCTAGATAAAAAGGTATAATTTTTGTCCTCCTATCATATTCAATGTTTACCCTATCATAATCCATTTCATTGAATAGTTTTCGAAAGATATTGATCATCTTTTGTGAATATATCTTGTCCCATAATCACTATTTTAACTTTTCATCCATCTTCATATATTTATTTCCCATCTTTAGGACCAAAAAGTGGCATAATCCATTAACATAATTCTAGTTGATTTTGTGGTCTAGCTTAACAGTATAATTCAAAATGCTTCCAACATTTGGATTTGATTGAAAAACAAATAAATAGTTCTATACATTTCGTCCCTTTCAATTTAAGAACTATACTCTTTTTCTTTAAAAGATTAATATGCATTATAATTTAGTCTACTTTTAATGTAAATGAACATCTTAAAAGACATTTTTTTTTCTCTTTATTTCTCTTTATGAGCTATAACAACATCAATAAATAATTTATTGTTATTATTATTATCTAAAGAAATACTTATATTTATCTTATTCCAAAGAAATCAGTGAAAGGTCGAACATGAAAATTAAACAAAATTCTTTTATCATCTTTCGGTGGATATATTTGTTAAGTTTAATCTTATATCTTGTCCATATCATTCAGAAGAGTCTGGATATACATAGATTCAGTTAAGTAATAATACAAGGAAACGATTGATAGAGATATATGGAAGAAACATCAAGAGAGTTTATGGTAATTGGTTTGATTCCATGCTCAGGGCAATGCATATATAGAACTAGGCTCATCTAGAGACTTTATGATAATTATTTGGTTTAATGAGTTAGGACAATGCATTCGTTGAGATTGTCCTCTATTGTTGGGTGGCTTTATGTGTGATTAATGCTGTAATAGAAAAATGCTCATTATTCTTTACATAAACATATATTGCTATCTCTGTATTTTTATATACAGTAAATAAATAATTGATTTATCAAGACCAATAAAAAATAGTTAAGTTAATCTAATATAGAAAAGCATGAGAGAAGGTGTGAAAATGTTTCCATAGGCATCTGATTAAGTTAATATTAACCATTGCATGAGTACAAAGATAACTTTTTGCAGTTCAAGAACCTTCAATTTGTTTTTAATTTCTTCTTTCCCATAAAGCTTTGCCTTTATTTATTGATAAAAATGCCCCCACCAAACTAAGAAACCATTGAATATGAATGGGGCACAGCCATTATCATATAAATCATGCAGCCACGTTAACCCCCACCATTGACTCAAAACCAGTTCACCAATGCCATTCATGGCATTACTCCACCCTCCACATGCAATCACATAACTCCTATGCTCCTACCCTCATCTAAATCTGAATCACTACCTCCTCTTAAACATCACATTATTCAACAATCTTTCTTCCTCCTATTAAGGTTCTGCATAAGCATAATGGTATAGGTATAATAAAATCTGTGTGCTTTTTATAATTTGTTCTTTTCATCACAATCTTATTTTACATTATAAGAATATAAGAAACATAGGAGGAATATTACGTAGGAGTATTATTACTTGGTTGATAAAGTTGAACAACCTTCCTCTGATGCATGCTCCTTATTGGGAAGGTGTCAGTGTGGGGGACTTCTTAGCAGAGGAGCACGTGGCACATCCTTTTATTACCCACTGAAAATCTAGATTGAATAATTCCACTCAGTTTCTATATACACCAACCAAAATCTAACCAGTAATTAATTTTAACGTGGATATATATAGAAAAAGTGGTTGCAAAATTACTTATAATCAACAAAAATATTCATAGATTCAAACATAAATCATGATAAGTTCTTGTATGTACTCGAAATTGAAAAATAGAAAAATTCTGCATTCAAATTAAACTTTGATGCGCACATTGCAAGGCTGGCTCACCTGCCACCTCATGCTGGGGTAAAACTGCAGTGGCCAGTGGGGTTGTTGATGCCTCTATGATCATGTGATAGGGTTTTGCATTTTGTTTCTGCTTCAAAATCTGATGGGCATGCATGCCAACTTTATAAACTTGAACATGCACAAGTTCTTTTACTTAGAGCAGAACCTAAAATTTCCCAGCAATTTTAACACTGTCAACATTAATTAAAATCTGTACTTTATGTTTTTTCTGGTAGAAGATACATTTATCAGTGTGACTTTATTTTCAAATAACAATTGTTTTTTCAGAATATTTAATATAACTGTGTTGAACTTAAAATTTAGACTTGAGTTTACTAATTAATTAGAAGGCTTTTGAAAAAGAATAAGCTGATTAAACTGAAATAAAAGTACATTGAAGATCAATAAAATGCCTCGACATCAATTTACAGAAAGAGGAGTTACAGTATCCTCATGAAAGCACTAACTGCAGTTGTTACAGTGGCTTCATCCAGTAGAAATTAAAACAAATATATAAATTTCTTGACACAAGGGTTTTCATGAAACGGAAAGTTAAAATTACAGCGATTCAATTCACAATATGCGAATTCTGAACACCATCCGTACAACGTTGGGTACTTGTAGTTTTTCACCTAACTATTTAGATGCCGAATTTTATCCCCAAAAAAGAAATGTTGCAACTGAAGAACATTAATCTTCCTAATTCGTACGTATACGATACGAATACGAGACTGAATACGTGGATCTATGGTTTTCAGAGTTTAAAGGAGGGAATATAATACGTAGCCATGTTTCTCGAAGCATCTGTGAAAAAGCCCTATTCAGGCTTCTTCTTCAATACTCTCTCACAAAAGGAGAGGGAGAGGAAGGGAAAAACTTTGAGGCTAAATAATTAAGCTCGATTTTTTTCTTTGATTCGAAAAAATTGGCTGGTCCATCCCAGAAAAGAAAGTATTTTAAGAACTGCACATCTTGTGGTTTCTAGGAATTTTAAATGATTTAAACTTTATTACTCATGTATTTAAAATTCTACTGAAACATGAAAACCCAGTATTTTAAGCTTGCCTTGAGTACTAATTCGTCCAAACCTCATCATGAATATATATTAATCTGTGAATTCGTTGACCCATAATAAGCAGACCAATTGTATGATTTTTGTAAGTTCCAAGAGTCACTGTTGTAATTTGTTTTTCTGGCAAATATTTATTTATGGACGATATAGTGACTCTTGGATAATAGATAAAATAGAAAAAGAATAAATAAAATAAATTAAATGTGATATGATAAGATGAGAAAAGAATGGTGAGTGTTAATAATGTGTTTAAGTGGATTACTGTTGATATTACTCAATTTTTATCCAGATTTTCACTTATCTTAACTGCTTGAATGCACGCCTAAGCCACAAGAAAATATTCATTTTTATGAATCTTTATGAATATATATATATATATATATATATATATATATATATATATATTCTTTTTTATGCAAATGTGCTGAATCAAATAAACGTGTCAAATTTATCAGTGTTGATCTATGATTAAATGGTTGTATTCTGGCCCAAATCTACCAGCACGTACTATTTTTCTTACTAGTAAAACTAGCAGATATTCACAATGACCATGATCACGATGTTTATAAAGTTTATCTTTAGATCATAAAGGAGCGTATATAATTGACTCCCTTCAATTTCACTGATGATGCGCAGGTTGATCAAAATCTCTACATATACATAGACCATGCAGAGTCGAAGAATTTGCAGATATAATAACTTCTTCATGCATTTTATATGGAGTGACATGCTAATTTTTCTCCTGTGAACTTCAATAAATCTCAGGAACATGCAAACACAGAAATATCCAATTGATATAACAAGCAAGAACACACGCCACACAGCACTTTCACATTCTAGGTTGAAGAATAATGGCCTATTCTGGCTATCACATAGTGGGTTCTATATCACTCACGCAAGCCTCAGCTTCAAACTGCAATGGTATCTCTCTCTCTCTCTTTCTCTTTCTCTCTCTATATATATATATACATACATATATATATATATATATATATATATATATATATATATATATATATATATATATATATATATATATATATATATATATATATATATATATATATATATATATATATATATATATATATATATATATATATATATATTCAAGAACCAAGAAGAAAAGGGTTATAGTCCTTCTTTGAGAATACAATCATGTATAATCTTCCCTGATGTGACAAGAAAAGACCTAAAGCCTGAAATGTTCCTTTTATGTGCTTACCTAATAACTCAACTGATTGAATTCAACTGTAGTAACCAGTTAACTCCTAGATCAAAAGGGAGGGTGTGCATGTGAGTTGATTTTCAAATATATTCTTGGGGTTGCAGCATATATCCAACAGTTTAATCAGGTTAATTAATTATTGCATCAAAACAAGAAATGGATCCTCATAATGTGTTCACTCATAGTTGTGAGTGGGAATCAGAAAAGGTAGATGAGTGTGGTGTAGATCACTAGAAGGACTATATATGCACTACTTGTAGTTGTACCAAAGGCAGACACTGATGTTGTTATCACATAAATAGAGAGGGTTACAGTTTGATATTTCTGCATCCAAGTCTTGTCAATAAGGTAGCTAGCTAGTTAGTGTATGTAGGTATTTACTTTCTTCAATAACATGATGCCTTTTATGATACAAAGCTTTTCTTTTCTCTGTGCTCAAACCATGACTTCCTCCTTCCTCTTTCTTGTTAATTAATTTCCTCAACAATCATGAGAAGAAACAGCCAGATCTTGTCATGGTCTACTAGTGATTGCTTCTCTGTACCAATTTCTAAGAAACTGCTACTGCTGCTTATAACCAAAATCTGGGGGTTTTCTACCCAACCAACAAAAACATACTATGCATAAAATTCTTAAAAGCATTAACAAGATCAACATCATGGCATTACGCATACGAGTGGAAGTTTGATTTGTTTGTTTAGGGTTGGCATCAATATTACTATGAACAAAACGTTGACATATGGAATAAGTAGTACTTATTTTTACTTAATATTTGCATCTCGTAACAATTTTTTTATTTAACAATTTGCCTCAGATGAGGTGGACAAATGGTTGTTTAAAAGTTCTTTCATCATTTTTCATATGGTAAGCTCTATAGGCTCATTCATTAGTTATTTTTATTCACATATAATCTCTAAATTTGTTTATTAGTTTTTAATTAACTATTCAGATAAGTTATCTGCAATTTAAGTATTAGTTTTTGTATTCGTATGTGTGAGTTAAACTTAACTAGCACATAAATAATACTACATCTGTCTTCATAATATTTTCACCAAAATGTACTTAACATTTTCCCCTGTAAGACTCAAATGAAAGTTATTTCTATAATATGAGTAGGACATGTGTCACTGACATAAATATATTACACCTATATATATAATTTAATCTGCAGAAAGAAAAAAAGACCAAAGACTATAAAATTGACCAATCTCTTGATGAACTAAGATGTCAGTTTAAATCCTTGTTATGATCAAAATGAATAAGAGAAAGGAGAAAAGGAAATTAGTAAGAAAACCAAATTAAAGAAAGAACTGTGTTTGCAGTGATTGCATGCATGCGGAGTGGTCTGAAGCAGAAGCTCCTAACAGCGTGTTAATTTGTATCTGGTGGTTCTTACCTTACATCTCCAACCCTATTAATCAACATCATATAATTATTATCATCACTTGCCACTTCTTGAAATATCTAAGAAAGCTGTTAATAAATAAAGGTGTCAGTAACTTAATTGGACTCCTCCCCATGCTTACAAAATACTATACTGTAATGCATGGAATGCATTTATTTTGTGTGGAATTTTTTTAAATGCAATTTTTTCTTTGAAAGCTAAAGTAATTAATAAAGGAAAAAAAAAAAAGGGAAGAAAAGCTCATTCATCATTTATCTTGGTATAAATACTGTCCATCTTTTTAGTCAAATTCTATTTTTTCTAACAAAATCATTATTGATTCCCAAACCCTCCTCTTTCATACTCTATTTGTTTCTAGCAATTTTGTTTAACTTATTATGTCCTATAAGCATAAACTGTAATAAATATCAGAAAGAGGAAAACATATATGATATTTGTAAGAACAAAATAATTATTAGCTTTCAGTAATTATATTTTCTCACCCATCTTTCCCTCTTAAAAGAAAAATATTATTTAACAAATATATATAAGGAGAATTGTGAAATGTGATGGTGACAGTAATAAATAAAGATAAATAAAAATAATATTATAAATAATGTTTATGAAAAATATACTCTGATAAGAAAACTTGAATGGTCAAATTAAAGTAACCACCTAAGGAATGTGATCAAATGAAGAAATTTTAGATTATATAATTTATATGATAAATTATTTTTTAGTAACTTAAAATTTTAATATATTCAACGACTAAATTAAAAAAAAAAAGACTGTTATGAAGTTCACATATTTTTAAAGACTAAATTGTAAAAAAATAAATTTCATAATCAAATCAATATAAATTGTTTCGTTTGATTTTTTTTTCCTGTTTTTTATTTTTTATATCATCCTTCTGTCTCCTTCAACTCTCTATTTTAGTCTTCAAACTATAATCATCCTCTACTTAATATTCCTTATTTGTCTTTTTCACCTTATGTAACCTTAATTTACTTATTGAATATTTTTTAGTTACTTTACATAAAAAAATATAAATAACAATTTACAACAGAAAATGCATTAATCATTCTATTAAGAATTTGTAACATTTTTATACAGTTGAATTTGCAGAATTTTTCTTAAAGATATGATGTGACATAAAAAATAACCTAAATTACAGTAAATTTTCTACCTATTTATTCTTCATAACTTGTCATACTGTGAAACATTAATTTTTATATAATAACTTAGTGATTTCTAATGGATTAATAATGCTATGCACTATCAATAAGCATCCAAATACACACACCCATGAATTTGATTTTTTTCTTATTTTCACAAACAAAAGTAATCCCATTTATAAAACAAAGGTCATTAGTAGTAAAATTTGAGAAAGAGGATAAAAGTCCCTTCTTAGTTCCTACCACTTAACATACTATTACCCAATAAATGTTTAGATGAATAATATAAATCAGAGATAACATACGAACTTCATTAATATGCACCAAAAAGAGATGGGAAGGGGGACAAACAAGGAAATAAAATGTCAATATCTAAATTTATGTTTTGAGGGAAGGAACTCACATCTTAGCCACAAACTATATCTATCACCTTGGTTTTGCCACTTGTATGAATTGTAACCACAGTATTATAGTAAGTCTATACGAGGCTAATTTGAGACTTCCCAGTAAACTTTTATGACACAAACTGATACTTTAAGGAGCTATGACTATGCTTCCCTTAGATTTTAGGGTACCAACATGATAAACCACAACATATTCTTTACTCACATTAATACTAATTACAACAGATTCATTAAATAGATGCACGATGGCCTTCTGTGTCTGTTTTATGTATCACTTCAGCTTTTGAAATGACATCCAATCAACCCTTCCCCGAGTCAATGAATTTCAGTTTCCAAGTCAAAAGTCTGCTTCTACGCTGAGAATGAAAATCATTTTCTATTCTCAGATTGCATGTAAAGACTTCACCTGCTGAAATAAAACAGGAAAAATAAGGTGTATCAAAGAAAAGCTGTATCATAAATTCATAGCATTATAATGAAATTCAGGAGATTCTGAAAAACTACCAGATTATGGAATAAAGATGAGTTTCAATGTTTTGAATGTTCTTTCATTTTAGCTCCCTTCAAATTCCTCTGCTGCTTGTATCCATGTGGAATGGAGACGTGATGCCTGATTTTCGGAATACTCTTCTCAAATTTCAGATCTTCTCCTCTGATCATATAGATATTCCCTGTTTCTGGTATGGTGAGATCAGCTGGATTCCTGTTCACCATGCATGTGTTTCCAGAGATGATTTTACATGGCACTGGGGTTTCATGATTACCATTAACTTCCAAACTGCGCTGCAGTGACGTTTTTGTTTCAATATTAGGCCAGCTAATTTGCTTGCCAACTTTATTCTGCAGGGTAGAGATGGAGTTCTTCATTTTTTCTTTCTTTCCAGATTTCGTTGGATTTTGACCATTGAAACCAGTAGCTCTTACTAATTTTTTATCATGTGGGGTTGATGAAGATGCACCAAAGGTTGGAGAACCAACAAAACAGCCATGCTTATCTGCTAAGAAACTTCTACTGTAATAATCAGAAGATTGCCTTTTCATGGTACCAGGGGGCTTTGATGTACCAATCTCCAACTTAGTATTGCAGTCACCGGGATAAGAGGGTCTTTTAAGCATTTGAGTGCTAACACCCACATCAAAGGCTGTACGGGACTGCATGCCTGCATCCATAAGGCTGAGTAAATGCATGGCTGGTATTGTATCATTAGAATACAAATCAAGAGATCCCCTCAAATTTTGATGAGGCTCCATTCCGCTATGTTTGCAAGGAAATGGATATTCTCCATTCATCCTGCTGAAGTTATCAGAACCTGTATTCCTATTAAGCTTTTCTAGTCCAGCAGCATTCAGATTCATGTAATTAAGATCAATATCCCTTCTCGTGTTTTGCTTATGAAATGCACCAGATTGGAGAGAAGTTATGTCCATGTTACAACTAGGATGCTGAGAAGAAACAACCTTTTTGGGTAAATCATATCCTGGGGAAACATGATTTGAAGTCAAGGATGCCCAGATGCGAGAAGCTTCATCATCCTGATGTAAGATATTCTTGTGTAAGCTACATCCTCCAGGGGCTTGAAAAGTAGCATTAGGGGATCCACGCTCTTCAAAACTCCCATTCAACCTGCAATTTCGAGCACTACCAAGCTGACTAGAACCAATAGCTGAAAACTGGAATCCACCTGATGGCTTCTTTTGGGACTGGGAAACTTCAAGTCCAAAGGGGGATTGAGGTGGACAGAGATTATTCATGCCTAAATTGTTTCCATCAAATGAAGTAATGTAATGCACAGGCTTTCTTTTGCTAGGCTTCACAGTCTCTCCTCTAGCGACCATGTTGTTTTTCTTATGTTTTCCCTGAGGTTTCTCCTTTTGGCCCTCTTTCAACAAGCTCATCTCCCCTTTTCCGTGTACAGTAGAGCCACCTGCTGTCTGTCCTTTCCTTCCAAGAGAGGGGATTTCTAATGTGGAGCTTCTATTTTCTACATCAGGAAGACACCTTTCATACTGGTTCTTCGCCAAGAGTTCCACAATTTCCATGGGTATATCATCTAGCGTTCCCTGCTCAGACACTTCCATAGTTTGTTCACTGTACCTTTTCATAAAACCTAGTTGGTCCACAGCTTCAATAGTTTTTTGTGTGTTCCTGGCGCCATTAATTTCCTGCATTAATAAATTATATTCTCAGAAAGTTGAAACTTTAAGAAGTCAAAATGGGGTTCACAATTGAAAAAAAAATAAAAAAACCATTCCAAGGGGATTTCTGGCCACTTACTTCACAAAGAACTGCTTTTCCAGAAAGAACATTGGTTGGATTCTTGGAAGGAATGCTTTGCCCTCCAAAAACATTAGTATCACTGTCTCTCCACTTATGCTGTGGTACTTTGGAAGTTCCATCTTGAAAAGGCATTGAGAAAGGTAGACGACTTTCAATTTGATGGATACATTTTTTGTTGTAAACATGTGGATCCATCATATAATTGTTTCGAGAAAGATGAAGTCCCTCTTCCAGTCCTTTTCTATTTAGCACCCCTTGGGCAGAAGGAATTGGAACTGTTACAGGCATACTAGACCTGGCTTTTTCCCCTGAATATCCACAGGAATCTTGTACAGACATGTTATTTTTCTGCCAGGATAAAGAATCCAGCTCCCCGTCAGTTTGCAGCATTTTCCCCTTTGCTTTGGACAAATTGAACTCGTTTTCTATTCTTAGGGAGTAGGTAGGAAAATTATCCGTCCCTTTGCCTGTGAATGCATGAGGAGATAATCTAGAAGAATTAGTTTTAGATGCATATGCCTTTTTGGTAGTATCCACGGTTTCTTCATTTTCTCTTTGCTGTCCTAGCGGTTGCACAGGAATCAAGCAATTATCTACAACTTGAATCTTTCTGTTTTTCTTCTTACCGATTATATGGCCTCTTTCACTTTCAGTTTTATTCCAGTGGCCCTTTGCGGCATCTTGTAAACCTAATCCCTTGGGTACATCTTTGAAATTGGATCTAGTATCCAAAAAAGTATCAGCTGTTTTTACATCTCCCTGTGAGTTCTGAACTTCATTTTCAACCCTCTGAAAACTCATGCTTGGAGGTCTCCGTACCTCATCCAGAGGAAACTTCCTTTTTCTACTCGGACCTGTGCTTGCCAAAGTCAAACCTCCTTGAATATTCACCTTTCCAGGAAAAATTGAGTGTGCCAGTGAAGCTGCAGAGGCATGGGTGGTACCGAGGGTTAGAGATTCTTTTATCGAGTTTTGCTCAGTCTTCAACTCGCCATTGTCACTTAATAAGTCAGCCATCAAGCGCACCTTCTTCCGAGGTCTCCTACGAGACAAACCAGTGGACTTTTCTGAATGATGATCCTGAAAATCATTTTCAACTGTATTGCCTATACTTCCTGCCGGTGCAGTATTATTGCAAGCAACTAATTCAAGAGGAGGTCCAGTTGGGTGATCGTCTGTATTCTCCACCTCCCCCATTACTGTTGTTCCTTTCCTCAAAACTGTACAAGCTTTTATTAAATCATTCTGGCATTGATTGTCTGCAGGTGTTCCTCCATTACACATCTCAGCAGAGCTCTTCTCGGTGCATTTCAGATTGCTAGAAAGCCCAGGGAAAGAAACTTCATTACCTTCACAGGCTGTATCAGGGAAAAGCAACTTTTATGTAAATTACAGTCTTAGTAATCAAGAACATACTAAAATAATATACAGAAATCTGATACTTATGTATACAAAAGAATAAAAGCAGTGCTGCTTGACTTGACTGTATTATTTACCTATCAGTTGAACCTACCTTTCTTAGTAGTATGTACTTCTGGTGTGAGGTCTGGATAATTTTTGGGTGATGAAACACTTGTCAACTGGTGATTGAGATTATCCTCCAAGCCAATCTCAAGGTCTGGGGGACACAGAAAATTAAATGACATGCTGAAAAATGTTAAAGAAGATATATAGAACTGATATTTAAGTTACCAATTATTCTGATAGGTACAACTCCAGCTTTCTTGCCTTTCTCATTACTATTTGGTAAGTAATCATTGATGCAGCTCAGGGTAGTATTAAGATCAATTTCTCTTCTCTCAACAGCATCAAGCATTGGATCTTGCTGAATACCAGAATTGAGAGCTTCATTATTGCAATTGCTACCAGATCTGCATTCAGTACTGCAACAATCCAAGTCTGTCTGGTCGTCTTTGTGGATGTCCTTGACAGCAATTTCTAGTGCAGAGTTTTGGCAACGCCTACATCTATATTTTGGTGGATCTAATGGCAGAAATGACGGTTGTTTGTCAGACTCATGTGCTGGAAATGGCCAACAAATTTTCCAGTCTTTTTTGCGAATTTCAGACACATATCCACTGCACTAACAATAAAGTAAGAGTGTTAAGGATCCTGAAAGGGAACCAAGAGAAAGATTATTTATTCTACATTAAAGAGATAATTTAATTTCAGTTTTTTTCTTTGATTGATGAAAGAGTTCAATATAATACAAAACTTAGATGCACTTCCTTGAGCGTTTTTTTATGTTGCCGGGCCAAATCAGAATTGGACTTTATCTTGACAACATGCACAATAAAATTTTCATTTAAGATTAACATAGGTTACTGAGATAAGACTTCAATTTGATTGAGGAACAATACCAAAAGCTCCTACGAAAATACATCTATGTTTTGAACTTCGATACACCTTAAATCAACTGCAAAACTGAACACTCGTCCACATAATTCTGTAAAATCCAGAAGTTTCGACAATTAGGCATCACCACCCATTTGATTTTAACGAGACCTAATTGCCATGCACTAATTGATAGGGTTTAGACTTTAAACTGCTAATTGCTATAATCAACTTAAACTGCTATTAGCTGTAATCAACTTTACAGTGCTACTAGTTGCAATCATCTATATGCCAGTGTTATTGTACTATAGTGAACACAAATACATTAGGAATTTAGGATCTCATCTAATAATGTAGTCAACTGTAGACATCAATTACAAGATACTATGCACTAAATGAATGGCAGACATAAGCTGTATAACACAAATTTACTTCCCTCTCCTCCATCTCTTGAAAAAATTAGTACGACAGTAAGAATATGTAGCATCAAGGCCTACATACCGTATTGAGAAATGTTCACATTTGCCTGCATCTCTCTTGCGAGTAGAATCGGCAAGATCTATGGAGATTGAGTCAATGTGAATATACGATCCCATGAACTCGGTGACAGTTTTTAAAACCTCCTTGCAAATGATCTTACACAGTTATGCATGCACATCCTCAGTACAAGCAACCAGCTAGAATCACAGATAAAATAGTGTTTCCTGCCAACACAAATTAAACTTGTAAAACTAGAAATGGAACAAAGGATCAAACAATTAAGTCAAGATATCATTAACCAAACGACACTAACACTAGAAATGCAAGGAAAAAACTAAAAACACTTCTTAATCAAGCTTTATATAAAATTAGGGTTTATGCAAATCAGCTAACAAATGACAAGGAAATTCAAGGCAAACAAGGGCAAAGTCCACGACAAAGTTATATACAACCAGCCACAACTTCATACTCAATGATTAATCACATAAAATAACAACTTACAACATTATGAAAGTTCCTAAACCCTAGTTTTCCACTCAATAAAACAACTACATAGATGCTCGAAGTCAACAATTGAACATTCGAAAGGCAACAGCACAAAGAAAGAGGCCATCCTACCCACACAGTCACTTCACAGACTGAAACATTCACACACCAAACAACAAGAAGCATCTCGCTAGGGCTATTCAAAATCGAAGGCCAAACTGGTAATATCGCAGCGAAAATACTGACTCGGTGTATGAATTAAAGAGATGCTAGAAAAAACGAACATAATAAACGCATGCAAGGAGCTGAAACCAAACGACGAACCGAAGCGCAACAATCCACAAAAGCCTAAATCCTAGGGTTCACCGACCAACACAAATCACCTATTATCGAGAGACAAACGAAAATTAACGCGGCAAGAATTAACGAGCAAAGAAAACGAGAGAGAGAAAAAAAATTAAAAAAAAAGCGTGAAATGGCAGCAATAAAGCGAGACGGAGGAAAAAAAAAAAAAAGAAACGCAAAGCAAAGCAAAAGCTGAAGTGGACACACCATAAACAGTACAGTGACCTTAATATCTAAAACAAATCAAAACACGCTCAAGAGCATCCAAGAACCGGTCCCCGATCAACACGGAATCAATCACCGAGTTGAAAACCGGGGGCGAAAAGGAATAATCTGGAGAAGAAGGCCCACCCGAACTCACCTGCGGACCACCACACACGATCCCTCCCACCTCCTCGCCGATTCGAAACGGCTCTGCGACGAAACCGCACCGAAGGATAGCGCATTCGACGGCAAAGCCACGTGGCGCAGCTCGGAGCTCCGATTCCCTACCTCGCGAACATAATTTGACTGCGAAGGACGCAGAAACCCTAGAGAGAGAGGGGTTTCGATTCTTTCGGATGAGAGAGAGTGTGCGCAAGTAAGAGAGAGAGTGAGTGAGAGAGAGAATTTTTATCTTTTTGTCCTTGGAAGAAGGTGTGTCTGTTTTGTATATTAAAAAAACCCGTAGCAAGTCATGTTTATGTAGGATCCATATGCATAGAAATTGTAGATGTAGAGAGAGTGTGTTAGGAGCGAGAAAAATCAACCCAATCAAACTCCACCACGTGGCGAGAATGTGCGGCTCTTATCGCTAACCATTTATAATGGGCTTTGTGGACGGCGAGGAAACCCTAGGCGGAAGGTGAAAAAAAAAGCGGGTACAGTACTCGCGCGTGTACCTCACGCTCTCCCTTTTTCAGCGTTTTCATTTATTAATTTGTGCCTGTCGTGTCATCCAAGGTTAAAAGTGCTGCTCGTGCCCTTTGCACATTAAACGCTTCTCATTGGTGCGTGTTCTGCACCGTGCCTAGGAGAGAGTGGATTTAGATGCGGACTGGAACAATATTTGAAACCCTAAGTTTTTGTTTTTTATTTGCTTTTTTTATTATTTAATAAATACGAAGTGTTTAAGTTTTAACCCTAAACATTTTGCAGCAGACACACCTCCACCCTGTCCCAAACCAGTAATGGTGTTGGTAGATGTAACGTTAGAGTTTGGCTTTTTGATTAAAAGAATGACACTCTCAACTTACGTATTCATATATGATCAGAAGAATTTCGAAATTTCGGCATTTACTAAATACAATTTATAATGGGTACACGATATTGTCATAAATCATAAATACATAGTGACACGTTTCAAACTCATTTATAAAATTAACTATGACGTGTGATTTTTTTGAATAAAACAACATGATATTTACAAAGATAATAAGTGAATAATTACAAAAGCAGAAGTTAATTTTTAAATCCATATTTAGTGGAGAAAAACACTCTTCTACAATCACGGTTTAAGTTCAGTTTTCCTAAACCTTGTTTTATTACAGTCAATGGAACATACCTAGAAACCCAAAATCAAAGGAAACTAATTTAATGATGCGCAATTATTTATATCTGGTCATAACTAATATGAATTTTAATCTAGACTAAGAATTATTTTTTACGATACTGTATCAATTATTTAAGGTAAAGTTGTAAGAAAGATGGTTATCAAAAAATTGTAGCTTGAAGGTGAATATTTTGCCTTTATAGAAGTAGAATAATTTAATGAGTTAAGATGCGGGTGAGTTAATGTGTAAATGGGAGAGTGAGATTTAAAAAGAAAAAAACTAAATAACAATTATTACTATTCCCACTAAATCACACACTAAAGAAATTCCCGTACTTTTGGTTTTAGCTTAGTTTTGATTCTTGAAATGACATGTAGAAGAGTTAAAAATGATAGAAGCTATGAATCTGGAAATAAAAGTAACGTTTCCGAATTTCGGGCAATTCCATCTATATACGTCTCACTTTTTTTCCGAGGTTTCATTAATGTAGGCTGAATAGAGAGAACAACATTTCCTACAGAAAACACCTAGATCATAGTCTAGATTACCATTATTAAGTAAGGTCCTGTTTTATGCAATAGAAAAAAGGTATTTCCCACATATATATACGTGGACTTTACTTCACCCCAAAGTTTTCTTCCTACAATGTTTAATTTATAGCAAAAATAAAGCTTTCTTAAATGTTCAGCTGGGTAATAAGTGATTTTATTAAGAGAAACTTAAAGAAGATTCATGAAAGAACCTGGAGTGTATCTTACATTTTCAATCTTTCATATATATGAGTTGAACTAATTTTGAATATTAAGAGTGGTTTTTATATCTATATGGTAGGGATAGCTTGACCTTCTAATATTGGGGTAGAGGGCCCTATGTGCCACCATGCATGTATATATATGTGTATATATATACCAATAAATAAATAATGTTAAGTATAGGGAAGTGTCTGCATGACCCATGTGATCATATGAAGTGAAACCAATGAAATTAAAGAAAGTTGTACAAAAAATACACTTGTCCAGAACCCTCCACCCACCCCACGTACCATCATCTTATTTTTACCCAAATAAAACGATCCATCTATATAACCCAAAAGTTCCATTTATTTTTTTCCTTCACCATAAAATGTATAGTTATTCACTCAAAATGTGGAATCTAATGCTTTTCCTCGACCAACTTTAATGTCTACAACTTTGCATCCCATGATTCTCATTTAAACATCCCAATCATATCTATATATATATGCCCCAAGTTAATGAATACAACCTAGTTTAATCATATCTGACCAACGAAAAGAAAGTTGTTGTTCTTCATGGAATTTTACTATTGTTCTTAGAACTATGACATCGATTATAATAAGTACTGACACGTATATTGTTTACATAAGCACCTATGTAACTCGGATCCACGCATTCTTGGCTATCTACTACACTTACTGCTAGCTAATCCACATGATAAAAAACTAGAAACTTCTAATTAATTCACTTACTTGCATGCTAATTAATTTATTATACATTTACAAAAGAACTTCTGGTTTAATCAACAAGTGTATATATTTCACTTATCAGACAATAATTTGCTGCTAGTATAAGATCGTGGACATGGTTTCTGATGGAACAACTTTTCAATATGAAGTATGAACTCTGCAGAACTTTTCCATAAATTATATATATATTATATATAGATATATATAGATAGATAGCTGAAGAGATGTTTGACAGGATGACTCGTTTGTATCATTTTGCTGTGTACATATGCTGATCATATAGAATGAGGATTTTCCTCAAGGATTAAATAAATAAATATATAATTTAATCTGCAATTAAAAATTTATGTGTAATGAAGTTATTCTGCAGGAAAATTTGTATGTTTGGAAAGTCTGGGTGACGCTTCTCTCTATATATACCACAGTTTTTACTAACCTGGTTTGTGATTTAGTTTATTCTTTCTTTATTAACTCTTTTTTTTTTTAACAGAATGATGTAACTTCTCCATCAAATTGAATATTTCAATTCATTCGATGAGTTAACTGTGTCACCTTGTTAGTTTCTAGCAGATGCTTGTGATCTAATGGTTATTGGATTGGGTGAGATCTGCAACGGTAAGAGAATTTGAGACTTGGTCTTTCTTTCTACTTTATCTAATTTTGTCCAACGTTAAATTTTATTCCTAAACTGTTACTGGACATATAAATCATGAAATTTATTCCAAAGAAATACCAACGGCACCCTAATTATGTCACTCTTCTATTTCTGTATGTACATACAGAAAGTTTGCAGTGGACTTTACTAGCTAGAAAAATACAAATTAAGCTAAAGGTTCATAATTAACCCTCATTAATTAATCCTAAAAAAACTCAAGCATCTTTTTTTATTTTTACGTTAAAACAGTTATTTCAACATGAAATACTAAACAACAACTAATACAAAAGAAAAAGAAGATAATTAGAAAGAGTAAATCTATTGAAGAATATATATATATATATATAGAAATATTAAATCGGCTTTTTTCCAAATTTCATTATCTGTCACGTCATTTTCATGTCTCTAATAATTCAGAAGGCTCTTATCTGATGAATTGCCAGTTTGTACCAGAGCTGAAGGGTACCTGCTGTTTGACAACATAGACTCGTAATACGACACACTTGGTTTTTATTGTGAGATTCCCCTAGCTATTCGTCGTCTTTGTAAGTTGGTGGCCAAACTTTTCTCAACAGTTAAGATCCATCTATATAACATATTACCTTGCTTTATTCAACTTAATTAACACTAATGAATCGATTATTGAACTAATTAATCAAATGGGGTCATTGATTTAAGGAAGATGAAACTGAAAGAGTAATAAAAGGGAGAAAAAAGAGAATGTATATGGATTAGGCATTAGGGAAGAAAAATGAAGAAAAATGATGATGAGTGATGAGAGGGAAAACTGGGATGAGTGTGTTGTGTTGAGGCGCAGGATGAGGATGAGTGTGGGTGGGGAAGGGTGGATGGAAAGGACAGCACTAGTTGTGTTATGTGTGTATTATATATATTTGCAAAAGCTACCTCACGCCAATGCCAGACTCAATGCGCAAATTATGGCTTTTCCAAGGGTTCTTGTCCTAAACCACTTAAATCTTCATCTCTTAATTACTACTATCATAATTATTCTTCCCAGTATAATAATTACTAAGTTTTGTTATATCATTTCATCTTATATATCATTTTTTTATCATATTATTACTGTAAAATAATTCTTTAATTTTATCATTTAGTACTTTTTTAAAAATACATTCTTTTTATGTATAAAAATAGAATTTGTTATTGTATATCAAAAATCTGAATTCAATTATATTTATATCAACATATTAATAAATTAATATATATATATATATAATTAAAATTATTATTATTATGTAAATTGTGTATTTTAAACATGATAATTTTTATTAACTAGGAATAAGCTAAAGGAATAATTTTTTTAAAAACTTTAAGTATGTGAAACAATTATTTGAACTAAAATATATAACTTACATGTCTGTAAGACTGTAAATTTAATATAATATATCAGAATTCAAATTAACAAATTAACAGTAATAGTGATTCAAATGTGAGAAAAATAAAGTGTGAGATGTATAGAAAAAGTTAAATAAATTATGGAAAGATATAATAAATATTAAAAGTTTCATTCAATAATTGGTATTTCATTTATAAACTAGTAATAAATAAAGTGAAATTTAGGATTACCAATTTTAAACAAACCAAACTTTGTTAAGTTGCATGTATTATGTCGATATATATTAAAAAAATTATAATTAAAAATAAGGATATATGGAGAAAAATATAATATAAATATTTTATCAATAATATATGTAGTTAAATATAATAATAGTTTTCTTAACGTATATTTTAATACTCAAATAACTTATTAATTAATTAAGAATTGATGATATATAAATATAGAATGAAGAATTAATTTATATATATATATATATGAAGAGGGTGTATATACTCCCCTCATATATTAATGTTTAAAAATTTAAAAATAAATATAATATTATTAATCGACCATTAGTTTGTTTTTAAAGAGGTTTGTTAAGTATTTTTTTAGTGTAACAAAATTTTAACTAATGTTAATTCCACATTGCAAATGTGTAATATTTACAAATTTAGTTCTTTAATTTTTTTTTTATCCACAACTTATATGTTCTGTATATTACATATTTGTCTTTCTACTTGTTATTTTACAAATTTTGGTCTTTCATTTTTTCACAGATTTAATTATAATATTTTAATTAGATCTACATATATTGACATTTTACAGTATATTTAAGAAAACATTGAGACATTCTACTGCATCTACATGTTAAAATATTGCATTTTCATGAAAAATATCATTATTATTTTTTATAAATTATAAAATATTTTTTTATACTTACAAACCTTAAAACACAAATAAAAAGAAGTATATGTAGAAAGTTTTTTCATAAGAGTACAAATGAAATTGTTGGAATTAATATAGAAAAATGTAAAACATTAAATGAATTAATTTAGTTTAAATTTATATAATTTATTTTTTTTATGCATAAAATATTTAAACACCCAAAATTTAGATATAAAAATAATATTTGTAAGAAAAAATATATAATTAATTTAAAAAGACCTATATCTAAAGTAAATGATGATATCTCTATGTGATTAATTTCTTTATGATTGAATTGCATATGTTACATAGAAAACATTTTCTTTAATTTAATTAACAAGTTAAGTTAACACATATTGGATAGTTATTAAATATATTGTATAATAGAGTTTTGAAAGATGGTAATATATATATATATATATATATATATATATAATTAATAAGTCTTATATTATATACTTTTATAGTTGTCACAAAGGAAATTAAATGTGTCTATAGAGACATGTAGACAAGTTGCTCATCCCAAGAATATATGTGGTAAATACGAGTTCGATATGCTCCATATAAGTCTAACACAAAGTACTCATTCACATTTTTTTACCCACAACTGTTATAAAGGACCATGAAAGCGATCGATAAATAACTTAGCACTTTCATGACTAACAAGTATCACTGACAGTGACATTGCATCCAACTTAATATCAGTATATGTTTGGAAGCATGATAACTCACCATGTACAAACATACACTTTACTTTATTTATATATATATATATTTAATATTTATTTATTTATTTTCCCTTCATTGGTTATAAACTCATAATACAAGATTCTGGGTAACCCTTTTTACTCTTTTTGTGTCTTGCAAAAGAAAAAAACTAAGACATTTTTTCTTGTCAAACTTTTTCTTTAATCCATAGTTACCCAAATGAATATGTAATTTTAGTTCATTGTTATTTTCTTACCTAATTATTATCAAGAAGTGCTATGTTACTAAGTTACTTGCTCATATATTACTAAGGGATAACAACTAATTTTAACATTTATATAAAATTTAGCTTTTATTGTCTTGATAAATACAATAATATTATTTATTTATTAATAATTGGATTAGTTATTTTAATTGTGGATACGTTTACTTAAATTTAAAATTAAAATGTGACTAAAATTGTATTTTTTAAAAGTTATATGATCTTATATATTTTCTTATATAAATAACCTTGCATAAGTTTAGTCATAATTATTCAAAATAACCTATCAAAATGCATTCATGTGGAAAATTAAAATACTCATGAATTTTATAGTACAAACACATTTTCCAAACTATAATAACTAGTTTTTAATTAAGATCCTCAACTTTTCTCTTGTCAAAATTTTCAAGTAAGTCAACATCAGGTTAAATGTTTACATACAACCATTATTTTCTCTTTTGAAACTAAAATCAAACTTACAATATTTAGATTAGTTTCTTTTTCATTTTTTTTTTTTTTTTTTTTTTGCATTTCAAGGAACTAGAGATAAAGAGAAGGAACCAAGAACATTCTATGAACTCCCTGATCAGTTTCAAAAATCAAAGCCTAGGAAATCAACTATAGGATCAAGATTAAAATTCAAAACTTTTTTAGATTTCTTCTATAAACTTACATGCATATGAAAATAGAGAAGAAAAAATCAACTTAATAATAGAAAGAAACTTACCAAGAACAACCAAGATGGAGGATCTTGACTTATTCTTAACTAGATCTTAACTCAAAAGACACATAGAAAGAAGAGAGAAAAATACATTTCATACTTTTAAAGAGAAATGAGAAAGTAAGGGTTTAAAGAGAAAATGCAACAAGAGAAATGAATAATGACAATATGTTTAGATTATCTTTTAATTTAAAACACAATTATCATTTTTCATTAATCTTTAATCTCTCTCACCTAAAAAATACAAAACAATTCCTCACCAAATTTATTTTTAAGAGTTATTATTCAGTTGTAACATTATAAAGAGTTTTTCTGCTTATCTCTTTCAATATATCATAGTTTATTTTTTAAAATTATTTTTTTAAATAAGTTTTCAATGATTAAAAATAATATTATATCACAATATAAAATATTTATCATAAATATAATTTATAAATGAAAAATATTTATTTTCTTTATATATAAATTAAAGTAATTATCTTGAATGAAAGTTCTATAGAGATTATTATCTAATCAGAATGCTTTTAAAAGTTTTTATTACTGATAACATTTTCTATTTTTCTATTTCTTATCTTTTTCAATATATATATATATATATATATATATATAATGTTTTATCATCATGTAAATAATGTATATATTACTTTTATTTTATTTTAATTTGTATGCTTAGACTGTTTTAAATTCATTTAATAATAATAATAATAATAATAATAATAATAATAATAATAATAATAACCTTTCTTTGATATTATAATAATTTTTTTAAAATTAAAGAAAAATGTAGGAAGATTCTATAAGGTGAAAAACATCATTACATAAGCAACTTTTATAATGTAATAAGCAGTTATGTATAAATCAAAATTATTATTTTGTTTTGGATTTCTATATTTGAAGACTTCAAATTCGGAAGTGTCGGTACACAAGATTTACTCCTTCATTCATTGGATTCAATTAGCGCCAAAATGTTTCTCCTTCACTACTCCAAAAGTACCGTTACCTTTTTCCGAATCCAATGGACATAAGCCACTTCAAACTCCCCCATAAAATCTCGACCGTCAATCAAACCTTCCAACTTATTCAATTCAATTTTCAAAATCTCGAGAGGGAGAAAGAGTTGGCATCACCAGAGTCTTCCTCACAACACCCTTTCTCCGGCGACAACACAATAAATTTCGTCTTCATTTCATCAAATTCCGAAACTGTCCCTCTCTTAAATAATAATTGTCGTTTTATTCCTCTCTTGTTTCTTGCAATTCAAAACGCACAACAATCTATGGATGCTGACGCCTCTCCGTTTTGCTTCAACTGACCTCGGCCAGGCTTTCTCTGCCCGTGTTGGGAACGCAACTCGAAACGGAGAGTCCTTCAGAGTAACACCATTGCCAACTGCACCGCTGTTTGGCGAGATCGCTTTCTGGTCACTGTTGAGAAAAGATGGAACAGAGCGAAACGACATCGGATTCAGCTCCGAGGAAATTGGCAAGGCAATTGGATTTCACCGCCGTTTCCGGAGATCCTCCGCACCTGAAACCGCCACATTCGCTTCTGCCGCCGCCTTCGCATTCTTCGTTGCAATTGCAGTTAAATTTGCAGCCACCGGGGCAACCACCGTGGTTATATTCCGAGCCGCAGGAGCAACAGCGCTGGCTACATTCACCGCCACCGAAGCTAGTTTCGCTGGTTCGAATTCCACAGCCGGTACAGAAACTTCCGATGAAGGTGTTGCCGGTGGTGTAAGTATTCTTAAAGTTCAAAAGAAAGAAAGGAAATTAAAAAAAAAACGGTATTTTGAATTTGATTGGCCCTGCATGGATGATAAGGAATGCCCGGATCATACTAAAGTGTACAGATATGCTTTAAGAGTCTTGAATTGGATATATGTTTTGAATTTTAGTACGCTGAAGATCGTTCTTGGCTGACATAATTTGATTAGATGCCCCGAAAATAATTATTCTTGAAAAATCTAAGTTTAATTATTAATTTGGTCCATATTTTTTGCATAATCTTTATGTTGTAGTCCCTATGCAAAGCAACTACTCACTTTAGTTTCCTACTAATACACACTTTTTAACATATTTTAGTTTATGACCGTCCGAAGTTGTACTGACTAAAATGGATTGAAAAATGTACCTCTAGGGATGAATGAATACTAAAATGAGTTATTTCCAGGAATAGAGACTAAAACTTAAATGAATTATAATCAAACCGAAAGTTTATTAAGGTGAGATGGTTACATAAGTACTGGAGTAGAGTGTTTTTGGTGGGAAAATTTAAGTATCAATAATTTTTTTTAGGAACTGGAAGCCTTGAATTCCTTCATGCAGTTGGTAAATTATTTCAGTAATCATAAATGTTTATATCCGAGTGTAGTGTGGGGCTCATTGTTATCATTTTTGAGATTGGCAATAATAATCTGAATTGTGGTAAAAAAGGGAAAGAGTGTATCGTATGCATTTTGGGAAAAGAAGTATCATAAATTTGCTGCTAACTTGAAAATTACTCGAAAGAGCTAAATTTGTTATTAAGGAAAAAACTTCAAATATTTCATCAGTCCATATAAATAACGGTTAGAAATACTGTTTTATCTCTTTACTCACTATTAAGTTTTGCCTCACAGTAAGAACTTCTGTACTAATTGGAATTTTTTTTTTTTATTATGTTTGTGGACTTATTTGTTTTCTTTCAGGAAGCCAGAGTCTCCTAGATCACAAATTCGATTTAGCGTGGAACTAAACAACACCACTCCAAAGAAACAGAAACAATGTAACTGCAAAAATTCTAGATGCCTCAAATTGTAAGTCCCTTAGCTTCTTCGAATGAAAAACTTTCATCAAGAATACTTTATCACATGACCATGCTACATGTAAACAATCTTGCATGTTTTTTTCTTGCTCTTCCTCTCTCTAACTGGAGAAACCTAATTTGGCAAATGCTAGGTACTGTGAGTGCTTTGCAGCTGGGATCTATTGTGATGGCTGCAACTGTGTAAGTTGTCATAATAATGTGGATAATGAGGCTGCCAGACAAGAGGCAGTTGGAATAGCATTGGAACGCAACCCAAATGCTTTCAGACCAAAAATTGGTAGCAGTCCACAAGAACGACATTCCAAGGTTTATAATTCAATTCAACTCCCTCAAACATGTGTAATTGTTTTTGGCATAAGGCTTTCGAGCCAAGTTTTTTTATGGTACTTAACGCTCTAGGTTTAGGTAATATTTTAGTTGACATGTGGAGCAATTAAATGTCTTGTATGAACACAGGAAAGTGAAATTCAACTAATAGGAAAGCACAATAAAGGATGTCACTGCAAGAAATCTGGTTGCCTTAAGAAGTATTGTGAGTGCTTCCAAGCCAATATCCTGTGCTCTGAAAATTGTAAATGCATGGACTGCAAGAATTTTGAAGGAAGTACCGAAAGAAGAGCAATTTTTCACAGAGGGTATAATCTAGTTCACATCAAACAGGCAGCCAATGCTGCTGTTACTGAAGTTGTTAGATCCTCTGGCTTTGGAACCCATTTAACACCCAAGAAGAGAAAAATTCAGGAACTGTGTCCTAGAAAGTCAGCCGCGGATCAAACTGTTAACATGACTGCCCAATACCTACAGGTGCTTTGTTCTTTCCTTTTTGAGTCTTGACAGATTTACTCGGATTTATATGAATAATAATTTACTTATTCTTGACGCAGTAGGTTCATCATCATTGGATTGAAAAATGAAAAATCATACTAATCCAACAATGAAATAACTCTGTCTTGTAATTATTGCTTCAAATCAACTTTTCAATCCTTGTTTTATTCCTTGGAACCCTTGATTTCCTTATTGTTTACCTGTTGGTTTAGTGATCAGTTTCTTCCATCCTTAGACATCCAAACTTAATATAATCCTTTTTTACATTATTTGAATTTTAATCAGGAAATTGGTGGTATGGCTTTATCACCTTCATCTCTGTCAGATCCCTTTGTTTCTGACCATGCCAACAGAAGAATTTCTGAGTCTTTAAGATCTACATACCCGTACGTAACTTTTCTAATCATTATTTGACGAATTTATATATGTTTTACGTATAAATGTACATAAATTACAATTAACAATTTATTCATGCTGAAGGTCGGTATTGGCAGATGCCCTCCAGCCACAAAATGCGAAGAATCTCTGTTCACTTTTTGTAATTCTCTCTCGAGTAGCTGCAAGAACAAATGCAGGTTTTGAGCATATACTCTATTTATCTTTTTAAGAATAATTTGATTTTTCTACTGAATGGTGAATGATTTTTAATTTTGTTTGCAAATATTCCGAAGATTTAATATGTACTTGTAATGAAGGGATAAATTAGGGGGAAGGGTGTTATATGTCATGAAATATTTTATTGGGGAGTACAGGGAAATACTAAGGAATTGCGAAAGTATTATGGTACCAGGACTATAGTTTAACTGATTCATATCCAAAGTAAAGATTTTAAATTCTGTTTGATAAAACTGACAATGTTACAATAAAACTTGATATTGAATATTTTATGCTCAAAGCTCTGAATTTGCAATGTTTCAATGGAAATATTGACATTTAATAAAATTAATGAGGTTATTTGTCATAATAATAATACGAGTAAGGAAGGGGGTGCTGGTGAAAACCTTAACAGGACCTTTTTCATACACTGAATACTTTCAGCAAATTTTGACTCTTTGGTCAGGCGATCATGAACTAGACTAATATGCCTAAGTCTTTCATTTTTTGCCATAAATGTAATTTGCCCACAAGTGTTATCATGCAGTTGCATATCTTTGGAAATATAGGTTTTCGGAGTCAAGGTTATTTGCACTGCTCGCATTACTGTCAATATTTTTTCTTTCTACTCTAGCTTCCACTCTTTCCATATTTTCCTAACATATTTTATCAGAACAAAGTTTGCATTTTTAAATGTTTTCCAACTTTTCAGAAACGAGAGCCAAAATAGATCAACAAACAGAAACTGGGAACTTTAAAGCTTCAGTTGCTTCATCAGCTAAATCGCTACAAGAAACTAAAGATGTCCGCCAGCCTGTTTGTGATGATCACGTGAATAAAGCTGAGGCGGATGCAGTTGATATTGCCAATTATAATAGGCCACTGTCTCCAGAAACACTGGCATTGATGTGTTGTGATGAACAGGACAATATGCTTTTTGGTAATAGTTATGCAAATGGAGCAGCATATCAAAACATGTTTCAAAAGTCACTTAATTCTGATGGAAGCACTGCTGTTTACGGAGAGCAGGAAAGACTTATAATGACCAAGTTCTTAGATGTTCTTCGCGAACTCATTACTCTTGGTAGCATAAAAGGTTAGGCTTTAGTATTATGGTGTTCTAGTCTTCACAATTACAATTTTGTTTGGCAAAATTAATTTGGCTTTTTATGTTAAAACTTACTGTACTATTCTATAAATAGTCATGTGGAAAGTCCCATTTGACTGACACAGGTAACAAATATATATTACCTACGTGTTGTGACAGGAATACTAATTCAGTTTATCATGTAGTGTCTTTATATTTATTAGAGTTTAAACAGGAGTTAGAATCATATATTAAATATATTAGATAAAGATGAGAAAATTAAGTAATATAAATGAATAAAATTTTAAGATTTTGGATCAAGGGTGATATAATTTTATTGTGACCTATTATTGAATATTTCTTGGGTGATATACTCCTCCGAATTTCCCAACATACCTAACTTTTTTATGGTGCATATATATTACCTACTATGGCTAGTACAGAAAAATGAGAAAACATATTCACCCATAGTAGGCTCACCGTGTTGTCATGCTTAAGCTTATATATGCAATGCAAAAAACAATTCTGTGAAGTGTTTTTTTAAGAATATAAGTAAATATAAGTAACTAATATTAGTTATCTTTAGGATGTAACTAAGAGTGAAAAGCAAGAAAGAACCTGACCGCAGCAATATTGGTGCTGAAACTGATGTTGATAATAAGGAGAGAAATAATAGCAATTGCGTTGCAAATTACCCAATCCCATCGCTTACTAAAATATCCCAAACAAATTATGCCACAACTAATGGACATGGTAATGAAGTAATGAATGATCTTTCGTTGACCTGATTGATAATGAAAAATGTTGCTAGTGTCAGTGCGCAGCCAGGAATTTCTGCTACTGATGTGCATGGTTATATACATGCCCTGTTCCCCTGCTGTGAAATTAAAGCTTATCAAGGATTACAAGATATAACTCTCAAGGGTTTTTCCCAGCCTATAACCTCATTTGTAATACTCTCTGTTTTCTGACCTGATAAATTTTTACTCAAGTTCACCAAATAATATTTTTCTTTATAAAATTGTAAAATACTCTTAAATAACTTCTTTATGAATTTTAAAAAATAAAAAAATGATTTCTTAAAAAATAATCTTGAGATTAGAAAATATATTTTTAATTGAAAAATGAATTTATTGAAATTCTAAATAAACATTTACCAATATAGGATAGGAATTTTAATAATAATAAATATTTAAAAACAATATTTATCTTTTATTTTTTATTTATTATTTATTTAAATAATCTCACTTTCTCCTTCCTTTTTTTTTTCTTTTTTTTTTTTTTCTTTCTTCCATCCAAACAAAAGTCTTACTAATATTCATTATTAATGGTTCTTCATGTAACAGTTATTGACATAAATATATTTACAACATGTAATAGTTATTGACATAAAGATATTTACAAACTCATTTATTATTCTAGAGGCCAAAAATTCTGAAAGGAATTTTGAGTTAAAAAGAAATTTGATTGAAATTCAAAGCAAACTTCCGCGTACTCATTATTGCTCCTCGTACAACAAGCCTACATATGACTGATTCTAATTGCATAAGTTTGGAAAAGGAAATTAATAATATGAAAAACTACCTTGCTGAATTCACAATACATAAAGTATGACTGATTCTAATTGCATAAGTTTGGAAAAGGAGATTAATAATATGAAAAGCTAGCTTGCTGAATTCACAATGAGAAGAGATCCTTTACGTGCCGTAATGAGAAAACCATGATTTATGTTTACCCTTAATTAACTATTATTATTATATGTGATATGTTAAGCAGTATACCATTAACCACACGTAAGAGATGTAACGTCATTAATAATGAGAACTAAATATTTTTTTTAATTTGAGAGGAAAGAAAAACAGATATACTCTTATTTGAAAGATTAAAATAAGTTGTCAAGAGACTAGCTAAGTTGGTTAATATATGTTAATTTTTTATTAAAAAAAAAAAACCTTTTAAGCTAAAAAATTATGAGCTCTCATTCTAAACCCAACTGCTACTTTACTTTTATATATAGTTTTTTTTTTTGTATGTTTAAAAAGTGTATTTTGGTCATGTTATACATACAGGTCCTCATTTTTAAAACTGCACCCTATCATTTGATCAATTGTACATTCATCCAGAAATTTGAAAATCCAATTTAATCGTCCACTTTCTATTTTCTTTGGATAACCTCAGATTCGATTGGAGTCGAACATTCACGCTGAACCCCATGTTGGCAATACCACAACCACAATCTTTGAATTTGTTATAACAAGTAACTTTGTTGAGGTTCAATCTCTACAATTCAGTATTTTATATTTTTATAAAAAGGTTATTCTCTATAATAATAATAATAATAATAATTTATTTTCACTATTTTTTTTTATTCTTCTTCCAGTTTTCTTTATTTTTATTTAGAAATACTAAATACCCACCAAAAACTAATATTTTTGAAGAATACGATTGTTCAATGTTATTACAAATTCTAAAAATTATTTTAATGTTATTATAAAAACGAGTAATTTTTAATGACAATTTTTAAGTACTTATTTACAACAAAATTTAATTCTAGAAACTAAAAGAAAAAGGGAAGAAACGAAGCGCCTTTTTTTTCATCGGTATCTGATAATTAAAATACTGGTCCACCATGCACTATTTAAATCACCTTCGACCACAAACAAAGTGAGGACCTGAAGCATGCTAACCTAAAGAGTTATCTCTCTATTAGACTATAATAATTCAAATGAAGTTTACTCCAAATACAAATACCATAATAGCATTGGACGGTGCAATTTTCGTCTTTTACCTCTTGCTCTCCAGCTGCTATGGTGCTTCTTACTCTCAATGTAAGATCCAAACACAGTTGGCGGGAAAAGACGCCATTGAAGATGCTCAAAGTCAGAGCAAGCTCCGATTACAGTTCCTCCAAGTCCTGCGTAGTAGGCGACCCGCTCAAGGTATAACAATCAAACTCCTTAACTTCAACTATTTTTCTATCTATCATTTAACGATTCATTTAATTAAATAATAAATAAATATCTTAATATATATGTATATATATGTGTGTGTTTCAGTTCCACTAACTGTTGAAATAGCGAAGCCGGTGGCGAATCCTTTGTATCAAAGCCCTCCTCCAACGAGGGAAGTGGTAATATTAACATATTCGTAGCATCTTTTAATTTTTTTTTTTTCAAATTCTAATTCATTTGTTGGTTCAATCGCATGAGAACCTTATTATAGATCGAGATATTGGAGTCAACTCCAAAGGTAGATATAGAGAACCTTGAAGAGTTGCTCGAGGAGGAGAATTTCTACTTGAATATTGAGGTAGGTAACTGATTCATTAATTCGACTCTTCTCGAGTTCATGAATTTTGAATCGGCAGCTTTGATATTCCGATTTGATTCATTAATTTGTTGATTTTGGATCGTAGAAAGGAGAACAAGGACGGTTGCCGGTGTTGATTTTGAAGTTGAAGGAAAGCGATAAGGAGAGAAAAAGGCCTGCGGTTGTTTTCCTCCACAGTTCGTACAGTAACAAAGAATCTTTGCGTCCATTGCTTGAGGTTGCTTGCTATTACTACGTCTTCTCTGCTCCACTCAATTAGTTATTTTTCACTATTTATTTGTACTGTTCTGCTGTGTGATAGTTTTGATTTGACTGGATTATAATGACGGATTTTCTTAGGCGTATGCGTCGCGAGGTTATATAGCAATTTCCGTTGATTCTCGTTACCATGGAGAACGTGCCACCAACACAACCACCTATCGCGATGTACGTGTTTGGTTTGCTATGCTATTCACTATTGGGTTTTTTTACCTGCACAGTCTTATTTAAAAAAGCAAAAAAGTTAAGCTAGAGAAAAGATTTCATTAAAAATAAGTAATCAGATTTAATATATATATATATATATATATATATAATAATATAAGAATATAAAGAGAAAAAAATAAAAGAAAGAGAAAAAAAAATTTTGATAATAACATATGAAAATTCTAAAAAATACAAATTATAATTATAATAAGAATATAAATAGAATAATATATAAATAATATAAAAATTAAAATCATTCTTAACTAATAAATATTAATCAATATATAATATTTTATATGATATTCTAATAATATATATTTATATATATATATATTTATTTATTTATTTATTTGTTAATATTGTTGTGATTAAAATTCTTTTCATTATGCGTAAAAAACAATTCTTTTTATTTCAAGTTCTTTTGAAAAAAAAATCACTTGCTTTAATTTTTCCATCTGTTTGTTTAAGTTTTTAAAAATAAATTATTTGAAAGAAAACATGCATCATCTTATTTGAATAGTTTCTACGTTAATCATTGTCTTAAAATATGTTTTTTATTATTCTAAACAAATATACAGCAACTTACGTTTTTTTAAAATATCTAAAAAATAATTACTAAACCATTTTATATTAGGATTACTTCCTTTTTAATCTATAATAGATCTTAAGGGGTTTTTTTTAGTAAATAAAGGGTAAAAAGTTTTCCTTAAAAAAAACGGTAAATAAGTTTTAAAAAGGTGAAAACTAAATGTGATCATGGTCTTTATTATATTTGATAACCTTGTCAACGTATATAGGTCAAATATTTATTTTACAGGAAAAAAATTATCAAAAGAGTAATAGATAGCGACATATAAGAGAAAAAATTAACTAAGTATTATAATATATAATTTTATATTTCAAATAATAATTTTACAACTCAAATCTCTTTCTTTATGAAATATTAATTTATATATATATATATATATATATATATATTTCGCAGTTTGACTGCAGTCATTACTTTTTAGTTGTCCCGAAATTAATTCAATTATTTTTTAATCTTTTATATTGAGTACCTACTCCAATTTGTGAAACTCCTGTATTTTAAAATTTAATTCACTTTTTTTAAGCAATCTTTTATTTATTTATATATATATATATATATATTTAATTCAATTTTTTTAAAATTTGTGAATTACCAAAATTTTGAATTTAAAAAGTGATTATTGTCAAAATAATAAAAGATAGGAATATTGTTCTTTAATGCTATTTCATGTATATATCCACTTCAAGATAGAACTTGGTCTGTAAATTCATTCAAATATATTTTTTAATGAATTCCAAACATAATAATTGATTACTAAATCAAATCAAACTCCAGGACAAAAAAATCAAATCAAACTCAGTATTTTAGGGATCCTGAACTATTGCCATGTAGAATGAATATAGGTTAAGCTTTAGGTGAAGTAATTGTCTTAAAAGTTTGTTGTTATTCTGTTCGTAATGTCCTCATGAAATGAAGAAATGGACTATTTTGCTACATATTTACCCAAGATCATTCGGAAAGTGAAAAAATATGGCATCTACATAAAATTCAAAACTGATAATGTTTTCTTTCACTTTTGTTTTGGCCACAATCTCCGTTAAAAAAATATGCAGGCGCTTATTTCTGCATGGAAAACCGGTGAGACCATGCCATTCATATACGACACGGTAACTTATTATTTATCGTGCAGCTTTACAATATATAGTTAAGATGGAGCCACTTTATGCTCCAAATTATCTGTTTGAACAGTAATTATGGCAGTTTAAACTTATGATTAGTTTTGTTTAGAAACTATTATTCCTTGATTTGGCAGGTCTGGGACTTGATTAAATTGGCAGATTATCTAACACGGAGGAAGGATATATACCCTTCCAGGATAGGAATTACTGGAATATCACTTGGAGGTAGATTGGGAGACCTTGACAGGAGTATGTGATTGCATGTTTGATGTGACTCATCACTTTATAATTCTTTGATGCAGGAATGCATGCATGGTTTGCTGCATTTGCTGATACTCGCTATGCTGCGATTGTTCCTGTGATTGGCGTTCAGGTGGCACTGAATAGTGAAGTTTTTATTTAGCCAAATATGCTTAAGAAACAACAATTTGAAAACTTCTGTGATATGCTTACAGGGATTTCAATGGGCCATCGACAACGATGAATGGCAGGGTCGAGTTGAGAGTATAAAGCCTCTTTTTGAGGGTAAGATAATGTCATATGAGATGTGAGTTTTATTATGTTTTACCTTTTCTTTCTTCTTATCTTTTCTTTAGTTACTGTTCCTTGTACTTCATTCTGGTTTATATAAAATATTGGAATTATTATTCGCATAAATCCATTAACCTTTTACATACCAGTTTATAAATTTGGCTCATGGATTTCACATGCAATATCAAATAAATTGCCTATGGATTAAATTACATGGTGAAGTTGGAACGGTATTTGAGTATGACCAAGAAGGGAACATATATACTGTACCCAATATACGGGTACTATTCAGTGGACAACTGAACTTATATTCTGAATGCGCTTAGGTTTATCGATGCAGTGGCTCGTGATGATTTGGGTAAAGGTGCCATTGACAAAGAAGTGGTGGAGAAGGTCAGCCAAGTATTTATGAATAACTATGACATTCTGCCTATGATTGAATTGTTATATGCTTTGATTTACTGCTTTAACATGACATGATTGACAATGCTTAGCAGCCTGATACGAAAGTCATAATTGCTAGTTATTCATCCACTGGACACAATTTCTATCTAGACCTTGTTCTTGTTAGTGGATACTATATACTGATCACAGAATTTTATATTTCTGATTAGGTATGGGACCGAATTGCTCCGGGTTTAGCCTCTCAATTTGATTCACCCTATTCAATTCCAGCTATAGCCCCCCGTCCTTTGCTTATTCTTAATGGTAAGACCTTTGTATGTATTGTACACTATACATTTTCTGATCGAGTCTGGCTCTATACCTTATCAATATCATCATAGACCTATCCGTATTAGTCAGTGTAGTTATCCATTATAGGTTTTGTGGATTTTTAAAAGCTAACTTGGAATTGATATTGCTTGGGTTTTGGGAACTCTAGGTGCGGAAGATCCTCGGTGTCCTCTAGGAGGCTTGGAAATTCCAAGAGCAAAGGCAAGCCAGGCATACAGAAAGTTTCACTGTTTAGATAATTTCAAGGTATTTTATATTGTTAGTCCTAAGCATGGGTTATAAGACCATGCCATATCGATATTGGAGGTAGAGTATATTGCTTTTTATAGGTTTTGGTTTGATTTCATGTTACATTGTAAATTATATTTATTTATGTTTATATCATTTATAAAATTTAATCACAATTATAATTAATTATATTCTTTATATATATTAAAAAATTATATTAACATACTCGTACCCCAATTATTTTTGTTTTAAAAATACCATATTATATACCCGTATCTGAAATCGACACGTAACCATATCCATGCAACTTGGTGTCAGAAATTTAAAGTTTCCAGTGTGATCATCTGTTATCACTTTAATATGAATGGATTTAAGCCTGCAATTTTCCGATTTAATCAAGCATTTCATAAAAACCTCTCAATCTCGAATAATAAAAAGTGGAAAAGAAGATCTCTAATGTGATATTTTTATCCAGTGAAATCCTAGTTCATAATTAACATGATAGAGACAATTTTAATAATTATAAAAAAGATTAGAGTATTGATGGTAGAGATTTTGATTGGAGGAAATCCAAATGAAAATCCCAACAAAGAAGATCCATTCGGGTGTAGCCTCTTAAGTTGGATGTGATTGTGAGTACTCAATGGAGTGTTTGGTTGGGGATTATTTTTAGGGTATGTTTGGTCATAAGTTTTGAAGGGAAAGGAAAGAGAACAAATTTAAATTAGGAGTGTTAATGATTGGTTGCTTTGACATGCAGTTTATTGCAGAACCTGGAATTGGACACCAAATAACGAGATTTCAGATGAAAGAATCAGCTGAATGGTTTGACAGGTTCTTATACCCTTAGCCCGTGCCCTCATGTCTTATTTTATCTTCAAGCCCTGTCTGGCTGTAAAATTAGAAACCAACTTGCTCTGTCTCAATGTCTCGTTCCAGTGGTCTTTGTATGGTGTAACATGATGAATCCATCAGTTCTGACGTACATTTTTATAACTCGAATAAGTGTGAGATGTTAAGTTTAAATTTTATTACTATTGTATATTCTAGAAAGATGCTTTGCCTATTGAGTATTATATATATATTCTAATCCAAGTTATTGCTATTTACTAAAAAAATGTTACACATAAGTCTGATCCTCTAAAAAGAAGCTACATTGTAAAATATAGCCTCTGGTCTCATATAATGTGAGGTTTAAATCTTATTGATTTAGTTTTGTGGTCTTTTTACTCAAGATAGAGATTTTATATCTTTGGTTTGAAAATATTGGTTTTAGATTCATCAAGTATTAATTTAGTCTTTTTATCTTTTAAATTTGAGATTAGAAAACTGTAGATATATCAGTTCATATTGATATTAGTTATAGATCGATCATGATTAGTATTTGATTTAAAATTTAAATATGGTATATTTAATGTGAAGAAGAGCTTGGGACATTACTCACACCTTTATGACTTCGATGAAAGACAACTCATATTTTCACATAGACCTCCTGTCCTCCATATAAAATGAAACGCTTGTCCACTACGGATATACGATCATCAACTATCTCTAAAAATATATGAACTGTTATAATCATAAAAGTGTCTTTCACATCTATTACTAAAAAACCTCAAACCGTTACATAATCTTAATATATATATATATATATATATATATATATATATATATTACCTTGAACCACCTAATATTCGAGCCTACGTGATTATCGTTGTAAGATAGAGATAGGGAATCTTGTGGTCCTTTGATTATTTTTGTTCCTATTAGGAGTTCTATGTTGTCTTCTAAATTTATTTCTTTTGAAGGATTTAGGCGTGTGCTACTGGAACAAGATAAGTATTGTTTCGGAATGTACGAATAAAGAAATATACTCGACAAGACAAAAATTTATCCAGTAATTGTTTTCTTTACTGCTTCAGTAATTATTTATGCACTAGAACTCACTTCAGTCCACCATGTCACAATAAATTATCTGAGTTAAATGGAGGCATTTATTTTTTCGAGTCAAGTTCTCACTATGGCGGAATCAAGTTTTTTATTGATTTTATATTCGGAAGACTCGAATCAAAATATTATGTTAAGAGAAATTAAGCATGAACTGGAACTTATGATAAGCCTTACATATACCTTATTAGGCTAGTATATATAACTTCTTGATCATGCAATAACTTGTTCACTTTAAATAATTTAATCGTTGCTTTATAGCTTTAGAGCCATTGACGTGTTTCAAATTAAAAATGGAAACACATAAGTGATTTTGATAGCATAGTAAAAAATGAGAGAAAGAGAATTCATTCAGGAACTGCATAGAAACAGCCCCATTAATTAACATGGTATGGAAATAGTAAAAAAAAATCTCAATGAAATAATATTGACTGCATATAAAAATTTGTATGCAAAGAAAGAAAGGATAAATCCTGGTAGAACGATATCAGCAAGCTTTCTCTATTGCTCGTTCACAGAACCATTTCAACATCTTTAATTATCTATGCTTCAATGTACTATACTAGCTCTTGAAGAAAACATTGTCCTCGCCATACCCAAATTTTTCTTCTTCTACCCACAGAATCAAACTTAACAAAGAACCCAACCAAGAGAGTGCATGCTCTCCATGGTTGAGAGAAACCTTTAGAAAATTAAACATTGTACTCAACAAATATTATCTTGGAGAGTAAATTACGTTAATACCCTTAATATTTTTTAGGCTGATATATAATATTCTTGCTCCTTTTGTCACAATACTCATTTTTATAGATATAGACGTTGTACTATATTTTAAACAATTAAAAGAGATAGTGTAATTTATAGAGGATATCAATATAATATTAATATTTTTAAAACAATTAAGAAAATTTTGTAAGTTCCAAAAAAACAAGATATAAAAAAGAAATCACAAAAAAGACCAAAAAGATAAATAATTTAGTCACGGTGAGTTCATTTATGCTCTCCATCCTTTCAAGGTGTCTATTATCGATAATAAAAAAAAAATGGAAGTTATTTAACTTTTAAGTATTCTTTTTACAATTCGTTTGATTGTAGAGACCAGAGATATGGAAGTTTTCATGATAAATGAGAGTTATTGAGTGGGTGAGAGTTGAGAATTGAAGTAGACATAATAAAGGTTGACAAGATAATAGGTGAGGAATTAAAGAAGGACAAGTCAAAATGACGTGGCCAAAGAATATCATAATAACATGTAGGTGTATTGTTTTGTAGTTTAAAATTTAAAATATATATTATAAAATTTACTGTGATAATAACTCGTTATTTTTTTTCAGTATTAATTATAAAAACATGTTCATCAAAAAATTATTAATTTATATAATGCATTCAAAATTGATTACGTGCACTTTAGACCATCTTCAATGGAAATGACTAAGAGAGTGGATTAATGTTAAACATTATTGCTTAAATTTTTTTAGTGTTGAAGCATATGAGTTGACATTTGTTATACAAGCACCAATGTTTATGTAAGCTATATTGCTTAAAAACTTTTGAAAAAAAAAAAACATGAGAGAAATTATTCATGAACAAAAACATTTTACAATCAAAACTAAAAAAATTAAATCTTATTATGAAACTCGAACAATAAAATTTAGATCCTAAATCACAAGAAAGAAAATCAATTGAAGAATCCACAAAAATAGATTAATTAGCTTTAATCACTTTATTATCAGAGTAAATTTTGTTTGATAATGTTTAAATGACATTACAAGTTCACAAAGTTGAGATAAGTAACTCATTTAAGCAATAATGCATGTGTATAGAATTGTTAAAATTAAGTTTAAATTAATAGAAGATGAATTAATTATATCTATACTAACCAAAAATTAATTGATAAAAAATGAGAATATTTCAAAATATTATAATTGAAACTAAGTTGAAATTGTTTTGATGTAATTAAAGTTAAAATTATCATAATCTATTCCTTAGTTAAAAATATTCAAATGAAATATGATTTAAACTTATTTTACTCAAACCCTTATTTAAAATGGAGACTATTAAACACCTTATTTAGATTGACTAAAATATAGGCATTATGATGGACAGAATGGACCAATCTAAACTTTAGAAAATATTGACCACTCTAGTCACAAATGTAGAATAATAATGACAAATAAATGATCGTTAACCTCTCATAATATATATATATATATATATATATATATATATATAACATTGATAACATTAAATATCAAATCAATATGTTTATTAAGTCCATTTTTTTAATATGGTTTCATTAAAATACATTTTATGAATAATAGTAATTAAAATAAATATTTTTAAATAATTGAATTATTCTCCTACTTTCTTATAATTTATTTTGTTAAATTTTCTATTTAAACAATATATTTTCTCATAAAATATTTTACTTTTTTTATAAAATAAATTACTTTCCTGAAATTTTCCCAACAAAGTAAAGTTTTTTTTTTCTAATTTCAATATTTTGTTTGTGATAAATCAATCTAAATTCTCTCCCCACAAGCTTAACTTGTGTTGTCATTTGACCACATTCCATTGAGAAACATAAATTTCAGATTATTTTTTTTAAGACGACAAAGTTTTTTTTTTCTCTTTCATGCATTTCCTTTTGCTATTTAACCTTGTTGTCCATCTTCCTTATTCTTAACACATCGTCATGTTATAGTACAAAATAAAAAATTTGCTTTAAGAAAGTGGATTCAAACACACACTTCATTCATATAATCAAATGAAAAATGACTACCAAGATGCATTCATAGACTATCTTCAATGGTTTATGGAACTCCAAGATATATTTGGTGTACATTACTTTAATGGCTTCACATTCTGCAGTTGCATTGTTCATATTCTTAAATACCATCCATTTTTTATTTTATTTTAATACTTACTAGTACTTCATAGCATCTATTTTCAAGCAATCCATGTGGGCTAGTGAATGTTCCGAGGAACTTTCCTTTGGATTGTTCATTACTGTAACGCACCATCAATTTCCTTCTTTTTTTTTTTCTTTTTTTTTTCGTATTTGTTAAACAATGCAGAGAATAAGTATCCAAGAACTCTTAGATTTGTATTTTAATAAGTACAGTGACAATAAGTCACGAACTGAAACTTCGTTGCAATGCAACTCAATGTTAATGTCACAATTGGTCCCTTTTTTCCCTCTTCACACTCCAACTTGTCGTAAATTAATAAATGATGTATTTTTCAGGATCAAAATTAATTATACGCATTCTATTAATATATATGTTCATCTAAAAACCATTAAATTAAATGAATATTTTGATCCATTAATAACATGATTTTATAATAAGTGTGTATTTAATTTCTCTTTTAAAAAACTTGGCAAAAAGGGAAAGGATAAGGAAATGAGAAAGAGCAGTTAGTTGTACGTGCACCAGAGCAGCTGGAAAGCAAGAGATGAAAATGATGAAAGTCGCACCCGCGAATCCGCTCCCAACGGGGCACGTGCGAATTCTTTTGAGCCACACGTGCCTTCAACATTCAATAATTACTACCAAACCGCCAAAGTCACGTAATTATAAACGCGAAACGCATTTCACATGGCCTAGTAGAATCGTTGCTCAAACTCACTCTCACAGTAAATTCCAAACAAAAATGGCGGAAAACCAAGCCATTGATGAAGCTCAGAGCAAGTTTCGATCGAAGTTTCTTCAAGTCCTTCTTAGTAGACGACCAACTCAAGGTATAACCATCAAATTTCACTTATTAACTTTCCTATCTCGCTATGTATTGCGCAACGATTCGTTTAATTGAATCTCTCTCGTTCTTATCTATGATGCTTCAGTTCCACTAACGGTCGAACTTGCGAAGCCGGTGGCGAATCCTTTGCATCAAAACTCTCCTCCAACGAAGGAAGAGGTGTTGTCATTATTGACATTCGTACGTCTTTTGCTTCTATTTTCTTAATTTGACTGGTTCAATCACCTGAAAATTATAGATCGAGATAATGGAATCGTGTCCGAAGGCTGATACAGAGAATCTTGAAGAGTTGCTTGAGGAGGAGAACCTCTACTTGAATATAGAGGTAAGTAACTGATTAATTCGATTTCTCCGGAGTTGAGTATTGAATCGATAATTTTTTATTCTGATTTGATTTTGTGCTTGAGAGATAAACTCGTTGATTTTGGATCGCAGGAAGGAGAGCAAGGACGGTTGCCGGTGTTGATTTTGAAGTTGAAGGAAAGCGATAAGCAGAGAAAAAGGCCTGCAGTTGTTTTTCTTCACAGTACGAACAAATACAAAGAATTTATTCGTCCATTGCTCAAGGTTACTACTGCGTCTTCTCTGTTCCATTCATTCCATCGGTTATTTTTCATTTGCATTTGTACTGCGCTTATGTATTATAAATTTATCATAATCGTGGATTTTCTTTCTGGCTTCAATTCCTCTTCTTCTTCGTGTCTTAGGCGTATGCTTCGCGGGGATATATAGCAATTTCGGTGGATTCACGTTACCATGGAGAACGTGCCACGTGCCCGACCACCTACCGCGATGTAAGTGTTTGTTTGTTTGTTTACTATGGTCTGCACGTGTTTGCTTGCTTTGCTCTGCCTTACTTTTAGGTTCAGACCTCCTGATAAATAGCGCAATGTTATTTAGGGAAAAGTTTTAGCGTGAACTTGTAATAAATGCTTTATTTGAAACAACAAATTTTATCAATTGATTTGCTTCTGAAATCATTTTGATTTTAGGTTGTGTAACTCTAATTTTGTTGGATTTGATTACAATTCAGTTAAATTATTTAACTATGCTGCTCTTGTTACGTTCACATTCAAAGTGATGGTAATATAGTAAATTTCATAAAAAAATGAATTTAAGTTAAAACATAGAATTTGGTCCGTAAATTAATTCAAATAACTTTTAAATGAATTCCAATCACAATAGTTGGATAACTACATCATCGAATTCGTATTTCAGTAGTTCTGAGCAGATAATTTGCCTTGAAGAATAATGGTTAAGCTTTAGGAGAACTAAATTGTCTAAAAAAAAATAGTGTTTTACTGTTTATTGTGTTGTCCGTATAGAAGGAAGTGAACTCTCTTTTGCTTACATATTTACCCAAGATCACTCGGAAAGTTTAAAATATGTCATCTACATAAAATCAAAACTGACCAGGTTTTCTTTACTTTTGTTTTGGCTGCAACCTACCCTCCAAAAAAATACACAGGCACTTGTTTCTGCATGGAAAACGGGTGAGACGATGCCATTCATATATGACACGGTAATCTATTATTATATTTAATGATTATACACTGTCAGAATAATAATATTAAAATTATTGTACTGTATTGGTTACTTGAGATTGGATACTTATTAGTTTGTGATTTGATTACTGTATAAACTGTTTTATATCATAAATATAATCTATTTCCTTCATATTATTCATGTAACTTTACCATATAGTTAAGAACTTCGTTGAAAGCTTTTGGGTCATTCTTTTTCTGGAATATAGCTAAAGATGGAGTCACTTTATTGAAATCTGTCGGGTCATTCTTTTTCTGGAATGTAAAAATGATACTCCGGAACGAAAAAAGTAGTCAAAATATTTTTCAGGACGGAGGAAATTGGACCCCGACAACCATCCAACTCATTAGAGCTTGTACTCGAGTATCTCAAAAGTCACATGCATATTTTTCTCTATATAGCATGTTTTTTAGTCTGGGCTTGTGTTGAGTGTTTTTTGGAGACCCGTTTATTTCAGTTGGATCAATTCAAGTAGTATTAGGCTGTGACTGTGGTACCATCGTTATGTGACGGGTTATTGGCCTGTCTGCAAGTGGGAGTTGGTCCAAAGTATGTCTATTTGGATATAATCAACCTAGTTATAAAGTCTTTATGCTCCATATCATTTGTTTCAACTGTGATTGTGGCAGTTTAAGCTTATGATTTGTTCGGTTCAGAAATGGTGTATTATTCCTTGTTCTGGCAGGTCTGGGACTTGATTAAATTGGCAGATTATCTAACACAAAGAGAGGATATAGACCCTTCTAGAATAGGAATCACCGGAATATCACTTGGAGGTTGGTTGAGAAGTTGAAAGGAACATGTTAGACTTCATGTTCAATGTGATTTATCACTTGTATAATTCTTTGACGCAGGAATGCATGCATGGTTTGCTGCGGTTGCTGATACTCGCTATGCTGTGGTTGTGCCTCTGATTGGCGTTCAGGTGGCATTGAATGATTGAATGAAGCTTTTGTTTAGTCAAATGTGTTTCTCAAACAACGATTTGAAAACTTCTGTGCTATATGATTTCAGGGATTTCGATGGGCCGTAGACAACGATAAATGGATGGGTCGAGTTGATAGTATAAAGCCGCTTTTTGAGGGTATGATAATGTCAAATGAGTTTTTGAAATTTCTTTCATGTTTTACCTGTTTCCTTATCTTTGCTTTAGTTACTGCTTCTGGTATTTCATTTTGGTTTAATATAATATTGAAATTATTATTCGTGTAAGTCCTGTATTCTTGTACCTGCCAGTTTATATATGGAGCACATGCTGTCTGATTCATTTGCAACATCTAATAAATTCTTGAAATTGATCAGGTGTTTTACAGTTGGTTATTTAAAATAGATTGCCTACGGATTAAATTACACATGGTGATCCCTTCCGGGACATCTGATAAAATTACACGGTGAAGCGAGAACAGTGTTTGAGTAAGACCTTGAAGGGAAAATATAATAGTACACAATAGGGGGACTAATTCATTTAAGCAAGCTAAAAGTAAATAACTGAACATATATTCTTAAGGTACTTTGGTACCCCTAAAGTCTTGGGTTCTTGGATGCAGCGGCTCGTGATGATCTGGGTAAAGATGTTATTGACAAGGAAGTAGTGCAGAAGGTCAGCCAAGTTTTTATGAAATCAACTCTGATTCTGTCTACAAATGAATTGCTATATGCTTTGATTTATTGCTTTAACAAAACATGATTGACAATGCTTGGTACCATGATACGTATCCCATTATTACTAGTTATTCACCCACCGGGCACAATTTCCATCTAGACCTTTGTTATTGTTATTCTAAACTGTTGGCACTGGATACTATATACTGATCACAGAATTTTATATTTCTGATCAGGTATGGGACCGAATTGCTCCGGGTTTAGCTTCTCAATTTGATTCACCCTATTCAATTGCAGCTATAGCACCACGTCCATTGCTTATTCTTAATGGTAAGACATTTATCGTTTTCATTTCAACCTGGTTACCTTATTCATATACAACTTCATGTATCAATAATTCAGAGTAACCACACTGCTGCAACATAATGTTTTTGCTTCTTTAGTGAGTGTGTATATATATAAAATCGTAGACCTTCGCATCCATCCCTATTGTTTGGTCAATTTAATTATTCCGTTCATTTAGATTTTTTGAATATTTTTAAACTAACTTGTAATTGAAGCATTTGCTTGGGTTTTGGGAACTCTAGGTGCGGAAGATCCTCGGTGTCACGTTGAAGGCTTGGAAGTTCCAATGTCAAGGGCAAGCCAGGCATACGGAGAGTTTCAGTGTTTAGATAATTTGAAGGTATGAACTAGTCGTAAGAAAAGTAAGAACCTGGATTTAAATATGAATTAACTTTACAAAAACCTGCGTGTACTGTGATATTTATAGACTCTACTATCTTTAAAAAGTGGATCTTTTAAGAATAAACTTAATTATTTATAAGTAGTTGGATAGTAATATAATATACTGAATAAATCTCATTAAAATAGGTTATGGGTACTCACTGCTTGCAATGGAATTTTCAAATGTAAAAAATATATTATGAAAGCCAATTGTCAATTCCAAGATGTAAGAGATGAAGAAGAAATTTGTAGAAGTGTAAGAAGATATAGCCTAGGCTCTGTTATGAGAACTCAGTGAGGGTGTTTGGTTAGTTGGGGATTCTGCCTGATTATGTTTGGAAATATGTTTTGGAGAGAATGAAAGAGGAATGTTTTAGTTTTTAAATTGAGGGGTGACTATTGACTTCTTTTTTTGGTCCAAGTTTATGATTGGTAACTTTTACATGCAGTTTATTGCTGAACCTGGAGTTGGACACCAATTAACTAGATTTCAAGTGAAAGAATCATCTGAGTGGTTTAATAAGTTTCTGAATCCTTAGCCGGTGCCCTCGGACATGTTCATCAAGCCCTGTGTGGTTGTAAAATTATAAACCAGCTTATTCTGGCTCATTGCTTCATTCCAGTGGTCTTTCTGTGATTGTATCTGTCATGACATGAATAAAGCAAAATGGTTTTTCCCTATCGAATATATCTTTTAGTCCAAGATATTGCTATTGCACTTAAGTCTGATCTTTTCATCGAGCCAGGAGAAATTATTCTTATCTAGGTACCCAAAATTGTCAGGAAAATTTGTCTCTCTTTTTGTTCAGCATAAATTAGATGAATCAGAGTTTTATGGTTTCAACCATTTTTTATAAAATTATAAATATGTTTTAAATTATACAAACAATTGACTTAAATATGTTTTAAATTCTCATAAATATTATCCTATCTTATGTTTGACATTTTATTCCATTCATTTAATTTAGTACCAAATATATAAAATTTTAATTGTAACAATTAATTTTAAGTGCATCATTCAATTAATTATTTTAATTTATAATAATATTTATTATCCTAATTATATTAATTAATTCCATTTTTAACGTTAAACCAACCTTAAGATAAGAATTGAAAAACCAAATAGATAAGTAAATTTAAAACAAGTAAACATTGTAAGAATTAAAAATAAAAAAATCATAATTTTAAGAATTAAAAATACATTTAAACCATAATTTTGTACTTAAAAAGTCATGAGTAAATTAAACTTTTAATTTTTCAACTATATTTCTTAATTTTAATTTAAAATTAATTTGATCTTAATCATTTTGCATTTCCCCTCTTTCATGTCGACGTGATTTCCTACCCTATTTATATAACTATTAAGCCTTTAATAGACGAGACTAGAAAAATACAGCCATAAGTCATCACAAAACACCATTCAATTAAATAAATATTGTTATTTACTAACATTATTTTTTGAAAAGTATCCACTTAAATACTGTAGCTTTAAAAAAAATCACAAAAAGGATTCACTGGTTTTCATTATTCAAAGCCCGTTCACATACTAATTAAAAGTAATTCCGCTTATTCAGTATCATCCAAGCGCTTTTATGATGCTTAGGACTCAAGTTATTGCAATTGCACAGCACGTCATGATACTCGGAACACAAGCTATCCAATGCAAGCTCAAAATCAGGCTTCCATAAAACTGAAGCAATCAAGGGATTATTTGAATATATTTTAGCTCAATCTCAGCATGAATCCAGATATGCAAAGTCACGGATACACTCTGTACAATCACAACTACTACTTTAACACACATCATCAACACAATCAATATCATGTCTTAAAATGTATACATTTCAAACAAATCAATATTAGAACAAAGAACTGCTGTATTTACTGCTATTGTTACCTAGACAAACATGGGAAACAAGTTATCTAAAATCATTCAGCCTTTCTTTGGCATTGCTGCAAGTCTTGCGTACATTCTTGCCATGGATTGGTAGCCCCTAACATCTCCTGAACGCAGAAGATTGCCTGTAACAGCAAACAAAATAAGTGGCAGAAAAAAAAAAAATCTTCTTTCATCTTGGTCACCATTACAAGTTTTTTCATCCTCACCTTTGTTAGTATTACATGGAAAGAAAAGGAATGAAGGCATAGATTTGGAATGAGCTGACAGCTTAAGGATTTAAAGTTCTTTATTTTGCTAAAATATCAATAAATCCTTGAATTTCCCAATAATACCAAAAATGCTATTGTAGATAGTTTTCAATCAACAAAATTCTAGAAATATACATGTTTATTCGAACATCACATGCAATTAAAGACAACAAATGAAATATCAGATTCTAGTGCACCACCTTCCCATCCATTCTCCCAAAGCACAATTGATAAGCATGTGGATGTATAAAATAGTCAATTGGCCTATCTTTTGCATTTTTTCAATCCTCAAATCCAATTTCAATTTGGTCCCATAATCAAGGCAAAGTATACTAGAACAGAGTATCAAATGAATTCAAGTTTCTTTCTTGCAGTTCTCTCTTGTCATTTGGGGAAGACGTAGGAGAAAAGCATTCTTCTTAATCCACACAAGAAGAAACAAATGAGAAAACAATATAAAGTGGAGAAAGTTTGTCAACCTGAATCACAGTTCAGTGGGCTGTCAGGTTCTGGATGGGCCATCAAAGCAATTATAGCCCTACAGACAGATTGAAGTGTCCAAGCTGGGCTCCAAGCATTTTTCAAGATATCTAGACAAATCTCTCCAGTCTGGAAAATTACTAGACGTTTAACCAATTGTCATATGAAGAAATGTTAAGAAATCCAATAGAAAAACTTCATCCATTAACTTATAAAGAACAGAAGAAAAGAAAAAATAATGAACCAAGCAATTAAAATCAAATCAAGGGCTTTCAATTTCCAATCAGTTATGAAACTAAAAGGGGTTAATTAATAGTAAACATTAGGTTTCTTTAACTTATCTGCCTCCCATAAAAGGTTAGCATTATTGATCTATCCACCATTGAGAAGGTAACCAAACCATCTAAGATCAAGCACAAACACCCATCATTTATAAACATTAAATATGAGCACTAAAGTATGTTCATAATAGAAGTGGCAGAACTTTTTCATTTCAACATTGATGGTTCATAGAAGGGCTACCGGGATATATGTGGTAACAATCTTTTCATTTCCCATTCATTGGCCATGCAAACAACTATTACTGCCCATTGGATGCCTAGAATTGGAAATGGAATTGGTGCTTGGATTTAGAATTATGACACTCGGAAGTTCATCTAGAATTAGAACCACAATTCTAAAGTTCAATTCCATGGAATTCTAATATAATTAAAGTGAACATTTCACAGTTCCTAACCTCTACCTCTTTATTACAATTCCTAAATTCCTTCTCACTATTCAGCTGTTCTCTCTGTCTATGTTGCTCCAGCTACAACCAACAATGATTGCTACTGTGTCACCCCCACCACCTTGGTTGTGTCAACATCATCAAAGTCATTACTACCACCACCATCCACTGCCATTCCCCTACCATCACTGATCATCATTGTTACCACATCAATAGCCATTACCACCACTGCCACTGCTACCTCCACCACCACTCTTGCCGTTACTGCTACCGTCTCCACCTCTTCTCCCCCACCATCATAATCTTACCAATAACTACCCCTTAGTTAAATAGATGTCAAAAAACGGAATTGACATTAAACATAGAATTATAATTCTAAGTTCGAGTTCCTTACACAATCCAAACCAATAGGAATTGGAATTACAATTTTGAATGCAATTCCAATATCATGCACCAAACTAATTCACAAATCATTTTTAGTCTATGCATCACTTGGAAAAATTCAGAAACCATTCATCATTGAAAATTTTTATAAAATAAAAATCATGATAACATAATTCTCCTCAGAAATCCTAAAGTTATATTCATAAGTTAAAAGGTACTAGTACAAGAATAACAGATTTACTGACAGATCCATCTACCTTAAAGTGAACATTTGGATGAAATATTTTAGTCAAAAACCGGACTTGAGGCGGCTGTAGAGGATACTGCTCCGGAACAGAAAAAGCAAGCTGGAATACCCCCCCTTCGTAAGGAGTCTCAGAGGGACCCTAATGAAAAACAAAACAAACCAAAGAACTGTCAGAATCATCACAAACAGGTTGTAATCAACAAGTCCTGCTTACTACTCAGCATACCTTGATAAGAGCAGTCCATTTAAAAAAGTTAGAATCATCACAGACTAGTTGAATATCAGGATCAACAGTCTTTTCTCGCTGCACCTCTTTGTACTCCTTTAAAAGCCTTGCCCTCGATGCCTGCACTTAAAACATAGGCCAAAAAGTCAAAGATCTTATTATTGAAGAATAAACCTTCATACAAATGCAATAGATGGCATCAAAATCAGGTACAAACAAGCCACCACCTTGCAAAGTGAATTCGAAACACCTAGTCCAACAGATAACCCACAATATAACAATTACATCTATTCAGATTCATTACACATCATCAAGTTCTAGTCACGCCAATAGGTTACTCGCAACAATTGCGTCCATCACAAACTCTAACCAGAAAGAAAAAACAACACAAAACAAAACTAGTGAGTGGAAACGAACCTGCATGCTGAATTGCGCAACCTGGAAAACAATTAGCTGCAGTGTTAAGAGATTGATATATTTGAAAATCGATGTGGTGTGTGTGAACAAAATTAAGAAAGCTTGAACAAGATTCAAAAGGACAAAGTATTGTACCGCGTCTCACGAGTCTTTGGATTTCGCGAAAAAGAAGAAGAAAGAATTGATGTATCGTTTTGGGGGAGAATTATAGATCGGAAATGAATGAAAAAGTAAAATAGAACTCTGCAAAGTGCAAACCCTAAAATAGTGGACCCCACCAGGAAGACGATAGTCTCTATACAGTTAGAACCCTCGTTTCTTTCCCTCGATAAAAAAATTAATTACCTATGTGAAAGCCATGAATTTAGTTGTTTAAATAATAAAAAATATTTATTTTAATTTTTAAATATGAAAAAAAAATTATTATTAAGCTTTTAAGATTTTTTTTAATTATAATATACCTATACGAATCAATTTTATAATAATTTAAGAATTATTTTATTATTAAATTATAATATTAAAAGTTAATTTAAACTTTTTATACATTGAAAAATAAAATTATATTTTTTATTTTCAAAAAACTAAATTAATAGCGTGTCACAAATTTTTCATTCTTGAAAAACAAATAAATAATTCCCAGTATGTAGTATTTAATTAAGAATATCAATCCAACTATTAACTAATTATTTATTCTAGTTTGAGAAATGTAATTTGTTTAATTAAAAAAAATTAGTTCAAGTTTATTAACAACAAAGTACTAGTAGAAATTTATGTGTAATATAATAATTTTTATAAAAATAATTATAATTTATATAAAATTATTTAATTTTAAATGATGAAAATTAATTTAATAACATTTTTTTAAATATTTAAATATATAATTATTTATCCTTTATTATTTTAAAAATTATTTTTAAAAAAATTATTAAAAACCTCTCATTCCTTTTTAAATTGATTTTTTTATTATTTCAAATATTTAAGAATATTGAATAGAATTGAGAAGAAATTACAAGATGTTGGTTGAATTTTAATTAGAATAATTTTTTTTTTTAAATTTCTTTAGAATCTTAGAGAAAAAATTATTACATACACGATTGACAAATTTGCATATCTAATTATTATTTTCAGGATAAATTCAAACTAGTTTAGATTTTTATTGGTAAAATTAATTTATGAATCAGGTATTTTAAAAGTTAGTTTAAACATTTTCAATTTAACTTTATCGGTTAAAAAATAAATATATAGAACATATTTTGATAAGGAAAATTTATGTTTTGAATTGAATAAAAAAATATAAGAGAAGTGACTTGATTACATAATGAATAGTATAAACTATTGAATAATTTATTTTGAATTGATTGTAATTTGTTATGTGTAAAATATGATTAAATGATATTTGATAAGGAGATGGAGATTTAATTTGTTATGAATGTTGATATATATTGTTGAAATGTTAAATTGATGAAGAATCAAATATTCACTTAGTAATGATATGGTGATATAGAAATTGAGATTGAAACTATATTGAGACAATTTAAATTTGTTTTGAAAACCTATGATGAAAGACATATCAATTTTCCAAGTTGTCAAATTTGAATAAAAAAGGATTTTTATAATTGGTTAAGTATTATGTTAAATAGCTTATATAGTATGATATGGGTGAAAAGTTTGTTTATGTAAGTTTATAAATCTAGTTTTAAATAGGTATGATAAATTGATGATATTGTTCTAGAAGTGAATATTGAATTTTATGATGTATGGACTTCTATAAACCAATTTCTATTTTAGAATGATAATTCAATGCTCTATGTTATGGATTGAATAGTCTTCTATGATCTCAAATACAAGTTGTGGTTTAGGGTTTGAGTTTTATGCTTTGGGATTTAATGTTTGGGTTCAAGATTTAGGTTTTCTTCTTCAATATTTTGGGTTCATAGTTTATGGTTAATGATGGGGTTTAAGGTTTAATGTTTGAGGTTTATGATTTAGTGTTTAGGATACATGGTTCAAGGTTCATGGTTTTAGGTTTAGAATTCAAGATTTAAGATTGTAAGTTGAGGATTTATGGTTGAGGGTTTATAATTCATTTTTTAGGGTTTGGGGGTGAGAGATTGACATAACACTAGCAGCAAGTGCTTTTCAAATCTCTAAGTTCCCCCTTTTAATGTAGCATAGAAGTGACTTTAGGTGTTAATCCAATAAAAGTGAATGAAACATAGTTCAGTGAAGATGTTATATACAAAAGCAATTTGGGGGTTTTGATATTTGAGAAATTTAAAATGAAGAATGAAACTAAAAATAATAAATGCAACTAAACCAAAAAATATAAATGAAGTATTGAAATCAATGCGATAGGATTTAGACAGTGCAAAAAAATAGATTAAAATTGTAAACTAGATCATAATGTAAAGAAACTACCATGCTTACTTGGATTAAAATAGCAGTTAAGTTTTTTACGAAAGTATAAAAACTAAAGCATTCAATCCTAATCTATTCAAAAGCAACACTACTCAATCATTTAACAACTATTGCAAAAGTAAACCTATTTACAAAATTTTAATTCGACAAAATGATGAAGATTGAGTTTAAGGTAAGGAAAACAATGAAAAAAAATGGAATCAAAAGCACTGCATAAGTAAAACAAAATTACGAACTAAAATTAAACTATGCAATCCATGATTAACTATCAATGATTCAATTCTAAAAGTATATTCATCTCATCTTCAAGAATCAAAATAATCTATTTAATTCTTCTAATAATATACTTAGAAAAACATTCTAACATTATTCTAAATCAAGAATTACATAGTTTTTTATAACAAGATGAACATAAATCCAAAACATTGAAACTTCCATGATTAATCATGAACTTGTATAAGGAAACATTCTAACAAATTGAAATAGGACTGAACTGAAAACAACACTACACTAGAAGGCATTAAAAATTGAATTACTGTATTGAAAGACAAAATGAAATAAGTGCACAACAAAAACTAAAATGCATAAGTCCATAAACAACTAATAAAGATTCTGAATCAAACATAAACTCATCCTTGCATTCAAAGTTAGAATAATTCATCACAAACTCTTGTAATCATACATTTAGAAAAACATTTCAATGTATATTTGTGTCATTCCCAACCAAGAAAAACACAGATTTGAATAACAAAATAGGTGTATGTTTAGAATGACAAATACTCAGTAATTAACTACGAAATTGTAAAGAAACGAAACTAAAAATGCATAGAAGAATGAGAGAAAGCGAAGAAAAACCTCATGTAGCCATGAAAATGAAGTTTCTATTGCAAGCAAATTCAAAGTTTACATTTAACTAACCGAATAAACTTCCAACTGCATAACCGAATGTAATGATTACTTCTAATCGAATAAAAACGTGTAAAAATATGTTGTTCTCTTTATTAACTCTGTCTAATACACTAATTAATCATGTATTTATAATACTCGAAGATTACATTAATGAATAGGCCTAAACTACAAGTGATCCAGCTCATAATCTATGTTATACTTGAATTGAATTACAACTACTATAATAGAATTCCCCGAATATACTAAAAATCAGTTCAAGCTCCAAAATTGATGATTCCATTTCTAGATTAAAGTCTTGTATGTCTAGAATTTAATATAAAAAAAATAAATTCAATCAAATAACTATATATAAATATATAAATAAAACAATGAGTGTATATAAATGTATTCAGTAACTAAAAAGATTGAGTGTAGATAAAGGGCAAGTATTGAAAGAGGCCCTAAATACCAACTTGATTCAGGGGATGAAGAAGGTTTTATTGTCCCAAACACAGATCACATAAGGCAATGTCAGTATCATCAAAATGATAGACATTCTACCGAGAAATGGATAGCCTCAAAAGATACTATGGAAGAATTGGTATAGACACTTGTAAAAATTTATCAAAAAAAGTGTCAACATGGATAAACATGGTTGGATGCTAAGGCAAGCCAGACATCCCGATAAGCTGAACTATCCTCGACCAAAGCAAGTAGGAAGTAAGAACGTAAGGGAAAAACTCGGAAAAGAATCTACCCTTTTCAAAAAAATTTGTTTTAATTATAAGTTGAATATAGAGGATAAAGCTAGTGTAAGATTGTATTTTTTTTTAAAATAAAAAATATAATTTAATTATTTATTTAAGTTAATTAAAATATTTAATTGAGTTTAAAAATTAAAAACAATTTTAAAATAAAATAAGATAAAGTAGGTGTCTGAGAAAAAATAATATTTTAATTTATATAAAATATAAAAGATAAAAAATAAAAGTTAAACAGATAATAAAAAATAAAATTAAAAAAATATTAAATTAGTATTAAGTTAGAATTATTTTAAAATTTCAATTCCACGAAAATAAATAAATATTAAATATTATCTACTTTCATTCTATATTCGAGATAATTAAGACTATTAATATAATTATTATAGAAATCAATAAACTTATAATACATATTTATTTATATAAGTTTTTTGAAAAAATATTATTTTTTATGTAATGTTTTTTTACAATGAATTATTTTATCTTTAAAAATTATTAATATTTTTATTCCTTGAAATGTTTCAAAAATATTAGTTTTACTTTATAAAAACCAAATACATATTTGATTTCTATATTTATCAAAATTTATGTAATTTTAGTTTTTTTTATCAGAGATTAAAGGTCAAATCATGTGTTTCTAAATAAGTAAAAGAGTTAAAATTGTATTAAATTTTATAAGAGAAAAACCTGCATTCCAAAATATTTTACGAAGACAGAAATATATTTTATCCTAAAAATAACAATAGCATATCTACTCTAAAACAATTAAGGTGTGAAAATTGTTATATAAGCATCGTAACATTTATAATTTCTATTAACAAACTATTTAAATTCATTTCTATAAAAAAATATTAATATTTTTAAGTAGAAATTCTGTATAAGTTTATTTTTCTATTTCTTTTTAAAATTTTACCGAGAAATCATCAAGTGCCTAAATACTTAGTTAAAATAAATAAATTAAAAATTATCTTTTTTTTTTAAAAATTTAAGGGAAAAAACAAACAAACGGATTAAAATTGTCCTCTCGCATATTAAAAAATATGAAAGAAACAAGAATAAAGAGATTTGAGTTGCTGATCAATTTAATAATAATTTTTCATTCATTTTCTATTTATCCATAGTATATTTAGATATATATTTAAGTAATACGCATAATTTGAGTTTTAATTCATATTATAATTTCTTTGTAGAATGACGGAAAATTAACTTTCAGATAAGATGAAAATTAATTGCAATTGAATAGACTATGATAACACTTGGGAGAGACTTTTTTATTTCCAGACTACTAGGGTTTGTCAATTTACTATTTTGTTTGATTAATACGATACATGACACTTGCATAGAAATATAATCTAGTTTAAACGAATAGAGTAAAAGCAAATTTGTTTACTAGAACTAGAACTAGATTTTCTACTCCAGTATTTTTCTCTAGAAAAAATGTACATAATCTATCGCCAATTGCCAGACATATATTGTACATATATATTTATGTAAAAGTAAAATGAAAAAATTAAGAAAAAAGAGGAAAAGATTTAGCAAACAAGTGAAAAATGCAAACCCAATAACAGCTTTACATGCTACCAGTTTGATCAGGAGTAGCTTTTGGTTTCACTTTTGCAAAGTTAACAAGGTCCCCAAATAACTTATCTTCTGGTTTGGAAGGCTTCCCAGATGGCACATACGATGCAGAAGAAACCTGGTAAGAATTTCTTTGAGTGCCATCATCTCTCAATGATAAACCATACATTTGCTGCTCAACATATTGAACCCCTGGTTGCTGACCATAGCCATATCCTACGAATTGCTTGCCATACATCTGCTGAGGATACATGTAAGCTGAAGGACTATTATGTATTGGATGTGAAGCCATACCCATATAGGGACTGGTAAAACCCTGAATATGCTGCGAGTTCAAGCCTAATTGATTACTTTGAACATTGTTGTTGATAGTTGACGTATGGCTAGCATTTGGCTGCATATACATTCCAGCAGCCTGGTCATGCCCCAATGCTTGAGGCCCCTGAGGATATGCAGGACTTTGTATATGCGTCATAACCACTTGAGTGACTTGCAGTGGTTGTGGGTATTGACTGCCTGCTACTGAATTATCATTGTCTGTAGGTTGAGCTTCCCAGGGAGGTGGCGGAAATGATCCGCCACTTGTGGTACCTGTAAACCAGAAAAAAGGGCGAATGATGCAAAATATCCCAAATATAAGAAGCACAAATCCTTTACATTGACATTCTCCTCAATCCAATTAGTCACAAACCCAGCAAAATACAGCAACTCAATTGGGAAAGAAAACGTTAAGAGCTACGAATTTGCCATTAACCAACTTAAAAGGAGCAATCAGGGGTCCAAAATCAAAATTCATCATACCAACTGCCAAAAAGAAGAGAATGCATTTGTAAAAAGAATTTGACCCAAACAGGAATTAAAATAAAAAAGCATTAACTGCACCATAAACTGGTGAGGGAGGCTGTTGCTGCTGCGTAACCTGACCATTCCAAGGACCTGTGCTCTGCGTATAAGGTGATTGCTCATACCGAGGTGACCTCACATTTGGCACACCTCCATTGGGATAAAACATCCCTTGAGAAATGAAAGTCTGCTGCTGTTGAAATTGTGGAGAAAACGGACTGGTTTGGCCGGCAACATCAATTGGCTGGGTATTAACAGAAGTTGGCACATTGCTTCCATTAGAAAACATATCAAAAAGAACAAGGGCATTTTGTTGAGAAATAGGGCTGGCTGGCTGCTGTTCTCCTAGGGGAACGAGAGCAAGTGATGTATCTGCTTTTGGTGAGTTATAGTCGTCACCACTGAGCAGGTCCACTTTAGGATCAACCTTTGCAGGGGGAGCTGATCCATTTGATGTTGGGGGCGCAGGAAGCAGTAACTGATTAAATGTTTGAGACCCAGTTTCAGCACTAGCAGATGACCTGGAAAATTATATTAAAGTGAAAAGCCATATAACCAGAAGGCGCCAGACAACTTGGAATATAATTTAATACACCAAACTATTTCTCAACGTTTATAATTGCAAATCTGCAGCCAAACCTATCTCAACAAAGACCAGATGCAACAACAATTACCAATATATGAAACAAAACACATAGATGGAGACTTCTGACAACGGCAAATAACACTCCCAACTACTTGAGAGATCAAAATATGAAGAATGACAAAAACTGAAGTATCCAAAATAAAATAATAGCACAAAAATTCACAAAGTCTTAAGCATCAAAATCCCTTCAATTTGATTCCTAACAGCAAAGACCTCATTCCACTAGCAACAATACAAACAAATATCTAGCATTCCATTGGCACATAAGAGTTTGGAATTTATTTTGATTTATAGAATTTACTGGGTAAAAACAAATAGCAAATGGTAAAATTACGAATTCCAATACGGGGGTATATAAAGAATTATTTGATTCTCATTGGGAAAGACTGGTAGAATCATATGTCAATGAATGCAGAACAATAATAGAGAGCAACAATAAACACAGGAAGACCTTCCATCTGCTTGTTTACTAGTATCTCCAATATCAACCAAAGGACCATCAAAATCAAGTGTTCCAGTAGGTGCAGGCTTCAGATTCTCAGTATGATTTTGAGCAGAAGTTCCTGAAGCAGAAGTTCCCGAAGCAATGGATTCGTGCTTGGCCAGCACACGCTGAAGATCATCATTCAGAGATAGGCCTTGGTCTAGCAGTGACTCGTCCCTGTAAAAATAGACAAAAGCATACCATGATCAATAGTTTTCTTTATATTTAAAGAAAACTTAATAAGAATAGAGTTAACATGCACAGAATATATTATATCACATAATTAAGTCGTAATATCTTGAAAAGGGAATGAGGCCTCACGAAGTTGAATTAACAAGGTGTACCACTCTCTGCTTGTACGTTCGACATTGCTCCACTAGATCAACAATAACTTCCTGCTGAACACCCTGAGAATAGAATACAAAAAATGCCACATACTCCAACAGAATCAGTAGTTTTGTAGATAAAAGCCTTACAACAACAACAACGTAGACCAGTCAACATAACATGGTAAAACCCTTAAGCTTCAAAATTTTTTTTTAATCATTTACATCAAAATTTGAAAGTTTGGATTGAACACTTACTTCTTTGATATTAGGGTCTAATACATTGAGCATTTCTGCAAGAACATCCATAATACCACGTGCATTCTGGATTTCTGACAAACTGGCAAAAGAAAGTCCAATCAAAACAAATAAAGGTATGATTATTGACGCTAGTCTGTACCATGTAGCATAATTTTGTCATCATCATAAATATTACAGAAATGATAACAATATACAACCTATTATTGGGTATAGTTTGTGTCCCCCATGATAAAACCCGTGCCCTCTCTAGTTTCTGTTTAGTCGCATTAAATTTTCAAAATAATAAAGAATAGGGTACGCTACCAAATGCCCTGGCACACTAGTTAAAGAACATTTAGTACACCTATTAAATGCTTTAAAAAATCAAATGATTATCTGTATTTTTTATATGAACAGAAAATTTGAGAAATTTCTCTGATAATAATATCTTTATCTTAGATCATTTTAACGTATCCTAGACGAGGAATAAGTACGTTTACTTTCTATTTTATGATTAGTTTTCTTATTAGATTAGGATTTTTGTAATTATAGGCTTATTATTATATCACGTAAATAGGAATATTATCTCCACTCATAAAAAAATAGGTATGTTATCTCCTATATTTATTTGAATTTTTTGTATTAAGTCTTTATATAAAATAGACTTAGTTTCGCAGTCAAGACACAGAGTTTCATCATCTCCTGCATGTTTTTTTTTCTCTCAACGGATACAATAAATGTTTTCTTTGTCAATTATACTTTCATCTTTTCTTTTGTTAATCAATACCCTAACATGTCCATTACACTGAAAAGAAATGAAAGTTATTTCAATACTTTGCAATACATACAATTCAATTTTTTAGATTTGAAAAATAAATGTCTAAACAGTTTATAGAGACAGGTGACTGTATCTAGGCTAGAATTTTTTTATATTATCGTATAAAGCTAGAAAACAAGAGGGAGCTCTAAAATTCATTTATCTATCACTTTTATACTTCATCTAGAAAAAAAAATAAAGAAAACAATATGGATAAAAATGAATAGCCAATTATTAAAAATTGAATTCCTTCTTTAAGAAAAATCTTGCATATTTTTTTTACTTGCCACAGGCTCCCACAAAACCGCCGTATTTTACTTGGATTCGTTACAAGAAAAATGATGCAACAACTACCTTAATTGATAAAACAGTATATGGCTTTAAAATATGACAACTGGGAAACAAAAGAAAAATATAAACTGGTAATAATATGGTAATGATACTGACTACATAACACATTCCTTCAAAGAAAAATTTGAAGATACCATGAGAATAAGAAGCCAATAGATGAGTGTCAAGCAATTAAGTCAACTTCCTCATACATGATGACAAGAAAAGAGATAGAAATGCACCTTAGGGCTGGAAACTCAGACTCTGCTGAGGACTCAGCTGTGTCTAGCCCAACAGCAGTATCTCGTATATGTTGAGGGTATGATGACAATGGTTGTGTTTGTAGCGGCGTGAATATAGGTGCAGATTGCTCAGACCTCTGAGGGAATATTGCCCCAGCACGCTGAAACAAAAAAAGAAAAAATCCTTTATGGTGCAAAAGGAATAGATAAACATTTTAAATTTAAAAAGGCTTATGAAAATATTCTGAATGTAATCAACACTCAAAATCAAAATCCATATAAGCAATCTGATAATGACAATTATGTCCAAAAGAAAAGTGGCAAAGGCCTCCTTTAAGAACAGTATCTCTTGCTATTTGTAATCGTAAGTGGAGTTGAAATATTTGGTAAGAAATCTCAGTGCAAATAACTTAACTTGATAAACATACCAAAAGCTCCTGATATGCTGCATAATACTGTGGATATCTTGGCCTTGGCCCTCCAAAAGCCTCTTGCCAACTATCTATAAGAACCAATATCTTCTCTCGGACAAGAGAATCGGGCTACAATTTTCGTAATAAATATGATAAACATGCTTTTCATAATGAAGTCAGGTGTAAAATAGGAAGGCTTTGAAAACATATAAAAAATTGCAATACCTTCTTCTTCGCTATTTTCACCATCTCATGAAGAACATCTCTCTCGGCAACATGCATGTGGATGATGTCCCCACAATTCTTAACGATTGTCTCCAGCAGCTAAAATATAGTAGACAAATGGAGAAACAAATGATTTTTTCCAATTATTAAAAGATGATACGGATATTTTCGTTATAAGCAATCCTCCTTATCTGAGCAAACCTAATTTATACAAGGTATTCTCAGACGAAACTAAGGTACTCAAATAGCCAGGCAATCTGAACAAAGAACAACAACTGCATCATGGAACATTCAATTGAATTTTACTCCAAACTAATTCATAGAATATGATTATTCGTTTCATATGCATCACACCATTGACTTTTACTCCAAACTAATTCAGAGAATATGATGATTCATTTCATTTCATTGCTTAAACTCAATTTTTTCAACTAATTTTGGGGTGTACTTGATGGAACAAAGCTTTTAGATTATAAAATGAGTATTTTATCTTTGCAAATTTTAACCCAGTTATCGGCTTCATAAGGATAATATATTAAAAATAATGATAAAATGGGAATTAAAAAGTTATAATTCATTCCACTCAGTCTTTCCAAAACTGGAATGACATCTTGGTTCTGGTTCATTATTTCCAAATAATGGAATCACATTTCATTCTATTCCAATCCATCTCATTCCATTATATTCCGATCCATCATATTTCATTCTCTACCACTAATCCAAGCATAACCTTAGTAAAATCCCATCTCATCCCAGACACATTTCAAACAATGTTTTACTATTTCTTTCCAAGATGAAAACAACATGAGGAAGATATTAAACAATGTTGTTTGAACATTCTAGAGCAAGATCAGTCCTTTTCAACAGTTCAGCAAGCATTCCACAATAACTAAATAAACATAAAAAAGAGACTTATGCTAAAATTTACATTTGTATCCCCCCAAATAATAGTCAATAGATAACGCCAGTTATTTATCAATCAACAGCAAAAAGTTAATTCAAGGAATCATACAAGTTGAAAGTTTTCTTCTCTTCTAATAATCTTTTTCTTTAATCCACGTGCATATATGGTAGTTGTGGAATGCCTGGCATCTATTATTCCTTAAATTTATAATCAGACAAGGTATTTAAAATACGCTCTTAGCTTATTGTTATTTTAAGGAAACGTCTGAAATAGACGATTAGAGAGAAACATTAAATCATACTATACTGTTAATAAGAGTTGAAAAGTATATAATAATGTTAATATGAGTTGAAAAGTATATAATAAAATATAAGAGCTTACAGTCAGTACAAGAATTTGAACTCTAGGAACTTTACTTCCAAGCCGCTTCTTTAGACCTTTAACAACATCCTTTGCTTGCCTGATAATTCATAACCAAACTGAGTTAGCAAACTCTCGAAGTACAAACGAAGAAGCAAAATTACAATTTTATACATAAAATTGCAGTTAAACATTTATCTGTTCCAGCTTATCCCAGGTAAGCATAAATCAATGGAACCCAGGCAGATTTTCCCCACAATTGGGATGTGAAGTCTCAGTTAAGACAGAAGGAACTTAGAAACCCAGCCTCCAGTTGGCCCAAGCAAACATCTTACCACTGATCATCTAGAGCATTCATTCCATTCCAGCACATGGTACAAGGGAAGGTACACATTGCATTTGAGGTATTTCCCGTTCAATAAGGCCCATATACCTTTTTCTGCCACATAAGTCATGCCTTGTTATATAATAACCTCTAGATGGCCCCTGGCTATAGCCAGGACAACAAGTATTCAATGGTCCCCAGCCCTTACCGCCAAAATAGGGCTGTTTATCACCACCAACCCACTGGATTTCGTAACCATCATGCATCCAAAACCCACCACCTTTACTAGTAAGATCTAAGATTCCATATATATTGTTACTCTTCCAAAACCACTGGACATTAGAGTCTTTGCAGGTATCACCCACCTTCTCTGTGCTCTGCCGTGTCCAATCCTCTTGAAGCCACTCGCCATCAAGAGCAAATTTGATATACCCCGTTCTGGACCACCTCGGTCAATATCCATTAAAAAAAGAAAAATCCAGTTCCAAACAGTATAAACTCAGAAATGCACAGAAACATAAATAAAGAATAAAATAAGATGTGCCACCCCTTTTTCACATTACCAAAAGACAACAGAAATTCACAATCAACTTGGAAACAAGAAATAGGATATTCAGATATAATTCCAAATTATGAAACGTAACCTAATAGGCACAAACACAAAAGTATTAACTCCTAGAAGGCTTAAAATGTCCCATAGAAAGGAACTGGCAACTTATAGTGACCAGAAGCAAATTACACATTACACAGCATCAGCCGAACAAGTGGATCATGCAGGCAGAATCCATAATAGCTATCTACTATCCCTATCCCTATCCCTAATTGATCAATGAACAACCGCAAAAAATCCTCAATCGACAAAGTGAAAACTCAAGTTCAACCTCTGGCTCGAATTTGAAATTTCTTATTTCAAATTTCTCTGTTCCATAGCTGTTACAGCTAATAAAACAATGCAAAGGTGAAATCACGACCATCATCGTAGTTAACAAATAAAAGAGCAGAGGAAAAATACGATAGAAGGAAGGGGAAACTCCAACGGCTAATCTTCATCCATCGACACTAAATCGTAATTCAACCACGTGAGAATTCCTTCACAACAGAAAACCAAAGAAATTATAAATCTCGCTCGGCGCACTTTGGTTCATAATAATTCCGCAATAAACCGCATAAACAAAATAGAACTATTCGATCAAAACAGCAACAAAGAGAAAGAAGAAGAAGAAGAAGAAGAAAAGCGCGCAGAAAAAAAAAACGCGCGCGCTCTCGATAACGTATATAATGAAGAAAAAGCGAAAATCCTAAGGTATACATACCCAGGGTCGCGATTGAGTATGTCACAGATCTCCATGTTCAAAGCCCAATCAGGGCCCACGAGCAAGCTGGTCGTGGCACGTTCAACCAAAGGATTCACCATCGTTTCTCGCCGGCGACGAGAGGATCGATATTTTCCGGTACGATGAAAGGTCGATTCCGACGATCGCACAGAGAGATATATACAACGGCCTCGCTCTCTCTCTATCTCTTTCTCTAACAAGAATAACAAAGTTCGCTACTACGTCGCTGAATGAATAATTCCGTTGAGGTAAAGTTAGGGGTAGAATTGGAAGTGGGAAAATCACATACCAATGATATGAGTCCAAGTGGCAGTGTGAAGGCGTGCTTCGCTATGCCAGGGATACAGTTCAGAAAAAAATATTTGCTTCATGTAGTAAACTAAGTTTGAATCTAAATGTGGTCGTTGTTTCCGCAAAATAAAAAATAATCATAATTTTCTATTATTATTAATAATTAACAAAAAAAATAGAAAATATCAACCAAATCTTTTTTTTTTCTAAATTTGAATTATCTTTTTCCTTCCTCAAAAAAAAAAAATCCTTTATAAAAACATTCGATCACTATAGGTAACACTTTTCTTTTAATTTCGGTCCTTATATGAAATAACTAAATAGTACACATACATTTTTTTTTCTATTCCAAATTTTGTTGATTAATTTATTTTATTTATATATATTTAACACATTTTTAGGAAGTTTACAACCACTTACCTAACATGCTTAACCATACTCTTTGACCATGATTAATAATGCAACATTTCCAATAGAAATAATATAAATATGATAGTATTTACCCAACAAAATAATAATTATTGGTAGCTAGTGAATATTTTAAATTTTTTATAAGATTATTTTTCACCAAAATAAAATTTAATTAAGTAAATTATATTTTATACGTAATTTCTTGTATGTCCTTCTACAATAGTTTGCAATAATTTTTAGTTTATTTTTTGTGTTAATTCAAAAAATTTGGATAAAAAATATCAAATAATTATAAGGAAAAATAATAAACAGATTAAAAAAATTCCTCAACAAAATAAAAATTAACTTACCGTTAATTTAAGATTAAATTTTTAATAAACTAGATGAGATTAACTTCAACAAATAAGTTAATTTTAAATCATGAGAAACTTATTTTGCTTTATTTTCTCGTCTCTACTATAACAAATTTATATAATATATATGAATACAGTTAGGGTCTTAACTTAAAGGGCGCTAAGATTTTTTTCCATTTATATCGACACTTATTTAGGAGAATTATCTTTTTTATTTTTTTCTAAGAAAATTAGTTATTCTTTTTTTCAAATAATATTATTAATAAAATATTCAAGCATTAAAATTTTATTTTAAATAATAATTATTAAGTTAAGCAACACAATAAATTTTCACATGGATTTGAATTCCGAAATTAGATCCAGTTTTGATTTCATTTTATAAAAAAAGATTACCCCATGTTAAATTGAATGAATTATTAATAAATTTGATTGATATCAATGGTTAATAATAAGATTATGCCATTATAAAGTCAGAATTCATCAATAATTGAAAGATATTTTGATGAAAAAAAAAATTGTTTTCATTACAATCAGATATCACTATTGTTTTGTTACCACTATTAAATTAAATCTTTTACTTATAAAAAAATATTCTGGTACCTATTATTTTTCTTCTATGGAACCAGGTATCTTCTCTTTTGTTTAATCATTATTTACTTTCCATATTTTGTTGCTAATTTCTATGTTAGCATTGATGTAATCAATTTAATAATCTCATTGACCGATTATTTCTTTTCTAGGGTTTGTCAAACTGTAATAAAAGCTAAGCATAGAACAATATTATTATAAGTACAGTAGTATTAGGGCAAGTGTCATGAATAATTAAAATTTAAAAGTGAGAAGAGAACATAGCATAGAAGAAAACAAATAGGGTCACCTTTTCCAGACAAAACGGCTTAGACAATATCCATCGACAATACCCAAGCGTATATTCTCTGATGGTACTACGTATAAGAAATCTTTGTATTGAATTGTATTTTATTTTATATACTTTTATATTGTTTTATATAATCAGCTCTTCTAAAAATATTGATATAATAATTTTTAAAAATAATGAAGATGAATCTACTTTGGAACTTGTACATGGTCACTATTTTCCTCGCTTTTTTAAGTATCACACTTTTTCGGATTTTATTTATTTATTTATTTATTAAGTTTTTAAATTATATTAATTATTTTTTATCAATTATTATATATTTAAAATTTTACTAAAATTAATTAAAAGACAGATAAAAAATAACAAAATATTTATACAAATAGATAAATGAATATATTATTTTTTATAATATTTTATTTTCTAATTTATTCATTTCTTTATATAATCAGTGGAATTAATTTCTCTCTCACACATTCATACATACATGAATTAATTATTATTGTTTATTTTCTTTTTTAAAAAACAAGAAATATAATATTTTTTATTTATTTTAGTAGAATATTTATAATATTTTCTATTTTATTATTTTTATTTATACATTATAATATATATATATACATTAATTAATTAAAGATAAAGATATAAAAAAGTAATTAACATTATCTTAAATTGAGGAGATAAAAATATTTTTTAATTTATGTTTTTTATTTTTATAATTAAATAATAAAAAAACATTGATGCACTGTGCTTCGATAATGATAAAACATATGCATACAAATCAATGCCGCTATTGACATCGTCACGTTGGTGGTGAAATTCTGCAGATAACCGACCAGGTAAAGGAAACGACGCCGTCATTTGAATTTTTAAGAATATTTTCATATTTTTATTCATTAACAACAAACATCGTCGGTGTCTCAATGCCAACTAAGCAAGTCTAGACATATTTTTGAAAGAAAATTTAATCTTTAATCTAAAATTTTATTTATTTGTTTAGTATTAATTATGTGATTAAATCTCAAATGATTAGAAAATTGCAATGTTAAGTAACATGCATATCAAGTCACTATCCATTGATTGAACATGAAAAATGAGGCACGTAAGGACATGGATGGTATGATTTTTTTTTTGTTCTTGTGCACGTCAATGGATGAAAGTGGACTTTCTGTTGATTTTTAAAAATGAAATTATGCAATTGGGTTTCTGGGGTTAGACAATACTAACATTGATTATCTAAGTATAAACTAATGAGAATGATAATAGAAAAAAATATTATAATTTAAACCTTGGTCCAACTCAAGTTTGAAATCTACTTTTGCATATTGTATAGACAAAACACCTAAAAATTGAAATCATTTCACTTTATTCTTCCAACAATTGCATATTACTCCTCCTTATCATCCATGGACATAATAATTAAATATACCTTTAATAATTTTATAGGCATTGCCCTCATGAGATATTTTTATTTTTTTTAAATGTAGCGAAAAGTTATAAAAGATAAAAGAGAATGAAACAATACAAATTATACCATTTTATTCATATAACTTTACCATTTTCATTTTTTATTACTATCTCCGTTCTCATTTATAAGAAATAAATAACATTTTTTAAATCAATAAAAATGATTGAGTCAGTTATTTTTAACTCATAATAGCATAAATTATAGTTTATTTTCAAAATTATCTTTAGATTAAGTTGTAGTATATTTAACGGAACTTTTCTTAATTTAATGAACACCCAATTTTAACATGTCAAAAATATTTTAATTGGTACATGATAAAAAATAACACTCTTTATTTAAGAAATAAAGTTGAGCTTCTTAATAATTATAGGATATATAAGTAAATTTAAAAATGAATAAGCTTAAAAACATGTCAATATTTATCATAAATAAAAATAAGAAGAAGAAAAAAGAGGATGGAGAATAAACAGAGAGAATGAGAAAGAGATGAAAGTTAATTTAATATTTAATATTTTAGTGTTTAAGATATTTTTTTCTATTAGTTTAGAGTTTAAAACCTTCACAAGATGTGATATGATACTTAACAATATCCCTTCAATGTTATCACTGTTAGTCATGTTAACTTTTTTTTATTTTTTCTAGTGGAAAGCAATTATACGAATAAAAGATATAACACTAACCAAAACTAAAAGTATTTAAACAAAATTTCCTTGCATTAACAATATATTAATTAAACTCCTTAATTTTGATGAACTAAAACCTTAAATATTTATTCTAGTTACGATGGAGAGAGAGGTAAAACCACTACATAAGTTATTTTGCATTCAATAATCAAACTTGTAATAAGTATTTAATTTTAATAATTTTGGACTTTTAATGTAAAATGTTTATAATGACAACTAAGTAAAAGTTATTTTATAAGCGAGGAGTTTAATATTTGTAAATGTAAAGTAATGATATTATTGATTAACAAAATTTATTTGATATAATTCTTACAATAATCATTATAAAATTAAATTTATATTTTAATTATTAAAATAAATATAAATTGAAAATAAAAAAGAAACCTAGAAATTAAAATGTGTAATAAAGTATTAAAAGGAAAAATAATGATTTATCCTCAACAAATAAAAGAAGCCTTCGGCGCACCGAATTCTGAAAGCAACTTCGCCATCGTTACCTAAAAAATAAAAAGCGTGTTTCAAGAAATTAAAGAATTTCCAAGAGCACCGAAATGGAATAGGCTTTATCATCTTTTTCACGTTAAGTTTCAATTTCCAATCTGTTAATCCACGATTCAAAACCAAGAGCTCGCAGTAAGTTTCTATCACTGTCACTATTCTCAGCTTTCTTTACCATCTTTCAAATCCCATTGTCTCTGAAGCCTTACATTCATTTCTAAAACATAGTTGATTGATTAATCGGAGCAGTGTGTTAGGGTTTCGAAAAGTCGATCTCGGAACACACAGAAACCCTAGATTCTGCACATTCATGTCATTCTGATTTGTCCTACTTCCGTCAATGGCGATCATCGGCGACGCGCTTCGCCAGGCGTTCATGCCGAAGCGCGAGTACGAGAGCCTCAGGGAAGAAGAGAAAGCGTGGGGAAAGCTTCAGAGACCTGTGACTGTGGCTTTTGTGGCTGCCATCGGGCTTGCGATATTCGTGTCCACGGTTATCAGTTTGAAAATCGTGTTTCCGAGTAGTGATGGGAGGAGAGCGTTCTGCGTCGATCGAAGGCTTCAAAATGTACAGATAGGGATGAAAGGTGATTCTGATTCTGATTCTGATTCGGATCTGTTTCCCGGCGCTTTCTATCTCACGGACCAGGAGATTGCTGATTATTACTGGATGGTTGTGTTCATTCCCTCTATGATCGTCTTCGCTCTCTCGGTCGTGTATCTCGTTGCCGGTATGAAATTGGATTTCTATGTTGCGTTTGGCTAGGGTTTTTATCTGATTGTTGTCAAGAGATAGGATGCACAATCTTGAAAATTATATTGGTGTTTGTTTTGTTGCATTAAATAGGTAAAGGTGTCTCATGCCACTTTGTTGGCATCTTATAGTTCTAAGTTTGATATTAAAACAATTATGGCTATAATATTTTTGGCGTTGAAAGATTTCAAGAATGTGGGCTGCTGGAAACCATTTTTAGAGAATGTGGGAAGAGTTGCACTGTAGATGTTGCCTTTTATGCGGGAGGTGTAATTCAAGGTTTCCATCAAATATGAAATTTCTTGAGGGTTTATCTGGAAATAAACTTCGTACATCATCTCATGGCCAAAAGGAAATAACCCTGAAATTGAAATAAAATCATTAGAAATGGAAGCAAGATGTTTGTTGTCTGTTGGAAAATCATCTTGATTGCAGTCACTCTATCCCCTGCATTAAGTGCAGCCTCTTCAGGGGTTGCTTTAATTGCAAACTTGATTATTAGAGATAACTTGAATGCTTCTTATAAAGATGAAGCAACCCTTACTGAAAAAGCTAGTTTTATAGAATTGAGTTAAGTCTTAAACACAAATTCTCAGAGTGTCAATTAAAGATTAAGAGATAGAAGGACAGAAGTCTTAGCTCACTTGGTAGTGGTGCCAGTTGAATTGATAAGTAGAATACTTCAGTACACTTGGACTGTTGTCCCTATTATGATATTTTAGAAGGCAAATTATTTTTTATGTCTCCATTAACTTCTCTAGTTTATGCTTACTAAAATTTGGGAGTATCTATGGGCATTGATGTAGCCCAGGCGTTATTTTCAGTAAGTTTGATATGAAAGATGGGACCATAGTACTATTCTCTTTGATAATTGGAAGTCATGCATTTCTGCATTCTAGAGGGGAGTACCGGGGAACTAGATCACTTGTTTTCAAATTTCTTCTGACATTTTATTAGAGTAATGCTACATTCTCAAATCTGGTATCCACAACACAATTTTACAGTTTGATTTGATTCATGTAAGTGAAAATGTTTTCTGTTATATAAACTTAAGAAATCTTTACAAATTTGGGAATCCAATAGTTGACAAACGTCATCAATTACTCTGGTAGAGAGTATTTCTCATTTTTATTTTCAATACAACCGCCAACCTTTTCATCCAAAGTTTACCTAATGCCACAGATCTAACCATGGGGTTTCTTTCACAGATTTGCTAAATAATGTGGATGATTGTCAGTCAGATTATGTTTTGAAATATATTCATTTCTATAGCTGAAGTTTTTTTTGCAGAGTTTATATCCCTTTTGCCTTTGTTTTGGAATTTATGATGTTGAACTTATATATGTCAATGGTTTGTGGTGGCAAAAGAGTGCTCTCTAATCTGTATATCTTATATCCCCCCTCTCAATACAAAACTCGTTTTTAAATGCACTGTACAATTTCTTTATTAATAATTAATCTATTCTTTGATTGTGGTATAATCTTCAGGCTTAATTGCACATTTATCTTGACAAATTAAATATTATTTTGTCCAAATATTTGGGGATAGATAAGGGATCAGGGATATGAAATAATTTAAAAAATTTAAAAAATTTAGAAATTAGAAATTTAGTGCAAACTTGATCAAATTTGAAGGATTTTGAAAATTAAGAGATTAGGGTTTGAAGAGAGATAATTTTGAGTTTTTTCTTTTTTTGGTGAAATCTGATGTTTTGGTTGGCGAATTTTGAGCAAAAGCCATTTCAGCCAATTCATTTTATTAAGGTTTTGAGTAGATAATGAGCATTTGAGGGCTTTAGGTGATAAAAGCAGTTAAAGAGAGAAACGAATTTGCTTACTTTTAAAAAGGTTAAATTATTCAGTAGGTCCTAAGCTATATGCAAATTTTCGAACAGACCCCTGAACTATTTTTATAATCTAAAAGGAAGTCACTAATTATTTTTTGGCCGGATAAAACCTGCACAAATAGATAATTAGGAACTAAATTAAACCAAATCAGACATAGTTCAAACTGAAGGGATAAAAAATGCAATTAAGTATAGTCTTTTTGTTATGAACATGTTTTGGATAAATACCCATTTGATTGTTCCTGGTGCATTATTTTGTTTCACACAAATTTCTGTTTTTGGGTTAAAATGACTTGTCTTATTAGTTCTTAAAGCTTTGTGCCATAATTATGGAGAATACCTTTTTGGTGTTATGCCTTTTTTTAATATGATAATTGTTTCGCAGGCATGGCTGTTGCATATTCTGCTCCAGCTAGGCATGGACTCTTGAAGGTGGTTGAAAATAATTATTGTGCTTCAAGAAGGGGTATGATTTCTTCTATATCAATGGGTTTTTCCCTTGCGACTCTCATATTTTGGTGCATCTTATTCTAATACTTGAGCATTTTAACGGCCCAAAATTGATTTGAGGTTTTTGTTTTCTTTGGATAACCTATAGGTGGCGTACGGTGTCTTTCCATCTTAAACCTTATATTTGCTATCATCTTTGGGCTTCTTGCCTTGTTTCTTGGTTCAAGCCTCCTGACAATGGTGAGCAACTGTTCTAAACCTCTGTTTTGGTGCTACGAAATTGCATCGTGGGGACTGGTTTTACTATATGGGGGCACTGCCTTCTTCTTAAGGAGAAAGGCAGCCACAATTCTTGATGAGGGAAATTTTAGTGGTCGAAATCTAGGGCTGGAAATGTTGGAAACGAACCCCCTGGAAGTTACCCCGGAGGTGGAAAGGCGTGTTAATGAAGGTTTTAAAGCATGGATGGGTCCATCCCTTCTTTCTTCTGATGACGAAGAAGACGAACCTGAGAGCTATGTTGAGGCACCTCATTCAATACGTACTAACTCAAACAGGCAAAGACTCTGAACTCGATAAATTCAGGGCAAGAGCTTCACATCATATTTCCAGCCTTCATGCTTTAAAGAATGCTGTATGGTTTGGAAATCAGTTTTGGACAAAAAATGTTTACATGTATAATATGACAAAAACAACTGATGATTAAAGGAGTGTGGATTTGATGTTCAACTTTGAACTAGTATTTCATCTGGTCCAGTTGGTAATCTATGTAGTTTAGTCTGTGAATAATTACTAAATTGGGAATGACCAGGCTTTGACTTTCCTGAGGTGGACGGCAATTTTTTTTTAATTGCAATTTTGTGTTTGTCTAACTTTAGTCTCAAATGTAATTGCTTTTCAAGAAATAAATCCGTGTAAAACCAAACAAAAGCATGAATATTTAAGTCTATTTGATTTAGAGACTGTTTATTTTTATAACCTTCATTACTATTCACATTAAAATAAAATGAATTATAATTTAACATTTATTTCTCATGAAAGGTAAACAGTTTTTAAAATAAAGAGAAGATGATGATATATGAGCATTTCTTATATTGATTTTACTATATATAAATTAATTAAAGAAATGAGTTTTAAAATAAAAAATTATAAAAACCAAAGTATGTAAAACTTGAACTAATTGACTTTATATTTACCGTTATGAAGATTTTTAATATTGATAACAAATAAATTATTATTAATTTATTTAATAATTAAATTAAAAATCAAAGTAACAAACTATAAATATAAATAGAAATATAGATGTCAAAATGTTTTTATATTGATGCAATTTTTCTTATGTTATAAATTGTTGTATAAATAATATTTTTTTTGTGATATAATTGATATAATATGATATTTTCACTCCTAATTTTTCTAACCTTATTTCTCATATGAATATAAGAATTAATATATAAAAAATATTATTTTTTTATCAATTCTCTATATTAACGGAAATGTCCGACTACAACAAACGATGGTGGGTAAGCCCAATATCTTTTAGCGGCCCGAATAACGTTAACATATGTTGATCAACTTTTACATTTTTAATACATTTATTTTTGGTAAAAAAATCGTTGAACATATTCAGTATCCCCTTCACTACGAGTGAGCAAACCCTAACCTAGTTCTATCTCTATACCTCTCTCCCCTTCCGTACCCCGTTCCAAGCATGGCGAACCAGGACTACGAAGAGCGCCAACAACCGCAGGAGCTGGGGTACGACCCGAACTTCGTGCCGGACTCTGTGAAATCGTTCGTGGTTCACCTCTACCGTCACATCCGTGAAAAGAATGTGTACGAGATCCACCAGATGTACGAGAGCTCGTTCCAGACCTTGTCGGAGCGGCTCTTCAAGGACACGCCGTGGCCCTCCGTGGACGCTGTGGCACACTACGTGGACAACGATCACGTGTTTTGCCTACTCTACCGCGAGATGTGGTTCCGCCACCTCTACGCGCGCCTCACGCCCACACTCCGCCAGCGCATCGATTCTTGGGACAACTACTGCAGTCTCTTCCAGGTCGTTCTCCACGGCGTCGTAAACATGCAGCTCCCCAACCAGTGGCTCTGGGACATGGTCGACGAGTTCGTCTACCAGTTCCAGAGCTTCTGCCAGTACCGCGCCAAGATGAAGAACAAGACCGAACAGGAGATCGCGCTCTTGCGCCAGTTCGACCAGGCCTGGAATGTTTATGGGGTTTTGAACTTTCTTCAGGCGCTGGTGGAGAAGAGTGCCATTATTCAGATTCTGGAGCAGGAAAAGGAGGGGCTCGTGCAGTTTACGGCCACGGATGGGTATGATTACGATGGGGGGAGTAATGTGTTGAAGGTGTTGGGTTATTTTAGTATGGTGGGGTTGCTTAGGGTTCATTGCTTGTTGGGGGATTATCATACTGGGATCAAGTGCTTGCTTCCTATTGATATTAGTCAGCAAGGGGTTTATACTAGTGTTATTGGGAGTCACATCACCACCATATATCACTACGGTTTCGCCAATCTCATGCTCCGCAGGTAATACTTTTATCGTGTGACTCTAATGGTATCACTATGTTTTGTAACCACATTGACTGCTTGAACTGATGGAGTGTTCTTGAATAAATTTGTTTTGGTGCTTGAACAATGCTGGTTGTGCTTTGCCATTTGTGATAAAAAATAGTGAATGTCTCCTGTCTTTGCTTGTGAAAGGAAATTTTCCATCTAAAGATTCTAAACCATTTGTTCATTTGAGGTACCTTTGCCCTGTGTGCATTACCCATTGATTAATGGCCTTCTTATGCTACTGTAGATTGGTAATATTGTTGTTGGACTTTTAATCTCTCTGTTCTTTTAGATGATTAGTTTTATTTTTTTGTAATTTTATAATGGTTCGTAGATCATACAATTTAAATTAAGTTGAAACTTTCTCTTACAATCACCTAATTTGAATCATTCAATTCATGATCTTGCAATATGCGTGATTTGGAATTTGTCTTTTTGTCTTGGCCTTTTGAGTTTTCGAAGTACAATTGAGGATCTAAAAGTTTATTACAAATGGGCAAATACTCATCCATTCTGGAGCGCCATGCACTTGCAAGATTTTATCTGATCAGAAGATCAGACTAGTAAATAAATAATCCAGTACATTTCCCCATACTTTATTCTAGATGAAGTTTCTTACAAAAGGAAAGTGACGCTTGTTGTTGGCTTAGAATAATGTGTTATGTAGAAAAAAATTGTTGAAGGTTTCATGTGTCTGTTGAAGAATTCTATCCCATGAGATTGTGTTTCATGTTATTATTTCCCCTTATTTATTTCATTACATGACCTAGCTAATAGCTTTTTTACAGATATGTGGAAGCAATTCGAGAATTTAACAAAATTCTGTTGTATATCTTCAAGACCAAACAGTATCACCAGAAATCACCCCAATATGAGCAGATACTGAAGAAAAATGAACAAATGTATGCCTTGCTGGCAATTTGCCTTTCACTCTGCCCTCAAAGCAGGCTTGTTGATGAAACTGTGAACTCTCAGTTACGGGAGAAGTATGGTGAAAAGATGGCTAGAATGCAGAGATATGATGATGAGGCATTTGCTATCTATGATGAGCTCTTCTCATATGCATGCCCTAAGTTCATCACACCTTCAGCTCCTAGTTTCGAGGAGCCTCTAGTAAATTACAATCAGGATGCCTATAGACTTCAGTTAAAACTGTTCCTTTATGAAGCAAAGCAACAACAGTTGTTATCAGGTGTCCGGACCTTCTTGAAAGTGTATTCAACAATCTCCCTTGTGAAACTTGCAAGTTACATGGAAGTGGATGAACCTACCTTAAGGTTGCAATACAACAAATTATCTTAGCATCCCCCTTGATTATCAAGATTTTTTTGTTTATATATTTTTTGTGCAAAAGCTCATTCTTGTATTTCCATTTTATGGATGGCAGGACTATTTTGATGACATACAAGCACAAGACACATGCTGTTGATAGTGATGGGAAAATTACATCCAATGCCGATGTAGATTTCTATATTGATGATGTAAGCTCTCACGTAATTTTCTCTTGAATGATCCTTTCTTGATCGATGTTATTCTTGTTTCAAATGTTGTTTGGGAATGCTATTAGATTTTCTGGGCCATAATGTTACGTATGTCCTTTTTAGTTGAACTTGTTTCTTTGATAATATAGCATTTACTTGCTATCGAAGTCTTTGTTGAATTAAGGATCAAGTCTTAGCTTAGATCACCATGTGCATTACGGAGTCATTGGTACTGATAAGTCATGGTCTTTTTGTTGGTTTGAATCTGATAGATCTTATCCTTTATGTTTTAATTAACTAGCTTCTGTTTTACTTCTATGTATATTAAGAATGATACAAGTGTACAGGGATGACAGTGGTGAATTGACTTCCTGACTTGTGCCATTGCTATAAACATTGGTCGAGTTCATATGATTTTCTTTGTCAAGCGAAATTAGAGGCTTTTGGAATTGAACTGTGTGGCAGTTTGCCAGTTTGTGTGGTAAATGGTGCTGCAAATGTTGAACATCTTTTTAATTTTGCTGCAGGACACAATTCATGTTGTGGAGTCTAAGCCTGCCAAACGTTATGCAGATTACTTTTTGCGTCAGATTGTCAAGGTATGCTTACATCTGTAGTGTGGTTCATAATTCTCCTGTTTGCTATGATTCCCCCGTATATATTAACATGACCAATTTGTTCTGTTTTATTTGCAGCTTGAAGGGGTGATCAATGAGATGGACGGTATAAAGCTGGAGTGACTTGCTGCCTTAAGATTCTTAAAGAATGTCGTAGTATCCGTTGTCGAGGTTTTTCGCTGAGGAATCAGTGTGTTGTTTTGAGGCAGAGGATGTAGTTAGCTTTCTACATGTAATTCTAAAATTTTCTTTCCTCAACTTTATTTTATTTAACCAAATATCTTAACCATTTATTGTTTTAAAGGAGGGCTTAAAGAAGTTATAATTCTTCAGGTGCCTTACTCTTTTTAATTCATAATTACTAGCTCAATTTTTCCGCCCCCAGCTAAAAAGTTATACTGTATAGAATATGCAATACTTGAGCAGCGAAATATATTGACCGACGAGCAAAAAATCATGAACCCTTGTTATTATCAATCTCAGAACTCTCACAAATGTTTTTTTGTTAGTGAGGTTTGTCGCTATTACAGAAACTATATGCGTTTCAGAACAAACAGTGATGATAAACTTCTATCATTGATATGTTTGGATACGTAAAATGCCGGAGTTTGTGCATAGAATCCAGAAATACAGCGACGTAACGTAGTAGAACCAGTATGTATGATAATAATGTGTAGTTAATACTCATTTTAATATTCACCTTTTAGAAACATCCTTGTCTCTAGATTCATCTTCGTGTCTCTGATCTTCATATTACCCAGATTTTACTAATCGTGTTGTTTTATATTATAAACATAGAAACAAAAGTAAAAGATTTAATTAAATTAGAATAAAAATTCTAAATACAATAAAGTATTTAGTATAGAACAAAATATATCTCGTGCATATAATAAATGAAATATTTCAACCAAATTCAAACGAGTTAGAGTGAAGATGCCTTTTATTAAAACTCCAGGTTTAAATGTATTATTATTTTTTATTTATTTTGATCTTTATTATTTTGTGTCAGTTTGTATAATATATCTACCTTTTCAATTTAATTTTGATTTTTTTTTCTCATGATCGGTCAAAAATATCTTAAACACTAAAAAAACAAATTATTCTCACTGGTGGAAATAAAGATGTGAGCGTCCACATCTTCCTTACATTAAAAAAATTTACCACAGGAAAAATAATATATTAGTATAGATATTAGAAGGAAAAATATTACAATTATTAAAATAAAATAACAATATTTAAAACAAATAGAATTTTTAATGTCTATTTTTTAAAATTATTGTATGAAAAGCAGAATAAAATAAGGAAAAACTATATATTTGATTTATGTAATTTTGCTTATAATTTATTTTTTATCCTTATATTTTTAATTTGATAAAATCGATTTTTTTAAAAACTTTTAAAAATATATTATTAGTTATTTTTTAAATTTAAATTTAATATTTAATGATAATTTTTTACTAATACAAAATTGATAGAAAAATTAAATTTTCATAACGTATGAATTCTAGTTATTTTTTATATAAGAATTAATCAATATTTTTTAAGTAAATAGATTAAAGTTAATTAAAGTGTTTATAATTTTAAATTCTTAATTTGAAAAAAAACAATTTTTATTCTACTACATCCAAAAATTATTTCTAAATATTTATTTTAAATAAATTAAAATTAAATATTATTTTTTTATGATATATATTAGTCACTTTTAAATTAAAAATATTAATACTTTACCTCAGTGTTGATAAAAACAAGAGAGAGATATTGGAAAAAAAGAAGAGAAATGAAAGATGAAAGGAGAGAAAAATAATTTAGATAAGCGAAGAGTGAAAAAAAAAAAGAGAAATAGAGAGAGGATAAAGAGGAGAAGGATAGAGAGAAGAGTGATGAGAAAGGGAAGAGAGAAGAAATAATCTTAGATATATTTTTGAAATTCAAAATTTTCTAATTAATCAAAATATATTTTTCATAATTTTTTAGAATTTTATTTTATTTTTATACTTTTTAACATACTGCACCAAATTATTTTACATTTTTTAACAAAACTAATTTCTCTTATAATTCTCAGAGTAAGGACTAAACAAAATTATTAAACAGTGCAAGGTTAAAAAGGAAAACAAATTAATATATAACAATTAAAATAAAATAGTAAGGCTTAAAACACAAAAACAGAGATTTTATAAGGAGCATTTAAAAAACATTTTTTACGGATAAAAAAACAAACTTACTACAAAGACTGAATATATATTTAACTGTTAAAAGTTAATTTTTTATTAAAAATACTATATTGGAAACTATATATAAAAATTTAGTGATGATAACTTAATGTTAACAAAAGTACGAGAAACAAAGAGGAGATTGTCAATAATAACCTAGTTTAAAAAGGATCAATGAAAACCAATATTTATATAAGTTATTAATGTTGACCTAATTTAAGCGTGACAAGACAGGACAAGATATTTTAAACTTATATAGTTAACAATTAATGTTGAATTGCCAATTTTCTTGAATTGAATTATTTTTTGAAATAGACTTGTATTGATATGTCTGAAAAGGTTCACTTAATAAAAAATTTGGTCGTAACTCGTGAGGGTGTCTAGTAAGTAGTACTGTCAATTTTTTTCCCGTGACGAATGTTCAGAAAATATTTCGAATATGTTATCTTATCTATCACAAATATAACAATATATCTTATGGCATTGCACGGTGTTAACTTCAACAATTACTTTATAATAATAATACTTATTTTAGAAGGTGGTATGTAATGTCACGCTTTTATTGCATCGAGAAAATTGAAGAGTAGAAAGCGATAACGTGACCCACCGACTAAACGACACATGCGGGGACGTTTCAATCTTCATCCATTACATAATAATAATACTAGTAATATTAATAGCATAGACGAAACAAATTCATTCTTCTAACAGAAAATGTCAATGAAATGAAATAAAAATCTGCTTCATTTTCCAACTTTGTAATTTGTTGAGGAGGGAATACTTTTCTTTTGTATTAGGCGCAAGCACGCACGCACGCACTTTATTACAGGGACCAACAAAACCCGAGAAAATAGTTTTGATACATTCAGCATGCGCCCACCGGTTATTCTCAAAACTACCTCTCACTCTGATTCTTATTCTTCGCGCTGCGATCGCAGACTCAACACTCTCGCTAGACACTTTCTTTGCGTTCACCATCCAATGGCTTCTAACGATGGCATCTCCGCTTCGCCAACTGCTGCTTCTGATTCCGTCTTCAATCACCTCGTTCGTGCGCCTGAAGATCCTATCCTCGGGGTAATATTTTCTTCTCGCATCACCGTTTATTCAAATTCATCATAATTACTATTGTATAACGTATTAGGTGAGATCGTTTCTTTTCTTTGTTTCTCGTTCTTCTAATTCGTGTGATCGTGCTCTCAACGATCTATACAAGTTACAACAGCATCATTTGAATTATTATTTTAATTTTTGGAGGATCATTCGCGGTTGATTTTATTTAACGAATCTAGGTTTAGATTATTGTGGAAATTTATCGTTTCGTAGTGTGATCATGAGCTGTGTAACTGTGTTTGATTACGTGTGAATTTCGAGGCCGCACGGCACTTTACGCCGATGCCGTGCTGCGTTACGTTTGAAAACAGTTCACGTGATTTTGATGCTGAGGCGTCAAATCATACGATTTTTTTTTTTCTAGTTTTGTTATTAATTGGTTTGGTTTGGTTGACTCTGTTTGCGTGTTTGATATATAGGTGACGGTTGCGTATAACAAAGATCCAAGTCCAGTTAAGCTTAACTTGGGTGTTGGTGCTTACCGAACTGAGGTGATATTAATTTTTGGTTATACTTGTGTTTGTTTCTTACTGGTATTAAATTATTTAGAATGAGATAAACTGGATTATGTTAATTCGTGACTAGAATTATATAATCGTTGTGCATTTAATTTGGCTACTGAAAATGCTGGAAGGTTGTCAGTTACTAATACTGTAAATTGTTCCAGGAAGGAAAACCTCTTGTTTTGAATGTAGTGAGGAAGGTTGAACAACAACTCGTAAATGACTTGTTAGTATTTGACTATACTTTCTTTCTTCTGTTTCTGGTGACATGATAAGGAACTTCTTATAATGTTCTGTTCTGCATTGTTTTCAGGTCACGCAACAAGGAATACCTTCCAATTGTTGGGCTTGCTGATTTTAATAAATCGAGTGCTAAGCTTATTTTTGGGGCTGACAGGTTAATAATAGAAAAAGAATAAGTGGTTTCGTGTTTGAAAAGATTTTTCCCGATCAGTAGCTAATTGTTTATTTACATTTTTTGTTATAGCCCTGCTATTCAAGAGAACAGGGTTACCACTGTTCAATGCTTATCTGGAACTGGTTCGTTAAGAGTTGGGGGTGAATTTTTGGCTAAACACTATCACCAAGTAAAGTGCTTTGTCCTTGACTTTTCCCTCCTCCTTGTCCTTTTCAATGTTTATCTATGTCACTTTAACATTTTTTACTGCACTTGTCTGTTCAGCGGACTATATACTTGCCAACACCAACTTGGGGCAATCACCCCAAGGTTTTCAACTTAGCAGGGTTGTCTGTCAAAACATATCGCTACTATGCTCCAGCAACAAGAGGGCTTGACTTTCAAGGTTAGAAATTACTGTATCCAGCAGTGAAGTGTTTATTACTTTTGGTGTCATGATCAATTTCATATTCGTCAAGTTTATTTAAAATTATTTTACCCTCTGGTCCTTATAGGACTTCTAGAAGATCTTGGTTCTGCTCCACCGGGATCTATTGTTTTGCTGCATGCATGCGCACATAACCCCACTGGTGTTGATCCAACCCTTGAGCAATGGGAGCAGATTAGGCAGCTAATAAGATCAAAAGCTTTGTTACCATTCTTTGACAGTGCTTATCAGGCAAGCCTTTTTGTGTGCAACTAATTTCTTGCTTCTTACATTGAGAATTTTATGATTACATTAAAATTTAAAATCTCTCCAGTTGAAATCCCATGGGATCCTGATGTTTTTCATGGGCAGAAAAAAAATCAAACTTTAGTGCTTAGGTCCTTTTTCTTAACAATGTCATTGGTGAACCATGCCTACATAAGAATTTATCTCTACTGCGTCTCAGATGCCTACTCTTTAATTAAAATATCAATTTTTTTTTTCAAAAGGGTTTTGCTAGCGGCAGTCTAGATGCAGATGCCCAGCCTGTTCGTTTGTTTGTTGCTGATGGGGGTGAATTGCTGGTAGCACAAAGTTATGCAAAGAATCTGGGTCTTTATGGAGAACGTGTTGGTGCCTTAAGCATTGTAAGAACTTCAAAGCATTAAATGGAGACAATGAAATTTTAATGATAAGTGAATGCGTTTTGTCTCATTGAATCTTATTAGTTTCTTGATTATTTTGTTAATCTTTGTTTCCGAAGTGCAGATATCTAATTTATAGTTATACTTTTATTTTTTTGATGACTAAGCTTCTAGTTTGTTAATTTGTTGCCCTTTTTTTAATAATAAAAACTCATCTAGGTCTCCAAGTCCGCTGATGTTGCAAGCAGGGTTGAGAGCCAGCTGAAACTTGTGATTAGGCCCATGTACTCAAATCCTCCCATTCATGGAGCATCCATTGTGGCGGCCATTCTCAAAGACCGGTAATGAACCAAGATTCGTCTTCTTTCCGAAGACGAACTAGGAAAAATAGATTTATTTATTTTTTTCCATCTGATGAATGATAGTCTTGAGATGGAACAGTCAAATGGTAATGAATTTTGTGGTTTTAGCCACTTTGGTATTTATGGAGGCCATTCTTCAAGTATATGTTTGATTATACGATTATACGAATTGATTACACGAATTTTGTGATTGCTTCATCACATACATTCTATATATTTAACAATGCCAAGGAGGAGATCCTAGTACACATTCTTTTGCTAGGTGATTTTTTTCTTTGTTAAATGTTGTTACTGTTTTTTGCTTCTCTTCAGGGATTTGTTCAATGAGTGGACTATCGAGTTGAAGGCAATGGCGGATCGTATTATAAGTATGCGTCAACAACTTTTTGATGCTTTAGTTTCCAGAGGTAAGCCTTATAGAGTTCCTTTTACATTCCTTTGGTTTTGTCTTTTGGAATGGACCTGAATTACTTTTTATGCTTTACATTCCATGTCAGCCTCTACTGAGTTTCTTTTACAATTCCTTTAATTTTGTCCTTTTGGATGGATCAGTATATTGTTGCTCGCAGTAAGCAAGAAACTATTACTTGTTTGCTCATTCTTTACTCTCTTCCCCTACTACTCCGTTCTGTTTAGGTTTCTGTATCTGTGAAACATATGTTGCAGTTATATTTAATTCTCCTTTAACTGGGCAGGAACACCTGGTGATTGGAGTCACATTATCAAACAAATTGGAATGTTTACATTCACAGGATTGAATGCCGAACAAGTTTCCTTCATGACTAATGAGTACCATATATACCTAACATCTGATGGGTAAGATACTCTATTTATTATGACTCAATTGAATGAGTTCAAATGAATATGATATCCACTCTCTTTCCTGTGTTCTATGGTCCAGTCAATTCTGAATATAGAAGCAACACCCCTCGTTATCTTGCTTATTGAGCGTTTGTCAAATTCATTTTTGGTGTAAAATAAGCATGGAGTTGAATATGTCCCCATGTGGGGGGTTTGCATTGTGAAACCCTTTTTGAGACAAGATAATAGAAAGAAGGGAAAAAAATAGTTATTTCACGAATAGCTAAACCACTAAAAGTAAATGACTACTTTTTACTTGCTGCATACCTGAATCTGAATGCTTCACATTAGCTAGTATATGTCAATATATATATATTGCACTTAGGGTCATTCTCTTTTAAATTATAAGAAATGAAATTGTCGGACAACTACTTTACTTTTAAAACTTTGGTTTTGAATTTTAACTTTAAAAGAACTTGTAAGCAAAAAAAAGATAAAAAAAGAGAAAATTGGATCAAACACATCCCAAGTATTCTAACTAAATTTTTTTCTCTGAATCAATTCATGCATCTATGTTTTTTGTCTTTTGTGTCATGTCCGTGGTATTTTTATTTATTACTGTCGTATGCTTATCAAGAATTTATTTTATCGAGTACGGTTTTTAAATTCCATGGATATTCAGTTGTATTGTTTGCTAAACTTTTGATTCACTATTCATTTGCTACGGGATAGCAAAACATTATATATATATATATATATATATATATATATATATATATGAGGAGGCATCTTTTCATTTCATTTCATAAATAAAATAGACTTATTTTTCATCTTTATATTCATGCTATTCTAATTTAATGATTTAAAGTAGTAATTCATTTCAAGAAAATAAATTATAAGAATAAAAATAGTCTCTAACTTATTTTTAGAGTAAATATCTAACCTACTCTTAAAGTGGTTCTTCCTTTTCTTTCTCTCTTGCATTCACATTATATTTTGACCTATGCTATGATGATGCCTATTTTTTAATAATTATGTTGAAGAGAAACAAACTAAAAATTTGCTTTTGCTATCTATTGTTGTTGTTAATCTTGCCTACAGTGTGAGCTAATAATTCAGAAACCCTTACGTGTAGTCATGCTTTCATGGTGAAATTCCATGTCTTAATATACACTATTTATTTTGCAGGAGGATTAGTATGGCCGGTCTAAGTTCCAAAACAGTCCCACATCTGGCAGATGCAATCCATGCTGCGGTAACCCGAGCTGTCTAAAACATGTTGCTGACTGCAGTTTTCAGTCTCTACAGGAGGACTCCCATTTTCTCTGTTTAATAATTGTCAACATCAAGGATGGAACCTTCTTTCAAGTGAGACTTCAAGGCAATATTTATGCATTTGAAATGCTAGCATTTAAACAATTTTGTTCCATTTCTTTATGTGACATGATTAAATGTTAAAGGGTCTTTTTAAATCATCCTTCGAAAGACCTCAAGATAATATTTCAAAGTTTTAAGTAATATTTATTGTGGAAAACTGTTAGTTTAGAGAGAAGTAGAGAACCACAAGTAGCACTATGAAAAATACCTTAAAAATTGATAAGTAGTTTATGGATATGATTTGAAATAATATCATGATATTATTTTATCATTATAATTTATCATTAAAAAATTGATTCATTGTTTATTTTGTCTTGAACACTGATAATTTTAAAGAGGAATAATTTCTCATGAATTCTATAAGAGAGCTTTTTTTTTCTCTTGATATAAGATAACAGGAAACAAACTCTAAAACAACTCTCAGCGTGTTAATTTTGCTCTTTGGGTTTTATTTTTCTTTTTAAAGAAACTTTACTAGCATCTAGTAGATCACACCTAAACCTGAAAGATAGAGCATGGAAATTATTATAAAAAATCTCACTTTTTTTTTTCATGAATCAAGCACATAATTCCAGATATTTCTTATCATTTGGAGAATGTTTTAATATATACATGAAAGGAAAGTTCTTATATATACGTTAATCATTTAATGTTTTTCATTTCTTCAGTTAATTCTGTACATGGTAATTTTACTAATACTGAATTTTGAAATATTGTCCGCTTGTGTAGAACTACGTTTATTCCAAATCTGATAATATTCTTCCATTTGTTGGACTCACCAGTAGAAAGTTGAGCACACTCCATGAAAATGAACAGTTATTTAGATCATCTCCAATTGTAAGAACGCATTATTATTATTATTTTCTTTCCATTAAAAACGAGTAAGTTGATGTTAAGTGGAAAACTTATTCTTTTAAAAACTTATAAGAACTGATTTTTAATTACATTTAGGATAAAAGTGGAATTCATGTAAGGGCATTAGGAACATAGATTTAGTTTTCTGAGCTTATTCAAATTCGAATAAGGAGGGCAACCCTATTTCGCTATTGATAATTTTTCTACCATTGAATATTGTATAACCCTTGCGAACTTTGCTTTAGCACAGAAAATAGTTTTGTGCACTTGTTAATACTAATGTTGAAATGCTTTGGATTTGTTGACTTTTTAATATTGAGACATCAAAAGTATTTTTCAAATTATACACATATTTTAGACATAAATCATACATCTAAATGGTTTTGTATCGTAATTTGCAAACTCAATTTGGATGCTTGACACCTACTCAAGTTCGAGGGATGACGATAACATGAAATTAATGATTGACAAAAATTAACTTCATTCCATTCACAGCAGTTTTTTTTCATAAGTTTCCTAATTACTTCAGTTTTAGACAGGATGATAGCTTGAAATTACTTATTGAAATAAAATTAGTTCGATTATCTTTTCATATTATTTAACTGTACTAGTTAGGGTTTAGGGATTTTGATCACAAAATTATAGGATCAATTAAAAATTATTTTCTGTGTTATCCAAGCTTTATTTATTTTAAGATTGAATTTGTATTGCTAGGCTTCTTTTTTGAATGCAGGAATTAGAGCTTTCCTTGCTCTTTGCACTTCATAACTAAGAATGTTAAGAAATCTGACAAATTTGCAGCTATTTTATAGTAGAGAAGTCTAAAATCCAATAATGTGTATTTGCCTACTATAGATGTGTGACAAATTAAGAATCAAGAATTGTTACAAACAGAAATAGTATTTTTTTTTCTTACAAGTACACATTTAAGTCTTGTTTGTCACTATAAGCTAAGATAAAAACAAAAAAAATAACATTTTAAAAAATAGTAAACTATATATAAATTATACTTAAAGATGAAGGGTACAAGAAGAGGCTTTGGCATTTGAGTGCAAGATCAACTTATCTACAGCCCTTCAACAAATACGAAGTTGGACTAGAGAAGCTCATGGCTGAGGATTTGCTGCTATCATCTTTGACCGGAGTTCCACATTCGCTAAAGTCAAGCACGCGTCTTTCCACCTGCAAACAAATAAATTCCTTTTAGCCATAAATTGACAAAACTAGGGACCTGCATTTCTTGAATCCTCACATATTCCATGGCTTAAATCTTCTTTTAAAGCTCATGCTTTATTAAAATTTTAAGTGTGAAAAATAAAATTAACAGCGAAGATTTTAGCAGTTTTGCGACTGGAAAGAATCCATAATCCAAAAGCTTGCGAGGGGGAGAGAACTGAGCTTCTGCTTTGATTAAATCATCTTCAATGCAGTTTCGTAGAAAGGGCTCAGGAAAACACATCTAATGGAGAGACACGTAATAAACCACTGATAGTTCTAAATATGTTGTTTGTGTTTCTCTTGGCATATGACAATATAGATCAAAGTATGGTTGAAAAAAAAAAAAAAAAAAAATTTAGGGTTATGACTCATGGGAAAGGATAGGAATAAATTAATCTTTACCAAAGCACTTGAAGCCGACTGAGAATGGTTCCATTGCTGATTATTAGGATCAATATCTTCCAGGTCTTCATCCCCATCGTTTCTGGACTTATCTTTAGGTAACGCCTTAGGAGTTTCATTTCCTAATATCTCATGAGCACTGGCATACTGAGCAGCAGTTTGTTCATTGATCTGTTTCATCAACCCGATTGCATCATAGCTTTTGTCACCAGGGCTCATGAAGTATCCAAAATCCTATAAAATGCTCTCTGTTGTTAATATGGTCATATTAAAATCTACTTCAAAAACAGAACCAGCAGTACCTCAATTGTAATTTCAGTATCAATCCTGGGGCTGGATAATAAAGTGTTGATGAACCAAGGAGATTTCCATGCTGAAGGCGATTCAATGCTTTTCCTAAATGGTGTTCCACCAAATCTGAAATCAAAGAAGCAGTCAGTCAGTCAGAAACACTGGGAATTGACACTGAATAATTTGAAAATGAAAGCTTAAGATCAATGGTAACAATTGTCATTAGAGTTCAAAACATTGCAGATAACAAAAACTAAATAAATGAATTTTTCAAGTGCTGGCACTGAGAGAACTTTCCTAGGTAGCAGCTTAAAAAATCAACAAGGTTATAAAAAATAAGGCTAAATGGATAAAATGTTAGGAGTCCTTCATTGAGTAGGATAAAATACTTGATGTTGTACTTAACTCTAGAGGTTCTCCATCCTAATGAGCTAGCCATTTGGTTTGGATCATCTCTTGTACTTAACTCCTAACAATTGGTGTTTTTATTGAAAGTTGGGCTATATAGAAAGGATTAAGGTGCAAACTGAATACTAATAAATAAGTGAAGCAATCTCAAAGAGAAAAAGAAATACCGCATTGAGTAGGGTAAGTTAATGGACTAGTTTTTTGGATTAAGCTTTCCTCTTGATCTTAAGTTCTAACATAAAACCGAACGTGCCTTATTGGAGTTTGATCAAACCTCACACACCATAATAAAATAAATAATGGAAAATGAACTAATTTGGCAGTAGTACGAAAAATGATGCTATAATTAGTTTGAAGAAAATTACATGCTACATGTTTCAAGACCAGCATCGTTTCCAGTGTGATCACCCAAATTCTCCCCTGGGCCTGATGAACTGACAGACTGTATACAAGTAACAGCAACTGAAAGTCTTTCATTCTCCTTTAACCAAACAGATGGTGAATTAATCCTTGAGCATGGAATTTTTTTAGTTCTAGCACTTAAACTAAGAACTCTTTCTGATTTCAAATTTACTTGATCTGGTGAATACATTAATAGGTCATTTATATCATGTTCAACCAAAACTCCAGATGGTTGTTGCACCTGACAAACAAAATAATGGCATAAGTTTTTACAAATTTTGGATAACAACGTATTACAACAGGATAATACTTACATTCTCAGCAGCAGCACTTCCATCATTCTCTACGGCAGAATCAACATCAAGATGTTGCTGCTTAATTTTATCCAGAGCATTACAATCACCTGAATCTTTTTCAGATTTTTTGTCCTCCAAAATAGCAGACTTATTTCTTTCCTCTACTTGTTGCACTTTAACAGCTTGTCCACAATTCTCTTTATCATCTTCAACAGAGGTACTAGAGTCCCTTTTTGGCATTGAAGATGGAGGAAGCAAATCTGCTCCCTGAGTCTCATTGTCATCAAACATGACATCCAATCGGGAAAAGTTTTTTATCAAGGTTGATGTCATTTCAATCTCAAGTTTCTTGTCGATTCTTTTATCTGATAGTGGAGATAAAAGATCTCGGTTTCGTTTCTTTAATATAGATGGTGTACCTTTGAAGGTTTTAGCTGCACTTTTTAACAAAGCATCTGGGCTATCATCCCGAGAAGGTGAGTCCCATAATCTAAAAGGAGTTAGACAGTTCATAGAAGACATCATAAATTGGCGGATACCAAGGGGACTGAATTCTTGCTGCATATCGCCCCCAGATTGTATAAGATCACAGCTTAAGAAAGGAATGTCCAAACTTGGAAAGCGGGGAGGTTCATAACAAAGAGCACCTGTGTCCACCTGTTCTGTATGCACATTTGGATTTTCATCCGTTGGATATGAAGCTTGCTTTGCATCTGATCCATAGCCAAAACTATTTACAGGGACCAATTTTGAATCATCTTTGACAACATCTGATGGCTCTGGCATTTCAGTGCTGTCTATCCTATGGATACAAGGAGGACTGGACAAGTCACTGGCATAAATTATGTTATCCTGCGTTCTGGAGACAAACTGCTGATCCTCAGAACCAACCAACCGATTGGCTTCGGCGGCCGTATACATCAACCTATCTCCAGTAGAAGAAACAACTGAGGGGACAGACGGTAATGATGACTGACAAAGAAATGAGGGGCCTCCTAACAAGTCAACCATATTCACACCTTTAGTATAATCTTCAGAAGAAAAGCATTCGTCGCTTATTGCTTCTGAAAATAGGATTCTACAACATTCATCTTCTGACATCATTATGTGTTCGGGTTTAACAGAGTCCATAGATGTAGGTCGCATGGTTGTTGCGACACCTAACCCCACCGAAGTCTGAAACGGAACATTCATCAAGCAATCATTTTGCAACTGTGATGATTCCTGCCCAAAGTCCAGTGAGGAAATATTGGTCAAGTCAACTAAATCAAGCTGGCCTTCCCCGTTATTGGAATTACTAGGTTTATGTAAATATTTCTGATCAACGAATTGAGAAGTGCAAATCTCTTGGCCAACCATGTCTGGAAGGGATGCAGTTACTTCATCCAGAGACACGTAATATGGCTCTGAACAGGATGCTTGACTAGGTTCTTCATTTGGCCTGTATTCCTCTCCAGTTTGTAAAGCAGCACTGTTCATCTCTCTCGCTGATGAAAAGTAACCAGCATTAGCTGACTCCTGGCTACACTGTGAAACTTCCTCTCCTTCAGTCCCCCTAGGACCATTATCTTCTCCACTCTGCTGCAACCTCGAAGAGACTGAAGCAATAGGTTGATTCGGATTTCCAGCAAGTGGTAAATTTTGTAACTGAGTAAGCAAGCCTGATGCCAAGTAAGAATCCAATTTCTTTTTTACGGAACTGTTCCAATGGTTTTTTATAGCATTGTCTGTCCTGTTTCCACAAAGCACAAGTATATTACAAATATTTAAAGCTTATTTAAACAGGAGAAAAATGAACCCCAACTGCACATGGAAAACCAGGAACGTTCTAGTGAGAATCCAAAGAAATCAGTCCCAGAACTTAAAATAAGAAACTGTAACTCTAAAATGAAGTGAAGGCAGCTAAACATGTGCCTTAATAAATAGTCGAAATATGGATAACATCTCTTTTCTTTTTCAAAATTATTTTTCTGCTTCTATTTGTTCCACTATAAATATTTTTTAAAACCTAACAACAAAAGTTTGTAATGTAAGGTCCATTGCATAACATATCTTCAATTTCTTTTTCTGAAAAGAAAAAAAAAAAAAGGCATGGTC